>JAPDVU010000005.1:37263093-37863093 GCA_026230045.1 Corynorhinus townsendii
TCGCCGGAAAGGGAGGCCCCGGAGACCTCGAAGCAGACACTCCCCAACACACCCTGTCTCACCCTGATTTCTCAACTGAGAACTGGATGTTCTGGGCAAGAAAATGGAACTAGACACCTGAGAACTAGAAAATAGTCAAAAACCGTCATCGACATTGATTCTGAGACTAGTCATGCTCAGCAAGGTTGATGAACACACGATCAATATATGAAAAGTGGTGTGAGTACAATGAATGATAAAAGTGTAATAGTAAAGGAAACACAGACATGGTCATCTCAACAGATGCTGAAAAGACAGTTCATAAAACTCAACACTCTCTTTAAAAAACAATTTAATAAACTGAAAATAAAATCTCCTCAAACAAAAGGTATCCATCAAGAAATAAAAGGGGTGTCTGTGAAGGGCAGGGAAACAGCAGGAGACCTGTGGCATACCTGTCACTTCACCAGCTCTGCAGGTCCTGCCCAGTTACAGGAGGGAAAGAAAAGTTGAGGAGACACAAACAGAAAAGGAGAGACAATTGTCATGACCACAGAGGAATGATCGTTCATCTAGGGACCCGCTGAATAGTTGTCAGAAGCAGGAAGACAGTTGCAGACTTCTGACCAAGCATTAGCCCAGGCATGCAGTTCTGATCAATTCCAGCAAGCATGTCCCTCCCAGGACTTGGCAGGCTGGCATGGAACACCAGGCACTGTTCACAGGGACAGGCAGCACTGTCACCACATCCCCAAATCACACACACACTGGCAACTACCAGTCACCTCTCAATAGGACTGGCTCTGAGGCTCATCCAGCAGCAGAATATGTGAAATGGCCAGGATCACCAGCCAGGGAAAAAACCCTGCCGGTCTGAACCTGGAAGTCAAGAAGATGTAGCCCTGGTGCATGAAGGAGCATGGATGCAATTCATGGTGTCTGAAGCAGCCAGAGGGACAACCAGGGCTGAGTGTGCTTGCTTTGAGGAGACCTCCTCCCAGCATCCAGACCCCAAGCAAGGCCGGCCACGTGCTGCACACAGAGGACTACTACCCTCTGAGACATGAGGACTAGAGATATGGGACCAGCCCCACCTACCCCAAGGGCCCAAGTACCTCCTTATTCTGATTCCTGTCCAGAGCAGTCCATACGAAGCCAAAGGCCCCACTGCCCAGTGGGCTCAGTGTACTGTACTTGTGAGAGTATGCACCCTCACAGGCTGCCAGCCCCTCCAACTCTCCTGCTTTAGGGGGCTCCTCAAACCATGGTCTGCTTCTGAGCATCTGTGTGGGTGAAGGAAGGTATGAGGTGCCACATGCAACCATTGAAAAGGAGGCGGCAGCAGATGGGTGCATTACCCCACCATCCCTTGCAGCTGTGGGGACAATAGGACCCAACCTCTGTGTAGTCCATTCCTCCCATGCCCCTGGGAATCCATCCTGAGAGCCAAACTAGCACCCACATTGAAGCATGTTCACACCCCATTCTGCACATGGGCACATGCAGATTTGAAACCCTACATGTTAGATTAATACTAGTACACAGGACATTAGAAGACAGAGTTAAAAAGCCTCCTCCCATCCTTCCCAGAAGAAACAGAGAGAGATGCTGATAGGAAGACAATTCCATGCAGACAGGCAACTGCAAGGCAGAGCAAGCTGCACATACCTACCTCCCCTGGGCTGGATCCAGGATGCTCACATGCGGAATGCGTGGAGCTGGGCAGGCTGGCCAGCAGCAGTTGGGTACGAGTGGCCGAGGCCTGGTGGCCGTGCAGGAGGTCTTTCACCAGCCAGCAGCAGAACAGGGGAGCAGGGCCTTGGAGCTCTACCCGCTTCACCTCAAACTGAACACCTGAGGGGAAGGCAAGAACGCAAAGCCCTCCACTGACTTCACCAAGACAACATCATGATGAAACAAGCACACACATTGGGCAGCACAGAATCGTACAGAACACCCAGGGCAGGGGGGCAGGGAGCACCAGGCTGAGCACAGCGGCAGCATCACCTCCACTTGGTGTGGAGCCAGCGGCTTGGTACATCCACAGCAGCCAGAGCCAAGGGAAGCACTTCAGGGATACCTGCAACCACCTGCCAACTCAGGAAAGCCTGGAAAACCTGCCCTCAACACACCAACACGGGGAGGCTCTGCCTCAGTAGAGGAATGTGAATGACCCACCGGAAGCACACACACATGCGGGCTGTGGGCCCTGAGTTACATTTAACTACACATGCTCTGCGCTTGTGCACACATGCACTTTCACACGGCCTCCAGGTCCTATACCCAAAAAAGAGGTTTTTATGGGGGGAGGGGTGTTTACACATTATTTTATTTTCTGTTTATATTTTTCAAATACTTTTTAAAATAACTTATGTATTACTTAAATAAGTTTTTAAAGTTTAGGGGGAAAGCCTTAGGAATCAACAACACAAAACCCTAAACAACTGGCTAAAATAATATGACCAATTAAATTAGGAAAATTAAAAAGAAAGCCCTGGCCAGGTGGCTTGGTTGGCACATCTTCCTGAACACCAAAAGATTGTGAGTTTGATTCCCACTTGGGGTGAGTACAGGAGGCAATGTGATGTTTCTCTCTCAGAATGATGTTTCTCTTTCTCTCCCCATCTCCTGCCCTCTCTCCCCTTAAAGTGTAAAATAAATAAATTATTTATAAATAAATAAATCCCTCTCTAAAATAAATAAATTATTTATTAATTAATTAAATATCCTTGGGTGAGGATCAAAAAAAAGGAAAGGAAAGCAATCACCTTCGAAGAGGCAAGTGAAGTCAGAGATACAGCAGCCTGGCCCTGGACATCACCCCACCCTGCTCTGCAGCCCCAGTGGGAACTGGGCTCCCCATCCTGGGAACGCATACTATAATCCTGGTGTGCAAGATGGAAGTTGTAACTTCATGTCCTTGAATGCATCACTACTGCCAAAACTACTAGGGTGAAGAGCCAACAGACCCTGGGATGAGGATGCCCTGTACCCAGTTACGCTCAAGGAACAACTCCCCAGGACATACTCAGCAGTGAGCCATCTCTGTGGCAGCAGCTCCCCAAGTAGGTGCCCTCCTGGATCTCCCGCTGCAGGCTGGTGGCCCCAGACGTCGCCGAGCTATCCCCTCTCACCGGCGTGGAGGTGACCTGGATGCTTGGCCTGGGCTCCTCTAACGGGCATATGTGCATGGGGCTGGATCCCAACCTGGGAAGGACACAGCCAGGGCTCTCTCTGCCACTCACATCTTCACATTCTGAGGTGTCAGATGGTTCTGTCTGATTGAGGCCCAGATGGGTCTCACAGAACTGCCGGCCTTCACCAAGATTGAAATAAGTGCCAGTCAGCAACAACAGCTCCCTGTCATCCAGAACCTCCGCCCTATGCCCATGCAAAGCGCTCACATCCACATCGGAGCCAGCCAGCGAAGGAGAGGCTGTCCCCAGGAGCTCAGACGAGGCACAGGAACAGTTGGAAGAAGTTCGGTCTGTCCACCGGCTGTAAAACACTTCCTTGAGGTTCCATAAAAAGGAATTTCTGTCAGCCTCTGGGGCCTCCACTATGTCCAAGACGCCAGGGAGGTCTGTGGCTAGGGCATAGCAGGCTGAGGAGCTGCCGGAGTGGCCGCTGTACAGGTCTCTGCCTCCCAGGTCACACAGCGACACAGGGGCAGAGGAGGTATGCTCCGCCGGGATCAGCTCAATGGAGGAGATGTCCTGAGGTCTCCCAAAGCTCGACTTGGACAGCTGCTCCTTCAGTAAGCAAGTCTGCAGCTCATCCCTGTTGTCCTGCACTCCCAGCCACTGCTCCTCCAAAGCAGGTATGGAAAGTGAGAGTCGTGTTGTCCCCGAGGGACTGGCGGCCATAGCTGGGCTCCCCTGGGATGTGCCCCACTCAGCCCCACATCCAGGGTGCAGCAATGGGAGACCCACCCCTGCCAGCTGTCCCGCAGCATCAGCCTGATGGTTGGCAGTGCTCAAACCCATGCACTCCAGCTGTGCTTCCTGGGACAGGCCACACACTTCATCCCAGCTCCTGTCCTCAGTTGGGGTCAGAGCTTCAGAATCTTCACAGGAAGCAAAGGGTCTTATGGCCACTGAGGCAGACCTGCTTCCCCTCAAAAGCTCCTGGCTGAGGCTCTCTGTTCCTATAGGTTCCTGCTTCTCCAGGACAGTGTCCTGCTGGTCCTCAGGTGATGACAGCTGGTGATGGGCTGGTGGGCTTCCTTCTGGGATGTCCTGCTGGTCCTCAGGCAATGACTGTTCCTGGGCTGGTGGGCTTCCTCCTGGTATTCTGTACCCCCTGGGGATTACAATACAAATAGCACAGTTACTTAGGAGCCACAAAAGAAACAAAAACAGAGATCATGTGAACTTCCCTTCTATTACAGAAAAGTACAAAGCATTTAACAACATAAACTTATGACAGAAAAAAAAAAAGATTAAATTTTGTAATCAAGTTAAAAAATAAAGCACCCACACACATATTTTCCAGATAAATGCATGTTTAGCAATGATTAATCAATCAAAGCCACAGAGCACCAGGACCATGTGCTGAAGGGTTGTCAGCAGTACACAGCAGCCTCACGGAAGGCAGGAGCAAAGGGAGAAGGGATTTGATTGGCCCCCCATGAGCATGTTCAGCATGGGGTGGCCACTGAGGAAGAGGCTACCAACATACAGATAGAACAACCGTGGGGAGATCTGGGTCAAGACCCCTCCAGGTGGTCTGGCCGATGTCAGCCCCAGGCAACACTGGCACCAAGACCACTGGAGGTGGCCATGCCCAGCCTCATTAGGCAGACATGCCAGTGATGTGGTAGATGTACCAGAGGTTCACAGAGAGGCACAGGAGCAAAGGACCCCACTCCAGGATGGGTTCCACTCTAGGAGGAGGGAATGACGAGCAGTTTGGAGAAGCAGTGGGAGTTGCTGCGGGGACCTGAGAGATGGGACAAGGATCTGCAGAGGCCAAGCAACAAGTATCTGTCCCTCTCGCTACAGCTACACCTACAACTCCATCCATCCATTGATGCCAAGAGACCAGCCCTATGCCAGTCTCAGGAGCTGCAGGCCATCTGCAGGAAAGCAGCTGAGGCAAGAGGGTCTCACTGCCCTTACCAAGCAGGGTGGGAAACCTCTCCCATGTGGTCCAGGGTCAAGCTCTGCACTGTCCCTCCTTCATCTGTACCTCCCCAGCAGCCAGGTGTCACTTTGTCACTAAACTCTGGCCATGGAGAAGTGAGGAAGTATGGGGAGGCCCCTATCCTCCTCCCTACCTTGCCTGCTCCCCAACTGCCAAGTCTGCAAGCTATGATGAACAGGGGGATGGCAGGGCCTCCAGTGGTGGGTGCCGTGGGAACCTGAGACAACCCGCCCTCCCCCAGGTTCTGAGTGCCTCATTCAGGGTCTCAACATCTGGTCTACACTCTAAAGGTCCCATTCTGCTTCCTCACCAACCAACTGAAACATAGGATGGGCTCATCTAGTGGGACTCCCTCATTGCATAATCACATCCCAGTAAACAAGCTGTCCAGGGCCCTGAGGAGCTCAGGACAGAGCAGAACATGCTACCATCTGAGACGCCCGCAGCAAGCACTCTCAGACCCTGTCCCATAGCACACAGCCTGCTGGGGCAGAGCCTCCCTCCTCATCTATGGATGAGCCAGGAGAGAGTGGTTAACTGCTCAAAACACCAAGAGTGGACACCACAGTTATGCAAGAAGCCAGGGAGCCTAAGCAAAGGACAGGAAACAGCTGGAACACTTGTCAACAAGAAAACATCTACCTGAACTCTGGTGTTACACAGAAAGCTGATTCTGAGGTAGCACCACAGAGAAAGATCTTCAAGACACACAAGTGTGTGCATGTGTGCACGTATACATGGAAGACATGTACACTGTAACCTTTTTGTGTACAAGTGTGTGCATGTGTGCATGCGCACAAGGAGCACAACATGCACAGTGATGTATTTTGTTAAAGGAACAGGGCAGCTTTACATGAGCACACATGTATATTATATTTAAGTGCACAGGGAAACGGTCTAGAAGAATACAACTGCTGACAGTGGTTCCCTCTTGGAAAGATTGGGAGATAGTCACCGAACATTTGCTTTTTGCCATTATTCTTCTGTACTTTCGAAAAGTGCACATTTATTCACATATTACACATTTTTAAAATAATTGTAAGACTGGAAAACACAATTATGTGGATAAACCTCCCAGACACAACAATGAGCAAGAGAAATCAGACATAGGGAATGCATAGATCAAGTTCAAAGACAGCCCCGTGACATGCGTCCAGACCCTAGGGCAGTGAGGGCACTGAATCCTGGGCAGAGCAGAAAGGCCAGGCACACGCACACCCTTATGTGGTGCATTACTGTGTGCTACACATAAGATTTTTAAGGATAAAACTGGTTGAAACATACCAAAATGCTATGCATAATAGGATGCGGTAACTGAAAAGGGCATTTTTTATTTCTGCATTTCTCATTTTTCCAAATTTCCTAATATGTACTTCCTTTAAATAAAATACCTTGTTACTTAACATACACAAAGAGAACAGTCATTTAATTTTTAAAATGAGAAAACTGTGTTTATATCAATTCCCTGGAACCTACCTAAATGTTTCCTTCCAGGTAAAATGGGGGTAGTCACACAGAGGCTCCTAGGGAGCACCAAGTAACCTGCACCTTGCAGAGGACTTACCCCAGAGTGGGCAGAGATGAGAGGGGAGACGGGAGCCGGCCTCCATTGTCCACTTGGGTTTGAGTCCCTGTGACAGCTTCTTGGCTTCCCGCAGGCTTTGGGGTCCTGTCTGGGGGCAGCATGTGGTCACCAGCGAGCATGCCATTAACCCTTGGATCTAGCAACAACAGCAGAAAAGAGTGTTTCTCATTTGCAAGCAACCCTGCTGAGATAAACCTCCTCATTTGCCAGTGACTCAAGGGCATGAGGGAATGGGAGATAACCTCATCTATTAAACTCCATCTGCCCCACGTTCAAAGCCTGTTCCGGATCCGGTCACCTCTAGCCACCTCATAGGCGCCCAGTCCAGGCCAGCATCCTCTGCCACCCTGCTGTATTGCCCTGGGCCCTGCACTTGGCCAGCATGGTCCCACTAACAACGCAGTTGGAGCAGGTTCCTCACCAGCCCACAGCCCTCCTAGGCTCCACTCTGACACTGGATAAAAGACACCATCCCTAAGATGACCACATAGCCCTGTGACCTGGCTCCTGCTAGCCTTCCAGAACTGCACCCAGCCCGCCCACTGAAGGCAGTGAGAAGGCTGCCAGGGAGTGTGTGGGTTGCAACTCCTTGCTCCTTGTCAAGGGAAGGTGAGCACACAGGAGGCTGCAGAGTGCCCCACTCCTTCCCCATTCAACCAGAGCTAAAGCTGCTGCCACAGCCCTGAGCTCCAGGACAGGATTCACTCAGGGCAGGAGCCGTGAGCTCTTAGTCCTCACTGGACACTAACAAAGTCATAGAGTGTGACGTGGGGCAGGTGTGGGAGTTAATTTTAAATGTTAAATTAACCCAGCCAGCCTGACTCAGTGGTTGAGCATTGACCTATGAACCAGGAGGTCACAGTTCTATTCTCAGTCAGGGCACATGCCTGGATTGTGGACTCAATCCCCAGTGTGGGGTATGCAGAGGGCAGATGATTAATGATTCTCTCTCATCATTGATGTTTCTATCCCTCTCTCCCTTCTCCCTCACTCTCTGAAATCAATAAAAAAAATATTTTTTTTAAAAAAGTTAAAATAAAAGTACAGGGGCCTTGGTCAGTGTGGTTCAGTTGGTTAGAGCATCGTCCCATACACTGAAAGCCTGTGGGTTGAATTCCTGGTCAGGGCACATACCTGGATTGCAGGTTCGATCCCTAGTCAGGGCACCTACGGGAAGCCAAATCCATGTCTCTCACATCAATCGTTTCTCTCTTTCCCCCTTCCCCTCTCTAAAATCAATAAGCATGTCCTCAGGTGAGGATTAAAAGAAAATTAAAAGCACAGTGATTGCCAACATTCTCAATGGTTAGAGCACTGGCCTGGGCACCAGAGCTCGATTCCTGGTCAAGGGCACATACCTGGGTTGCAGATCCAATCCCCGCCCTCCAGTCGGGGCACATGTAGACAGCAACCAACCAATGTGTCTTCGTCACATCAATCTTTCTCTCTTTCTTTCTTTCTCTCCCTCTCTGTTTCTCTCTCCCCCCTCTTTCTCCCTTTTCCCCCCCCTCCTCCCTTCCACTCTCTCTGAAATCAATAGAAAAAATATCCTCGCTGCTTGGGTGAGGGTTAAAAAAAAAACAGTACAGTGATTAATAAGATAAAGAAATCCTACTGTGATTGTTTTACATCAGGTTAATTTGATATACTACATCAGACCTCAAACTACATAAAGCTACATAGACTTACTTATAAAAGACAGTCAATTAGCTACGGCATCCTACGTACAGGCCTGTGGGAACTTATGACAGGCACGTGGGGGAGTTCTGGTCCTCTCCCTGCTAACACATTAGTAGGACATACACATGTCCTGTCCCCAGGAAACACTGAGGGCCCATCAGAAACAGAGGAAGGCAGAATCCAACACACAAAATCCCTGATCTCTCCCCATCCCACCTGGCACACCCAAGCCCCAGCTCCCTCATGTCCCCAGTGGAGGTTCAGGCAGGCTCCTTGGGAGGAGGCCGCAGGCTCACCCTCAGCCGTGCCTCAGACTCACCCTCAGCTGTGCTCCAGCCCTGCAGAGGGTCCACAGTTGTTTCCTCAGGCCCACTCTGGTTTCCCATGTCCAGGCGGCTGACCAGGTCTGGCAGTGGTAAGGAGCCCTCATATACAAGGTCCATATAGTGGTAGAAACCAGGGATCAGGAAAGTGATGTTCTAGAAAACAAACAGCAGCACTCAGAACAGGCAAGAATCCAGACCTGCTGCACCACCCACCGTCCCTCCTAGGGGGGAGAACGGAAAAAAGGTGCCCCCTCTGGGGTATCATTCCTTCAGGTGAGGGAGACCGAGTCAGATTTCCCTGAAAGGCCTGAAATTCTCTAATGCTCAACATGGAATTCATGACTTTCTGCCTTTTTCTTGTGAAAAAGAGAAAATTAACACACTCCAAAGTTAATTATTCAGGTATCTACACACTTTCTGAATTTACTCCTCAGGCCTGGGAGCCCATGTTTATAAGCTTCCTACTCCAATGTCCTGGCATAAAAGGACAAAGGGCCTCGGGCAGCAGGAAATTGACCCCCAGAATCCAGCAGGGGCCTGTGCTGCACCGGCCATGGCCCCAATGTGAGGGTCTTGGGCCCTGGAATGCAAGGACAGCCACTTTCTCTGATCTGCATGTGGCCCTGACTCCTGGGCTGCCCTTGGTCGTGTGAATCCAGAACATGCTCTCACCCACACACACACTCCCTGAAGGGACCTGCTGTCCTCAACACTCCTACAGAATCCCTTGTCCAAAAATCATGCCAACTAAGTCTCCATTAACTTCAACTGAACCCTGAGCCCGGGGAGGACATCACCCCCAGCTAACACCACATGGAATAGAATGGCTGTTCCACTTACAACTCAGCTCAAAGGACCGACTTGTAACCAGAACACATGATTGTCACCTAGGCACTAAGTTTGAGGAGGTTTGTTTGCAATAACTGGCACAGGACCACTCAGCAGTCTTGGGTAAGAAAAAAGGGGTAGTCACCACCCCTGCAGCTTTGGCCCCTGGTGTGCGGGGACTTCTACCTCCCATGTGCAAGGAACTGAGAGAGAGCGCAACCAAGGAAGGTCAAAGAAACACCTTTCTTTGAACAGCAGGCTTCCCCGATAATTTCCAGGACAGTCAGGGGAGAAGCAGACAAGCCCCGACCTGAAGGTTCAGAGCAAATGCCCACAGCTGTGACACACACCCTAGTCCAGTCTCTTAGACCAGACTCGATCAGGATGAAGCTCTGAGGCAAGAGCTCCCTTCCTCAGCTAGGGTGTCTCTGGAGATGGTCCAGAGGGTCAGAATGCTCAGTGGGGTCTAGAAAAATCGAGCAGGGGCGTGGTACCGTGAGCAAGGAATCCCTTTCGGCCTGCATGCCTAGTGAAGCCAGCAGCCAGACTGGAAGACGTGGAAGCACAGGACCAGGGACCAATGCACACCCTCACTGTCAGACCCAGACCAGCTTCCCCACAGGGGAGTGGCCAGCCATGCAGGGAGAGCCCACCTTGCCCAGAAGCTCGGTCCTCCCATAACCAAACAGCATCAGTGCGAAGCTGTGATTGATGCCATAGATGGTCCCGTCCGACAGGAGGGTGATAAGGCCGCTGATGGTGGAGAACACCCAGATGGACGCCGAGTAACCTTGCTCAGAGGCCGCCTGGCCAGCTTCTGCCTCCTTGCTACTGGGCTTAGGTTTCAGCTTTAAGCTCAGAGGGAAGGTGGTACCATCCTTGGCTCTTCCAACAGACCTTTGAATCTTGAGATTCTGAAAGAAAGATGCACCACTGAACAGATGGCATCTCATCGCTGAGCTCTGAGTCTCTGCTGTTTTAGATCATCTATCACATGCCTGGCATGGGGTCACCTCAACATCCAGCTCCCTGCACCCCCTTTACCCCCTGCACCGTCCTCCCTCCCTCAGTTTCCCAGGGAAGGCAGGGCAGGCGGTCAGGGCCCCACCTGTGGGACAGGCTGGCCAGGTGCAGGGAGCTGCACGGAAGGGATCAGGTCTGTGATGCGTTGCCCAGCCACCTCATTCCCACACTCATAGCCGTGTAGATGGGCAAAGACACTGTCACACGACGTGATCGTTCCCTTGGAAGAAAAGCCAGTGTTATAACAGCTTCTTTCTTTTTTTTTTTTTTTAACATATTTTTATTGATTTCAGAGAGGAAGGGAGAGGGAGATAGAAACATCAATGATGAGAGAGAATCATTGATTAACTGTCTCCAGCATGCCCCCTACTGGGGACCAAGCCCGAAACCCAGACACATGCCCTGACTAGGAATCAAACCGTGACCTCCTGGTTCATAGGTTGATGCTCAACCATTGAACTACACCAACTGGCTATAATAACAGCTTCTTGTACTTCAGCTTCAAACTTCACTGAACCTCAGTGACATTTTCAAGCTACTCCTCCTGCAAGAGGTACATAACAAATGGACTTCTAACAACAGGTCAGCTGGCTCCTCCTGCCACATGGACCTAAACTGTTCAATCTGGAGGGATCTGCAAATCTCAGCACACTGCAGAAGCTCATCAGCTAGTACGATGACCACAACCACAGCTCACATCTGCTGTGCAGCCACCATCCTGAGGGCTGTACATATACTATTTTATTGAAGTGTTAAAGCAATCCCATGAGTGGTTACAATTATATCCTGATTTGGCAGATGAGGAAACTGAGGCATGGGGAGATAAGGTTCCTTGCCCAAGGACACAATTACTAAGGGACTCAACAGATGGGGGCAACCTCCAGAACCCTCACATTGTTGCTGCCTAGAGGCACATGGTAGGAACAGTGTGTGTGATGCACTGGGGAGAAGATGCGAGGTCAGACTCATGAAACTTACATCACTTTGGAAAGAGACCCAGGCTGATACCCTCTCCACTGGCTCCAGCACAACCACACAGCACAGGCGGGGCTCCTGCTTCATCCTCTTCATCCACACGGACACTGGGATCCGCTCCCCGCTTCTGCTCACAACGTCCACCTGTGGACAGGGACAAGCTGCACCTGCAGCCTACCCCTCCCCCCTCGACCAGGCCCTCCCCATTCCAAGCACGTGGTATTTTCAAGCTGCTCACATACCTGCACTTTGTGTAAATAAAGTACAAACAAGGTTTTTGACACTGAACTTTACAATCTTTGAGTGAAAGTTCTACCAAATGAGATTTTATTATCAGCGGTATCTGTAATTTCTTAAAGAAACAGACATAATACATGCTGAATATCTCCCTCTTCTCAGCAGTCAGTTGCTAGGACAGGTAATTTTTCTGGTGTATTAGATCTCGTCTAATCTTCCAGTGCCTGAGACCCAGGGCTCACCATCTAACATGCAGTTCAACCCATCAAAAGCCGGCTGGACACACCCCACTAGCCAGACCCCCAACAACACCCAACAGTAAAAGCATGTTTCTCTCTTGGGGACCTGAGGTGGTGCCTGTAGGTTTGCAGATGCTGTCAGGCTTGCTCCCAAATGAGCAGCGCCAGGCCAACAGCAGTGGCTTTTGTTCCTGTGGTGTCCTCGCCGCCCCCCTGCTGCTCCCCAGGCTTCATGTTCCAGCTGGCAGCCAGTCCATAAGCCTGGACTCACCACTGTGCCAAACACCACAGCAGCGTGGCCATCAGCTTCCACATGCTCCTCGCTGAGCGCTTCCACCACATCGCAGTCTGGCTTCAGGAAGAACTGTGTGAGCTTCAAGCCTATCAGATCGTGGCTGCTGTATTCCAGGAGCCGGCAAGCATTGTCGTTGGCAACCAGGATCTGAGTGTGGCAGAGCGAAGGTACCAGCATCACCAGCAGCATCTCTAACTCCCGGAGCAGTGAGAAGAAGGTGGCTTGGGCACCCTCAGGGAAGGGAGACCCATCCTCTCCCCACCATCTACCATGGCTCACACAGAGACCCTCTATGTCTGACCGAGTGGAAAGGAAAATATCCCCTGACAAGATGGGCATGTCATCAAGACCAGAAGGCAGTGATGGGACATGCGCCACACTTCCAATAGTTTCAGTTCTTTGTGTATTAAAATGTGCATTCATGCCAACATATTTAGCTCAAATATTGACCATTGTTCTTGTTTCAGTTCAGTCAACACTTCAGCAAGCACAAGTAAATAACAGGCCTCATCCTCTCCCTGAGTCAATGTGCTTGACTGAGTCGCATTTAGGTCTCTGAATTCATATCTCAGTTGTTACTATAGAAGTAAAACCAAACATTTTTCTAATTGCACTTAAACACACAAATACCTCTAATTGAGGTTACAGGTTGAAGGCACAGACCCCAAACCCATGGCTGCATCACAAAGCACAACAAATACCTCTGAGGTCTTGGCATCCACCGTGAAGATGGCCTTGTTGGGGTTGCCCGCAGGGGATGGGAGCAGGGGTGTGGAGCATCCCGAGGACAAGCCACGCAGCAGTGAGCAGCAGGATGTGCTGCTCAGGAAGCCGGCTGGGTCTGCCTGCTGGGCCATGGTTGGGCACTGCACTTTCCCTGTGCAAATGTTTTGGGCAGCCAATGACGAGAGACAATAGGAAGTCCATCTGTCTTCTGGAAAGAAAAGGAAGCTTTAGAGTCCCTGGCTGCCAAGAGCTTGCTTCTGAAACACACAAAGCCCACAGCCCTCACCCCCAACCCCTGCAAAAGGACTAACCTGTAGAGTTGATTCATGTGCTAATAGTCCCCAGTCCACCTAAGCCAGTCCCAGGGGCTCCATAGCCAGCAGAGCTGTGTACCTCAGAGCTCAACATTTCTGTGCAAATAACACTCTGAGGTCCCTACCCACCAGCCAGAACCCACTGCTGCCCTATTCCCAGAAGTTCACTAATTCAAGTACTACCTGCTGTCTCCACTCCCCTCCCTCCATTCTGCTGAACCGGTCACTCCTCACCTCCAGAAAGTCTGCTCTTGACAACACCTCCAGTGGCTCCCCCGAGCTGTTCCCACATCCTACAGTGCCTGCCCTCAGTACAGCACCCTGCCCCTCCTCTTCCCAGCCTCTCACCACTGCCAAAGCTCAGCCTCAGAACCTCTGCTCCCCTCCTGACTCCAGCAGCTGCCCCATCTCAGTGTTGTCAGTCCCTCCCTCTAGGGGATCAAAAACCAAACAAGAGTCACCCTCCTATCCCCTCTGGGTCCTTCACTGAGGAGCCTCCACCTTCTCAGTTAGTGGCCTCATCAGATCAGAAACCCAAGGTCAGCTCCACTACCTCGCACATTGGGACAGGCACTGTGGTGCCAGCTCTACCTCTGCTCCCAAATGACCCATCCCTGGGCCAGTGCACCTGGCTGAGCCCAGTCCTGTAGGGTGGTTGCCTCGTGACCCCCAGGTCCCCTCTGTCAAACTGCTCTTTCCTCAAAACCAGACCCATACTCCCTCCCTTGCAGCCCATCTCTGGCTCCCTGCCATCTCTCCACTGTCCTAACATCCCTGTGTTCCAGGCCCACCCAACTTCTAGGATGGACCCTGCTGTCTCCTGAAGCAGCACCCCTGCCCCCGCCCTCCCATCCTCTGCAGATGACAAGCCCCTCAAAGGCAGAGCAACACTTTCTTCCTTGCTGTGTCTGAGCCCAGAGGTGTCTGGGCTCTAGCACCCCTGCCCACCACAGCTGTGAAGCTGGCTGTCCCCACCTGGTCTGCTCTACCCGGGTCCAGGAGAGCCTGAGCCTGCAGTGCAGTCAGTAGGTATTGGCTGAACTAACTAGCAAATCTGTATCTCACCTGCAATGCAGCCCAGCCCAGAACAGTGTTCCCCACACTCTGAAGTAAGAGATAATATTTTGCTTTAATTTGACCCTGGAATGTAAAGAATTCCAGCCGATGCCTGAAAAGGGAGAGTTTCCTGCCTAAGAATCTCATGAACAGACACATCAGGAAGGATGTGCGGCATAGTTGGCAAGCGCACACAGACCACCTAAACCTACACCAGTCTCTGCAAGAACAGAGACGAGATGCCCACATGACCACAAGGAGGTAGTCACCGGAGAGTGCCATCCTGCTCTGGCAGAGTTTCGAAAGCCCATTCTTTCTGCTCAGGTGTCTGTGGGCCGAGGACACAGACTTGCTGAGCTGGGGGGAGGTCTGCACAGCAGGGCCCTCGGAGGGTGCCAACAAGGATGGGTTCCTACACAGACACTTCCAGTCCTTTTCCAAGGCGGGTGAGCCTCTGTCCTCCATTGAGAGATGGTAGGCCGTGGGAACAGCCGTCAACTAGAAAACAAGGAGACCCTAATCAATATCTGCAATGCGAGAAGGTGAAGACAGTTTAACCAAGTAATTCTTCCCAAGGCTGTGTTAAGCTCAACCCCAAACTGCCCTCTGGGTCAAAACCTACATGAGGATAGTTGAACCAAAGTCCTGCTAAAAGGAGCTCTTCAGTGGCATACACAGGAAGAGATGGGAAGGAAGAAAAAGAGGGGAAAACGGACCAGAGTGGGAGAGGGCCGAGGGGAAGACCGGGCTACAGGTCACAGAACTGAAAATGCTCTCAGGTCAAGAGAAACGTTATCAATGCCATGAATCAAGTGGTTGACGGAGCTTCTAACATAGCAATGTAAGGCCAAGGCTGAGAGTCTAGAGATGCACCACAGCAGAGATTTATGTCTTGAACTTTTTATTTTTAGATATTTGTGGATTTTCATGCAGATATAAAAAAAATACAGAAAAATTCCACATGGCCTTCACTGGGTTTCCTCCAATGGCTCCATCTTATGTAACTACAGTACAGAAAAACCGCCTAGAGGCCTGGACCAGGGGCTTGAGAAGTGAGGAGTCCTAGAGCCGGGGCGACACGCCCACCCAGAGCCTGCATCACCCAAACTTCAGGCAGAGGTTTCCTCTGTGGGTCCAGCAACAAGCTGGTATGGTGAGGAAGGACACAATGGCATAGGGTCCCCTGGTTCCAAATTTGGGTGGCGGGTTTAAATGGTTCACTTTACTGTTATGATGCACAACTAATACTGCATTTATCCTTTTGTATGAGCCAACTGTACGTACTAAAAATTCAGAGATGTTTTATATACACATATACATCCAGCATGGGTCCTGAAAAGCAATAGCTGAATGAGTAGGAAGCTAGAAAGAAATTAAATAAGAAACGCTCAGAATGTATTGCTTTTGTTCAAGTAGCAATATTTAATGTCTAATAATTTCTACAATAAGTAACTATGACATGATCCTAGTTTTCTACTTCTTCAACCAATCTACAAACAAAACACAGAAGACTTGATTACAGCTTCAGACTTATATTGTAAATGTTACAAAACTTTACTTTTTAAAAGTAACAAGAAACGGGGTGGGGGGGATGTGAAGCCTCCATAAGGGCAAGAAATTTTGTCTTTCACGAAAAGAAATAATTAGCCTTAAATTGATAAACCAGCAGATGCAAGAACGACAAGTCCTTTTCCCTTTGCGCTTTCTGCACTGTCTGTGGTCCTTCATGGGCCAGCTTGGCACTGCACGGCATATCCCAACCCCAGGGACTCAAGCCTCCCAGGGCCTCTGGCCTCTGAACACAGAGCTTGACTTCACACCACTTGTAGATCACTTCCTTTACTCAGGGTTAATTTTGAATCAAACAGCAACCAGAAGTGTGTGCAAGTCCAGGCCTAGGTATTTAGAATAGTTTTGTGTGTGTTTTTTTAAGCAATGGCAGTTTGGTCTTGGGGTGGTGGTGTGGGGACCAGAGTGAAGGGGGATTATCATGGGAAGCTGAACACAGAGAGGACTTCCTGGTGCCTTAGAATAATCCTATTCCTGTTGCCAGTTTTGATTCCAGAAGGTGTGAGTGACCCTGCTCAGACCAAACAGAAACAAGGAGAGCTTTGCAGGGAGCTTTTGGAAAGCACTCCTTCCTCTTATGGGTGAACTTTTGGAAGCAACCATCTTTGTGCCACTAGAACACAAGCTAGGAAGCAAATAGCCCCAACTGTCCCCACCACTGCTGTACAACCAAGAGCAGAACCAGCCTCAGGATGAAGCCCACACGTGAACAGCGGAGTAGAAAGTGGCAAGAATGTCACTGTGCACCACCAATGAACCCACCCTAAAATCTACCTTTCTCTGGACTGCAGGTTTGGGGACTAATGATTTTATCGGCCATCAGAGTCATTTTGAGACTGTCTTTTTCTTGCATCAAGCATCCTAAACAATAAATACCCAGGACAATGGCTGCTGTAACAGAGGGTGAAAGCAAGGGGTTCCTCAAGGAGGCCTCGAGGAGGCACCAGCAGAGGCACTGCAGAGTGAATAAAGCCTTCCAGGCAGAACCTCCACAGGTCAAAGATGCCCACAGCCCTTGGGAAGGAGTAGCCAGGCATAACTCCCAGGGCCCCTTATACCTGCCCAAGTAGTCTGGATTTCATCCCTAAAATTCACTTTAATGACCTCTATTCTCGGGAGCAACAAGACCAGACACACATTTTATGAAGATCACTCCAAGGGCAAGGGTGCGGGGAGACGGGGAGAGAAAGGTTACAGTGATCTAGGCAAGAAATTATTAAGTCTGAAATTAAAGCAATGGCAGAAAGATGGCAAGGGGAACCCATAAGGAAAAACTCGACATAGAACTACCATCGATTTACTGGGTGATGAGGTGAGGGAATGAAAGGCATCAGGACCACATCACGAGTTTTCAATGCAGGCCACTGCCATTCTCTGGAAAAGAAAAACTGGTGACGGTAAAATGAAGGAGAAAGCCGGTTGTGCTTGGGACATCCAAGTGAAGATGTCGGGAAGCCGTGGTCTGTACCCACAGCTCACGCATTCATCCCACATTTACTGAAAAGCTCCTACGTGCCTGGTACCGTCCTCAGATGAGCAAGACACGGCCTCGGTTCTACAGCTCACCTTCCCGGAGGGCAGGCAATAATAATGGATAAAGCGCACAGTTAACTCCAGGGGAGGACGGGGCGCGAGAAGGGCTGGGCAGAGGCGGAGACACGGAGGACCAGGGAGGCCCGGGCCCAGGACAAACGGCCGCAGGACGGCGGGCCACCTCCTGGGCCGGAGCCGCATGGAGGGGAGCCGGCAGCGGCGGGCACATAGCACTCAGGTTGGCTCGCCGGGGCCCGCGGAGCCCGGGCCACCTCTCCCGAGCGCAGGTATCTCACCTGGAGCCGACGAACGACACCCGACCGTGTACCCCGCCACGAGGAAACCGTTCTTCGCTTCCAGTCCTGCCGGCCAATCGTAGAGCAACTCACGCCGATTGGCAGGTCCCATAGACCAACCACTGGCTCCTGTGGACGGGAGTTAGCGAGCCTGAGTGGGGAAGCCCGCGCTAACGGTAGCTAAGGACGCACCAGGTTCTTACGGCGCCCGAGAGGCGCCAGCGCCTCCTCCAACCGGGTCCGACAGTCGCCGGTTCCTTCTTTCTCGGAATCGAGAAGGCTTAGCAGCGCGGAGCTCGCCTCTCCGCTGCCTCGCCCTGGAGGCGGGGGCTGCGGGACGACTCCCTCACGGGCCTAGCGCGCCTGCGGGGCCGAGGACTGATAGAAAGACTGCGGCGCCTGCCTGTGTTGGGTTGGCGTCCGGGGTCTCGACTGGCTCTCTCAGAACTGCGGCGGAGCCGGCCCCCGGCACGAGCGCGGGTGTCCCGCGCTGAGCCCGCCCTGAGCTGAGCGTTAACTAGAGGAGACCCCTTTAACAGGCTATGTTCGCGCAGCGACGCCAGGACGAATTCGGTCCATTGTGCAGACGCGGCTGATGAGGCTTGGAGGTCCGCACTTTGCAGCCCCACGCAGAGACCCGCTACGAGCCAGCCCAGATTTTTCTCTCCGCTCGCCTGCAGCTACGGCTCCGTGCGTGCACTTCGCCAGTCCCTGCCCTCTTCCCCGCTCCTCGCCTCTCTACACTACTACGGGCGTTCTTAAATTACTTGTCCGGAGGAGTCAGGCGGCCGGTCTCAGGGACGAACTACAACTCCCATGAAGTACTGGAGCCGTGCAGGCCCGTTGAGGTTCAGCCCCCCTGCGCTGGAATTCCATTGGCTGGCCCAACTCCGAGCTGGGCGTCCTGATTGGCTGAGGGGCCTGAGGCGACAAATTCCGGAAAGGGAAGAGCAGCCAACATGGCGGCGGAGCACGGCGCGGGCCCTCAACTGTCGCAGGAGATGATGGAGGGTGAGCAGCCTGACGGGGCGGCGACCGAAGGGCGCAGAGGGTGGGGAGTGGCGGCCCACACTGGTCTTCCCCGAGAGACAAGAGGCGTCCCGCCTCCGGCCGCGGCTCAGCCTTGCTGCGCGACCCCTGACAACTGCTGGCCCGCTCGGAGGGGCGGGGGTGGCCGGGAAGGCGCGGCAGCCCCGGAGGTGCTGGACCCTGGGCATAGAGGACAACGGCGGCGCGAGCCGTGCCTATGTGTGGGGACTGACGGCGCGGTGGTTTCGCAGCCCCAGCGCCCACCAGCTGGTTGGAGCCTCGCACTGAACCTCTGGCCTGACCCGCGGGGTCAGTTCCCTTGCAACTAATCGGGAATCGGGAAACGGGCAGGGCACCGTGGGACCTGCCCGAGTTGGTTCATTCGTGAGCGTGGCGGCGGCGGAGCAGGGTCCTCTCCAAAGCGAATGAGTTGTGGGGAAGGGTGACAAGAAGCCGAGAGATTGTTAAAGAACACGGGTACGTGTTTACAAAGTTATTACAGTTAAGCAAAGACTAAATTCAACTCTTCCATTTAGTTGAAAATATGATGTGCATTTCTATACATGTAGTTATATACCAATTGGAAAGTCATTTCTTGAGTGCTTATGTGCTGGTTTTATGGAGGATACAGTGCTTGTGCCTGGCAATGCAGGTTTCCTCCTATCTGTCTCGTATGTAAATGCTAGGGAAGAAAGGGGCGGGGGCGGTGAAGGAAGAGCTGGCATGTATTTGGGAGTGATGGCTGCACAACCAAAGCCAGCTCCAAGTTGAACGTTAAAGGTTCAACCAGGTTGGGGATAGGTTGGGGGAAAGATCAAAGGTCATTTCTGGCAAAGGAAACCATATAGTCAAAGGCAAATGGTGTGAAAGAACGTGGCCTGTTTGGAGGAGAGTTTGACCAAGGGTGACATTCATTTTGGTTGAGGGTAGAGAGTGCCAGTGAGGATGGCAAGAGAAAGTCATGGATGGGGCGGGGAGAGTTCAGGCTCTAAAATTTCCAGATTCACCCTAGCCAGTTGTTCAGTGGTTAGAGCATCCACTCTCTGACAGAAGGGTCTCAGGTTCAATTCTGGTCAAGGGCACGTACCTCCGTTGCAGGTTGGATCCCTGGCCCTGGTGGGGACACATGCAGGAGGCAACCAATGGATGTCTCTCTCACATTGATTTTTTTCTCTCTGTGTCTCTCCCCCTTCCTTCCACACTAAAAATCAATGGGAAAAAATATCCTCAGGTGAGGATTAACAAAAAAAAAACCTCCAAATTTTCAAACCTCTTCTATTCATGCTGCCAATACCTTGAGCCAGCCCATTGTCCCCAGTTCCCGAAAGTCACCTCACATACTAATCCTGTCCCATACCCCAGATCCTCTGTAGTCCTCAGAATAGAGTCCTAGGTTTCACGTTGGCTGTCCCACATTAGCCAAGCCCCTCTCACCCAGAGCTGAGCTGCACCAGATCTTCGCCCAGTAGAACTTGCTCTCCTTTAGCCTTGGCTTAGTGCTTGTGCCTGGCAATGCAGGTTTCCTCACTATCTGAAAGTGAAATGCTCCTATGAAAACTTTCAAAGCCAAAATGGAATAAAGTGAAGAGGCAGTTATCTTAGGACACATCTTGCTAATGGATGCACAGAATCAAGATGAAGCATAAACACTCACAGATTCTTCAAAGCTATGGCATCTTGATGCTGAGATGCTGGGTATAGTCCCTGGGGTAGGAGTTTGGTGGTGCCATGCTGGCTGGTTGGAGTTCAAGCTGCTTCTATTAGAGCTCATTGCAAAACAAAATGATGCTATTTTTGCTTTTCACATTTTTCATGAAAGAGAAAATTCTCTTTACAGTTCTTTCATTAGTGAAAGAACTAATGTAGTTCTTTCTTAAAGATGACATGGCATAAAGTGAACTTTTGTGAAGCAGGGAGTACCTGTAATTAATTTATTAAATGTTTACTGCTTTTATTTATTAAAAAGCTAACTGCTTCTGTGCCTTCTCTAATTTAATTCTGATCAACACTAAGATATAGTTACTAGCTCCCTTCTGCAGATTTGAAGGCTGAGGCTTGGAAAAGGGAATAAGTTGCCAAGCTGTGTTTCTAGGGTCAAGATGTAGACTCAGGAAGAGCCATTGGCATTCCAGGAGTTTTTGGGGTCAAAGATCAGATTTGGAATTTAGAATCAGATCAAATTCTCTGGCAATGGAGAATAGATTAGACAGGGTCAGACAAATCACAGAAAGACCAGTTAGGAGGCCCACCATGACCCCAGGCCACAAGTAATGAGTAGCTGAGCCAAAGCAGTTGCCAAGGGCAGGGAAGAGGAACAGATGTGGAGGTTTTGGAGGTGGATTTCATAAGGATATGTTTTGTCCAGCAGTCCTTTCCTAGATGCTTCTTTACTTACTAGGCCCAGTGGAGATACAAAAATGAAACAGAACTTCCTTCCCCTCTGTAAATAAATTGGACTCAGGAACAAGAAATCTTTCAGTGTAGTTGATAATTCCAAGTAAGTTCTAAGTGCTTTGGGGCTTTTAGACAAACTTCCAGAAGAGGTCATGAAAAAAGTTAGGAGAAAGGAACATTACTTTACAATTTTGCCAATGAATTTTTACCAATCTGCCACATTTCATCATTGCCTTATTTATTAATTCAAAAAGTATTTATTTGCCAGCCCTTCAAAGCTTTGAGCTGGCTGGCATCACTATGTCCTGAGGGTTAGCATCTGTGACCTTTACGGGGGGCAGTTAGCACTATTGGCTGTCTTCTCCTTCTTCATTAGAGCTTCCCTGCCCACAGTCTGATTTGAGTTAGTCTTGATTTCTTTCAGAACGTGGGCCTGTGAACTGGGCTGGTTTTCTTGACCAAATGAAATGGATAGTGGAGCATGGATGAAGGTATGTGGTGGAAGGGTCACAATGGTCCCCTCTACACGGATATCCAGGCTTCACTGCATTTTGGCACTAGTACATTTAATCGCAACATCCCAGGGCATTCAGAACACCTGGCAACTCTTCATGAGCTCCTTGAGGAATAGTGTGATACTCACCTTCACGCCCATGTGGCCTCCCTGCCTGCCCCCTTTCTAATCTACCCCCAGATCTCCCTGCCACTGTACAGATGGTACCTGGGACATGGGAGATACTCAAATGTTCATTGAACTGAATTCAACAAATGTTTTTAAATGAAGTTTTTTACTTACAACTGGATGTCTGTCTGTTATATGTACTTCAAAGAGAACATGATGTGGATGGGAATTCTCATTGATCTGTATGGGTTCAGTTGACAGGCGGGTCGAGTCTGAAGAATCAGGCGATGAAGAAGGGAAAAGGCAGAGCAGCGGTATAGTGGCAGACCTCAGCGAGCACAGCCTGAAGGATGGAGAGGAGCGGGGGGAAGAAGAACCAACAGGTACCCTGGCCAGTTAAGAACCTTCATCACTAAAGGGGTGCAGACAGTGTTGCACATAATCTGTCTCCCTCTTCCCAAGTGGCAGCGTGTGTCATCCTGGGGAGGACCACTGTACTGTGTTGGTCTGCTGGTGCAGCCACAGAGGCCCCCCGTGGGCTAGGAACAGGGCCCGTCTGAGGTGCTTCCATAACTAGCTGCCAGCACTTGCAGACAGAGTGCAACTTTTCTAATTCCACTGAAGGCAAAATACTAATAATGATATTGGTACTAGTGCGTCATTTGGGACAGAATCAGAAAATCGTTTTATTAACCATATGTTCAGGATGAGATTTGCAGTAAACATTATGGCTGACTACCATGCTTTGATGTCCTACCATAGTAATACAAACTGCTTTCAGAATAGCACTTTTAATGTCTTAAGTCATTTCTTGAGTCCTTCTTCACCATTTTTATAGGCCTGAGGATGGACTTCTTCATTGCCCAGGTGTTAGGGAAATCCTTTTATGTGGAAAATGTACCAGTGGCCTCCTGTTGTTTTAGTGAATAGCAAGAACAGCAAAATTAATTTGGAGACAAGAGAAGTAAGTCCTCAGCCCATGATGGTAGCTTTTCACACTCCCCAGCCATGATCTTAGCCCATTTGTTTGTTGCTTAGAAAATCAACTTACATTGAAAAGAATGAGAGTAGAAACCATCTGAACAGAACAAAAGCTGTCCAAGATGCATTATTAGGTGAAAACCAATTTCCAAAAAGTATGCATGTTAAGATCTTGTTTTTATTTAAAAACTATTAATAATATGTGGTTTTACCTGCTCCAGAGAAAATGCCTCAAGCTGTTGTTGAAGGTGTTGCTGAACAGCAGGTTGGTGAAGGCCTTGTACCTTCTGCATTTTCTAGGTTTATATACAGTTGTGGATGTTCAAGGTAGTAATCATACATTTTACCTTTCTAGTAATAAAAACAACAAATTTATAAAAACCAAACAAATTTTTAAAACAACATTGTGCTCTCTGTGCCGGTGAAGATGACTGGTAACTATGGCAACCTAATTTTAAGGCAAAGGAGATTACCACAAAAGCATCAGTCACATTTCAGAACTGCAGTCGATATTCTGGAGATGATGTGGGTGGGATAAGTACATGGGAGTGACAGTAAAAGCTTTCATTGCTGTCTGGCTGAGGTCTAGAAAGCCAAACAGGTGGGAGCATCACCTGTCCTCACGTATGAACACCTGCTGCTTGTGCTGGACTGGAGAGTTGATAGAGCTCTGTCATGGGCTTCCTCTCCCAGGCTCATGAACACAGGCTCACTACGACGAGCCCAAGGGCTCATGGCTCCAAAATGCAACAGCTGGATTTGAGCCCGGTTATCTAAACCAAGCATTCTTTCCTCCAAACTGCTAACTGATTAGAAGTTCTCTGGGCATACACATTTTTGTAGTCCTTAGAGAAAGTAGGACTTGCTCCTACCTATATTTAAATCTTAAGTTCAAATAAAACAAATTTAAACATGTCAACTGTTCCCTTTTACTTATTTTCCCTAAGAAATCACAAAATATGGTCAGTGCAGAATATATACAGAAAGATGTTCTAGTCTAGTAACTTTGTTTTAAAGGATAAGCTGACCTTTTGGGGCCTGTGCTGGATGGATTACAGACAGAACCTCTTTAAGCCATGTAACCACAAGTCCTTGAGGAGCCCGAGACAGCCCCAGTTTCCACCTGGTGGCCTAGCATGATTGTCTGTGGTGCCCCTTTTATTCTAAAGCATCCTGGTTTGGACATTGAGTGACCGGAGTATCTGGCCTTCATTGCATAGCCTCTCTCACTGCAGCATCCTGGGTCCTGATGGTGAATTTAGGCTGTCTTGGGGCGGGTGGGGGCGGGGGAGCAGGTAGCTTGGTTATATCTCTTGGTTTTGTTCAGCTTTTATTTAATTCTTAGGTTGATATCTCATAAAGTTTTAGATAAACTGTAAAAGACATTTTTTTAAATCTAGCCACTGTTGATCATTATGGAGAAGATATAGTGAAAAAAGACTAGGAAGTGATTTCAGCCAGTGTGGGGGCCAGTACTTCCTGATTAAGCTGGTCCTACGTCAAGTGCACCCCTCTGAGGCCTCCATTCCAGGGGCCAGGCTAAACTCAGGAGATTGGGAGCTGCAAGCGAAGGGACAGCAATGGGAGCCAGGCAAGACAGTAACAACCAGTTTACAGGAAATAGATGAGATGGCAGCCACACGCTCCAACCCAGAGAAGCTCTCAGACAGGCAGCCTGGCTTCTTCAACGAAGCATTGGGGGAGCCCTAACCAGTTTGGCTCAATGGATAGAGCCTCGGACTGCGGATTGAAGGGTCCCAGGTTCGATTCCAGTCAAGGGCATGTACCTTGGTTGCAGGCACATCCCCAGTAGGGGGTGTGCAGGAGGCAGCTGATCGATGTTTCTCTCTCATTGATGTTTCTAACTCTCTATCCCTCTCCCTTCCTCTCTGTAAAAAAAAAATCAATAAAATATATATTTTTTAAAAAGAATTGTTAAAAAAAGCATTGGGGGAGCAAAAGGGGACTTTAGAGAAAAGCCATCCAGCCTCAATATATGACCTTCATATCCTAATTCAAGCAGAAGTCACTCAGTGGGAGAAGAAATCATAAGACAGTTGGTGAAATCAAGAAATTACTGTTACTCTTTTTAAGAATTTAACCCTTTTAAACATAATGCCTAGATAGGGTCAGATGAAATGAAGATGGGGGACGGGGAGGGGGGTAGGGGGCGGGAGACCTGCTAATTTGAGACTGTGAATTCTGCAGCAAGAGTGGTTCTGGCAGCCCTCCTCGGCCATCAGATGTCCCAGGAGACCCAGCCTACGGGGTGGAGGTCTCTGCTGGGATCAGCTCCCAGCCTCCCAGTCAATAAGTGTATTTAAATTATTCAGGAGGGCTGATCTGTCTGCTAAGCCATGCTTCATTCTCTTATGCTCTTTGCAGAGAGAAGTGTTTGTAGATGCTGGGCCACTTTCTGAAGCAATAAAAGGCACATCCTAGAACATCTGATATGCCCAGCATGGTCTATAGTCAAATGGCCTGATTTAATGCCACAGACTGAAGATGGGGAGGGGAGACGGGGGGAGGGGTCCTACTGCCAGTTACACAGCTCTGGTTGTCACCAGAAGTGGGAAGTTGGTGGCCAGCCTCAGACCACATTTCCTTTCTCGGGATGCTCTGCAGTACAGATAGCTGAATTCAGGAAACTCAGAATGCTGGAAAGGTGACCACGGCTGGAGTAGGGTGTTACTTAGCCCTCTGCGCCAGGAGGCCTGCGTGCCAGCTTTTCACCGAGGCTGGCTGCTGCCTCCTGCCATGGGAGCTCTGAGTGGGCTCTTTTTTCCTCTCTCTCACTTTTTCAGGACAAGAGCTGCCTGTGGATATGGAAACCATTACCCTGGACAGAGATGCAGAGGTAATGCCTCCTGCTCGACCCAGTGTCAGGGGGCGTGGTGACAGACCACTCTGACCGTCAGGTTATCTTTTATGAAGGTGCCAGATTAGTAAGTGATCCCCTAGAGGAGGTCGTCTAAGCCTCCCTTGGGTGGGTCAGATTCCTTGGGTTCTTACTGTTTTTTAATAGCACTGATTTGAATTTCATTTTTGTTTGCCACGTTGTGGCAAATGAAACTCCTTTGACTCATAAATCAATAGATCCAATGATTACATTATAAATGTGGGGTGCTAACATCCACATCCGAAAAGCAGTCATCATCCAAGGCCTGCAGAAGTACGTACTGCATAATAACCAACCATGGGGCCTCTGGCGGTGCTGTGGCTGGGTGTACCTTCTTGCACCTCATTTTGCACTAGGGGGTAGAGAGGAAGATTTTATATACCGCTCATTTGGAGGGTTAGTTTTACATAAAACTATGATAAATTGTAGTTAAACCAATGAGCATCTTGAAGTCCACATCCCTGTCACCTATCTGCTGCAGACTCCTGTGTGGCCTGTGTGGCACTGCCTCACCTATTCTCCTTACCCTCATGTCCACCCCCCTATCAGGCCTCTTTTTAGCTCCTGTTCTAGGAAGCAGGGCTCCTAGGAAGTAGGGCTCTGGGCACTTCCCTGCAGCTAAGTTCAATTTCTTCTGTTTTAGGACATTGACCTGAATCACTACCGCATTGGAAAAATTGAAGGATTTGAGGTTCTGAAGAAAGTGAAGGTGAGAAGGAGGTCTGTCCTTTCATATGAGGTGATTTTTGTAATAGTCCAGAGCTTGCCCCACCCACAGGGTGTAGGTATATCCATAACTGAGACTCAGCTCTGAGGGCAGGCACAGTCTGGCAGGAGGTGCCACTTACATCAGAAACCACGTTGAACATATTTGAATTGAATGTGGCAGTTTTGAGGAGGAGTACAGGCAGCTGTGACTCGGCCCCAGTTCAGGCAGCAGCTCAGACCCACTGCTGCTTGCAGAACCTCAGTTGAGGGCTTGCCTGCAGCTGAGCCCGCATCAGACTGTACAGTTCTGAACTCACCTGAGCCCAAGGGTTCACTCTGCCAGGAAACAACATACACCCCAAACTGACCAAAGCCTCCTTACTGAGTAGGTCTGCTTGGTGCAGGGCCTGTCTGCAGCCCTCCTGTGACTGTCTTCCATCCTCCCCATGCCAACCCCTTTCTAGAAAACAACAGGAGGATGAAAACCACATCCTTCACCCTAAGGCTTTCACATGACCTCCCTACTTGTTGCCTTTGTCAAGTGTTCTTTTTCCAACCCTCCAGACTCTCTGCCTCCGTCAAAATCTAATTAAGTGCATTGAGAACCTGGAGGAGCTGCACAGCCTCCGAGAACTGGACCTCTATGACAACCAGATCAAGAAGATAGAGAATCTAGACACACTAACAGAGCTGGAGTGAGTCCCAAGCCCCAGGGATGGCCCAGGGGCTGACCAGTTGTCCCCAGAACCAATCTCTGCCCTGGCTCAGCCCTGGAGAGGCCACCTCTGCCTTTGGGTCCTGCTCCATCGGTGGCATCAGCTTGCCCAGTCCCAACCTGTAAATCAGTCTTTGGGTAGAGGCTGCTGGTTGGTCCTGTCAGTAGGGGATGACATGGTGTCTGCCCTTGGTGCAGTGAGCGGGCGTTGGGGGCTCTGGAGGCTGTCCCCGGGTGGGGATGCCGCCCTTAAGATAGTTATATTCTGAGTTCTGTGTGGCCTGTGCTCTTCAAAAATAATTGTTTTGCTCATTCCAGGATTCTAGATATTTCTTTTAATCTACTGAGAAACATTGAAGGGGTTGACAAGTTGACAAAACTGAAAAAACTCTTCTTAGTCAACAATAAAATCAATAAAATTGAGAACTTGAGCAACTTACGTCAACTGGAGATGCTAGAGCTGGGATCCAACCGCATCCGGGTAGGTGTGGGCTGGGGGTACAAGATGTATATTTTCCATTTGGTGTGATTTTTTTCTCCCCCAGAAATGAAAGTTATTTTTTAAGAAAAAATAATAACTAGGGTCAGTATTAATAAGAATATGTGCCCAAATGGAGTGGCCTAGCCTTGCTGCATGTAGGTTTCACTTGCTCTCCATCCCAGTCTGAGCTAAACTCTTAGCAAACCAACCCAGTTACCAGTACATTCTGCCTGAGGTGAACTGACCAGCCCCAAACAGTTTGGTTTTGTTTCTGACAATCCTGCCTGACATGAGCGTGTCCCAAGCAGAGGGGCTGACAGCAACCTGACCTCCACCAGGGCCACAGGATACCTGTGCTTCCCACTGGCCTTGCTGAGCAGCTGAGCTCGGATATCTTTGAGCACTTCTTCCCCTCCGTTCCTGGGGAAAGTAGCCCTCCGTATAGCTTTTGGAAGTTTACAGCAGACGATGGTCAAGTCCGGCTTGGCCCTCGAGAGTTGGGCAGGACACAAACGAAAGAGGTGGCTGTAATGAGGACCGACACTATTGGCGGTAATGTGGCCACAGACAGCAGAGCTGTATGTTTAAAACGAGAGCAGTCATATCAGTATTTTATTAAGTGTCTCTGTGGCACATTCCAGGAGAGGTGGCTTGTCAGAAATTACTGCAGGCAGTAGCTGTTAAGGGTGCCCTCCCCTGAATCTCTATCCTCATAGATCCCCCCACACAGACACCCCCAGCCAAGTCCTGCTGCAGTGGGCAGACGAGCTGCACCTCGTGCATTTGATGCGGTCACCACCGTGCTAGCGTGCCCTGACTGAGAGGAGAGGAGGGAGACAGTTCTGGTCAATGCACATTCATTAAATCCTGCTGTGTCCAGGTGCACAGAGAAAGGAGGGTGGGGAACGAGAAGAGGGGCACAGCCGGATCCTGCGTGGGGGCTCATTTCTGGGGAGACTGAGGCTGGTGGGATGCATTGTAACAAACCCCACATAGACTAACAGAACAATGTCAGCTTAGAACTGGGAGGACTTGAGAAATCTGGTCCATGGAGGTTGGGAGTGAGCCTAAGAGACAGGCCTCAGACCCTCTGCCTATCCTCAGTTTTTTCATTCTATACTTTCAAGTAAAATTTTACTAGAAAGTTTCCAGATTGAGACTTGCCTGACACCCCAAGACCAAGTCCATAGAGTGCTGTCCCCTCCCCTGAGGAAACGGGATGGCCGCACCGTGACAACTGGTGCTCTGTCCGTTTTACAGGCCATTGAAAATATCGACACGTTAACCAATTTGGACAGTTTGTTTTTGGGGAAAAACAAGATCACTAAACTTCAGAACCTGGATGCACTCTCCAACCTGACAGTCCTCAGTATACAGGTATCAAACCAGCTTACCCCACCTCCACTCCCCTATCCTGAACCAGCAGGGCCTGCATGGTCTCCCAGCCAGCCAGAGCTGCTACTTAGCACAGTTTTCTCTCCCACTCTGTCCATGATCAGCACTGCATCACGAGCAGTTGAAACATTAGATCTCATATGTGTACACGCTCCTGTGTGTTAGACTAACACTTCATCCTTTTATGGGTCACGTTCCTTTTCCTGATAAAAGTTCCTGGTGGTTTTTAGGCAAAGGGGCGTCTTCAGAAGGATAAGTTTGTTCCACATGTTCCTAGCGCATTTGGCTCAATGGTGGGTGAGGGTCCTACTCTGCGTTTGGGATCAGTCAGCACCTTAATATTGCCAGGCTCACATGACCTTTTCTGTTAAAAGCCATTGAGTGGAATCAGACTAGGGAGATGGGATGTGTGGTGGGTGTTCTGGCAACAGGGACTGGGTGTGGGAGAGCCTCATAGTTTAATTTGAGTTACAACATATCCTGAAAGAAATAAGAATTTATTTTTAAATATTCAGTGATCTTGACATCTGAACTACTAAGCTAATTTTTAGAGCCTCCCTGAGTACATCTAAAAACAGTAAGTACTTTGCATAAAAACCTTCAACCTTCACGCATTAATTGTAGCCCAGGACAACACACTGGAAATGCTGATATTTCTCTCTCTTCATAACCCAATGCTGGCCTGTTTTAAGTGGAATGCCCAATTGTCCGAATTCTCCAACAAGAGAAACCTTTCCTAAAAGCTGTTTTATCTCACATCATACACATGATTCTGACGGCTGTTGGCTCTCCCTCCCAGAGCAACAGGCTGACCAAGATGGAGGGCCTACAGAGCCTGGTGAACCTGAGGGAGCTGTACCTCAGCCACAACGGCATCGAGGTCATAGAAGGCCTGGAGAACAACGTAAGACATCCTCTTGTCCATCTGGGCGGGTGGGCACAGCGCTTGAGTGGCAGGCAGCTGGCCAGCAGCACACTTTGGCCTCCAGGGCTGGTCTTCAGTAGATGCTGCCTCTGGAGGTTTCTCATAGAGAACTTTCCAGTCCTGCAGACAGAGTGACCCCTTTCACTGGGAAATGCGGGAAAGTCCCCTGATTGAGCCCTAAACCAGTGCTTGCACCACAGCCAGTGTCTTATCAGCACAGGCAGCGAGGGCCTCACAGAGGCAGCATTCACTGCACAGCCTCCAGCAGCACTGTAGGCATTTGCTAGGGTGTAAAATCCAAACCCTACTTGCTTGTGTACACCCCTGTACTCCCCTCCCCCGTACCACAGAAGCCAGCAGGAGTCAGCAGTTGTTCTCCTGCCTTCTCCTGACCACTGCACTTCCCAGCCTGTAAGGGACCATAGGGACATCTCATCTCAGCTGCCCAGGATGAGTGGCTCTCCTAGACATTCTTGCACATTTCTCCTTCCTTCTCCTCCTCACCATCCCTGGTAAGGACAGGCCTGTCCACACTCTTCCACGACCCCCACCCCTGGCCTGCTCCTGCTCAGCCCAGCACAGCCTCAGGTGCAATAAAGGCAGGTCAGCCTCAGGTGAATGAGTATGGGGGGCAGATTCACCCGGAGCTCCTACAGAAACCTGGCCCTCCTAGGCTGCCTGTAGACTAACTGCTTTTCTCAGAGCAGCATTCAAGCAAATAATGTACTTTGCTCATTCAGTTTTACTGGGTTGCTTTCGTTCTCTTCAATTGTCAGCAGTGTCACCTGACTGTTCACTTGCTACTGCAAACAGCCTTTTAGTCAGAAAAGGCTCCTTCAGTCTTTGCCTTAGCCCTTGGACCTAGTTACCATGAGCCATGTTCTGAATTTCATGTCACCAACATCTACATAAAATTTGGGGAGAGTTAGAATTTGCTTGTGGAAGTTTAGTTACCTTCCTCTGTACATTGAGGCATAGTTCTGAGAGGTGGGACTGGATGGAGGCCATGGGACCGGAGCTGGGCATGCTGTGCTCATGGAAGCCCAAGCTGAGGAGCCCCCGCCTGTGGGTGAGTCAAGAGGTTAGGACTCCCTAGGCCTCTGAAACAGAACAGAAACAAAGCAGTTGTGGCTCTAAAGGTAGTTACCTGATTGTACATTGGTCCTGATCAAGGGATTCTTTCCTCAGGATTGCTAATCAGCTAGAGGTCAAATACTCATCTATACTTCTAAGCTTTATCTCCTCACTTACCTGGCATTTATTTTTGTGGTGGGAGATAAGGCAGTAAATGAAATGGCAAATCCCCTGTCCCAACACCACAAACAATCCTACTCCCAGCACCTTGGTGCTCCTCTCCTCTGCTATTCCCTCCATGCACTGGGTCTTCCTGCTGGTCTGGCCTGAGCTCTCACGCCTATCCCCCTGCTGGAAGTCGGAGCCTCTGATGTCTGCTCTCTCCACGTTCCTTTTGTTTTGCAGAGAGATTCTTACTGGTTTGCTCTCAAAACATTGTCCAGCTCCCCAGAAAAACGTGAGGTGTTGAGTGCCTGATTTCTTGTCCTCAGAGCTTCAGGGCCAGTTCTGGTAGCCAGGAACCCGCTCTGCTGCTGAGCCTGTGTGCCCAGACTGCGCAGAGATCAGATCCTGCCATGTTTCAGGCTACTTTAGCTCTGCTGGTTTCTGCACCTGCACTGAGAACTGCAGAACATGGGCATGGCTGGAGAAACCCACCCTCAGGAACATGGACCCAGCCTGTCCCTGCCATATGCCTACTGTGCGTCCAAGGGCTGCCCACAGGCCCCTTTTCAGTCCCTGTTTGCTCTGAAGACCCCTGTGTGCTACAGGCACTCGCCAAGCTAAGGACACATGATGAGCTCTGCATGAGCAACTCAGCTCCTGCTGTCACTGTTCCACCCCAAGTGGGACATGGGGTGTGGGGAGGTGGGGCTGGGCCCACAAGGAGTCAGACACCAAGGCCAGAGTGCTTCTGAGTCAGCAGAGCTGCTGTCTGTGTGCTTTAGGGACAGGCAGGGGGTCATTTTATTTTACTGGGACATTCTTTAACTTGTCCATAAACTTGGAAGGGTTTAGCGTCAGTGTCCCATGGTCTAGTAGAGAATGGGAGAAGGGCCCTGGTCAGAAATGGAGGGATGAGACAAAGGAACCACATACTTTCAGAGCTCTGGGCACTGTCTGCAGGCTGGGCTCCAGACTCCTCTCCCATCGCCTCTCTTCCATCAGCTGCAATTCCAGGCCAGCCTGCCCCTTCCCTTAGTGCCCAGGCTTCCCCTGCCCCTCCTCCTGGTGGCCTTTCCCTGGACAGGACAGCCTACTGCAGGAGCATGGGCTTGGGGCTTGACTGCCCCCTCCACCACCTCCACCTGTGCCCTTGCAGTTTCCTACCTCAGACCAGCCCAGGCTCCTTCTTCCTGAATGAAAAAATGCTATTCTAAGTATTAATGTCGGAGGGGTCCTTGAGATAAGCACTAAATCTCAGGTGCTCCATACAGCCCCAGGGGCCAGGCCTCCCTTTGCTTTTCGACAGGGGCTACCCTGACCTTCCCAGGACTGTCGTCTCACTGGGTCCTTGTGGATGGGCATCTGGGAGCTCCGGGCTCAGGTCTAACAGAACCAGTTTGAAATCCCAGTGATATCGAGAGCTGGGTGATGTGGTTGTGTGGATGCTGTGTAGTGGGCGGGGGTGGAGAGGACCTGCAAGCAGTGGGCAGGGATCATCATCCTGTCAGCATGCCTCTCTTCTGCAAGGGCAACTGGCCCACAGCTCTGAGCTATGTTCATGGCCATGCAATCACCGTTGAACTGTAGTATACCCGAGACAAACTTTACTTCCTTATTTAGAACAAACTCACGATGCTGGACATTGCGGCAAACAGAATTAAAAAGATTGAAAATATCAGCCATCTAACAGAGCTGCTGGAATTCTGGGTAAGTTGAGCACCCTCTGGGGTGGGTGAATGAAGTGATCAATGAGTGTGGGACCTGCAGCCCTGGGCCTAGCATTCAGATGACAGGGCTCACGGATGATGGGGTGCGAGCTGCGATGGGCGTGTGCAGAGGTTAGAGGCTAGTGGCAGCATTGTATGTGCCTGTGGCATCAGCATCACCAGGAACTTGTTAAAGATGCGGCTCTCTGGCCCCACTCTACCCGACCAGCAGACTGGGTGATTGTGATGCACATGGAAGAGAGACCTGAGGTCTCTCCAAAGGGTCCTGTAGCACAGAGGAGATGGGTAGGTATCCTCTTTGGACACCCTGGAATCTGCCACGAGCTGTCTCGTGGCTACAGGTGTGGCTTAGGGAGTCTATTGCAGTCAGTTGGAAGAGAAAACGGATGTCAGGCGTCTAGACACCCCTCTAAACAGGTTGCAAATGATGGCAAAGTTGTCCTCAGTGTCAGGATCCTATGCGTGTTCCAGGCATGTTTACTGCTGGTCCCTAAACTCGTGCCCTGTGGGGTCGCTGCTGGTATAATCTCTGATTCTGTGAAGTGAGTGTTGTCCTCGATGCGGTCACTCTAGCCCAAGATGCTAGAGTCGAGTCTTAAGGCATGATTCTTCCTCCTCTGACCATGCTGTGGACCTTGCTGGTGTCCTGGTGGCTTTCCTTTCCCCTCCTTAAAAGAATATCCAAGTGTCCCTAGACCACAGGTTGCCCACGGTGAAAATGTCCCTCACCCCTTATTAAAGCATTGGGCCTGGGATAGCACCAGAGTGTGTCAGGGAGGCCCAACCAGACCACGGTGGTAGGTGTGCTGGGCTGAGCACACAGGGAACGTGAGCCCCAAGGCCCCTGTGCTGCATCCTAAGGGAAGGTGTGGCTGCTGGAGGACTGGGTGCATTGCACTGAGAGGATTTGGCTCTGGAGGGACCAGAGAACCACACAGAGAAACCAAACTACCAGAGACAAGACCTGCACCATGAAAGGGGTGGGTGCTGGCAGCTTTGGGGACACAGCTGACTCTTAAGTAGAGTTTCTGAAGTATGGGGTTCCTCTGCATGCCTTGCCAAGGGACAGCACATGGGACCTGGGCTGCTGAGACAGGTAGGGGCCACCTGGCTACCTGGGAGGGAGGCAGGCTCACAACTGCTGGAGGTTGGCTAGCACCTGGCCCGGAACACAGGAATGCTGTTCCTCAGACCACCAGACAGTAAGCACAGACAGAGCTGCCTCTGTGGTATCACGTCAGCTTGTGAAGCAGGCAGCATTGCCCGTTTCACAGCTGAGCAGTCAGATTCCAGTCAGATGGAGGGCGCCTGCATGACAGTGAGAATGTGCTTAAACAACTCTATCTGATGAGGTGATGCCCTGACATTAAAGACAGCCATACAGAGCTCCATTTGAACACTGGGCAGAAGCAAACAGGCTAGTCACAGAGGAGGAAGTAACAGTTGCTTGTAAATACATATGCATTTTCTGTCTCAAGTCTGTGTGTGTCTTTATGTGTGTCCTCCCAGATGAACGACAATCTCCTCGAGAGCTGGAGCGACCTGGACGAGCTGAAGGGAGCCAAGAACCTGGAGACAGTGTACTTGGAGGGAAACCCCCTGCAGAAGGACCCACAGTACCGAAGGAAGGTGATGTTGGCACTGCCTAGCGTGCGGCAGATCGATGCCACCTTCGTCAGGTTCTGACCCTCCTCACCCTCACTTGCTTCTTTCTCTCCAAAAGAACTTCCTAGCCACGGTTTTTTAATCCACCCGTTGCTCCTGAAATCATCACTATCAACGGTCACAAACCAATGGCAATAAAAAGGCACTGAGTGATCACTGCCGTGTGTACCGCCAATCACACTCTGGGAGGCATTGCTGTTCCATGCACCACACGGTTGTTCTGTGTCCTCTCTGAGGGAGGTCACTCAAGCATCCGTGTGCTGCTGGGTGGGCATTCAGGGGCCGTCCCAGTGGCCTGAAGCCTGTCAGCCCAGAGCTTTCTAGTCTTGTAGACCAGTTGATACCAGTGTTTTAAAAATGATATTTAAAAACAAAACTGCGTAAAGGGTGGCTCAGCCCTCTGCTGTGACCCTCAGCTCTCTTAAAGAGCAATGTCATGTGCAGGCCCCGCTCCCCTGTTCCCCCTTGCCCCTGCACCCTATGGCCCTCTGAGGTCATGTTGCCACTGACAGAAGGTAAACCCACCTGAGGCTCCTCAAAGACTTTCTGCAAAGAGCTCACCGCTGACCACCTGCAACATTGTCTCCCACTCTGACCCCATCATTGTGTTGACTCGTGTTTTACAAAATTTACCTCAACAGCCCTAGGGGTCTGATTCAGTCTACATAGACCTCGTCATCCTCGGGGGTCTCAGATTTCTCCTCTGCAGAATGATGACCCACACGCAGTCACCACAGGTCCCTCTGCTCCCCACTCTTCAGAGCTGCCCTGTCCAGGATCGGAGCCACATGCTGCCACTCATGGCTGGTTCAGTTCACAGTTAACTTCATTTAAATAAAGTGGAATTAAAAATTCAGTTTCTTGGTTGTGCTCGGCACATCCCAAGTGCTCAGTAGCCACAGCTCTCCATGGCAGCCCATCTGTCACAGCGTGCCCTCCTGGCCAGCACTGCCCTAGGTCCTGTGACACCGCTGTGCACAGGCAGCCCTGGGAGCTGGGAGCGCATTGGAGCTTTCGGGGCAGTGGTGATCCATAAGCATGGCAGTGATTGCCCTAAGTTGAAGGCCATGTCCGAGTCCTGATTTTAATCTTGGCCAAAATAAACCATGCAACCTGACAGTTGCGCCTATTGAAGAGCAAACTCCTCGAAAGGAAAGGGGTGGGTAGGATGGGGCCCCTTGGGATGGTGACCCAGCACTCTGCCATCAGCCGAAAGAGATGTGTTTAGACACAAGCGTTCAAGATTGGGGTGCCTGTGTTGAAAAAAGTTATTCCACCCCAAAAAGGACATACTCCAAGTAAGGAACCCAAAAGGAAGGAATGTTCACCTTGGGGTAGAAAAGTGAGCAATAAAGTTTGTAGGAAAAGAGAAGTTTAAAGTAACCTCTAATAGAAATCAGTTATGAAACAGCCAACTCATAACTAGGAAAAATCCAAAATCTTCCAGCAAAGAGGACAGGGAGGGGATTCAAGGGGGTTGGGGGGCAGAGGTGAGGCTGTCAGTCTGTCCAGCCTCATATCCTTATGGGGACAAAAAAGACAAGGAAGCCCTGGGATGGAGGGGAGACTCAGGCTGGGTCACAAATTGAAATCCAGTGTCTGCTCTTTCACATTTGAAAGTTATACGAAAAGGTTGAAGAGAAACATGTATAAATCCAGCACAATCCTAATTAAAATCCAACCTGGTTTTTTAAGAAATTCATTAAACTTTAAAATTTATACAGAAAAAAGGACCACATTGAACCTTGAAACTTTGAAAAAGTCTAGTCGGTTTTGAGGAGATGTCAGTAGAGGTGATTTCCTGCTAGATTCTACTGACTGCAGACCTGCAGTAACCACAGTCAGCGGGCAGACACGGGCTTGGGCTGGGGGTTGGCTCGGGCCAGGCAGGGTGCACACTGGGCCAACTTAGAGAACTGAAAACCTCGATGTGAATAGTAGAACATGAAATTAGTAGAAAAATGTGGGAAAACCTCTATTTGTGAGCTCAAGAGTGGAGAAGAACTTAAAACCCCAAAGTGCAACCATTGGACAAGAGTTTGTTTTTTGTTGTTGTTCTATAATATATTTTTTATTTCAGATAGGAAGGGAGAGAGAAATAAAAACATCAATGAGAGAATCTGATTGGCTGCCTCCTGCATACCCCCCACTGGGGACCAAGCCCACAACCTGGGCATGTGCCCTGACCGGGAATCAAACCATAACCTCCTGACTCATAGGTTGACACTCAGCCACTGAACTACGCTGGCTGGGCTGATGGGGGTTTAACATAAAAGTGAAAATTCCTGTAGAACAGAGAGCACCTTGAATGGGCCACAGATAGCAGATAAGAGGTATTGTGGTATTGCAATATTTAAATCTGGCAAGAGCCTAATACATGTAAAAAAATTTCCCCAAAGCAGAGAAGAGGTAGGAATCTGTACAGAAACAGGCGAGGGCAAAAGAAGCCAGATGGCCACCAGCAAAAGAAGTGCTAGCTAGACCAGGGGACCCCACATGCACCTGGGTTGCCTAAGAAGAGTGCTCAGCCTCATGCACCTGAGCCCAAAATACCGTTGGTGCCCATGCTGGGGGCCGACAAGGCCACAGCCACGTGCAGTGTATCTCCATTAGAGAGGTACAGGACAGCTCCAGAAGGGACCCTTATAGATGGGATGGGGAGGACACAGGGATCCAGGCTAAGAGTGCTCATGAGCACTGGGCAGCAGGGACAGACCCTCTCCATGAGTTCTGAAACAACTAAAGACATAGTCTAGGAGGTTAGTTTTAGAGAGGGGGTGGGGGTTAAAAAGAGAAGCCAGTGGGTGGCACTATTGATGGTACAAAGAGGGAAAGCCCACCCACTCTGCCATTCCCACTGTCAGGTCCAGTGGAAGGAGCAGATCAGGCAACCATCCTATATAATAAAAGGCCAGGGACCATAAGCGTAACAAGCAGAATGACCGCTCAACCAGTCGCCATGAAGTGCATTGACCACCTCTTAGTCCCTTTCATCTCCCACCCCCACCCGCAGGCAATCAGGAAGCGGGTGGGTGGAGGTGGGGTGGGACTGGGGACTGACAAGCGGGTGGAACGGCTGACCTCTTGGTCCCTCCCCCCAGCCCGCAGGCTCCGATGGATCAGCAGTGGTGTAGGGGGGAAATGGGGTGGGTGGCGGGAGGACCAGGCTGGCTGTCAGGCCATTGGGATCCCCAGCTCATCCCCAGCTATTCGGGGGCTCAGGCCAGTGGGAAAGTGGGTGTTGGCGACTTAACCTCCATGTGCATGGGCCAGGCTGGCCGCTGATGGAACATGCCCACTCAGGGCCACTCATGCAGGCACGGTCACTACCACCACTGCTGGGTCTTGTGGTGCTGACAGAAGCTGCAGAGCGTGCCCACAACTTACCCACCCTGGCAGCAGAGGTGGTGTTCAGCCTGGGGACTTGTGAACTGGCAGAAGATGGCCCTGATTGCAGGCTAAGCCTAGGGACCCTATCCTCATGATTTTGGTGCACTGGGCCTCTAGTAATTAACAAGCACATAGGTACAAGGTGATGTGTGCGAGGGAAGAAGGCAAGAGCATGGTGGGCGTGCTCACTGAGGAGTCACTGAATCTGGCTGGAGTGGGATGACCCTGAAGAAGGGCCAAACTGATCAAAACAGCCCTGGAGGGGGCTGACGGGGCACAGGGAGGAGGGAAGGAAGAAGGTGAGGAGACACTGACAAGAGCAGCCTGGAAAGGGCTGGGCAGAGGGCAAAGGAGGCCTTAACACCAAAGGGAAGGTCTTTTTTGTTAAGCTGCAGTAATTGGAAGCTTTTTATTTTAACTTCCATTAAATGTATTTCAAAATGTTGCTTAAGTAGATATAAAAAGTTATAGTCAAGGATGAAACCAAGATGGTGGCATAGGTGAACACCTAAACTGCTGCCTTGCGCAACAATTTCAAAACTACAGCTAAAAGAACGGACATCATCTAGAACCACAGGAAAACTGGTTGAGTGGAAATTCTACAACTAGAACGAAAGAGAGGGGCACACAGAGACTCAGAGGAGCTGCAAAAGGCTGAGGTACAGAGACACACGCGTGGAGAGGACGGGCGGCTGAGTGCCTGGCTAGCTTTCTCTAGTGGGAGAGAGAGAAGCTCCCAACTGCACTGAACCCCAATTCTGAGTGAGACCCTGGGGTCCCAGACTTATATGGGGGGAGTCTGGACTATCAGGAAAAGAGAGGAGCGCATGGAAACTCAGGGGAGCCGCGAAAGGCAGAGGTCTGGAGGCGCGTGCACAGAGAGGACTGACTGCTGAGTGAACCGCTGGCTTTCTCTAGCAGGAAGGAGACGGAAGCTCTCGACTGCACTGAACTCCAGTTCTGGGCAAGAATCTGGGAATCAGATTCATTGGGGGAGAAACTGGACTGTCTGGCAGTGGGCGAAACTCGAGGGCGGCTTTCTCTCAGAGGTGCTTGCAGCGATTACTGAGGGACACTGAGACCCAGGGGCCTCCTAGGGCAGGGCTGACGGGAAGCCAAGGCTGTCTGCTCCACCCTGAGACTCTGCCCCATCCACGCTGAGCACAGAGGCTTTTGCAATTTTGTAAGTCTTGTCTCATAAGGCTGTCTGCAGCATGGAAGTTCTCCCCGAGTAGACACAGCTGATCCTCACAGCCAATTGGCCTGGACGTCAATTCCTCCCAGTGATACCAACAACAATCAAGACTTAACTATAACAAGGCTGTACACACAATCCACAAAGGGGTGCACCAAGAGTGTCCACCTCAGGTAACTGGGGAGGCTGAGCCACTGGGCCCTATAGGACACCTAGCACACAAAGCTACTCTACCAACTCAGGGAAGCAGAGAAAATGTGGAGACAAAGAAACAGATCACAAATGAAAGAAATGGAGGAAAGCAAACGACTGGATATAGAGTTCAAAACCAAGGTTATAAGGTTTTTCAAGAATTTCCTAGAAAAGGCCAATAAATTTAGCGAGACTCTCAAGGATATGAAAAAGGACCAATTAGAAATTAAACATACTGACTGAAATAAAAAAATATTATAGAGACCTAACAGCAGATTAGAGGACCGCAAGAATCAAGTCAAAGATCTGAAATACAAAGAAGAAAAAAAACACTCAACTGGAAAAGCAAAAAGAAAAAAGAATCCAAAAATTTGCAGATAGTGTAAGGAGTCTCTGGGACAACTTAAAGCGTACCAACATCAGAATTATGAGGGTGCCAGAAGAAGAGAGAGAGCAAGATACTGAAAACCTATTTGTAGAAATAATGACTGAAAACTTGCCCCACCTGGTGAAAGAAATAGACTTACAAGTCCAGGAAGCGCACAGAACCCCAAACAAAAGGAATCCAAAGAGGACCACACCAAGACACATCATAATTAAAATGCCAAGAGCAAAAGACAAAGAGAGAATATTAAAAGCAGCAAGACAAGAACAGTTAATTACCTACAAGGGCACACCCATACGATTGTCAGCTGATTTCTCAACAGAAACTATGCAGGCCAGACAGGAGTGGCAAGAAATATTCAAAGGGATGAATAGCAAGAACCTACAACCAAGGTTACTCTACCCAGCAAAGCTATCATTCAGAATTGAAGGTCAGATAAAGAGCTTCACAGATATGAAAAAGCTAAAGGAGTTCATCAACACCAAACCAGTATTATATGAAATGCTGAAAGGTACTCTTTAAGAAGAGGAAGAAGAAGAAAAAGGTAAAGATAAAAATTATGAACAACAAATACATATTTATCAAAAAGTTAATCTAAAAATCAAGTGAATAAAAAATCTGATGAACAGAATAAACTGGTGAATGTAATAGAATCAGGGGCATAGAAAGGGAGTGGGGAAGGGGTGTGGGGGTGCGGGAAGAGACTGGATAAAGGTCATACACCTATGGATGAGGACAGTGTGGGGGAGGTAAGAGCAGAGGGTGGGGTGGGAACCGGGTGGAGGGGAGCTATGGGGGAAAAAAAGAGGAACAATTGTAATCTGAACAATAAAGATTTATTAAATTTTTTAAAAAGTTATAGTCAAAGCTGATGTAGCAAGTCCTGGGCAGGGCTCTTCCTAGTGCTTGGGACCCACGAGACACCTCTGCTGGATGTAGTGTTCTCTCTCTTTCCCTCTCTCCCTCCCTCCCTCCCTCCCTCCCTCTTAATTTTTTACAACTGCAAAAAAGTAACACAACTTGAAAAAATTTTAAGCCATAAAATATTGTAGAGAGTAAAAATTGAAAACTATACCAAGATGAGTCCTCATCTAGGTGTCCCCCATGCATATGTCCCTCTAGGCTCCACTTACTGCCCCTGCTGCTCTTGGACCAACAGCCATGCAGCCACCAGAGCCACTTTACCACCAAGAGCAGAGAACCCCCTAGAGCCGTCCTCTTCATGGGATGGTCTGTTGGAGAGTGGGAATTTTTGAGCACTACTGAGGCTGTGGACTATGCCCCAGATAGAGTTGTCAGTGCTGACACCAGGCCAGGCCTTGAGATACGGTCTCATGGCCCCTTCCCAGCACATAGGCCTTCTTTCATAGAACACTGTCAGCTTTCTGAAGAACAGGATGACCCTGTGAATAACATGGTCGTCAATGGCATGACTCTGACGTTGCTTGGGAAAAACTGTTTTGTCTTGGGTTACTTGCTCTGCAAGAACAGGATGTGGTTAAAAGTGGTCCTGCACGAAGGGTAGGGGCGGCTGCTCTCTGGACTCCCTGCATGGAGAATGGCAGAGCAGTCGCCCAGCCGGCTAATAGAGGCTCTTCGCTATTGCATCCGACTCGGCTCCTTGGTGGGTTTTTGGGGATCCTGAACACTGGGCATAACATTTGGGGGCTCCTCCGGGATCCCCAAGACCCATGAGGGACCCCAACCCGGAGAGCCTGACTGGCCACGGTAGGTGTCTGCTTGTTCTCTGTCTGCTTGTTCTCTGTCTCTTTTGTGTGAGCTCGTTTCTGAAATCTGTAGTGCCCAAAACGGTCTAGGTGGACGCACTGGTGGACCAAGGGCCGGAGGACTTGGAAGACATTCCGATCCTTGAGGGATGTGGAATCCCCTCACTGGAGGGACAAGGCGTGAGGCCGTTGTCCAGCTTTCGGTTTTGCTTCCGCGGGTTCGGAAGGCTGTTCTTGGGTGCCTTTGTTTGTCTGTGTTTGTGTTTTTCTGTTTTATTCAGTGGACTTACTGGACGCAGTCTTAACTCCTCCAGTAGGTTCTCACCAAGATGTTGGTTGAGAATTCTGTTCTGGGGCATGGGTGCCGGGAGTGCCCCCGTGCCTATCTGGGAGTTGGGCATTGTTTCGTTTATCTGCTCAGCTCCAGTTTGGGCTAGTCTACTGAGAGAGTGTGAGTATGGATGTTTGTCTGTCTTGGCATAATTATCTGCTCATTAACTGGTCTGTGTGAAGTGAAAGCTACTTTGTGCCATCTGGCTGTACACATGAGAGTATTTGTTATCGCTTTCTGTTATTTAATTTGTTTAAAGACAGTGCACCTCCCTGCTTTAGAGGGAAGACAGTAGAGAACTTTTAATTGCTTTTCCTTGATTTATAATTTTGCTGTGTAAGTTAAAATTTTGCAATTCTAGGGTTAATTTGTGAAGGTTGTCAATCCAGAGAAGTTTAAACAGAGGCTTGTTGGGTTAAGATTAGTCATAATTAACTGCTTTGTAGGCTGCCTTTTTCAGCCCTGCTAGCAAACAGAAAATCATGTGGTCCTGAGAACTGTGACCTGACTGCCCTTCCTGATAGATTTACAGTGGGTCTCTCTCTCTCTTTCTGAGGGAGGAAGAGAGCCGAAAACTGCTCCAGAGAAGGTATGTGAAAAGGTAGAAGCAGTAGAATTCACTCTTAGCCTGCTGAAATAGAGAAGCCCTAGGCTGGGGGACAGGGAGATGGTTGGAGATATCAGAAGTGAAGGTTGAGATCTTCTGGGGCCATGGAGTAAAGAAGGAAAATCTGGGAGGGAGAGCAGCTGTTCCTTAAGTGTAAAAGCCTGGTTATACAGGATCTCAGACTGCTTGCCTTATATCCCCTGCTAAGGACAGAGTAACTGGTTAATGCAGAAAAGGGGGGTGTGTCAGCGGGGGGAGCAGGGAGAGATAGGTTTTTGTTGATTTTGCTGGGTACAACCCGTTCTGCTGGCATCCTTGGTTTCTTACTTATCTGAACTATGCTGGCAGAACACAGTGGATAGAAATTCTGGCTGTTTAAAGGATTGAGTTTTCAAAGAATAAGGAATACTGAGTAGAAGGTCTGAGGCATGGTTATGCATTTTTAAAGGACATAGAAAGAAGGTTTAAAGGCTAATTTGGAAGTATAAAATTAAGAAAGGTCATGTGCATGTAATAAAGAAGGAGAAGAGAAATGTTGTAAGGAAATTGATCAAATAATTCAAGTCAGTAAGCCAGGAAGAGGAAAAGAAATCTACAGTTTGTCTCTGCCAGGTCACAAGCCCACCTCCTTCTGTGCCCAGGCCTCATTGTCCCTCTGACAGACAGCAAGGATCTCTTGGCTCTGAGAGAAACTTCTGACCTGCCTCAGCAGGAAGTAGCTAGAAGAGCCCACCGACGTCCATTTTCCCTAAAAGAATTCAGAGCCAGGATCCTTGAGGTAATATATTAGGCAGTTAGACAGATATGAGCAGAGCAAGGACGATGGGCCAACTAGAGCTACCAGATATAATTAAGTCTTTCCATCTCTATCTATGTAAGACAAGGGGACTCCCCAGAAGCAAGAGGGAACGAGGCTGCAGATAAAGCAGCCTGGGAGGCTGCCCTAAAACCAGTGGGGCCTCTACAGATTCTAGTGACCTGACCTACCCACCTCACCAGCTTACATGGAAACCCAATCTAGAAAAGCTGAAATCCATAACCAATCTTTACACAAGTTCTTACAGGCTTTACAGTCCACCCAGAAAGCAGTCCAGAAGCATGTTTGATCCGGTCCATCCTCCCACCCTGGTGACTGTTTGGATAAAGAAATTTGCCACACAAGGACTGACTCCTACCTGGAAAGGACCACCTCCACAGCAGTCAAGGTCGATGGGATCGCGACGTGGCTTCATTACATCTGGCTTAAGACAGCCCAGGCAAAATAGAGAGTCCAGGACTCTTCAGACCCTCTAAAGATTGGTCCTGGCCCTCATTCTGGGCCTTTATCTTGTGAACAGGCCCACTGACTTTATTCAGCAGAGAATTAATTCTGTCAAGCTTATAGTCCTCAGGGGTCAATATAACTCCCTTGCCAACAATGACCCAAAAGAGTCAATGATTTGACTCAAGTACATAAAACCAGTGGGGAATGTTGGAGAGTGGGAATTTTTGAGCACTACTGAGGCTGTGGACTATGCCCCAGATAGAGTTGTCAGTGCTGACACCAGGCCAGGCCTTGAGACACGGTCTCATGGCCCCTTCCCAGCACGTAGGCCTTCTTTCATAGAACACTGTCAGCTTTCTGAAGAACAGGATGACCCTGTGAATAACATGGTCGTCAATGGCATGACTCTGACGTTGCTTGGGAAAAACTGTTTTGTCTTGGGTTACTTGCTCTGCAAGAACAGGATGTGGTTAATGTGCTTAAAAGTGGTCCTGCACAAAGGGGCGGCTGCTCTCTGGACTCCCTGCATGGAGAAAGGCAGAGCAGTCGCCCGGCCGGCTAATAGAGGCTCTTTGCTATTGCATTGGACTCGGCTCCTTGGTGTGTTTTTGGGGATCCTGAACACTGGGCATAACAGGTCCACGCTCCCCTGCAGAGGCTTGGTGGGGTCAACCTGAGGCCGCCTCCTTCCTCACAGCCTGCCTCCCACTCATGAGCCCTGAGCCCCTCCTCAATACAACCCTTGCACAGGATTCCACCTCAGGGTCTGTGTGAGGAAAGTTTGACCCTGACAGACACCTCAGTGCCACTGCTCTCAGGCCCAGGGCATCCCAGCTGCCATCCAGGCTCTGCTGGGCACAAGGGAAAGAGCCCGGCCACAGGGGTTTGACTCTCCATTCAAGGGCTCTCTGGAAGGGGTGCAGGAATCCGGCACGACTCCAGCCTAGGCGAGGGTCAGATTCAGGGGTTTCAACAGGCAGAGGAGAGCACACAGCACAGCATCCCTCTGACTTCCCGTTCTCCTCCACCCTCATAGCCTCCCAGCTCAGTGACCCCGGTGGGGAAGGCTGTGAGGACGAGGGAGTGGGCTCCCAGGAGACAGGCACAGGGCCATGGGAAGGAGGGCTGGGATCCCCTCTTACAGATAGGCCAGGCCTGACACCCAAGAAGTAGCAGAGCTGGTTCTGCAACCTGGGTCCCCATGGGCACAGCACAGGGTGAGGATGACACGAGCCCACCTGTGGCCATCCAGCTGAATTCCACCCCCCCTTGCCCTCCACACCAGCTGGTGGGCACTGAGCTCCCTAAGCAAATAGGGCAGAAGGCAGCATTTGCATGCGGGTGTGCAAGCTCTAGGAAAATGTGCTGCCTGTTTGCAGATCTGAGTGCACACCCCATTTGCAAACAGAGGCGGGTCCTGGGTCCGGGAGCTGGGAGACCTTGCCCAACCCCGTGCCAGGCACCTCCTGCTTGCCCATTTGCTGAGTTCAGTGAGGACACCAGAGAGGCCGTCACTGCCTGCACAGGCCTACCAGGACAGGGTCCCACCTAGTCCTCCCCAGGGGCCAGCCCAGACTCGCTGCTCGGACCAGGCTCTTGCTGGAAGTGGTCCATGACCTCCGAGGCCTCTTCTGGAAGAAGCCATTGTGCCAGGTGGGGCCTGTTTGACATCACGTGGGCACAGGGAGGAAGGTGGGCAGATGGACTCTAGGGAGGCTGGTGAGCACCCCAACCCATCAGGGCTCTAAGGGGTGGATTCTCCAGGGAGGCTGGCACCCCAAGACCTGGCACAGGGCTGGGGGTCACCAGGTGCTCAGTGTGGCTTTGTGCAGGGCACCCCAACTCTAGGAAACTCAGTTTTCCCACCTGTCCAATGAACCCACCACAGAACAGGTCACTCCTGGCCTTTTGTTTGGGGCATCCTCTGTTCTGTCTCCTCTGAACAGAGCACTGAGGAGGCCCCTTCCCCCCTTGCTCACAACAGTAGGAACGCCCCACACCCACACTGGCTCTGGGGCATCTGTAACCTGGCAGGATCGGGAGGTGTGGGCACCATGTCTACCCCTCTGGCCTCAGTTTATCTGGACTAGATGAACTGTCCCCTGACCCCTCTGGCCTCCCATGTCTCCTCCACCTACATAGCCTCCCAGCTCAGTGACCCTGGTGATACCACTGAGGGCCACACTGGTTCTGCTGGTGTGGACCACTAGCCCGGCTCAACTCCAGTCCCCTTCCAGGCCACAGGGCTTCTCTCACTCTTTGCCCCATTTTGCCAACCCATCAACTGGAACCGTGGTAACTGTCCTCCCCACAAAGGGACCCAGAGGGGAGAAGAGGGGAGAATGCAGACTTAGCATGACCAGACCCAGGACTCCGAGGAGGAGCCAAGGTCCTGTCTCTCTCTCTGTTAAATGTTATTGCCTGTCCCCCACAGGCGAACAGAAGGAAGAGGGGTACCCATGCTCTGAGGCCACATGCAGGGCTGAGGGGGAGGTGGGTACTCATCAGACAGACAGACAGGCAGCTCCCTCGCCCAGTTCTGGGGTCTACACATGGTCCCAGGTCAGGCAGCTCAGCCTGGCCTGGCCCTGCCTGCAGCCTCTGGGCCCTGTTCTCACCTGTCAGGGGGTCTGAGGGCTGTGCGGTGGTGCAGCCACGCCTCATGTGCCCCTCTTTACTCTGGCGCCCACCCTGGTCCTGGTGGGTGCAGGAGCGGAATGCTGCGGAGGCGGGCCCCAGAGGAGGACAGTACTGTCCTGATCGACATGACCCTGGGGATGGAGAAGGGGGACTCTTACGGAAGCACAGCCAACACCTCACAGGTAATTCTCTATCACCAGGGACCTCGGGTACAGGAGGCCCAGCACAGCCCTTTGGCTCCCTGCCCTGGGCTTCAGGCCATGGTCTAAGGTGGATACTGGAGGGTCTCTGTGTCCCACCCCACTCCTGGAATGGACACAGGGACTCTAGGGACAATGGCCTGCGCTGGCCCCGAGCCCCTGGGATGGATGCATGCTTCCTGGAGACCCCAAGCCCTCACCTGTTGCGTGGACCTCCAGCGTCCCCACGCTGCCTGGGAAGAGGCAGGTGTCAGAGTTAGGTCACTGCCTGCCTCACTGACCCTGAGGGATGTGTGGAAACCCCCTGGGATGGCTAGATGAGGCCAATCAGGTGTAAGAGAGGGCAGGGTCAAATCCCATCAGCATGGAGGGGAGTGAGGGGGACATAGGGCTCCCATTCCTGGCCCTGGGGGGCACAGACACCCTGAGTGAGGCTGTCGGGAGAATTCCTGGTCCTCCTGAGCTTCGTGTCTGCCTCTGGGTGCTTCCCATCCCGCCCCCACAGCTGAGAACAGACACAGGGGCCCCTTCCTGCTGCCCCACAATACAGTGTCTGGGGATGAGGAATACAAGGCATCATTCACCCAGAACAGGATTCCACCCTCTGGGCACATGACCACCTCTGGCCATCCACAGGGCAGCCCAACTCCCCTCTAGCCCCTGGAGCCAGCAGGGTGGGCACCCTGGGTACTGGCCATGCTGCCTGCAAACTTGACCCTTGCCCACTGCACAGAGGCCAGGGGGACAGGAAGGACGTGGGACTGCTCATCCTGGATGTGCCTATGAGCCCCTTGCCCACACCCATTTGGCCTTCCGTGTTCCTGGGTGGTCTAGGGCAGGGTGGGGGTGTGTTCTCACCATGAGGTGCTTTCCTTCCAGCCCGATGGACACCAGGCGACCACTTGCAGGGTGGGGAGCCCTGCCAAGCCCCAGATTGGTGAGCCCTTCCCAGTATCTGCCAGCTGTTCCTGTGTTGGTCCTGGGGGTGGGAACACAGATGGGGCACCCCCAGATGGTAGCAAAAGGACAGCAGGTCTGGATCACCATCCTCTGTGATCAGGCTGCCCCTCCCCACCCCAGCACTATCTCCTGAGTCAGCTCTGGTGCCAATTGCTGTGCTGGGAAATGGGGTGAGGGCCCCATGGTGAGCAGAATAGTCTGTGGGCACAGCAGGAAAGGGGAGTTCCTACTGAGGGGCTGGAGCTGAGAGAGCTCTGGAGGGAAGAGGGGGGCCCATCTCCCTCCTGCTCTGGCCTCAGGACAGCTTGGATTCACCTTAGATTGTTTTTATTTTTTAATTGATTTTTAGAGAGAGAGGAAGGGAGAGGGAGAGAGAGAGAGAAATGTCAATGTGAGAGCGGAACATCGATCAGGTGCCTCCTGCACATCCCCAATGGGGATCAAGCCCACAACCAGGGCATGTGCCTGACCAGGAATCGAACCAGCAACCTTTTGGTGCACAGGACAATGTCCAAAAAACACCAGCCAGGGCTCACCTCAGATTCTTATCTGTTGTGCCCCTTAGCTTTTCCACCAACTCCTCACCTCCCCCCCTCCCTCCGCTCTGCTCCCACCCCATGCCTCCTGTCTGTCCCAAGCCACCATCATCTCTGAGAGGACTGCATACCACTGGGCTCACCTACCTGACCCTGCCCTCCTTGCAGCAACGATCCTTCCCACCCCCCACCCACTTACAACAACAATGACAAAAACAGGAAATACCAAGTGTTGATAAGGATGCAGATAAATTGAAACCCTGTGCACTGCTAGTGGGAATGTGAAATGGTGCAGCCACTGTGGGGTACAGTATGGAGGTTCCTCAAAAAATTAAACATAGAGTTACCATGTGGCCCAGCAACCCCACTTCTGGAGAGACCCAAAAGAAATGATGATGAACATTTAGGTTGTTTCCACTTGGGGGGATGAGGGGCCTCTTGTGATAACGTCTTGGTGGACATTCACGAACACTATTTTGCATAGTCGTAAGTGTTCATCTTTGAGTGGAATTGCCAGGTCACATGGTATTTCAATGTTTAACATTTTGAAGAGCTGCCAACTGTTTTACAAAGTGACAGCGCCATTTTACAAACCATCAGCAATGTACAGGCTTCCCGTTTCTCCACATCCTGTCCAGCACTTACTGTCTGTCTTGATGACAGTCATCCCAGTGGGTGTGAAGTGGCATCTCTATGTGGCTCATGTTTGTAATTTCCTAATGACTCATGATATTGAGCCTCTCTTCATAGGCTTATTGGCCATTTGTATATCTTCTTTAGAAAAATGTCTATTCAAAATCTTTGCCCATTATAAAATTGGGTTATTTATCTTTGTATTAGGTTGTAAAAGTTCTTTATGTATTCTGGATACAAGACTCTTATCAGATACACTATTTACATGTATGTTTTTCTTCCATTCTGTGGGTTGCCTTTATACTTTCCTGCCAGTGTCCTTTGAAGCATATAGGTTGTTCATTTTGACAAAGTCCATCTTATTAATATTCTCTTTTATTGCTGTGCTTTTGGTGTCCTATCTAAGAATCCAGGCCATGAAGATTTATTTATCTCTATATTTTCTCCTGAGTCTTATCATTTTCATTCTTTTTAAAATATATTTTTATTGATTTCAGAGAGGAAAGGAGAGGAAGAGATAGAAACATAAATGATGAGAGAGAAGCACTGATTGGCTGCCTCCTGCACACCCCCTACTGGGGATTGAGCCCATAACCCAGGCATGTGCCCTGACTGGGAATCGAACTGTGAGCTCCTGGTTCATGGGTCAACACTCAACCACTGAGCCACGCCATCCAGGCCATTTTCATTCTTATCCTTAGTTCTGTGATCTTTATCTTATGATCTTAACTCTGCTCTGAGTTAATTCTTGTGTATGGTGTGAAATGGGGACCAAATTCTTTCCTTAGATGTGTCTGTCCACTTGTGCTGGCACCATTTGTTGAAATCACTGTTCTTTTCCCATTGAATTGTCTGCCCTTTTGTAAAAAATTGACCATACATATATGGGTTTATTTTCAGAATCTCAAATAGATTTTATTGAACTACATCTATATCTCTATCCTTATGCCAGTACCATAGTGTCTTGATTATTCTAACTTTGTAGTGAGTTCTAAAATTTAAAAAACATGAGTAGTACCACTGTTCTTTTTTTAAAATATGTTTTTATTTATTTGCTTGTTTGCTTATTTTTGGAGAGAGGAAGGGAGAGGGAGAGATAGAAACATCAGTGTTGAGAGAGAATCATTGATCAGCTGCCTCCTGCATGCCCTACACTGGGGATGAAGCCCACAACCAAGGCATGTGCTCTGACTGAGAGTCAAACTGTGACCACTTGGTTCATGGGTCAATGCTCAACCATCGAGCAATACTGGTGAGGCCAACTCTGTTCTTTTTCAATATTCTGGATCTCATGTGTTTCCACAGATATTTTAAACTTGTCAATTTCTGGGGTGGGGGGGTGGGGGGGGGAGAGAAAGCCAGCTGTGGGTTTGATAGGGATTAAGTCTGTAAATCAGTTTGCTATCCTGGCCAGGTTGTCTTCTTCACATGCAACTCATGCACAAGGGATGCTTCACATTTATTTAGCTCTTCTTCAATGTATTTCAACAGCATTAGGTAGTTCTCAATGTATAATTCTTGCAAATTTTTAAAATTTGTTCCTTTTTTGGTGCTGTTGTATATGAATTGTTGCTGTAAATGGAATTGTTTTTCTTCATTTCATTTTTGGCTTGTTTATTACTAATATATGGAAATATAATTGATTTTTTAAATTTATTTTAGAGAGGAAGGGAGAGGGAGAGAGAAAAAAAAGCATAGCTGTGAGAGAGAAACATTGATCAGTTGCCTCCCATATACATCCCGACTGGAGATTGAACCCACAACCTGGGTATGTGTGCTGACCAGGAATCAAACCATGGCAGTTCAGTGCACGGACAACACTCCAAACAACTGAGCCACACTGGGCAGGGCTACAGTTGAAATTTATATGTTGATTTTGCATCTAACAACCTTCTCAAAACTGGTATTAGTTCTAATAGTTTCTGTAGTGAATGCCTTTGGAATATCTATATCCTCTGTAAATAGGTCGTTTTATTTTCACATTTACTTTTTTTAATTTAATAAATCTTTATTGTTCAGATTATTACAATTGTTCCTCTTTTTTCCCCCCATAGCTCCCCTCCACCCGGCTCCCACCCCACCCTCTGCTCTTACCTCCCCCACATGTCCTCATCCATAGGTGTATGACTTTTGTCCAGTCTCTTCCCGCACCCCCACACCCCTTCCCCCCCAAGAATTGTCAGTCCACTCCCTTTCTATGCCCCTGATTCTATTATATTCACCAGTTTATTCTGTTCATCAGATTTTTTATTCACTTGATTTTTACATTAACTTTTTGATAAATATGTATTTGTTGTTCATAATTTTTATCTTTACCTTTTTCTTCTTCTTCCTCTTCTTAAAGAGTACCTTTCAGCGTTTCATATAATACTGGTTTGGTTTTGATGAACTCTTTTAGCTTTTTCATATCTGTGAAGCTCTTTATCTGACCTTCAATTCTGAATGATAGCTTTGCTGGGTAGAGTAATCTTGGTTGTAGGTTCTTGCTATTCATCCCTTTGAATATTTCTTGCCACTCCTGTCTGGCCTGCATAGTTTCTGTTGAGAAATCAGCTGACAATCGTATGGGTGTGCCCTTGTAGGTAATTAACTGTTCTTGTCTTGCTGCTTTTAATATTCTCTCTTTGTCTTTTGCTCTTGGCATTTTAATTATGATGTATCTTGGTGTGGTCCTCTTTGGATTCCTTTTGTTTGGGGTTCTGTGCGCTTCCTGGACTTGTAAGTCTATTTCTTTCACCAGGTGGGGCAAGTTTTCAGTCATTATTTCTTCAAATAGGTTTTCAGTATCTTGCTCTCTCTCTTCTTCTGGCACCCCCATAATTCTGATGTTGGTATGCTTAAAGTTGTCCCAGAGGCTCCTTACACTATCTGCAAATTTTTGGATTCTTTTTGCTTTTTGCTTTTCCGGTTGAGTGTTTTATTCTTCTTTGTATTTCAAATCTTTGACTTGATTCTTGCGGTCCTCTAATCTGCTGTTAGGTCTCTATAATATTTTTTTTTATTTCAGTCAGTATATGTTTAATTTCTAATTGGTCCTTTTTCATATCCTTGAGAGTCTCGCTAAATTTATTGGCCTTTTCTAGGAAATTCTTGAAAAACCTTATAACCTTGGTTTTGAACTCTATATCCAGTCATTTGCTTTCCTCCATTTCTTTCATTTGTGATCTGTTTCTTTGTCTCCACATTTTCTCTGCTTCCCTGAGTTGGTAGAGTAGCTTTGTGTGCTAGGTGTCCTATAGGGCCCAGTGGCTCAGCCTCCCCAGTTACCTGAGGTGGACGTTCTTGGTGCACCCCTTTGTGGACTGTGTGTACAGCCTTGTTGTAGTTAAGTCTTGATTGTTGTTGGTATCACTGGGAAGAATTGACGTCCAGGCCAATTGGCTGTGAGGATCAGCTGTGTCTACTCGGGGAGAACTTCCCTGCTGCAGACAGCCTTATGAGACAAGATTTGCAAAATTGCAAAAGCCTCTGAATGTTGTGCCCAGATTTCGTGATCCCCAAAGACCACCAGGGAGCCGAGTCCGATGCAATAGCAAAGAGCCTTTATTTGAGCTAGCCAGGTGACTGCTCTGCCATTCTCCACTCAGGGAGTCTAGAGAGCAGCCCCCCTACCCTTTGTGCAGGACCACTTTTTAAGCACATTAACCACATCCTGTTCTTGCAGAGCAAGTAACCCAAGACAAAACAGTTTTTCCCAAGCAACGTCAGAGTCATGCCATTGACGACCATGTTATACACAGGGTCATCCTGTTCTTCAGAAAGCTGACAGTGTTCTATGAAAGAAGGCCTACGTGCTGGGAAGGGGCCATGAGACCGTGTCTCAAGGCCTGGCCTGGTGTCAGCACTGACAACTCTATCTGGGGCATAGTCCACAGCCTCAGTAGTGCTCAAAAATTCCCACTCTCCAACATTCCCCACTGGTTTTATGTACTTGAGTCAAATCATTGACTCTTTTGGGTCATTGTTGGCAAGGGAGTTATATTGACCCCTGAGGACTATAAGCTTGACAGAATTAATTCTCTGCTGAATAAAGTCAGTGGGCCTGTTCACAAGATAAAGGCCCAGAATGAGGGCCAGGACCAATCTTTAGAGGGTCTGAAGAGTCCTGGACTCTCTATTTTGCCTGGGCTGTCTTAAGCCAGATGTAATGAAGCCACGTCGCGATCCCATCGACCTTGACTGCTGTGGAGGTGGTCTTTTCCAGGTAGGAGTCAGTCCTTGTGTGGCAAATTTCTTTATCCAAACAGTCACCAGGGTGGGAGGATGGACCGGATCAAACATGCTTCTGGACTGCTTTCTGGGTGGACTGTAAAGCCTGTAAGAACTTGTGTAAAGATTGGTTATGGATTTCAGCTTTTCTAGATTGGGTTTCCATGTAAGCTGGTGAGGTGGGTAGGTCAGGTCACTAGAATCTGTAGAGGCCCCACTGGTTTTAGGGCAGCCTCCCAGGCTGCTTTATCTGCAGCCTCGTTCCCTCTTGCTTCTGGGGAGTCCCCTTGTCTTACATAGGTAGAGATGGAAAGACTTAATTACATCTGGTAGTTCTAGTTGGCCCATCGTCCTTGCTCTGCTCATATCTGTCTAACTGCCTAATATATTACCTCAAGGATCCTGGCTCTGAATTCTTTTAGGGAAAATGGACGTCGGTGGGCTCTTCTAGCTACTTCCTGCTGAGGCAGGTCAGAAGTTTCTCTCAGAGCCAAGAGATCCTTGCTGTCTGTCAGAGGGACAATGAGGCCTGGGCACAGAAGGAGGTGGGCTTGTGACCTGGCAGAGACAAACTGTAGATTTCTTTTCCTCTTCCTGGCTTACTGACCTGAATTATTTGATCAATTTCCTTACAACATTTCTCTTCTCCTTCTTTATTACATGCACATGACCTTTCTTAATTTTATACTTCCAAATTAGCCTTTAAACCTTCTTTCTATGTCCTTTAAAAATGCATAACCATGCCTCAGACCTTCTACTCAGTATTCCTTATTCTTTGAAAACTCAATCCTTTAAACAGCCAGAATTTCTATCCACTGTGTTCTGCCAGCATAGTTCAGATAAGTAAGAAACCAAGGATGCCAGCAGAGCGGGTTGTACCCAGCAAAATCAACAAAAACCTATCTCTCCCTGCTCTCCCCGCTCTCCCCGCTGACACGCCCCCCTTTTCTGCATTAACCAGTTACTCTATCCTTAGCAGGGGACATAAGGCAACAGGTCTGAGATCCTGTATAACCAGGCTTTTTACATTTAAGGAACAGCTGCTCTCCCTCCCAGATTTTCCTTCTTTACTCCATGGCCCCAGAAGATTTCAACCTTCACTTCTGATATCTCCAACCATCTCCCTGTCCCCCAGCCTAGGGCTTCTCTATTTCAGCAGGCTAAGAGTGAATTCTACTGCTTCTACCTTTTCACATACCTGCTCTGGAGCAGTTTTCGGCTCTCTTCCTCCCCCAGAGAGAGAGAGAGACCCACTGTAAATCTATCAGGAAGGGCAGGCAGGTCACAGTTCTCAGGACCACATGATTCTCTGTTTGCTAGCAGGGCTGAAAAAGGCAGCCTACAAAGCAGTTAATTATGACTAATCTCAACCCAATAAGCCTCTGTTTAAACTTCTCTGAATTGGCAACCTTCACAAATTAACCCTAGAACTGCAAAATTTTAAACTAACACAGCAAAATTATAAATCAAGGAAAAGCAATTAAAAGTTCTCTACTGTCTTCCCTCTAAAGCAGGGAGGTGCACTGTCTTTAAACAAATTAAACAACAGAAAGAGACAACAAATACTCTCATGTGTACAGCCAGATGGCACAAAGTAACTTTCACTTCACACAGACCAGTTAATGAGCAGATAATTATGCCAAGACAGACAAACATCCATACTCACACTCTCTCAGTAGACTATCCCAAACTGGAGCTGAGCAGATAAGTCCACAGAATAAAACTGAGAAACACAAACACAGACAAACAAAGGCACCCAAGAACAGCCTTCCAACCCTGCGGAAGCAAAACTGAAAGCTGGACGACAACCTCACGCCTCGTCCCTCCAGTGAGGGGATTCCACGTCCCTCCAGTGAGGGGATTCCACATCCCTTGAGGGTCAGAACGTCTTCCGAGTCCTCTGGCCCTTGGTCCACCAGTGCGTCCACCTAGACCACATCGGGCACTACCAGAAAGTGATGGGATTCCACGTCCCTCCAGAAATGAGCTCACACAGAACACACACACACACAAACACCTACCGCAGCCAGTCAGGCTCTCCGGGTCAGGGTCCCTCGTGGGTCTTGGGGATCCCGGACGAGCCCCCAAATGTTGTGCCCAGATTTCGTGATCCCCAAAGACCACCAGGGAGCCGAGTCCGATGCAATAGCAAAGAGCCTTTATTCGAGCTAGCCAGGTGACTGCTCTGCCATTCTCCACTCAGGGAGTCTAGAGAGCAGCCCCCCTACCCTTTGTGCAGGACCACTTTTTAAGCACATTAACCACATCCTGTTCTTGCAGAGCAAGTAACCCAAGACAAAACAGTTTTTCCCAAGCAACGTCAGAGTCATGCCATTGACAACCATGTTATTCACAGGGTCATCGTGTTCTTCAGAAAGCTGACAGTGTTCTATGAAAGAAGGCCTACGTGCTGGGAAGGGGCCATGAGACCGTATCTCAAGGCCTGGCCTGGTGTCAGCACTGACAACTCTATCTGGGGCATAGTCCACAGCCTCAGTAGTGCTCAAAAATTCCTACTCTCCAACATGTGCTCAGCTTGGATGGGGCGGAGTCTCAGGGTGGAGCAGACAGCCTTGGCTTCCCATCAGCCCCGCCCTATGAGGCCCCTGGGTCTCAGTGTCCCTTGGTAATCACTGCAAGCACCTGTGAGAGAAAGCCACCCTCGAGTTTCGCCCGCTGCCAGACAGTCCAGTTTCTCCTCGAATGAGTCAGGGTTCCTAGAGTCTCACCCGGAACTGGAGTTCAGCACAGTCGGGAGCTTCCGTCTCCTTCCCACTTGAAAAAGCCAGCCACACACTCAGCAGTCAGTCCTCTCGGTACACACGTGCCTCCGTACCTCTGCCTTTCATAGCTTCCCTGAGTCTCAGTATGCTTTTCTCTTTTCCTGACAGTCCAGATCCCTTCCCCCCCCATGAGTCTGGGTCCCCAGGGTCTCGCCCGGAACTGGAGTTTAGCACAGTCAGGAGCTTCCATCTCCCTCCCATTTGAGAAAGCCAGCCATGCACTCAGCCGCCAGTCCTCTCCGTGCGCGTGTCTCCGTACCTCAGCCTTTTGGAGCTCCTCTGAGTCTCCGTGTGCTTTTCTCTTTCCTTCTAGTTGTAGAATTTCCACTCAGCCAGCTTTCCTGTGGTTCTGGATGATGTCCATTTTGTCTTTTAGTTGTAGTTTTGAAATTGTTGTGCAAGGCAGCAGTTTAGGTGTTCACCTATGCCACCATCTTGGTTTCTCTCTTTACTTTCACATTTAACTGTTTATCCTTTGCAGTGTATTCATTCTTCTTGCTCATCTGCATTTCCATCTGAGAGTATCACCTTTGGCCTCAAGGACTTTCTCCTGTGTTTCCTGTAGAGCAGGTGTGCTGGACTTCATTTCCCAGACTTAGATTGTTTGAGGATGTTTTTATTTAGCCTCATCTCTGAAGAACATTTCTACATAATAAGAATTCCAGTGTTCTGTATTTTCCCCAGCACTTTAAACATGCTATTCTATTGTCCTTTGGTTTCCATGGTTTCTGTTGAGAAATTGGGTGTCCATACTCTTATTGTTCCCTGAAATATAATGTTTTGATTTTTCCCCCTCTTTCTCTGTAGTGCACAGCAAAGACATGCTGTCCTTGTTTTTTTCTAGCTGGTTTCTTTATCCTGCTTGGGGCTCACTGAGATTTTTTATTCTTTGTATTGATTTTTTTTTCATCAGATTTAAAAATTCTTGACCATTTTTCTTTAAAAAGTGCTTCTTCCTACCCTCTCTCTCTCTCTGATTCTCAGATCATATGTGTTGGGCCCTTTGACCATGACCACATCCTCTTGTATAGAGGGGTAGGCCAAGTGTCCAAGTGCTTAACTCCTACTTCCCACCCAGTACCCGGGTGTCCCAGCTGGGAGACTGGCATCCCTGGGTTAGCCTGTCCTCCCTGCTTCTGTCCCTGTTGGTTCCCAGCAGACTTTGTCCTTGTTTGGGAGGAAGACCTGAGGCTGGGTCAGCAGCAGGACAGTGCCACCCAGGACAAGAGACACACACTCATGGCCTGGCGGGAGACCTTCCTGGATAACCTTCGTATGGCTGGCCTGCATGTGGACCAGGTACAGGGGTTGGCTGTGGGCAGGGCCCTAGGCTCTGCATCCACTAGGCTTGGGGCATGACAACAAATCAAGCCCAGAGTTGTACTGGATGGCCCTCCCCTCAGGTAAAATATCAACCCATCGTAGCACACAAGCTCACTCACAGAAGCCAGAGCCCTTCAGATTCACCAGAAAACTCAGGAGCCATCTTCTCCATTCACCCGTCTCACCTCCAACATTAGGGCTTCTGTCTAGGGGTGACACTTGTAATTACAATTCTTGTGTAATTATAACTCTTGTGTGCTTAAAGGTATGCATCAGACCTTTCACAGGTCTGATGTCAGTTACAATAGTTGGTCCCACTTCAGTTGCAGGGAGTATGAGAAAGCAGGAAGGAGCTGTGTGGTGCTGGTGTGCAGTGAGGGCAGGCAGTGAGGGGGGCTTGGAGCAGTGGGGGTTGGGGTGCAGAACTCTGGTTCCATCTCATCACTGCCCCCATCCCGGGTCCTTCTGCATGTCTCCTGCATTGTCTGACCTGCTTTCTGGCCCCAAGAGCAGACTCTGCTGTCCAGTGTCTGTCTTCCCCAGCCCCAGAGTAATCAATCCTGAGTTTCATGTTAACCTTGTTCTTGTGTGTCTACCATTTGAGCACATTTTATGTTGACAAACAGTGCATCTTTGTTTCTGTTTGAACTTGATAAGATGGAGCTGTGCTCAGTGTGACTCTTCCTGACGTCATGCCTGTGAGACCCGCCTGCATCACTGGTGCAGTGGTGGCCAGGCCACTGTAAAGCACCTGCTGGTGACTCTGCTGTGCTGAAGTTATTGCCTGCTTGAGTCAGTGGAGCAGGGCTGCTTGGGCAGTACTCTGAGCTCAGGCCCTGGGGCAGGTTTGCTCGTCACGGGGGGTATGGCTGGCATTGGCCCTAACAGCTTGGTGTCCTCTGTCTGTCGCTGATTTCCTGATCTCCAGACAGGGGCAGGCCCCCTGTGCTTGGCTTTCAGAGGCACTGTCACTTACCAAACAGGTTTAAAACCATGGCTGGTTGGTTGTTAACATGGCTACAGAAACATCTGCCTTTTCCTAAAAGTGTGAATGGACACATAGGCACACACCCATACACACACATGCATGCACACATGTAGAAATAGTCACATGTATGCATTGCACACACACAGACACACTGTGTACAAATATTCATCGACGTGTGCACCCATACAAGCATGCACATGTGTGTACACGTGTACATGTATGCACGCTGCAAACATGTACGCAGTGCACCTTCAGGCTCTGACAGAGCCCCGGTCCCCACAGCATCATGTCCAGGATGAGGACAGCGCTGTGCACTACATCCTCCTCAGCGCCCCCTGGGCCGTGCTCTGCTATTACGCGGAAGACCTTCGCCTGAAGATGCCCCTGCAGGTATCTGGAGTGCATGACATGCAGAGAAGGCCTGAAGGTCCCCCCAAGCCAGGGTTACTCATGACTGCACCCCATGTGCTGGGTGCAGTGTCCATTGCTGACAATCTGAGGCTCCCCATTTTGTCCTCAAAGGTCCCTCGTAGCTGCCATCACACTGTTCTCCAGGAAGCCCTATTAGGCAGACAGGGTGGGGCGGTCAGACCCCACAACCATGGCTGCTCTGGGGGGTAGGGAGGCGTGGGCAGAGTGTGCAGCAACCATGGCCTAGTCTGACCACCTGGGCCTGCCAGCTCCCGACCCCCATCAGGCTGCCCATTGAGGACCACTGCAGGAGGGGGAGGGGCAGCCTGGGGACACAGTGTGGAGAGGCAGCAGGTGACCTCCGGATAATGTGCCTGGGGGCTGCTCTGCTACTTTCTCTGGCTCCCTTTGACCATCATGGCATTTGGTAGACAGAGGGACACGTGACCGTCTAAACCTCCCTGCCTTGAAATCTGGGCCTCAGCTGGACCAGCTGAGCCCCCTAGCACCCAGGCCCGAGATAGGAAGGGGCTTGCCCGTTCCCCGGCTGAGCCCTTTCGCTGTTGCTCAGTTTGCAAATCTACACACCTCACCCTGCCATGTGGCATCGTGCTCAGGGGTGGGAAGAACAAGCGATGATCCTTTCCAGGAGCTGCCCAATCAGGCCTGCAACTGGTCGGCCAGCCTGCTGCGGTGGCTGGGCATCCCCAATGTCCTGCTGGAGGACGTGCCCGACGTGCCCCCCGAGTGTTACTCCTGCCAGTTCAAAGTGAGCAAGCTGTCGAGGTAAGACACAGTGGCCCTGCTGTGCCCACGGGACAGCTTCCCACATGGCCAGGGCAGGGGGACGCAGCCAGGGATGCGTGCATGAGAGGTCAACGAGTGACAGAACTAAACCTCCACGCTCTCCCAAACCTTCTCCTTTCTGGAGCTTTTTAACCAGGGAGCATGAGTGGCAGGTGGGACACTTCCGTCAGGACAGGCAGGTTATGCTGCAGACAGATGTTCCCCAAACCTCAGTTGCTGGACACATGACCCATTTCCTACTCAATGACACGTCCATGGGTGGCAGGGTCTCCCAGGCCCAGGCGGCTGGAGGCCCTCCTCTCACAAACGAGGCAGAAGATGGTCGTGGTCAGTCCACACTGGCTGCTGGTGGCACCTCTCCTGTGTGTGTGTGTCACATGGCACACCTATGTTTGATGCTCCGATGCACATGGAAGCCACAGGGCTCCTTGTGAGCCTGGGGCTCCCACACTGCCCTGCCCTCTGCCAGCCACTGTCCCAGATGGAGGATTTCTGTGACTTCTGGACAATGTTCTGTGACCTCCTGTCTCCAGAAAGGAAAAGACAAAAATGGGACTTGATCCTGCGGGGGGGGGTGAGAGGTGGGGGGGGGGTGGAAAGGGGATGGTGGCTGTTCCCCAGTGTGTGAGGAGAAAGCATGAGCGTGGTCAGTGTGTGTGTGTGTGTGTGTGTCCCTGCCTTTGTGGACTCTTCTGCACTTTTCACATGCCCACAGGTTCCTCAGGAGTGACAACCAGGACACCTTCTTCACCTGCACCAACAGGCACCAGATCGTGAGTGGGGGTCCCCACTGCAGTCCCCACACCCTGACCCGGCTCAAAGGAGCCTGAGGTCTGGACACAGGAAAGCTCTCTTGTGATGGGAGCACTGAGGCTAGGGCTGGGGGCTGGAGACTTAGGGGTGCCCCCTCATTGAACTCAGTTGGGGCCCCAGGGCTCAGAATGGATATCTGGTTATGGACTTATGGGACAGACAGCCACGGCTACTGACCCAGGTGGATGTGGATCCTGCTGGTCAGTGAGGAAGAGAGCCAAGGCTCAGAGTATTGAGCCTGAGAAGGGTGGGCTGAGCCAGGCCACTCCAGGGTCTGTGACAGGAAGAGGCTTTGGACAGGCCTAGGGCCACGCCCTGCTGGCCACCAAAGGGCAGAGCCCACGCCTGACACAGCTGTCCAATTGGACCCAGAGCAGGGTCCAGGGCTGGCTGTGCACAGCCAGAACCTGGGATCAAATCCAAGCCCGACTCCTGTGTGCCCACAGTTCTGGCCCCGGTCTTATGATTGTACAGTGGAGAATGACTGTCCCACCTCAGGGGTGTGGTTGTATGAGCTGGCTACAGGAGGAAAATCTGGGCGCTCAAAGTATTCTCTTCATTTGTCACCAGAAGCTGTGGGAGACTGTGGTGGGCTCAGTCCTAAGATGGGAGGGCAGGATCTCCCTCCCCTCCCATCACATGACAGGTGACCAGTGCCCTCCCCCACCACTCCCAGCTGTTTGAGATCCTGGCCAAGACCCCGTACGGCCATGAGAAGAAAGGTCTGTTTGGGATCGACCAGCTGCTGTCCCAGGGCGTCTTCAGGGCGGCCTTCCCTCTGCACGAGGTGAGACCTGGGGGCTGAAGAGGCTGTGGTGGGGGTCTCGGACTCAGGCATGGGTGAGTTCGTAGACAAGGGGTTCTTGCCCTGTGGGGGCAGCTGTTGCCAGACAGGCAGCCTGCACTGTGACCAGGCCATGCTGCTGTTCAAGGCCCTGGGCAGCCAGGCACTGCCCTCTCGGCACACAACAGCTCCATCTTCATGGGGAAGACAGTGAGGTCCCCTGTGCTCCCCAAATCTGGGTAAACTGAACAGTGAAGGGGCGCTCACCATCGTCCTGACAAAATGCCCACTGTGGTCTGGAGGCTGTTTATACCCCTCACCCCTGCAACTGCCCACAAAACACCCCCCCCCGCAGTTGCCCACCAAATCCAGAGCTGCAGGAAGGGGCAGCAGAGTGGAGGGCAGGGTCAGGCCTGCAGCTGCTGTGTGAGGTACCGAGGGGCCATCTGAGGACATGCAACAGAATGGCCAGCTCCATGTTGGCTGTGGGGCATCCCTCTTCCCACCTCTGGCCAGAGCACAGGACGCACAGCACCTGGCACAGCCGGCCTCGCTTGCCCGGTGCTCAGGGGATAGCACAGGCCCTGGCTGCAGAAGTCCACCCAGAGATGCCAGTCCATCCTGGACCACACAGCAGCTCCTCCTTGGGCCCCACAGCAGCTCCTCCTGGACGCAGACTCTGGGATCCCCAGGAGGCTGAGGTGCCCAGCTCAGTTGCCCCTCCCAGAGAGGCCTTCCTAGACTCCCCCCGGCCCCCAGGACCCAAACATAACTCTGTCATCCTCGAGCAGCAACCCTGCGTCCGGGACACCAGTCACGTGGCCTTGCCCAGAGCTGAAGGCCCACACTTAGAGTAGGGCCCGGTAAGATGCCCAGACCAGCCTGAGTCCCACCCACTGGCTTTTGGTCCCCAGGGCCCCTTCACAACACCCTCTGAGGGCCTGTGGGCCCCTGGCCTCAGCCAGCGGCAGGTCCTGTTCCAGTACTGGGCCCGCTGGCCCAAGTGGCACAGGTACCAGCCTCTGGACCACGTGCGCAGGTACTTCGGGGAGAAGGTGGCTCTCTACTTCGCCTGGCTGGGTAAGTCCCGCCCATTGCCCCTTGGGGCCTCCTGGGCCCCCGACTTTGGTCTTCAGGGTAATAGTCTCCAAGAGGGGAGCAAATACAGGGGCTGGGCTGCCAGCGTGCTGATCCCCCCTAGGCCAACACAGCCACTGGCCCAGGATGGTCTTAACACCCCCGTGAGGGGCTGGGAACCCCCTCCTGCAGGTGGGCCTCCCAACTCCAGCCGCCAGACTCGGCCCATGAGGCCTTGGTCATGTGGTGGAGGCTGCAGAGCCCAGGACAGAGGCTAGGACAAAGGGGCTGCCGCGGGAACCTCTGAGGACCGTCCCCCCACAACTGCTTCTCAGATGGCCTCAAACCCTGTTGGTTGGATGTGGGTCTCTGGGGGACAACTGTGTCTGTGCAGACCCCCACCCGGCACTCAGCCCCACACTGGGTGCATAGGCCCATCATGGTTGCTGACAGCTGGCTCCCCTCTGCAGGGTTCTACACAGGCTGGCTCCTGCCAGCGGCCGTGGTGGGCACGCTGGTATTCTTGGTGGGCTGTTTCATGGTATTCTCAGACACACCCACGTAAGTGCCCTCTCCCCTCAGCTCCTAGGCCTCACCCTTTGTCTCCGGGGAGGGGGAGCCCACATGCCCTGTGCAGAGCTGGGGATGGAGGTAAACATGAACACCTCCCTGCCTTCATGGATGTCAGAGGGCCCAATGGATCTGGCTGGAAGGATGACAGGTAGATAAGGGTGCTCCAGAGACTGACCATCAGACAGGTGTGACCTCAGGCTGACATAGGTGAACAGGTGTGTTCCCATACTGATAGGTGTGCCCTAGAATGACACACGTAGACAGGTGTGTTTCCAAAATGACACAGATGGACAGGTGTGCTCCCAGACTTATTGTGTTGGTACCCTTGTTTCTTGGAATAGTGTAAGCTTTTCTTTTAATAAACAAAAGACAGGGCTTAAATTTTACTTTATTATGGAGCTGAAATTTCAAAAAGTTATCTTAAAAATTATCATGGCATATATTTTAAAGAAATGCTGGACCTGGCCAGGGCAGTTGTGGGAGGAAGAGGACAAGGGGCAGACCTGGTGGGAAGGGGTCCCCATGCTCCAGCACCCCCTTCCACTCTGAAGGCAGGAGCTGTGCAGCAGCGCCGATAGCTTCCAGATGTGCCCACTCTGCCTCAACTGCCCCTTCTGGCTGCTCTCCAGTGCCTGCGCCCTGGTCCAGGTACAAGGAAGGGTGGACAAAGGGAGGAAGAGAGCTCCCTGGGTCCTGGTCCTGCCCCACCTGTGACCCCAGCTCTGTGGTGATGTCTGCACCTGGCGTGGGGTTGTGACTGGTGCCTCCCTTGTCAGAGTGCCTGCAACAGTTGGTGCCCATAGGTGGGCCCTTGCTATTATTGCTGTTATTGTCTGTAACTGACGAAGGTGAACCAGAGGATCCCCCCAAGGCAGACACAGCTGAGCAGAGCCCCCAGCCTAAGAGGTGGGGACAGGTAGCTCCTTGGAGTCCTTGGGCCCCGTGGGCCCCCACAGCAGCCCAGCACACTGTGGGTGTGTCAGCTTTTCTTTGTGGCCTCACCTGCATTCCCCACACACTGGGCTTGGAGCTCTTGGTGCACTGTTGGGCCCCAGACCAGACACACCTTTGACACACACCTGGGCATCTGTCTGTACCATTTCCTAGGGCTGCTCTAACAAAGTCCTGTTCTTGAAACAATAGGAATTATTTTCCCACAGCTCAGAGGCCAGAAGTCCAAACTCCGGGTATTAGCAAGGCTGGCTTCTCCTGGAGACTGTTCCCTGCCTTGCTCCTACTTCTGGTGGCTGCACCACCCCAATTTCTGCCTCTACATTCACGTGGCCTTTCCCTCTGGGCATGTGTGTCTATCCCCCTTCTCTTTGTCATAAGGATTTGTCACTGGGCTCAGGGGCCCCTAAACCAGGGTACTTTCATGTAGAAACCTCTGCCGTAATTACACACACAAAGGCCCTTGTTCCAAATAAGCTTATCTTCTTAGGTTCCAGGTGGGGGCCACAATCCAATCCACTACAGTCCACCCTCTGGCCCCCAAGCTTCAGGTTCATCCCATGTGCAAAATACAGTCACTCCAACCCAACATCCCAAAGTTCTAAGCTCATCACAGCAATAACTCCAAGTCCAAAAATCCCCCAAATATCAACAGCTCAAAAAGTCCAAAATCTCATCTAAATCACCTAAGTCAGCCCTAGCTGGTTTAGCTCAGTGGATAGAGTGTCAGCCTGTGAACTGAAGGGTCCCGGGTTCGATTCCAGTCAAGGACACATGCCCAGGTTGCGGGCTTGATCCCATTATGGGGCATGCAGGAGGCAGCCGATCAATGATTCTCTCTCATCATTGATGTTTCTATCTCTCTCTCCCTCTCCCTTCCTCTCTGAAATCAATAAAAATATGTTAAAAAATTAAAAATAAGTCACCTAAGTCGTTATGGGGAGACTCAGGTGTGGCCATCCTGGGGCAATATCCCACTAGCTGCTGCTCCATGCCAGGAAACAAGTCACCTGCTTCCAAAATATGATCCATTGCTCAAGGGAGAAACTGAGGCACAGAGGAGCCAGCAGTGGAAGTGAGTGTGAACCACGCACCCCGCCCGCAGGCCGGCCGGCTCTTCGACCACGGTGGCACCGTCTTCTTCAGCGTGTTCATGGCCCTGTGGGCAGTGCTGCTCCTGGAGTACTGGAAACGGAAGAGCGCCACGCTGGCCTACCGCTGGGGCTGCTTTGACTACGAGGACATCGAGGTGGGTCGGTCCCCAGACCGTGGCCACTGCCCATGAGGCCGCCACTAAGCATTGGCTCCCTTCCAGGAGAGGCCACGGCCCCAGTTTGCCGCCTCGGCCCCCACGACAGCCCTGAACCCCATCACCGGCGAGGAGGAACCCTACTTCCCCAAGAGGAGCCGCATGCTTCGTGTGCTGGCCGGCTCCGTGCTGGTGCTGATGATGGTGAGGGTCCCGCCATCCTCCCCTCCCCGTCACGCCCCTTCCTCCTGAGCCGCTTGGGGCAGCTGTTATCCCTCCTACTCCTGGAACCCGTGAGACACTTGCTGCCGCAGAAAGGCCCTCGTGTGCCTGGGCTCCAGAGAAGGGGCCAAGCTCAGGGCCGGGCCAGGGGGTCTGGGTTGTAAGATGTGAGTGTGTGTGGGCAGGGACTCCCGGAATGTTTCCCCTCAGATGTAGGCTTGGGGCATCTTTCAAGCATGGGGGGATCCCGGCAGGGGGTGGTCCTCCAGCCAAAGGGGCTTCCTAGTATGACCCTCCCTTCCCCTCCCCTTCCAAGATGGCAGGAATTCCCAAGTTTTGGCCGGTGGGAGAGCAGGGTGGGGGGGCTGGATGGTTGATTCTCAGCACTTGGGACCAAGAACAATGCACAGTGGCTCCCTTGACACCCAGATATCGCCCACCTGTAATTCTAAATGGCCTCCCAGCCCCCCATCCTGCCTTCCTGTCCCTCCCAACAACCCACTGGAAGAAGCACGAGCACAGCCAGGTCTATAGGTGGGGGCTGTGGCCTGAGGGCGCTGGAGTCCCGGGCCTAGGCATGCACACGGCCCTGCTGTTGCAGGAACACTGTGGGGGCTCATGCACTTGGTGCCCATAGGTGGCAGTGGTGGTCATGTGCCTCGTGTCCATCATCCTGTACCGTGCCATCATGGCCATCCTGGTGTCCAGGTCGGACAACACCTTCCTGGCAGCCTGGGTGAGCCTCCACTGCCCGCTCCTGCTGGGTGGGGGATAGCTCGGGACCACTCCCAGCGCCAGTTCTGATCCACCCCCTGTCACCAGGCTTCTCGCATTGCCAGCCTCACAGGCTCCGTGGTGAACCTGGTCTTCATCCTTGTCCTCTCCAAGATCTATCTGGCCTTGGCCCACATCCTGACAAGATGGGGTGAGTGGCCAAGGCTGAGTGCCAACTCAGGACCAACCCAGCCCTGCTTCCCGAGTCAGAACACACTTCCTTGCAGATCACAGGGTCCTCAAGTCTGAATTAGCACAGATGGGATGTGAGACCACCCCCAACTGTGAACAGTACCTGGGGATGGAGACAAGAGGGTCCTCTGGGGTACCCAGGCCTTGCCCTGCAGCTGGGGTGCCCTTACCCCACCCCCACCCCATGCACAGGACCGTTCGAAGCTGAGCTTCCCTGGGACAGTCTGCCCAGCTCAGGCCCCCCTGTGTGCTCCTGCTTTCTCAGTGTCTGAGAGATAACTAGAGGTAGCTGCAGAGTAAACTCCTTCCTTCTCGCCCTCTGCCCGCCCCCACTGCCTGCCACTCCCCCCACTTTCTCTACTCTCCCATTTCCTAAAGACAAATGCCAATGAACCAATTCGTTCATTCCACACATTGTCTATTAGCAGCCCTGGTCTAGGAGTAGGACAGAGGGCTCAGTGTCCACCTGGGGGGGAGCTTTTGGGTGGGCAGGTGTCCCAGGGAGCCCCCACAGTGTTCCTGCAACATCAGGGCCATGTGCATCCCATTTCCGGCCTCAGGTGTCCCCTCCAATTCACCTTTTAATGCCCCGACCTCTGTCTCAGCAACGGCTTTCCAGGCACGGTCACCCCCGCCTCAGATTGTCACTCCGCTCGGCCTCTAGCTACTCTCTGTGCTCTGCCATTTCACCCTCAGCATTGCTGTGGTTTAGTCACCTGCCAGCTCTTCCTCTACCAACATAATGTTTTTAGAGGATTTGGAAATTAGAACTTGAGGAAAGCTGCACTTTGCCCCCTTCCTGAACGAATTTCTGTCCAATGCGGCTTTCCTCACTCCCTGTGTGCGTGAGGTGGCTGCAGGGCTGGGCTGTGAGGGACTGAGCGAGCCTCTCTGCCCAGAAATGCACCGGACGCAGACCAGGTTTGAGGACGCCTTCACCCTCAAGGTGTTCATCTTCCAGTTCGTCAACTTCTATTCCTCGCCCATCTACATCGGCTTCTTCAAGGGCAGGTCAGCACCACTTCCTCTGGCCTCACCTCACCCTAGGCCCTGCTCCTGCACTGCCCCAACCCGTGTGGCCCCAGAGGCTCAGGGAGGGTGGGGATGACAGTCCAGGAGGCCTGGTGGGGACAGCAGCTGTCCTGGCTCAGGGCCTCAGAGCAAATCTGGGCTCCAGGTCCACCCTGAGGTTCCTGCAGGTCCGGTGTGTGCAGCAAGGGAGATAGTGGGGGGAGAGAGAGGGGCAGCTGATGGTACCTCCTCACTTGCGGCCTCTGGACCTCCATTTCCTCTAGGTTTGTGGGGTACCCGGGCAGCTACCACACCTTGTTTGGGGTTCGCATCGAGGAGGTAAGTGTGTAGGGACTGACACCCACAGGTCCTGCCCCCTAACCTCCATCAGAATGTTAATTTGCAGGGATTCTTTCTGCCTGCGCCCCTCACAGTCACAACTGCCCCGGGACCCCCACAGCAGGCTCTTCATAGCATTCTGACTCCCACCTGGAACAGCGCCCACAAAACACAATCGTGTCCTCATGTGTCACCCTTTCCCCACTCTGACCTGATTCACAAATCACAGGTCAGGTCAGAGTGGGGGAAAGGGTGACACTTTCACTGCCCAGAGCTCCGCGGGGAACACAGAGGCTGGTGACTCTCATAGGCTCAGAGCCCACTGTGGGTACCTGAGCTTGACCCTGCCTCACCCCTCAGAGACACTGAAGAAAGCCCCTTGAGATCCCCAGGCATCTGGCTCCTCACTGGCTGAGGGCACAGCCTGAGTGGAGCTGGGACAGAGCACAGGTGGTCTCTGAGCCAGAGCGGCGGGCTCCAACTGCTCCGCTGAGTGCCTCACCTGGAAGACCCTCTCCTCTCTGACTGGAAGGGCTCCCTCCTTCCCAGGGGTCTGGGCTGTGACCCAACCCCACTGCCAGCAAAGCGGCCAACCCCGAGGAATACTCTATTTTCTCATGATAGGGGAGGGGCCTTTCAGGGACTGGGCAGCCGGGACCCCAACTCAGGGGGCTTTTGGTCATCAGTGGGAAAAGTTCCCAGCTCACATTGGCTTAGCAAAAACAGAGTTCCTTTCCGTTGGCTCCTATAATGACGCCGGTCAGGCCCTGTGGGCTCAGGTAGGGCTGGATGCAGACGTCTGAACATCGCTGCCCTACTTTCCTAGCACTGGCCTTGTGCTCGGTCAGGTTCTCCCAACCCCTGGGGGAGCCAACATCCCAACAGCACAGGCCAACGCCCTCTTGCTTGCTACCCCTGTGCAAGGTATGCTGTCTCAGGAGCTCCCCCTAAAAGCCCTTGGGTGCACCTCTCACTAGCTGGAATTGCTGAGGCTACATAGTGGGTCCTCCCTGGAGCCACAGGGCCAGCATCAGCCTCACGCCATGTGGGTCTCCAAAGGAAAACTGGGGCGCCATGCATCAGTGGCCCTGGTCATTCCCATGCACTGTCCACCAGGTAGACCTTGGGGAGACAGTGGGGACTTGGATGAGGTCTGGGGGGTGGGTCTGTGCAACCCATGGCATATCTGAAGGGGAGGAGGGACATGGCAAGGGCCACCTTTCAGGGTTAGAGGAGGTTGGGTGGGGAGGAGACCCCCTCCCCTGCACTAACCTGGAGCTTGGCTGTGCAGTGTGCGGCAGGAGGCTGTCTCATCGAGCTGGCACAGGAGCTCCTGGTCATCATGGTGGGCAAGCAAATCATCAATAATGTGCAGGAGATTCTCATCCCGTGAGTCCTCCACTTGCCCTGGGCAGCATCCAGGGGCCCTGGGACTGGGAGTGTCTGAGGCAGTAGCCCCAGCCCAGTCCCAACCTGGAAAAGAGATGGAGGGAAGTCAGGTGGGCCCTTCCTGGACCTGGTTGTTGCACCTGCAGGGGAAAGGAGGGTTTGCCTGGCATCTGCCCCGTGGGCTCTGTGACACCCGCACCCTGTGGTTGCTATGTCAGCATATTGAGTTTTGTCCTGGCCAGCTTTGTTGAGGAAGGAGGCCCATCCTTTCTGTAGCCCCTGTGGCCTGGACACTCTACAGCACCCCCAGCCAAGACAGCACCAGAGGGGGTATCCAGGGGAGGCCCCCAGCCTCAGGTACCCTGCCACTGGGATCCTTTCTCCCCAATGCCACCCCACTGGCACCACTGTGGTTCCCATCCAAGCAACGGAACCCCCTCCCAGGCAAGAGCCCTTGCAATGTCTGCCCAAGGCTGGACCCAACCTGGACATCTTGCCATCTCTCCTGCACACCTGATCTCCCACCAACAGCATGGACTCCCCTGGGCCCCTTGAACTGTAGCTATGGGACCTTGGCCAACCCATGTCTCTCTTTGGGTGCAGTCAATGCTATGCAGCTGAATTCTAGGAAATCATGAGTTTGGGGTGTAGTTGGTGCCTGTAGGGGCTGGATGAGTGCTGACAAAGCCACATACACCTATTCCCCTACATATGACAAAGTAACAAGCACACATGCCCCCATTGACACAGCGATTTCCTCATCTGCTCACTTCCACCTTGACATACCTCTGGGCACCTCTTTGCATGTCCCAGGAGGAATCCATCTCCCCAGAGCTTTCATGAACAATAGGGTACTACAGGGGAGCTGGGGGAGGGGCTACCCCCCAGAAGGAGGCAGATGCTTTTGAGGGTTCTGCAAGGCCTGGCCAGCCTGCTGTGCCAGTCCCAGGGCCTTCAAACTGCAGAGCAACCAGCTGGAGGAGCAAAGGTTATTTTCCTGGGTGTTTCCACTTCCAGGAAGCTCAAGGGCTGGTGGCAGAAGTTCCAGCTTCGCTCCAAGAAGAGGAAGATGGGGGCTTCAGCTGCTGCCAGCCAGACGCCCTGGGAGGCAGACTATGAGCTCCTGCCCTGTGAGGGCCTATTTGATGAGTACCTTGAAATGGGTAGGTGTCCCTGGGGGCCTCCAGCCTCAACATTCCTCTGTCTCCTTGAAACATGATGTGGGTGGGAACAGAGGGTCCCCAGTGGAGCCAAGCCTACAAAGGATCCAGAAAGGACTTGTGGGGATCCCAGTGGGGAGTGCCCAAGAAAGGCAGGCTGAAGATGGGAAGGGACAGCGCCCTGGGCACAAAGGTTGCGAAGAGGACTGGGGGCCGTTGATGGGGCTCTCCTGGAGTGGCCTTAATCCCCCTAAGGCTGCACCTGAGAGGTGACAGGCCTCAGATCCCCTGACCAATGGAGTCCCATATGGGAGTTGATTCCAGAACTTTTCTTTTTTTCAATATATATTTTTATTGATTTCAGAGAGGAAGGGAGAGAAACATCAATGATGAGAGAGAATCATTGATTGGTTGCCTCCTGCACGCCCCCTACTGGGGATCGAGCCCGCAACCCAGGCATGTGCCCTTGGCCGGAATCGAACCCAGGACCCCTCAGTCCACAGGCCGACACTCTATCCACTGAGCCAAACCTGTTAGGGCTCTTCTTAGTATTTTACAGAGGAACCAGCTGCTCCCTGAGAGGGGTAAATGGAGAAGCCAAGCCTAAAATCTCCCTTTCCTGCCAGAAGCCCACAGGGCAGGCCAAGCGGAGGAGAAGAGAGAATCCCAGACCTCAGGGAGCCCCGGGAGACCCATGCCCCTCGTGCAGCTCTGTGGAGCAGTTAGGGGCAGTCAGGGAGGCTTCCTGGGAGCAGGGGCCCTGGTCCTAAGCCTACGAAATGAATCAGAGCAGAAGCAGGCGGGCGGGGACAGGGCCTGTGGTGACACCTGCGCCCATAGTGCTGCAGTTCGGCTTCGTCACCATCTTCGTGGCCGCTTGCCCGCTGGCGCCGCTCTTCGCGCTGCTCAACAACTGGGTGGAAATCCGCCTGGACGCGCGCAAGTTCGTGTGCGAGCGCCGGCGCCCAGTGGCCGAGCGCGCGCAGGATGTGGGCATCTGGTTCCCCATCCTGGCTGGCATCACGCACCTGGCGGTCATCAGCAACGTGAGCGCTAGGTGGGGGGAGGTAAGGGCGGTATGGGGCGGGGCTCCTCGGGGCGGGGCTCCACGGGGGCGGGGCTCCGCGGGCTGGGTGGGTTCGGTCCACGCTGACCTACCGGCGCCCAGGCCTTGCTGCTGGCCTTCTCCTCCGATTTCCTGCCACGCACCTATTACCGTTGGACCCGCGCCGGTGACCTGCGCGGCTTCGTCAACTTCACACTGGCGCGCGCCCCGCCGGCCTTCACCACCGCGCACAACCGCACGTGCAGGTGAGGCCGCCAGGTGAGGGGCGGGCAGAACAGGGCTGGCTGGAAGGGGAGCTCCCCAGGGAGGGGGACCAGTCCTAAGGACGGGGCGACCAGAGAGCCCTTGGGCCCGAGCCCTGCGCTTCCTGACTTAAACAAGCCACCAGCTGTAGGACTCCGGGGACACGGGGTGGGGACTGTGAGTACCCATCCTCCTCATCCCCCGGGGTAGGGAGCTGGGGGGTTGGGGGGGGGGTGCGGTTACAGCTGACACTCCAACAACACCGGGTTGAATTTCTGGAAAATCTGAGTATATGACCCTTACAGTTGAAGGTCGTGTTGTTCAAGGGTCAACTTATAGTTCCCTTTAATATATATATATATATTTTTTTAATTGATTTCAGAGAGGAAGGAAGAGGGCGACAGAGAGATAGAAACATCAGTGGTGAGAATGATGAGAGAGAATCATTGGTTGGCTGCTTCCTGTACGCCCCTCCACTGGGGGTTGAGCCCGCAACCGGGGCTTGTGCCCTTGACCAGAATAGAACCCAGGACCCTTCAGTCTGCAGGCCACTGCTCTACCACTGAGTCAAACCAGCTAGGGTTATAGTTCTCTTTTTTCTAGATCATTTTCAGTCAATTTTTGTAATTCTGTTTTGTTTTGTTTTTATAGAAAACTCAGCTAAGCTTTAGAAGTGACACAGCCCTGGCCACATTGGCTGAGTAGAGCATTGGCCTGTGGACCTAAGGGTCCAGGGTTCGAATCCCAGTCAAGGGCAAGGTTGCAGGTTCCACAGTACACGCACATGTGTCTCTCTCCCATTGATGTTTCTCTCTCTCCCCACCTCCCTCCTCCCCTTCCACTCTTGCCAGAAATCAATGGAAAAATTATCCTTGGATGAGGATTTAAATTTTTTTAAAAAGGTAACACAAAATTTATTCATAATATTCTCTTAGATTTTCTTAAGCTCTTCTGTTTTTGTAGTTATGGCTGCATTTTCTTCCCAGATATAGTTTGTGTCTTTTCTCTTAAAAGTCAATTTTCTGGAGTTTAAACCTTAACTCATTAATTTTTAGTATTTCTTGGGTTTTAATAAACAAATTAATGCCTATAAGTTTACTTGAATATATTCCTTACAAGTCACATTCTATTAGGGCTGATAACATATATGCTCTCCTTCAGTTCTAAATATTTCATAACTTCCATTGTGATGTTTTTTATTTATCTGTGAGTTAATTAGGAGAGTAAGTTCTCAAACAGCCTTTTTTTAAAAAAAAATTATTTCAGAGAGGAAGGGAGAGGGAGAGAGAGATTGAAACATCAATGATGAGAGAATAACCCAAGCACGTGCTCCTGACTGGAATCAAACCTGGGACCCTTCAGTCCACAGGCCGACACTCTATCCACTGAGCCAAACTGGCCAGGGCCAGCCTTTTTCTAAAATTGAATTATACATGACATGCAATATTATGTTAGTTTCAGGTTTTTAACATACTGATTTAGTATTTTTATACACCATGATAAATCTAGCTATCACGTGTAACAATAATAGTTATTACAATATTATTGCCTATATTCCCTACAGTGCATGTACATTAAATTCCTGTGACTTATTTATTTTATAACTGGAAGTTTGTACCTCCTAATCCCCTTCATCTGTTTTACCCATCCTCCCACCCTCCTCTCCTTTGGCAACCATCAGTTTGTTCTCTGAATCTGAGTCTGTTTCCGTTTTGCTTGTTTTGTTCTTTAGATCCCACAAATAAGTAAAATCATATGGTATTTGTCTTTCTGTCTGACTTATTTCATTTAGCATAATACCCTTTAGATCCAGCCATACAAAATCTGTTTGCTACTTAAAAAAAAAGGTCATTGCCTGACCAGTGTGGCTAAGTGGTTAAGCGTTGACCTATGACCCAAGAGGTCATGGTTCAAATCCTGGTCAGGGCACATGCCCAGGTTGTAGGCTCAATTCCCGTTGTGGGGCATATAGTAGGCAGCCAATCAATGATTTCCTCTCATCATTGATGTTTCTCTCTCCCTCTCCTTTCCTCTCTGAAATTAATAATATATATATATATTTTTTAATGTAATTTATCCTGATTTAATTACTTGGAGGGCGGAGATCCTGAAGAGTTGATATGTAAAGTTCTCACATTGTTGAGGCTTCTTCATGATCTGGTCACAATAGGTTTTGCATATATTTCAGGTGAACTTGAAAATATATTTTTTTCACTGTCAATTTTGGAGCAAGTTTCTTTATATACTAATAGGCCAGACTTCTTAATTTTATTGTTCAGATTTTCATCTCCCCCCTTTTCCCTGCTTATTCTATCAGATTCTAATAGAGGTGAATTAAAGCCTTTCAGTCTTTTCAGGTGGTTCTGTCAGGTTTTGCTTTATGTATTTTGAGTTTCTTAGTTGCATACAAGTTCATATTTGTCATCTCTTTTTAGTGGATACTTTCTCCATTTATTATTTTTTTCTTTATTGTTTTTTTTTAAACATGTTTTTATTGATTTTAGAGAGAGAGGAAGGGAGAGGGAAACAGAAACCTTAATGAGAGATGAGAAACATCATTGATAGGCTGTCTCCCGCATGCCCCCTACTGGGGACTGAGCCTGCAACCTGGGCATATGCCCTGAGCAGGAATCAAGTCAGCAATCTTTTGGTGTATAGGTCAGTGCTCAACCACTGAGCAACACCAGCTGTGCTTTCTCCATTTATTCTTTTTGCTTTCTATTCCTCTTCTGCTTCCTGTTGAAGTAGTGCTATGTATTTTTTTTCTCTTTACACTCATTTGGAACTGATGCTGTATATTTTTATTACTTTAGGGACTACCCTTATATTTTTAGCATACAATCTTAACTATACATTTTTCTAACAAATCCTGAAGGAATTTATTTTTATCTCATCTCCTTGGGTGTGACAAGGATCTTCATGTGCTTTACCACAACCTATTGAGCACCCATCAGTCCATCTTATTGTTCTACAGTTTTAATTTTACTATTAAAAGCACACAGAAACAGTTTTAGTCATTTGTTAATCACATCTATTTGGGGTATTAACTTATGTGGCTATAGTAATGGGCCCAGGTTAGCCTAGTGGGGGAACAGGATAACCCAGCTCCTCCTTCTCCCTTTGGGACCATAACAGTAAGAGCTAAAAGTGCTGTCAGAGAACACTGCTTGAGCATATTTTCCTCTTCAGGCACCCTCCATGGTAAGTGAGCCCAGAATTTTAGCATCAGGGATGCCAAAGGTGGAAATGCCGAAAAATCATCTGCCCTGGTCCCCACACCAAGTTCCATATTTCCTGCAGGTATCGGGCATTCAGGGAAGATGATGGGCATTATTCCGGGACCTACTGGAACCTTCTGGCTATCCGTCTGGCCTTTGTCATTGTGTTTGAGGTAGCTGGGGCACCTCCCAGGCCCTCTGTTGGCTTTCCACTCTTGGCCTTAGCATGATTCCCCCACCACATGCTTTGCCTAATCTCACCATGTGGTTTGGGAGGGGTGGGGGAGGTGTCCAAAGGAATAGAGCCCTGGTCTTACCGCTCTGTCACTGTGGTCGAATCACAGTTCCTCTCTGCATGATTTCCCCATCTGGAAAAGGGACCAATCCCTGCCTAGCCTGTCACAGGGCTGTGTGGACATCAGGATGCTCTGGTCACCGTGTAGTGTTCCAGGGAAGCTCCACGGGGCCAAAGAAGCAGGGAGTGGTCTCTGGGGCCATGACACTGCTGCTTTTCAGTTCACCCACACCTGGGAGGCAGGCGTCCACACCTGGGCCCATGAAGGCCACTCTGGGCACTTGTTTTACCATTGGGTAGGGTGCCCTCTCCCACTGCTGGTCCTGTCCCCTGCTCCCAGCATGTGGTGTTCTCCATCGGCCGGGTCCTTGACCTCCTGGTACCTGACATCCCTGAGTCTGTGCAGATCAAGGTGAAGCGGGAGTACAACCTGGCCAAGCAAGCGCTGGCTGAGAATGAGGTGAGCCCCCACCCACAGCCCTCACGTACCCATTGTGGAGTAGCCCTAGCCAGGTACTTGCTGCCAAGCAGGCCGGGGTGCAGTTTAATCACACTCTCCTCGACCACCCCTCCTGGACACAGGCTCTCTTGGGGACGAATGGAGCCAAGGATGACCAGCCCTCAGCCTCAGAGGAGAGTCTGGGCCCACAGCCTAGGCCACCAGAAGCCAGCTGGGCCTCGCCAGTCCCTTCCCTCTAAGGTCACAGGGATCATGTTGGGGGCTGCAGGGCCTGGAGTCAGACCCACCTGGAGTGCAGAGGCCTCACGCCCTGGAGATGCAGCCCCCACTGGCCACCCCTTTGGAGTACCCAAAGCCAGGCGACTATAGCAGGGGAACCTGCTAGGCTGGGGCATGTCTCCACCATCTCCCTCCCAGCCCCACGAGCCATATCCTCTCCTCACACTCCTCCAGGGGCAGAATGGCTCCACCTCTGAGACTTGCTCCCCGTTACTCCCACCTGCCTCTGGGCACACTGCCTACTCCCCTACATCTTTACTCAGAGCTGTGGCCCTTCCAGGCCTCCACCCTCAACTTCGTGCCATCCTGGGCCCCTGCACCCATGGCCCCCTCTGCCTCTCCATGCTCACTTTCTACTTGCCCTTCAGCCCTCACATGACTCCTCTGCCAATCCAGGCAGTGGACTCTGGGTCCTGTGTCCTCTCTAGTGTTTTGATCCTACTGTTCTTGGAATGATGAAATGACCCCTCTCCAGGCCCACCTGTTTACACAGAGTCCTGCCTGCCCCCCAGCACCCTATATTCCAGGTCACAACCTGGAGTCAGCTCAACCCCTCACCCATTTTCTCCACTCCCCATTCCTAGCCAAGGGCTTCTGATTCTGTCACCATTTCTTGAACCTGGTGCCCCCTTTCACTCCCAGTCACTATCAGTGGGCTCTCAGGCTGAGGGCCCACCACCATCCAATGTTGTACTGCCAGCTCCCTCCCAGACTACAGCCTGAGGCTAGGGAAGGTTTGGAAGAAGACTCAATTTTATTCCCTGACCTGTGAAACACTGGAGTTTCCTCTATGTTTACACATGATCATCTCTAAAGTAGGGAGCACCATCGTACATACTTGGACCTTGTCCACTGACCAGCTTGTGAACCCCCTTCCCACATCCTCCTTCCATTAACTCAGGAACTGTTGTGCCCATGCGTGACTCCACCACAGGGTACTTTCCCTTGGCTGTGCACTCCCTGCTGCGTGTGTGGGTTTTCTCTACCTGTACCTTAAATTCATGCTGGAATAAACCTCCGAAGTACTGTGCACACCACTGACTTCCTCAGGGCATACTCCTAGATGCACAAACTTCCTCCCAGAAGGGCCAATCGATACCTCTCTGAACAGCATCTTGCCAATGTGGTGTCATTAAAAAGCCACCGCTCTGGCCTCAGGCAGCACTGTATGCACTACAGGCTTTCCAAATGAGGTGAGCAAAGGTGCCATTGGCACTGCTTTTGGGCATCACTCATTCATCCACTTTGAGAAAAGGGACCGTCCTTTGAGCAGCAGAGCCGCCCAGTGGTGAGGCCACATGGTTTTACTGGGCAGCGTCCTCACAACATCCACAAGTACTTTCTTCCAGTGGTTGCTTTATTGCTTTCTCAAACTTTGTAATTTGAAATTTATTGAACATAAGAAAATGCTTGAGTCGTAACTCAGGTTTTCTTGAACACATACATTGTAGTCAGCATGTCAACCAAGAAAGCCTATCATCGGCCTGGTGCCTGGCATGGATCCTCCCACCTAACCGCGTTCCCACCCAGAGTGGCCACCACCTTGGCCTCTAATGCAGTGGAACCCAGAGTCTGACCCCGAGCTTCAGGGGTGGTCCATCATGGGCCCATCCTGCTGCCACGTGCACTCCCTGTAGCTCCGACCCTCGATGCCCGTCCTCCCACGTGTGACAGGTGGTTCCTCTGCTGAGGCCCCACCACCATCCAACCGCAGTATCTGCCTGAAGGCTGAGAGCCAGTCCTGGGGTCACCTCAGTTTGCTGATGGAGATCATTCAGGCAGAATCCTGAGCTGAGTGAAGTAGCAAGGTACTGCTTCACAGCAGGTGAGGCAAGGTCAGGAGCCCAGGGACAGGCAGCCAACCAGCTATGACCACTGCTGGCCTCCCACCATGGCCCCGGCAGGGCAGTCGGTTAATGTGGTGTTGAGAACTATATGCCAGCTGGGAGAATCGCACCAAAAATGAGAACTATGTATGGATGTTCATGACCACTCGAGTGTTCCATGGACTGAGAACACATGTGGTGTGATAAAATGAGCCTCAGCACACTGCATCTGGTTTTGGGTTTTATTTTAGAATTTATAAAATTCCAGTGTCATCCATATTCATGAGCCTTTACACGTTTGCATATAATCTCCAAACTCCAAAGTTAAGGCCAAGGGAGGGATTGTAACTGTGGACACATGATATGGAAGACAGTCAACAAGAGGAAATGGACACTCACACCCACCCCGCCCAGGGCTCCTGCCGCAGCACTAGAGGCAGCAGGAGAGCCCCAGGCACAGTCACCTCATGAGCCTAACAGCCACACAGTGAGAACCCATAGTGTAGGAGAGGGGGCTGCACCTACATTTAGGAGTAAGTGCAGATGTGCAAACACCTGTTGGAACAATTAAAAACCCACCTTTGGGGGAAGGGGTTAGATATCACAGAAACAAGAGGAGGAGGTTTGGGCAGATGCCAGAGGGCAGGGGGGTTTGGAGGAGAGGGCAGTACACTGGCCAGCAGGAAAGGCTCCAAAACTCATGCAGATAGAAGGAACTCCAGGGACCAGGGAGGTAGGGGATGGTCCTGGAGAAAGGCAATACAGCACCTTCCCTTCTCACTTCCTTTCTCGATTGACTCCATCTAATCTGGGGTCACCCACCCAGCCTATTCAGCTGAAGCAAATGTTCTTTCCTACCCCAATTTATCACTTCTACATATGGGCACATTTGAGGCTGCTTGAGCTAATGGGAACTCACAGACAATTGATATCAGACTTGTGTTAAGCAATTCTGGTCTATTCAGGAATTTCAGTCTAAAGATTGCCAAGCTGAGAAATAACTGAATAGAAAACTTCGTGGAGGGGGTGGTCAGGGAAGAAATGACCTTCCCCAGGGAAGGGCTGGGCAAGGGGTACTAGTCGGCTTCTCTAAGAACTCGTGTCTGGATGGAAAACTTGAGGGGCTCAGTTACCTCTACAGGGGTAGAGGTGGGGATGGGAGACCAGACAACTTGGAAACCAAGGGCCCGTCTGTGGCTCTCACAACACCTTGGCCACCTTTCCTCTCGAGCACACCTTCACCATGCTGGCTGGGGCAGGGGACCTTGTCTGGTCTGGAATGACCCACCACACCTGAGAAAAGCAGACTCCCTTAGCAGGACCTGGTCCTCCAGTCCAGGTTGAGTGACAGCCTCTCTCTACCCCAGGACCAGGAAGCTGCCTCTGAAGGCCAGCTCCCAGGGTTAGCACACAGCATCCATGTGTCCGAGGGCAGCCTGCAGGGTGGTGTGCGCACTCCTCACTCTGGACTTGCCCACTTGCAAGTGAGGGTGCGACCCAGAGCTGTGACAGACAGACTTAGGTACTCGTGACCAGAGCCGCTGGAATCAGGAGGCTGAGCACCTGGGGCGGTACCACCCTCACCATGAGATCACTACCACACTGGCTCTGAGGTAGAAAGGAGATTGGACTAGGCATTTGGGGAGGGGCAGGAAGGCCAAAGTCAACGTGACAGGTCAGCTAGGAGGGGAAGTGAGTCTCCACCTCTCCTCTGCGGGCCACCTCTCTCGGCATCCCCGTGTTTCTAAGCTCACACCAAACCCAGACGCCTCACTTACAGGCCTTGCTCAACAGATGCGGGGCCTCCGGTGCCTGTGGCGCAGGGGCAGACACTTGGAACCTGGTCCCCCTCTGGGTCCAGGTGCTCCAGTGTGCACAACAGGCTTTCCTCCCACCCTGTGGTCTGGGATGAGCGAGCTTTGGCAGTGGGAAGGAGGTGGACTGCAGTCTACAGAGGGCTAGACTACAGGCAGAGGGAGAAAGAGAGCTGGGAAAGGAAGAGGGCAAACGTTTGGCTTTTCTAAAGTCAAGGAAATTTATTTCCTGAGGTCACGACACAGGAAGTGGGCTCAGCCCCCAGCTGTGCAGCACTCTTAGTGGGGCCAGGGCCTTATTGACATGCCGGTGGACCAGGAAGCTTGTCGTGAAATGTCCAATTGCCTCTCTTAGTGTTTGAACCGTGGAAAGCCAGCCCATAGCCGGTGTCAAGGGCAGATCCTGAGCACGTGTCGGGCACTGGCCAGGCCCGAGGACCAGCTGCACACAGCGCCAGGCGCCCGGCTTCACTGCGAGACCTCGGGGAGGGGGAAGCGTCAACAATTTATGGAGGGTCCAGCTGCTGAGTCAGATTGCAACAAACCATTGTGTGGTGGGGTTTGGGTCAGCAGGCTGGAGAGGTTTGTTTTCTGATCATTATCGTTTGGGGCCCCAAGGGAGGGTCTTGGGGGCCACCTGAGCCCCAAAGCTGGGAAATTCTTCAGAGCTGCTCATATCCGGAGCCTGTGGGGACAGAGAGGGCACAGCTTTACTAAGCAAGTTTCACTCAGGCAGCTACAAAACAGACCCACCCTCAGACCCTGGGCCCACCCATTGGCGGGTGAGTGTGGCAGGCGTCCCCACTTCCCGGGCACAGAAAGGGTACCCAGGATGAGCACTGTCTGACCTTCTCGCTGCTGTTGGCGGTCCAGGGAGCATCCCGAACCACAAAGCCCTTGGAAGGTGCTTTGGACTCCTCGTGGGCCGGGGGCTTCATGTACACCTGCAGGACCTCGCTGTCCACCACGTCGGCTAGCTGTGGGCACAGGTGGGGTCAGCTGGCAGCAATGATCCCCCGTGAGCATCTACTGTGCTCACCCTGCTTTCAGGTGCTGGGGCTCGCTGCACCTGGCAGGCATGTGAAAACACCTGCATGTGGCCTCACATGACCCCAGAACTCACATATTCTTCCTCCAGGTTGAGGATGTGGTCGATGGCCTCCTCCACGTTCTCTGGGAGCCCCGTCACGGTGACGCAGTTGGGGTCCGGGGCCCCGCTCTGCGGGAAGCGAATGTCCACCTGGAAGGAGCACACATAGCAGTTGAGGTGACTCCAAGTGCCCATTAGAGGATTTTGGACTAAACAGTGGCCATCAGATATGGCTGGAACGGTCCATTTCTAGTGTTTTCCCTTTGGGTTCATGAAACCTAAGGACCTGGTTCATGGTCCCTCTTCTTCATGACATGAGAGACCAGTGCACTGCAGAAGCACCTGGTGTAAAGGCCCCAACTGCAAGATGCGTACACCTCCTAGGGAATGGCTGGAGTGGCAGGCATCCAAACTTGGGGGCCAGTACAGGGCACTGACCAACGGCATCAACTACACATATGTAACCCCACTTAACCTCACTGCCTTAGCGATAAGCACCTGAGCCTTGGATGTCTACCCTTTCAGACCTCTGCTGGCCAGTGAGTGTGGTCAGCAGTCTTAGCAGGAAGACTGAGGCCCTGATGTACCTCACCAGCCCCTGGAAGAAAGCTCTGACAGCAGGGAGTACACCGATCTCATCCATGGGGCTTCCAGGACTAACATACACCCTTCACAGTGGGCTGCAAACACACCTTGAATTCATCCATGATTTTGCGAATAGCTTTGCCACGGGCACCAATGATGCGGGCGTGGACACGGTGGTCTAGTGGGACGTCCTCAGAAACCATCTGTTCAAGTTCACCCACAATTTTCAGTATGGCATCCCGGGCAGCTTCTGTGTTCTTTTCATACCCTGTGATGGTGATTTGGTCCTGCGGCTGAGAAAGGAGAACCCATCAGAAGAGGACATGTCCCAGGACTCCTGGCTGGGAGAGGCATACAGGGGCTGGAGAACATTAGCTCGATTGAAGGAGGTAGGCTTCAGTCCAAGGGGAAAGACTGATCCACTCAGAAGAGAAAGAAGGTGGAAAGAAACAATATCCATTTATTTAGCTCCTGCCCCCTCCCAGTAACACAGAGGAAAAGAAAGAGCACCTGCCCACAAAGACATGGCAGGACACTAGCAGGTGAGGTCCTCCTGGACCCCTCGTCTGGAGGAGTCTCAGTGGAGACGACCGACCTGGAAGAATGTGCCAGACGGTGTAGCCAGTACTCCATACCTGCAGTGCCCCGCCCAGGGTCTTCGATCATACAAATGTCTGGATGAGCACACCAGATTGGTAAAGGGTGAGCAGAGCAAACAGATAATTCAAGGCACAGAGAAAGAAATGGGAAAACAAAATAATCGCCTCAGACCACATTCTTTTTTTTTTTTTTTAATCTATTTTATTGATTTTTTACAGAGAGGAAGGGAGAGGTATAGAGTTAGAAACATTGATCAGCTGCCTCCCACACACCTCCTACTGGGGATGTGCCCGCAACCAAGGTACATGCCCTTGACCGGAATCGAACCTGGGACCTTTCAGTCTGTAGGCCGACGCTCTATCCACTGAGCCAAACCGGTTAGGGCATCAGACCACATTCTTAATACACTGCGGGTGGATCACGAGCATTCACGTGTTTTCATATTACAGTGTTTTACGTAAATGTTAAAGGCACGCCTTAAAATTAAAGACCCATTGCATTTTTAAGTTATTTATTACATGTTCTTACAAGCTAATATCTTTTTAAAGTATGATACTTTGTAAAATGTATTTTGTACCCGTTTAATAGAAACTTATCTGGCCACTGGGTAAAGCTAGCAATAAAACGACTGGTGCGCAATGTGTTAAGGACAGAAAAGAATATTATACACGCAAAAAAGAAGAACAGAACACAGTGTAAGAGAACCAGAGAACAAGAATAAACATCTGGATCCCTGGCCAGCATGGCTCAGTGATTAGAGTGTTGACCTGAGAACTTAAGGGTTACGGGTTCAATTCCCGTCGAGAGCACATACCGGGATTGCAGGTTCCCTGCCCTGGTTGGGGTGCATGTGGGAGGCAACCAATGGATGTGGTCTCTAACATCAATGTTTCTCTCTTTCTCTTTCTCTCTCTCCTCTCCCTCCCCTCCACTCTCACTAAAATCAATTGGAAAAATATCCTCCAATGAGGATAAAAACAAAACAAAGAATAACCTAAAAATGGAATAGAGGAACAGGAACTTAGAGACCCATCTGGGAGAGAGACAGAGAAACCCCAGGAGTCTAGGTGAAGCAGATGTAGGACAGGAGGAGACGACCCTACCCGGTCCCCACCCAGCAATGCCAACAAACCCCCACCCCCAAGTAGGCATCACCCAGGGCAGTGCCAAGCACAGAACACAGTTGGCCTAATTCTCACAGGAAAAAGCTGTGTATGAAAGATGTGGCTGACTGACCCTACTTGGCTCATGGGATGCTAATAGTCTAAACACTAAATAACGACTTTATAAAACCAATAATTATATGGGAAATTTGAGGGAAATAAAGGTGAGGGGTTGGAGAGAGCTAAATTCTCAAGATCAAGATAATTAAAAATCAAGTAAAAAATAAAAGAACAGCAATATAAACATAATCCTTAGAAACAGAGAAAAACAGAAGAAGAAAAGGCAGTGAACGGCTGTATGTTGGGCAGGATCAGGGCAGGGAGCACAGAGGAAAAGGGATGTAGGGTCAGCACCTACAGGCCTGCCTCACTTTCTGAATGACCAAGACCCTGGAAGGGAAGGCTGGGGAAGAGAAGCAGGCAGGAGGCCCACAGTGACGCTCAGACACAGGTTGGAAAAACATAGTATGATGGGACCAGGCCAGTCTGCAAAGGCTTGTTGGGATTTGCTGGCCAGAAGGTTCCAGGGAACCATTTCTGGGTGCTCTGCTTTGTAGCCAATACTGCAGGAGACTCAAGGAGAAACTGGGCTCCCCACCTCCCCAAGGGTGAGCCTGAGGGCCAGGAAGGGCCGACAGGTAAGATAGGCAGGGGTGTTGGATGGGGTGGGCCCAGGGAGGGCCCATGCAGTGCAGAGGGTAGAGGGCGTGCAGTTCTGCAGGGCTCCACCTGTGAGGACAACTGTGTGAGGACCCTGCCAGAGCCTCCAGATAGGCACAAGTCCACATGGCAACACATCCATGACAGGGAAATCTCATTCAGCTGGCACATGCCAACATGGGGGCCAAATCCGTAGCCAAACTCAATCCTCAAAGACCTGCCACTCTGGATCCTGCTCTCACCTCCTAGCTGAGCACCTCATTTGCCTGGTCACTGTTCCCAGGTCAGGACAAACATCAATGAGAGTCCATCTGCCCCCAAAGTACTCCAACGTGCTATCTGACCCGAGAGGTCTCTTACCTGGTTCCCATCATCCTTATCAGGAAATTGGATGTTCACATCATGCTCCAAGCGGATTTGGGTAATCACTGCCCCCTTTCTCCCAATGATTTTGGGATGGTATTTAGGGTCGACAGTGACGCTTAGCTTAAAACTCCTTAAAGCCTGTGGATGAAACAAGTGAGAATGAGGCAAAGGGTAGAACACTTGGGCCTTGAGCTTCACTTCACTATCAAATGTATCCACATGCCTCCACTCCAACCTAAACCTGGAAGGTGTCCTCTGTTACCACAGCAACAAGAACAAGCCATGGCTTTTCCATGAGTCTGTGCCACATTCCATCATCAGCTAGTGATAAAAACCAGAGCCTTGACCTGCACAACCAGGTCCATAGGGCCTTCAGAAAAGGACCGGAGAGGCCTGGATGATAACAGGTGGAGCTGTGTGTTCCTAAGCTGTGGAGCAGGGATCTGAGGAACAAGCATTAAAAAGACCAAAAAGAAAGGAGGGAACCGAAGTGGTAAGGGGACATAGCCCCAATGTGTGTGGCCAGAAACCTGGTCAGAGGACAGGCCCCAAAGCCAGTGCTGTGCCCAAGACAACTGTGCCACACTGACACTGCAGGATGTCTGAGCTCAGTCATGCCCCTCAATGAAGAGTTGGTACCCTGCTTAATCTGCAACTACTAACAGTGCCCAGGACCTGCCCACTGTGCATCACTCAGATGACCCCTGGCTCCACCAGTGGGGCGGAAGGGCTGTCACTCCTTATCAACAGCAGGGACACTGCACCCACTCTGGGCCTCAGCATATCCTGGGGTCTCTCCAGCAACAGCTCTCAAAAGCTCTCAAGAGGGCCTCTCAACCACAAATTCCCTATAAAGTTGAAGGCACCATCATGTCTCAGATGTACTTGGAAAGAACTTGCTAATAAACAAGCTACATTGAAAGAGTCCCTCAGCACTGTTCTGATAAAAACTCCCTACTTAGCAAGATCTCCGGACGTTGACTGGGCCTGCCTCCAGCTTCCTGATTTAACTGGTCGAAGTGTAGCTGGGGTGCTGGGTCTCTTAGAAGCCCCTGGTGATCCTCAAGTGTGACCACACTGAGAGAAGAAGCATCCACAGCCCCACCTGGTGCTCACCCGGTCCTCCTGCTCTGCCTGCAGCTCCCGCACACGCTCCAGGAGCCCAGCCTTGGCCCGGTCCAGATTTGCAGCGAGGCCTGTGATGGCGATGACATCAGACTGCAGCTCAGGTGCTGGGACGTGTATATTCACCTGGTGGACACGGGAATAGACCTGATGTACGTGGGGGGTCCCTCAGGACAGGAATGTATCTGTCTCCTCCGGTGGTGAGCTTGGAAGCCTGGATCAACCTGCCTGTCACATTTGGCCAGGAGATACACCCGCAAGCTGGGGACAAGGAGGTTGGGTAGTGTGAAGCGTGATACCAAGAGCAGGAGGAGGGCACCTTCCCTGGGTTGGGTGTATGACAGCTCACTCCCTACACCTGGTTTCCAGGGATAGGACCTGCAAACTGCTCACCTCAAACTCGTCCATCATCTTGCGGATCCCGCTTCCCTTCTGTCCGATGATGTACCGGTGAAGGTCAAAGGGCACCTCCACTTCAATGGTGACAGGAACCAGAGCCTACAGGGAAGAGGGTTGTTAGGCCCAGAGTAGTGAGCAGTGACTCTGTGGGCTCAGCAACAGGACTTCATGGAGTGAAGTACAGTGCATGTCAGAACCTTCCACACTGTTCCCCCTGGACTGAGTAGGCCACTGCTAACCCCAGAAAAAACATGGGAAAGGGCCCAGTATTAATGCTGGCAGAGCAGCTTTCAGACCCTGGCCCCAAGCCTTTGCTCCTAAATACAGAAGGCCCCTTGTTGAAGCAAAACAACAGAACAAAAATCCAGGAAAAACAGGACTTGAGACAGGGGAGAGCCCTTAAGACACACAGGCTGCCCCAACTCTCAGCCTCACAGAGGTAAAAAATGGACTATGACCACCCCAGTCCTAACCGCCACCAATGGCACTAACCCCTAGACATGGGAGAGCTGTTTCTCACCTGTCTCTCGGCTCAATGCAGAGGCTCTGTACACTGTGTGTGCAGCATTTAGAACAGCACCCAACATGCAGGTGGCGCTCAGCAAGTACTCACTGCAAAACTGACTCATCCTCACCCTAGCCGGTTTGGCTCACTAGGTAGAGCGTAGGCCTGCGGACCGAAAGGTCCCAGGTTCGATTCCGGTCAAGGGCACATGCCCGGGCTGCAGGCTCAATTCCCCAATTCCCCAGTGAGAGGTGTGCAGGAGGCAGCCAATCAATGATTCTCTCTCATCACTGATGTTTCTCTTTCTCCCTCTCCCTTCCTCTCTGAAATCAATAAGGAAAAAAAAAAAAAAAAAAAAAAAGACAACCATCTATAACAGTACAATTCATTTAAACAAAAACAAAAACACCTGACTCATCCTCACAAGTCCAAACATCCCCACTTCATAGAGAGAGACCCTCCAACCTGCTCTCTGCAGCCCCCAGGTTTGCAGGCCCAGGCTGGCCCCATGCTGCTGCCAGGTCTGGGGAAGGAAAAGCCACAGCCTGCAGTACACAAGCCACAGAGCTCAGATTTAGGACTTTATAAAAAGTGACTAGACCATGAATCTGCCACTAGGGAAGCATCCTTCAGGTCACCACTCACCCCCAAGGAGGGGGAGGAGCCACACGCACCTCGAGGGCTTCCTTGGCAGCTTCACACTTTTCTTTGCGGCCAGAGATGATGATGATGTCACACCTCCTTGGAGAGCCAGGGTCAGCTTCTCTGCCCTCCCCAGCATCGTCACCGTTCTCCTGAATAGCTGGCTCCACATTATGAACTGGGGAGAGAGCAGAGGCCTCAGTGGGGGTCACACAGGCCTCAGTCATACTGCCTCACCTTCAACATGGATCTGAGTACTCGAGACACAGGAACTGGTGGCAAGAGAGGTGAGAGGTGCCCACCATGTTTGAGAGGGGAGGACAGATGTTCCCATGGCCCAGGAGACCTGGTTCTGGGAGGAGGCAGTGGGAGGGGCTTGAGAGATTTAGGAGGGACAAGGTGACGCTGCACCAGCTTCTTCTGCTACTAAAAAAGCAAGCCACAAGAATAAAGCAACCTGAAACAGGACACAGAAGCAGCTGGTGAGGCTCCTGTGGGCCACACTGGGGACCACATATGTACCCAAATTAACACCAAAATAATACTCCTGGTGTGAAACAGAATCCAGTAGTCTGTACGATATAAATAAGTAAGCAGGCCTGACTGCCTAGAGCCATCATGATCCTGGATTAAAATTGGGGGACGCTTCAAAACAGAAAATCTGAATGTCAACAACTAATTAATAACTCACATAATCAGATCTACAGATTCTGATGAATGTGCTAGGATTATCGCAATGGATGTAAGAGAACATCCTTACTCTTAGGAAATAGCCACTAAGGAAAAGGGGCAGGTCTGAAAACTGTGTGTTTGTGAAAAGGGGTGGGTGGGTGAGAAAGATGGGGAAGGTTGGAATAGTGAATACAAAGAATACCTTTTTCTATTCTGTGCAATTTTTCTGAAGTGTGAAATTACATCAAAATTTAAAAAATATTCAAGTGTGAAACATAAATGTGGCATGTATGATCTAACTAGTTTTCAACTCAAATTAGCCTATATTCTGAGAGAAGCAGAGGAGCTTCGGTAGCCAAGACGAGCTGCAGCACCAGACAAAGTTAGAATACACCAGTGCACTCAGCAGGCTGCAGGCCCCCAGCTCATCCCAGCTTGACCTGGTGGGTCCAGGGAGACGAGTCACAGAGAGAGCACATTCTTTGTGACAATACAAGGAACACACAGAACTTACAAAGTTAGGTCTGAGACAAAAGCCAGATCCTGCTCATAGGTCACCTCCTAACCCATCCTATCCTGTCGACACAAAGCAGAACCAGATGACAAGCAAGATAGTGGGAGTTGAAGGACTGTCCCAGAAGAGCAGCCAGTCAACCAGTGACATCCTTGGATGGGTCAGAGGCTGCTATCTCTTCTGTAGCTGTCTGGCCTCATGAGGCACAGGACCCACAAGGGGTCTGGAGAGGGAGGCTGCTGTGCAGAGCAAATGCAGCCTCACCACAGCTCTCAGAGGGCTTGTGAGGAGCAAGGGGACTGAACACAGGCTTCCCCTCCATAAGAGGCTGCAGGTCCTTTCTCTCCTCTGGCCTGGTCATCAGCTGCAAGCCTCTAGGACATCTTAAGGGCACCTCATTACCTAAAGCAACTGATGAGGCCACCACCTGGGGACAGGGAGCCTGAGCCTCTGAAAGCCCCGGGTCCCCTGACATGTCCAGCACCAAGATGGACGAAGCTTCATCAGGAAACATGACAGCCACCTGTCCGTCTCTCCCCAGACCAGGACCATTCATACTCCTACCTCCCACCTAGCATAGAGCGCCCCGTGGGGACCCACCTGGGTTCTCCTCTTTGTCTGGGAATTTAATTTGAACATTATAGTCCCGAGTGATCTGCTGGATTCTGGAACCTTTAGGGCCCATGACAGAGCGATGGAATTTCTGGGGTATGGCACACTCTATGGTCACCTGGGCTTCCTGGGGAGAGGAGGGCACAGCAAGAAGAAGAAAAAGGCAAAGGTTAAGGTTAACCACTTATGGTTGATTCCTGTTTACACCACCTTCCTCTGCAGCCACTTTGGGAGTGCAGACACACCCTTTTCAATGAATCCAGGGCTCATCTTACAATGGGTTGAAGGGAGAAGGGTTGTGGGAGGGGCCACAAGGAGGCCTTCTGAAACGTTTCCCCAAAGGAGGAAAGCATCAATGGTTCATCCACATAAAACTACTGTTGCTTGCTCCCAACCAAAATTTGAACATAACATCTGAGTTCTCTCCATACAGGGAGCCCCTGCCCCTATCCTGCAGGCAGGTGGCCATGTTAGTTCCAGGTGATAGGGACCTGTGGATGCTGTGGCTGTGACTCCAGTTCTAAGGCCATGGCAGGGAAGTACCAGGAGAGAGGAGGGGCCAGTTTTCTACGGGCTGGTTTAGAAAACCCAGTGTGTCTATGTGACCTCTCCGTGGACTCCCTAACACTCTGTCAACCTCCTTTCCTCCCTTTGGAGCAGAGGAGGAGGGAAGGCAGCTGGTTCCTGTACACATGGCACTTTCACAAAATGGACAGCTAAGTTGCTTCTCACAGGCAGCCTTCACCCACTGAAGGAAGGGCAAGGATGGGAGGGAGCCTGCAAACTGAGGGATATATTGGGGGCAAGACTACTCCCCAGCTTTGAGTGGTTGCCAGGCCTAGCACCCTACAAACTTCTGGGTGCTTACCAGGTCTTCAATGATCTCCTGGATGCGCTTTCTGGCCGCCTCCACACATTCCTTGGCACCCTTAAGAGTCACTTTGTCACTCTGTGTGCCAGACCGTGGGAAACTAACCATCACCCCACCATACTCCTCGGCGATTTCCCGCAAGACTTGGCCTCTTCGAATAACAAAATGACGGTGGTGCTTGGGGTCCACCAGCATGTAGTCTTCCACCACATTATCCTGCAGCATGGAGACAAGAGAAAGAAAGTAAAGGACCAACGGTGAAGGCCCCATTCCCGATGCCCCAGGGAGACCGGGCCTTACCAGGTTCTGAATCAAGGCCTCCAGCTCCTTTTGGGCCTCCTTGACAGCATCCTCTTTTCCGATGATGGTGATCAGGTCCTGGTCCTTGTCCTCTGCCGTTGGGAATATGATGCGGGCTCCGGTGGTGTCACGTACCTTGCGGATCTTGCCACCCCCTTTGCCAATGAGGAACTTGTGGTACTCCGGCTTGGCTCGGATGTCAACAGTGAAACTCTTGGTTTGCTGCAGAAATCAACCCCATATACATTGGGCCTGATGCCACCTGCCCGGCCCCAGGAGCAGATGAACAAGAAGCCTAATAGGACAAGAGTGTGGGGTGGAACTTACCTCACACTGTCCCAATGTCCTCTCAATGAGGCTAATCAAACCTCACCCAAAGAAATACATGGCCACGCAGACCAACTGCACTTGTACTTTGCTTAGCCTCAGTGGAAGATACCAAGACAGAGTATCAGACCCAAAGTCCCATGCCTGGTACTTATCAGCCATTACCAAACTCTGCCAGGCCCACATGGTGTGGGGTGCACCTGCACAGAACTATCAGCCCCTCTTCCCAACAAAGGTAGCGTGTTCTCTGTCCAGGTATCCCTTTGCCAGTGCCCTGGATGAGCCTGCACACAGCCAGCAATGCCCAAACCCAAAGCTCAGAGACCCTAGCCAACCAGAACACCATCTGACACCAAGAAACTAGATTCAGCCCTGGCCAGTGTGACTCGGTTGGAGTGTCGTCCCATACACCAAAAGGTGACAGGTTTGATCCCCAGTCGGGGCCTGTGCGGGAGGCAAACGATTTGATTTTTCTCTCTCACATCAATGTATCTCCTTCTCTCTCCCCCCTTCCTCTCTCTCTAAATTCAATAAAAACAAACAAACAAACAAAAAGAAATCTGGGCCCAGGAAAGGCCCCACCACAGGAACCTTGCAGCAAGGCTAGCTACTCTGGCAGATTGATTCACCTGGAGGGACATGCTCCTCTAGGCTGACTCTGGCCCACAAGCAGGAAGAAGAAACACAAGGAAGAGCAAAGCAGGACTGCCAGATGCTAAGCAGCACACCCATATTTTGCCACCTTCCAAGTGCTGACTCCACAGAACACCACAGAGAGCCTCTAACTTCAGACAAATACTTGCTAACAGCAGCAATGGGAAGCTAAAAGGTTAGGCAAGCCCAGTCTAGCAGCACAGTAAAGGATGACACAAAAAACCAAGTGGGGCTTCCCCTAAAATACAAGTTTGGTTAAACATTAAAAAAAAAAAAATCAACTTCTGCTACTCAACACATTGGAGCCCTAGCAACGCAGCAAGATGAGATACACAGGTGTACATAACAGAAGTGCACTGTCTACTCACAGATTATGTGTTTTACATAAAACCCACAAGAATCGCCCTAGCCAGTTAGGCTCAGTGGACAGAGCGTCAGCCCACAGACCAAAGGGTCCCGGGTTTAATTCTGGTCAAAGGCACATACCTTGGTTGCAGGTTCTCCCGCCCTGGTCAGGGTGTGTGCAGGAGGCAACCAATCAATGTGTCTCTCTTACATTGATGTTTCTCTCTGTCTCTCCTCCCTCTCCCTTCCACTCTTTCTAAAAATCAATGGAAAAATATCCTCAGGTGAGGATGAACAAATTATCTATCTATCTATCTATCTATCTATCTATCTATCTATAAAAGTCTAATATGCCAAGTGACCGGCCATTCGACCAGTCGCTATGATGCATACTGACCACCAGGGGGCAGACACTACAACTGGTAGGTTAGCTTGCTGCTGGGGTCCGGCCGATCAGGACTGGGCGAGAAGGGCTGGACATGCACTGGAGCCCTCCCACGGTCCCTTCCCGGCCTGGATCATGCACCGGTGGGGTCCCTTGGCCTGGCCTGTGCCCTCTTGCAATCTGGGACCCCTCAGGGGATGTTGGAGAGCCGGTTTTGGCTGGATCCCACAGGCCAGACTGAGGGACCCCACTGGTGCACAAATCCATGCACTGGGCATCTAGTAAAAACAAAACAAAACAAAACAAAAACTCATAGGAATCCATACAAAAAGCTACTGGAACTAATAAGTGAGCTTTACACCAGATACACAAAACAAGGCCAATACAGAAAATTAAATATATATATTTCTACATGCCACATTATGAATTACAAAAAGTACCATTTATGATAGCATTAAAAAGCAAAATAGATGTAAATTGAGCAAAACACGAACAAGACCTGCATGCTAAGAACTACAAAATACCAATGAAAAGTCCAAGCCTTAAAAAATTGACGAGCTAGACTAAAAGATTCAGAAATGCTGAGATTTCTCCCCAATTTGATCTTCAGCTTTGACATAGTCCCAATAAAAATCCAAGCAGGAATTTCCCCCCTGGAAATTTTCCAAATGCTTTTGGAAAGGGAAAGGGTCTGTAACAACCACAGCAATCTGAAATGCAAAACACTGCTGGACCCACCAGGTGTCCCGTCAAGGCAGCCACCCCAACCTGTGGTGTCTCCTGGAATGGAGCAGTGCCCATACATAGACTGGCAGACAGGTTTGACAAAGGGGCAAAGATGACTCAATGAAGACTTTGGGGGGCCGATGGGCAAAACGTGTTATTGCAGAGGTGGTCACACAAACACTGTTTGTGAACACTACATTAACAAGGGTGGATTTAACTGTATAAAAATACTTTTTAAGGTAAACAATAGATTTCCTACTTTACAGACGTGGGCATCTGACTTTGAAAGGCCCTTCAGTAATGGCAAGATCAAAGAGACATAAAGGTACATGAAGTTTTCTGACCTGCCACAAAGAAAGGGTTTTTAGAGTTTCTATCCTGAAGAGAGGACACTTCTAGCAAGTAGCACACAGTGACCCCTCCCGGGGTGGCACTCACCTTCTCCTCTGCCAGGTGCAGGAGCTGTTTCTTGGCCTTCTCCACATCCGAGGAAGGGCCCCTGATGACAACTGTGTCACTTCCAGAGCCTTCCACAGGGAAGTGAATGTGGACTCCGCCGCACTCCTCCATGATGGAGCGGATCAGGCGACCTTTCGTGCCAATGAGGGAGTTGTGCAGCTTGGCAGGGATGGAGACCTCCACCTCGGCTATGTTGGCCTGAAATCACACACGGCACAAGGGAACCACATTTTTGTGTGGCAAGAAGGGCCAGAGCGAGAGTCAGCTATAGATGGTGTGGTGGGTATTCAATAGACCTGGTGCAGGAGCCCAAAGAATGCGTGTGTGTGTGTGTGTGTGTGTCACACACACTGCAGAAGGGAAGTTGCGATGTCAGATCATAAACAGCGCTGCTCCTTCAGGCCCTCTCTGGTTCAAGTAGTAAAGACAAGTTTGAGATGCTTACAGATCAACCTTTCCCATTAAACTCTATGAGCAAGAACTCTGCCTCCTACCAAGATGAAACAACAGAAACTGCATTTATCTGCCACATAAAACAATGGTGTTCAAGATCCTGGAGACAAAAGCAAATGAGGTGATCCCTATGACTGCCCACTGGTTGAGCCCCTGCATTGAGGACACAGAACTGACAGTCCAGGAAGATCAAGGTGCTAGGAGCTGGTGGGTGGGTCAGAGCCCAAGAAGAGAGAATGTGGAGAGAGACTCCCACACTGACACATGTAGGGAGACTGCATGAGCCAGGGAAAGAACCAGCAGAAGAACGAGAGCACACGGGGACAGCAGCTTGGTCAGTGTCCACAAATATGGGACTCTGGGCGCAGTACTCAGGAGGGTGTCACCTCAAGAGGGAACAACTGGGCCTACACCATCACCCTGACCCCACCTAACAAGTCCAAAAAGGAGCCAACTGTTTCAAAGTAACTTAACAAAGCATAAAGGTATTTATAGAAACCACAAAAGTATCCAGCATCCACCAAAGTAAACTTCACAATGTCTGGCATAATAAGAAAAATACTGGATATGCAAAGACACAGGGAAAAAATCCCGCAACCAGGATAAAACAATCGAAAACAACCCAGGAATAACACAAAAGTTAGCAACACTGGGTCAAGGACACTAAAATAGGTATTTTCACTATACAGCATACAGTCAATAAGCCAAAGGAAATGACTAAACGTGTCAGGTATAAAACCAAAAAAATTCAAATTGAACTTCTACAAGTGAAAATAGTATCTGAAATGAAAAATATACTAGATGGGGTCACAAGCAGATTAGACATTGCAGAAAACTATGAATTGAAAGAAATTCATTAAGAAAAATTTAGCACCCTCCCTCCCCACCCAAATAAACAGAGAGCCAGTGAATGGTAGGATATCATGCTGCCTAACACTCAGTATTAGACTCCCTGAAGGGGAAGACAGAAAAACGTATTAAATAATGACCCTAATTTTTCCAAATTTGATGAAAACTCTAACCTCAAATATCCAAGGAGTTCAATGAACTCCAAGCAAAGAAACATGAAGAAAACACTACAAAGCTGGTGATACAATAAAAAAAATAGCCATAGGAAGAACTAGTCTGTGCAGATGAGTAAAGCTAAGGATAATGTTTTAAGTCAATTACAGCTCAATTAAAAAATGAAGTACTGATAAACATAACATGGATGAATCTCAAAATAATTATGCAAAGTGAAAGCAACTAGACTCAAAAATAGATACTATGACTCTCTTAGACAATCACATGAAAATTCAAGCTCACCTACTTTAACAAAGCAGACTGGGGGTTCGACAGACACAGTGGGGGAGCTGGGAGAGTGATGCTGAGCAGAGGTGCTAACTGGTTTGGCTCCATGAATAGAGCATTGACCTGCAGACTGAAGGGTCCCAGGTTCAATTCTGGTCAAGGGCACATGCCTGGGTTACGGGCTCAATCCCCAGTGGGGGAGCGTGCAGGATGCAACCTATCAGTGAGTCTCTCTCATCAATGATATTTGTATCTCTCTCTCCCTCTCTGAAATTAATAAAAATATATTTTAAAAAAGAAGGGGGGCACAAGGCAGTTTTGGGGGTGATGGGTAAGTGCATTATCTTGACTGTGGAGGGGATTCCATGGACATATACATATGGCAAATGTATCCAACTGCACACTTTAAATATGTTGTTTTTTACATATTCATTTTTCAAAAATTGGGAAAAAATGTAACACTTTCAGGACATAAAAATTTTCCAGCACCCAAGTCAAATGCTACTACTGCTTAGGACCATCAGTAAGCACTGCCAGAGATCGCTCTGGCCCTCCTGGCCCTTCCTGGTCCCAGGCCAGAGCCTGTGCTACAGCCAGCTCCACATTACCAGGTCTTTCTGGATGGACAGAATGCGGCTCCGGGCAGCCTCGCAGTTGGCCCGCTTGCCCGTGATGACAATAGTCTCCGAGTTGCTATTTTCTGCTGGAAGGTCGATCTTGGTATTGCTTTCTTCACGTATCTACAAGAGGAGAGATGCAGTGAGAAGCAACTACCATTGAGACACCCAGAGCCCAGAGCTAGAAATAAGATCCCTCCTTCAAATTTAAAGCCAGAATGGCACAGGACCAGGTGGGGCAGGGTGAGAAGAGCCACGATTCCGGGGACAAGCCGGCCAGTCACCTTTTTAATGTTTGCGCCTCCTTTCCCAATGATGTTCTTGTGAAACTGCTTGAAGATCGGAACAGAGATTGAATAGCTATTTTCCACCTTAAAAACAAAAGAGATGACTGTTATAGAAGATTTTGTCCTGCGTCTCTCTTACTTTCTGACCTTCAGAAGTCTGTCACAAGGATGGGTGAGATAACTTTTCAACAGCTAACTCACCTGGCCTGTCACAGTTGACAGGTGTGGGCCCCCTTTTATAAAAAGCAGACTGCCACAGACCCTACAACCTGTCACATGCATGTTCCACAATCCAAAAGCAATCAAGCCTACCCAGGTGCCCTCAATTGGCCCTCTAGGGTAAAAGGGAATGGGTGCCACTAAAGGAGGAGAGCAGGCTGGGGATGAGCAAAAAGAGGATTAAGCTCAGTAACTTAACAAAGCATAAAGGTATTTATGCTCTACTGGGTAGCAGGACGAGCCCAGTACTAAGGAGCCCACGCAGCCCCTCTCCCAGGGGGTCACAAGCTAAGTGCATGCCCACAAGTGACTGTAGGGAGCACAGGGCCACTTGCAGCCTCTCCATCAACTGCCTCCTCCCTTTCTAGATCTGAGGAAAGGAATAATCCATAAATGACACTACAAGTCTCTCTCCTCACTGGATGGGACATTTTCCTAGTGTCTGAAGACCCATGAAGGAAACAAGGTCACTTGGCATGGGACAGAGAGGATCTCCCCACTTTAATTCCATGGAACACTCAAGTTGTGACAATTTCTGCCAGTCTAGTTATCAAGTGTTGAAAGGTAGCATCATGACTTTGTCCTAAGTTCCTGAGACGGCAGACTCACCTAATGCCCAAGTGTGCTCCCTGAAGCAGGGTCCTGATGGCACACGTCCCCCATCCTCCCATCCTCCCACACAAAAAAGGATGGAAAGTGTCTCCTACCAAATCAGCAACCATCTTCTGCATGTATTTTGTACATTTTTCCACCTCATTCTTGGGACCTCTAAGTTGGACAATATCACTTTTTTGTGCTGGGTCTGGAAAGTTGATGATAACCTGGAATAAATCACCAGGAGACCAAGTTTGATTATTGGTGAGAACACTAAAAAACTGAATACTCCCAAGTGCCAATCAGACCGCTGCCTGAGGGTTAGCAAAATAAGGCTGCTGGGAAACTACCTCTGGGAATTTGTCCCGAATTTCACGAATCCGTTCACCCTTCTGCCCAATGATTGTGCGATGAAATCTCTGCTCAATGATTAGATCCTTGGTACGCTCGTTTTCCTGAAAATACATGGACAGGAAATAAATGCACTTATCATAAGCAAGGTGAACAACCTTCCTCACAGTAGGAGGCACCTGGGAGCCCAGGGAGGTAGTGCCAGGCACACTGGCCAGTGGACAGCACACACTAGATACCTGCCCTCTCCAACTGCTACACTGTGTGCTGCCGTGGGTGCACACTGTTCTCCTGAACAAAGTGTAACGAAAGAACTGAGTGCAGACCCAACTAAAAGTGCTACCACAGGTACCATATTTACCAGAGCCATTCACTCAGTGCTGTGTTTTAACAAGAACTGAGGCCTGACACTGCACAGCAGGGAGTGATCACTACTCACGACCAGGAGGTTGGGATGACTGCCCATGTGCATTAAGAAAGAATCACTCGCCCTAGCTGGTTTGGCTGTGGATAGAGCGTTGGCCTGTTGACTCAAGGATCCTGGGTTCGATTCCAGTCAAGGGCACATGCCCAGGTTGTGGGCTCAATCCCCAGTAGGTGTGCAGGAGGCAGCCAATCAATGATTCTCTCATCATTGATGTTTCTATTTCTCTCTCCCTCTCCCTTCCTCTCTGATATCAATAAAAATAATATTTTATATATATAATTTTATTTTTTTAAAAAGAATCACTCAACATGGTCCTCACTGTCCTCCAGGGCAGTAGTTGCCAACCGACTGACAAGGTCACTTGGCATGGGACCACTGCTCCAGAGGGACCGTTACGTCAGAAGATATATAATCAGGGGTAAAGAGCAGGGAAAAACACTACCTATCTGGGAGATTCTGGAGCATCAGGGTGACAGAGAAACGAGGGTTCAGCACTCTAGTAACTAGACTCCAGAGCAAGGGACCATGGATGGTCAGGATGCAGAGCTGGCTGATGCAGGGGAGAACCAAGGACACTCCCAGGCTGAGGAGTGAGCTCAGGGATAGCCAGAGAGTGGCAGAAGGCCATGCCAAGCCCTGGACTACAGCTGAGGCCACAAAGTCACTACATAAAACTGGCTTCCAATTTGGACCTCCTGGCATGGGTAGTGAAAACATCTACAAGCATGTCAAACTCATAGCCCTTGGGCCACATGCAGCCCACAACAAATATTTTTATGGCTCAGCCAATATAACGGTATGCAAGAAACGTTTTAATAAAAATTTCATAACTTATAATCTATGTATATAAAAGCCTTAGCAACTGTTCGACCAGTCACTATGATGCGCACTGACCACCAGGGGGCAGATGCTCTGACTGGAAGGTTAGTTTGCTGCTGGGGTCCGGCTGATAGGGACTGGGCAAGACAGGGCTGGACATGCCCTGGAGCCCTCCCGCAGTCCCTCCCTGGTCTGGATCCTGCACCAGTGGGGTCGCTTGGCCTGGTCTGCGCCCTCTTGCAATCTGGGACCCCTCAGGGGATGTGGGAGAGCCAATTTCAGCTGAACCCTGCAGGCCAGGCTGAGGGACCCCACCAGTACATGAATCCGTGCACTGGGCTTCTAGTTATTAACAACAAACTACGTTTGCTAATGACTCATTACTATAATCATGTTGCATTCATTTCCCTTACATGCCTTATGCGCAGGTGCACCATTTATCTCCACTAATACTAGTAGTGAATATTTTAGCAGCCAATTGCCACATCATTAGTCTTGTACTGACTTGTTTGGTGTGCGCAACAGGAAATATTTTGCTTTCAGAGAACAAGAAAAATAGGTTTATTTGTATTACGCTTATTAATTTGTGCAGTTATTCAGTGCCTGGTGAAGTTAATGTCCAAGAAAAAATATTAATTTTTATTAAAACATTCTATTATTTTATGTTAACGATTACTTATTTTAGCCCTTTATATTCAGCATGTCTTTATCGAAATAAACCTACGTTTCTATGAAAACTGAAGCTTTTGAAGTTTTTTTTGCAGCCCACATAAACTTAAACCTTGTTATTTGGCCCATGTTAGCCTTTGAGTTTGACATGCTTGATCTAAAAGAATGCCAGGGTAAAGGAAGATGACCCTGGGACTTGCTCCTACCCTGATGAGGTAGAAGTCCTACATTGCCTTGGGCTTTCCTGAGAGTCTGTACATGTTCATGCTAAGCTCTGAGCACTCATATACTACTGGACTCATCTGGAGCCAAAGACACCCCAGTGAGTCACGTGCAGCCCAGATGGAGACTATTGTGTGGTTATGTGTATTTGACTCAGTTGGGTGCTGGTAGCAGGCCAAGGACAGCGTAGTACTTTAATCTGGACATAGGGAGCAAGGCCCACTGTGCCCCCTTTCTGTTTGCAGATAACATCATACCAGTGACTCTCAATCTTAGACACACACACGAGTCATCTGTCTGACTTTGTAAACCCAGAAAAGTCCCTCACAATCCCTGGAGTTGGTTCTGAAGCGTCATGGAAGCCAGGGTTTGACCAAGGCTGAGTTCTCCACTGCAGATCTCCAGAGCCCAACGGGACACTTGGCGATTCCATTCTATGGGACATGCCAACAATGCTCCCACAGGACCCGCCACAGGGCTCACCATGCGGGAGGCAAGCTCCAGCAGCTCCCGCTTGGCCTGCTGCACACCCTGCGGGTCCCCCTCGATGCGGATCAGGTTGCTCTTCTCGCTGTCAGGAGGGATGCGTACAGACACCTTGTACTGATCTTTGATTCTGTTGACTTAAGAACAAAAGGAAACATTTTGGACTCAGACTGTACTACAGTCCACCAATGATTAACATGGTTAAAGCCCCAAATAACCTAACCAGTCACCCCAAAGCAAAAAGGATGATGAGGCCCCCCAGAACAAGACTGCCCCGATTCTAGCAGGAGCTGGGCACAATCTCCACAGGACTGACCACACAGAGCAATGACCTGACGATGCTGAACAACTGCTCAGAGCTTGAGCCAGAGTGTGTCCAAGGCTCAGAATACAGCAGGTCCTCACATTTTGTTCAACATGCTTTCGTTATGTTGATGAGAAAAAGAATCGACACCCAGTGGACTGTGTGAAGTTTCCTCTGAGGACTCCAGGTTCCTTCCACATTGCAAGGATGTGCACGTGAGGGAACTGCCCTGTCTGCACTGTCCCCGTCTTTGTGAGTGTGGGTAGCCCTCTGATGGAAGGGCATCTGTCCAGGGTGGGTCCCACCTTGTACCCTGAGCTGCCAGGACAGGCTCCAGCCACACATGACCCTAAATTAGTGGGTGAAGAGAATTATTTTGTTTCATTAATTTTCTCAAATGTATGTGTAGCTCACATTTCATGTTTAATATTTAAGTGTTTTGGATTTTCATTTAAAATTTGGTGATGTTTTTGTGACCAGAAATGTCGTAGGAGTCCAGCCAGTATGGCTCAGTGGTTGAACGTTGACCCATGAACCAAGAGGTCATGGTTCGATTCCTGGTCAGGGCACATGCTCTGGTTTTGGGCTCGATCCCCAGTGGGGTTGTGAGGAGGCAGCCGATTAATGATTCTCTCTCATCATTGATGTTTCTATCTCTTTCTCCCTCTCCCTTCCTTTCTGAAAATAAATAAATGAAGTAACTCTCTCAAAATAAAGTTAAAAACCAGAAGCCCTTACATTAACTGAAAACAAGAGCACCCCCATCAACCACCTCAGCCCATGGCAGCCATGCTGTTGCCTAACACGCCATTGTCAGCTCAGGTGCAAACTGAGCTCTTCACTGTCTTTGCAAAACAGGTGGAGTTGAAAACCCTCCTCCAGCACCTTCTCTAGAACCTAGTGCCCACAGTTAGAGATCTGGGCCCACACCCTGGAGAAGCCTTATCACCAGAGACAGGGTCAGCATTTGGTCCACTGTGTAATAAGGGAAGCCAAACTCCTTAAAGGGTCACAGGGAGGGTTCCGAGCACAGAGATAGCCATGAGCTCATGTGCTAAGACATGAGCCAAAAGTGGCACTGTTCCAGGGTGGAACCATGTAGAACAACAGACAAGCACACAGAAGCTGGTGGCAGGTTTTAGATTATGAAAGAAAACAAGGGTTAGGAAATGAACCAGAAGAAACAGAACAGACCCAATTCTGAATCACACTTCCTAGGGAGCAGAAACCAGAGGTTAATATTAGCATTGCATTTCCTTACATTTTTAAGGAAACACTACAATTAACCAAAATAAACGAAGAGAACAAAAGCAAGTTTATGGTGTGTGCAGGTGAGCAGTGACCAGAGCTGCTTTGAATGCATGCAATGCCGTCTATTGTTTAAAATGCTCCCAGAACACAAGACTGGCACCAAATAAAGCAGGTGACAAGTTTACATATACTCTGGGGGGGGGGGGGGGGGGCGGAAATGCACAGGGCAAAATCCAAAGAGGGCGCACTCACAGAGACATCATGCTTATTGAGGTGAGGTCCTTGCAACCTAGGGAAGGACCCACGACCAGGTTAAGTGTTAGTCCTCACCTCCCACTGAAGGTGAAACACGGCTCTCTCCGGGATGTGCATGATGGCCATGCAGTTAAACTAAGCAAAGGAGCAGATTTTAAAACACATCCTGGGATTCAAGCAGAACTAACACATTTCCAATGCTGCCCCACCTTGTGCTACCTACCTGACATAGGTAATCCAACACTGAACCTGGGCTCACATATTACTGTTTGTCCAACAGAATCCCTCCCTGAGTTGTCTGACTTGGGCATGAGTCTAGAAACGTCTGACTCCTTGGTGAGCTCCAGGTCAGGGGTTAGAGGTGAGGAGGACAACACTGGTGGACTTCATCCAGCAGCTCTGGCTGAAACATGCAGGATGACACCCTGGGGAGTCCCTTTGCCATGGCCCTTGTGGGTGACTCAGGGAACTGACCCAGTTAATCACATTCATCTCTAGGCCAAACAACTGGGTGAGGGCACCCAGTCAAATAGCTGGTGGCTTTTCTCCCAGCCTGCCCCCATGGCATCCACTTCACTCACTGTTGGCTCCGCTCTTCCCGATGAGGTGTCTGTGAAACTTGTGGTCAATGCTGATCTCCACATAGTCCATGCGGTGAATCTGCAGGGACACAGAGCACATCCATGACACATGCCGGCTGGGCAGCCAGAACCACAGGAGAGAGCCGAAAGCTGCTGCCTTTTCTGACCACTTGGCCATCAGGACTATTGCAAGCTCATCCCTCTGGCCCCCTTGAAAGAACCTTCCTCAAAATAAGGTCTTCTCTCTCCATGCCTCTGGCCAGTTTCTAACTCTCAGAATGCACCACTCTCCGACTGGGCTGCCCTGGTGTCTCTGCCTACCCTGGAAGCCTGACTGCCACATGACACAATGACAGCCCCAGTTCAAAGCACTTGAAACACTAACAGGGGCATCTTACCAAGTCTTTGACCATGGCTTCGATCTGTTCCTGGGCCACATTTACATCCTCCGTGGGGCCTTCCAGGATGATCTTGTCCTCGCCTTCTGTAAACTCGATGTGAACCTACCACAAAATAAGGGACAGTGAACACAGGATGGCACAGCGGCAGCATCTGATTCCAAACTGCTTCACGAGAATGCACGTCCACCAATACCATGAAAAAGTGCAAAGGGGCCTGAGGGACAACCATTATTTTGCTACTTAATGTGGTCTAATCATCTTCCCTTTACCAAAAACAGGAACTGTGAAATCCTTCATACTGTGCTTGCCACCAATACTTTAAAGCATGAAATACCTTAGCACACCTCCCTATATCGCTCTCACTGTAGAACCCCTACTCCCATCTGATTGCATAAAGAATGAGACAGCTAACAAGGACAGAATTTTAACCCCGGTATAGCTGCCTGAGGGTGGTCACCAGACAAGGTCACTGCACTCCTGTTTATAACACACCAGATAAGGCGGTGACTTCATAGGAGACTGGCCTCACGAAGTCATCACAGTAAGTGTGAACAGGACTTTGATCTTAGAAATAAAATGGCTACAGGGTAAATGGGACATGACACCCACACATAACAGGAATCCAACACAATAGTGTGTCCTTTGGTGTTTCCTGGGGAAAACTGAGGCCTCCAGGACAGAGGTACAGAGGACAAGTCTACGAGTTCCACACTTTACAGAGTTTGGAGACAAATTTTGCTCTTCAGAATTTGCAGACATAACTATTAGGAAGTTATTATGTCATAGTAACTAAGTGAGGTATTTAAGATATTCATCAAACCTAGCACTCTCTCTGGTTAAAAAGACATTTAAAAAAAGAATTATTCTAATTTTTAAAAAAATGTGCCACCATCGTCAAAGGCACCAAAGGGGATAAATAGCAACACCAAAACAAAAGTTAGTCAGCAAAAGGATGACAGAATGCAAGGCCAACCCAGTGCAGCAGGTCAACATGTTCCCTCACCTTTGGCATCTGCTGAGTGATCTTGGCCAGGTTCTGCCCCTTCTTGCCAATGATGAAACGGTGAAGCCAGGAAGGAGCAGAGACGGAGGAGACTGTAAAACTGTTGGCCTAGGAAAAACAGCAAACAAACCAACGTCCAGGCTATGTAAAGCACCAGGTTGCTCAGTTGGACTTAGGGATAGACGAACACCCTGACCCAACACAGTCGGGCCCTGGATCTGCTGGGAGGCAGTTACCTTGGCATAGACTTCAGTCAGTGCCTGCCCTAGCTTTTCAGGCTCCCCTCGAAGTATCACAGTCTCAGAGATACTGTCAGAGGGCGGGATCTCCACAGAAACTCCAGTTCTTTCCAGAATTTCCTGCAAGGAATTGCCCTTGGGCCCGATGACATACTTGTGCTGGGATTTCTTCACTTCCACTGCGATGGTTGTGGTCTTCTTTTTCTAAGTAAGAATACCATAAAGATGTCAGAGGGAAGGGCACAGGAGAGGCAGGCGAAGACAGAATATTGTCACCAAAAAGGCAGCGATCAGGACACGGGGCCTAGACTACAGCTGCTGAGCCCCAGGAAGGGGAAACAATGACCAGCCAATCCTAGAAACCCTACTCATCAAGGGTTGGGCTTTCTCCTCAGAAGAATCACCTGATAATTTGTCAAGCCCAACCTGATTACTGCAACTTAGAAAAGCAGTGATCAGTTTAGAAGAGCAGTGATACCAAATCAAATCCTCTCCCCAAATTAAGGAACAAGTTTCAGACCTCAGTCACCAAATGGAGCTAACAGCTTACTCAAGATATGGCCACTTGTGGGCAGTGTGTCTAGCCCAGGATGGGAGAGTGAGGGAGGCGAAGTGAGGTTGACAGATAGCAGGGAAAGCCTTCAGCATGAGCTCAGTCCAGTCTCCATTCCTGCCCATGGGGATTTTCCTCCTCCCACCGCTACCTTTTCTTCATAAATCTTCTTGATCCGAGCCACAGCCTGAGCCAGCTGCTCCTTCTCCCCAGTGAAGACGATTTCTGTCCGGTTGACGCTGGGTGGGGGGATGTTGATGCGCGTCCCTGTCTCTTGCATGATCTCACTGACGAGCCGATTATAAGGCCCAGCGATGAAGGGGTGGAACGCCTTCTCCACTTCTAGCCTCTCTACAGCACGTTTATCCTGGAAATGAAAGGACACAGGTGAGCACAGGTCTGGGCACAATCTGAAGACAGACAGGGCCTGTCGGGGTCGAGGCTGCCACATGAATACCAGGCCCACAGTTGGCCTCACCTGCTCGGCAGAGATGAGCAGGACTTCGTGGCGAGCTTTCTCGATGCCCTCTTTGGTGCCGGTGATTCTGATCTGGTTACTTGCGTCATCTGGTCGTGGGATCTGAATTTTGGTTGCAGTTTTTAGCTCCAAATCTTGTAGTTTCTCTCCATTTTTACCAATAACAAAGCGATGATGTTCTTTGGGAATGGCAACAGTTGCTGAGGCCTACAATAGGTAGAGAAACAAAGGGGGGGGAAAGTACTTGTAGGTTATGAAAAAGCATGTTTTTCCAAATATTCTCTCTGGTTAGAATGCAATTCTCATCTGATTTTGCCTAGCCAACCCCCATCATCCTTTAGAATAGTCTCAGGTTAAACATGAACTTCTTGGGGCTGCTTTTTCAGAACCCCTAACTAGGGTAAGTTCAAGTGTGGTATGGCCCTGGGTCACACTTTCAGCTATCACAATTATTTAGAGACTAGAAGCCTAGTGCATGAAAATTCGTGCACTCGGGGGTGGTCCCTCAGCCCGGCCTGCGTCCTCTCACAGTCCAGGACCCCTTGGGGGATGTCCACCTGCTGGCTTAGGCCAGCTCCCTGGGGGATTGGGCCTAAGCTGGCAGTCAGACATCTCTCTGGCAGCCTGGGAGCTCTCCTAAGCCATTAGTCAGACATCCTTAGAGCTGCTGCGGAGACGGGAAAGGCTCCTGCCACCGCCACTGTGCTGGCCAGCCATGAGCTGGCTTCTGGCTGAGTGGTGCTCCCCCGGTTGAAGTGCACTGACTACCAGGGGGCAGCTCCTGCATTGAGTGTCTGCCCCCTGATGGTCAGTGTGTGACATAGCGACCAGTCATTCCAGTCTGCCATTAGGGTTAATTTGCATATTACCCTTTTATTATATAGGATAATTCTTTGTTCAACATCTTCTTGGCCCAGCTACAAGTCACCACTAAGACAGGGATATTCAAATGCAGCTGTCTTGTTTTCCACATTGGTGACTCTAACACCATGCTGGGACATGGTAGGAGGCAGGGATGTACTGACAGACCAGATTAATTTCTGTTTCTGGAGTACTGGGCTACCTTTTTCAGACATAAGCCCTACATCTGTTAATAAACTTGTCTCCCTATCTCTTTTACAAGCAATTAAAACAGACAATTCATCTGAGTAAAGAAAATGGAAACAATCCAAACCCTTCATTTCCTAAGTCAAACTGTCAGAAATCAACCAACTTCCTGAGGTCACAGAGAAACCTGGGAGGAAGATGGTAGTTCCTAGTCTTTCTAACTCTGCACAGAGAACAGCCAGCAACTTAAAAAGAAGCAAACCGTTAAGGTTCCCACCACTGCCCCAGCAAAAAGTCACAGATCAGCCACCTTCCCTTCTCCCCCAAGGGGTATAGTTTTACACGGAATATTCAACATTTACAACAGAAACCGTTAAATTGTATCACAGAGGCAATAGAAAAGGTCCTCACTTCACAACTAGCATAGAAACTAAGACCACTGGCTTCTACATTGTGATCAAATGAGGTTTAGTCCAAAAATGATTCAATATTAGGAAATCCATTTATATAATTCAGCACATTGTTAGATCTATGAAGAAAAATAATCAAATGATCATGTCCAAAAAATTTAAATCCATCCATGATAAAAATTTACAAGAAAATAGAAATCAATGGATATTCAGTTGACCCCCTTGAATACAGGTGTGAACTGCACAGGTCCACTTATATGTGGATTTTTACTATATTTTTTAACATGACAAAATACATGCACCTCAGCCCCAAAGTTTTACTTAATGGGAAAGCACTTGTTTAGACCATGCACTGCCCGCACCACAACTTTACCTCCACTGGAGCAGTTCCCCACAAGAGGGGCACAGGCTGGACAGGAAGAGCACCTGCCCACACAGCCTCAAACCCTAGGAAACTGCTGCTTTATTACATTTTTCTTACTGTCTATAACAGGAAGGCAAAATTAGAATACAGAAGTCAATAGCCTTTTTTTTTTTTATAACAACTCACTTGTATTTTTTAATTGAATTTAGAGAGAGGAAGGGTGAAAGAGGAAGGGAGAGAGGGACATCGATCAATTGCCTCCCACATGGACCCCGACTGGGGATCGAACCCCCAACTCACGTATGTGCCCTGAACAGGAACTGAACCAGCCACCTTTTGGTGTACGGGAGGACACTCCAACCAACTGAGCCACACCAGCCAGGGCCAGAAGCCAACAGCCTTATCTTAGCTAAAATAACTGGGCTAGAAGATGTATGAAAAAGACCATCCTTTCCAATAGGAAAAAAAAAAAAAAGGGAAAAAGACAATAAAGTAGTTGGACTCTAAGCCAGTGAAAGAGGTGGATTGTGGCATTAGTAATCAGAAAACATCCTTAGAAGGTCTAATGCAATTGTGAGCAAAAGGCTGATTATAAAGTTTGCATGAAAACAAAAAAGAATACAACAGACAGGAAAATCCCAAAAAAGAACAGGGCGGGAGAGATAGGAAACACTGTACTGTATACACATGAAATTATAAAACCATCAATATTAAATCAGGAGAACACTAGCACACAGAGATCCCAAAAGGTCAGAAGTGAAAACCCAGTAACATACCCAAGTTAATATGAACATTTAGAACAAACAGCCACTCAAAATCAGTGGGGGGGAATTCCTTTAAAAATGGTATATTTTTAAAAATATATTGATGATGAGAGAGCCAAATGGGAAAGTGTGAAACTGGATGTGACCCCACACCATTTATAACAAATTCCGCACAGAACAGGAACTAGAATATAAGAACACCCTTAAATGCACCAGATGAAGACAATAAACATTCTTACAATACCTGTGTGAAAAAAAACTTTCCTAACAATGACTCAAAATAACAAATTGTTCAATGAATTTCACTACACATTAATATACTTTCACAAGGCAGAACACAAGATCAAACACAATTGGCAAACTGGGAAATATTATTTTTAACATATGACTGAGAAAGGTTTTTAGGAGCCCTAATACACTGAGGAAGATGCATAACTTTAACTTGGTAGAAAAGGGCGAAAGAACAGACAGTGCACAGAGAAAAGCAAAAGGCCTAATCTTGCTCATCAGAACAATGCAAATAAGTTTACTCAGCCCTAACCAGTTTGGCTCAGTGGATAGAGCATCAGCCTGAGGACTGAAGGGTCCTGGTTCGATTTTGGTCAAGGGCACGTACCTCTGTTAAAGGCTCGATCCCTGGCCCCAGTGGGGACATAAGCAGGAGGCAACCAATTGATATGTCTCTCACATCGATGTTTCTCTCTGTCTCTACCCATCCGTATATCTCTCTCTAAAAATCAATGGAAAAAATATCCTTGGGTGAAGACTGACAACAAAAAAGTTTACTCAACTGCCTTTCAGGCTGAAACATTCAAATACTTGCTGGGTCTGGCTTCGCCATGGGGAAGGAATGGAGTGCAAAGGTACAGCCCGGAGGAAGAGAACCTGGCTGCTATGGCAAAATCACACCTGTTGTCACCTTCTTGGAAACCGACCTTGAGATACACTAGGTAAACTAGGAAATGGCATGTGCACAAGGTTTTCCTGACTCATAACAACAGAAATTGGGAAGCTACTCAAATGCCCATCAATGGGAATGCCCGAATAATTCCCTGAGCACCACATCCCTTGGTTGTATGAAGAAGCGAGGAAAGCCGCTATGTGCTAATATGCAGACACCTCCAAAAAATATGCAGGAAAAACATGATGCAGGACAGAGTCTATGGCCAGCTACCTTTTGCTCCTATTCTCCAACCCAAACAGGAAGGATACACCAAAGACTAAGAATGTCACCCAGGCCCGGGGGTGTGGCTCAGTGGTTGAGCATTGACTTATGAACCAGGTCACTGGTTCAATTCCCGGTCTGGGCACATGCCTGGGTTGTGGGCTTGATCCCCAGTAGGGGGCATGCAGGAGGCAGCTGATCAAAGATTCTCTCTCATCATTGATGTTTCTCTCTCTCCCTCCCTTCTCTAAAATAATAAAAATAAAAGCCACCTAGCAGGGAGGATGGGAGAATGGCGAAGAGTCTGGCTCCGCATGTACCTACCTGATCACACAACTTTGACTGCAATCATCAAATGTTTAAGTCACTTTTAAAAAAATGGTTTTTATTAATTTTAGAGAAAGGGGGGGAGGGGGAGGGGGGAGGGGAAGGAAGAGGGGGAGGAAGAGGAGGAGGAGGAGGAGGAGGAGGGGGAGGGGGAGGGGGAGGAGGAGGAGGGGGAGGGGAAGGGGGAGGGGAAGGGGGAGGGGAAGGGAGGGGGAGGGGAAGGGAGGGGAGGGGGAAGGAAGGGGGAGGGGAGGGGGAGGGGGAGAAGGAGAAGGAGAAGGAGAAGAAGAAGAAGAGAGAGACATGGGTTACCTCCCACATACACCCTGACTGGGCACTGAACCCATAACCTGGGTATGTGCCCTGACCTGGTGACCTTTCAGTGCATGAGATGATGCTCAACCAACTAAGCCACACCAGCCAGGGCTAAGTAACTTTTAAACATGGAAAATAAATCAAAGCAAATGAACCCAACTACTTAATCAGAATGATAGCCTAACCTAAACAGAGAGAAAAATTACTTCAAGTGATTGCAAAATCCACAACCCTTCACCTTATTTAGAAGGATCAGTAATTCAAGAAACTTCCCACTACAAATGTCAAGAATTCTTGGACAAACAGCAGATTTTGGGTCTGTGGAAAGACATGGTTAAGGTCAGTTCACACATCTCTATTAGAAATCAGAAAGTGAACGAAGGTGGGTGGTCCTGCCAGAAGAAGCCAACAGGGAGGAGTCCAACCACTGGCCGAAGATGAGGCAACTTCAACCTAAAGAACAACTAATAAACACATCAAAAGTCCTGCCCTGGTCTGTGTGACTCGGTTGAGTGTGTCCTCCTGTGCACCAAAAAAGTTGCAGGTTTGATTCTAGGTTAGGGCATATGCCTGGGGTGTGGGCTCAAACCCCAGTAGGGGGTGTGCAGGTGGGAGCCTATCGATGTTTCCCTTTCACGTTGATGTTTCTTTCTCTTTCCCTCCTCCCTCTCTAAAATCAATTTAAAAATTCTTTAAAAAATCCTAATGACACTTAAAAAGAATTAATGACCACCAGTGAAGATGTGAGAAGGCCAATTCAGTCTAAAACTTAAGGGGAAGGAAAAGGACCTGCCCTTCCCACTCCAATGGCAGAGAAGAAAAGCTCTTCACAGAGTGCCTGTAGATGTGGGGTGGAGGTGGGTGGGGATGGGATGAGAAAGCCATCTCCCTGATGGAGCCAGGCAGCCCAGCAATGCAGGAGGCAAGGACAGCACAGATGGATCAGGAACTTTATAATGGATCAGTTCAGCTGAAGACACCTGTCTATGGATCAATCTTGGAATCAACACCAAGGACACAGCACCACCCACAAGTTTTCTTGCCAAAGAAACAAGTTGAATGTGAAAGTAACCATGCCCCAAGACCTAACCACGAGTGTACAGAAAATAATGATGGATAGTGGAACAAACCAGACACCCGCTTGTCCCCCCAAAAACCCAAGGGCATTAAGAAAAGGAGGGAGACGCACTGCTGAAGAATGAAAGACTCAAGGCCTGACAAGCACACAGTGGGCCGTGAGTGGACAGTTACTTGAACACAATGAGGGAAGTCCATATATGCAGACTGGGTAGAATATGGGTATATTAAGAAATTACCATTAATAAGTGAGTTAAAAGCAAAGTGGTTATATAAAAAAAAAACACACAAAAGATTGAGGGGCACCACACCGTATTATTTAATTGGGGGAAGGGCAGGAGGTAATGAAATGGGCCAGGGACAAATGCTTTTCAGTGTACCCTCTTCCACCCAGTATTCAATTAAAAATATTCAAATATTCACCAACTAGCAGATAACAGCAAAAGTCTGAGAGGATACTCTTCACCAGCCACAACAGGAAGCAATTTACACACATTTCCTACTTCCTGCACTTAATGATTTAACAGCCTGAATCTACTGTGGTTAGGGACTGTCCCAAGGCCAAGTCAATGCTCCTCCTCCTGCTAATAAGCTAAGCCCCTGGCCTCTGCCCCATGGCCCCTCCTGCATCAGACTCCCATCTTCTCACCACGTGTTCTAGAATGGGCTCCCCTGTGAGCTCATGGCTCAGCAGCAGGTGGGAAGGTCTCCAGTTCTAAATAAACCTACAAAGGCTCTGTCAAGAGACTGACAGTTCTCCACACAGTCTTGGTTTTTCAGTGACTCCCCTCTGGGAGAAATGCATCACAGGTTACTTATTTATTACAATCATTTCCAAATAAGTCCTCGTTCTGGTATTAGACTGCTCAAAACTATGAAAGTGGTTTAAAACAAACCAACTTCGAACTTGTAACCTCTCAAGTCTGGGCCTGAAAATGTGTGCTTACAACAATGTACTTACTGATCCTGTGCCTTTTTAGAATTGGAACTGCCCATCTACACCATGCCCCTGCTACACCATCAGCTTCTTGTAAATGTCTCAAACTCTGGGAAAGCCTTGGACTTTTAGTTCATTTACCCCAGTTTCTATTACTGAATTAGTGGTGTTTCACTAAAAATGCCAGGAGGCTCCAAATGTTGCTGTCCACCTCTGAATTATGAACCTGCTCCACTTTGGGAGAGCCTAAAGAAGTTAGAGTGTGCCCACTTAGAAGGACCACACCAGGGGACACTCACCTGGGTCTGCAGCCTAGCAACAATATCCTTCCGGGCTTTCATGACGGCGTCCAGCTTCCCAGAGACCATAATGGAGAGGCCCTGGTCTTTGGCGAGAGACAGCTCCAGGTGAGCTCCTGTCCTCTGCATGATCTCAAGGCATATTTTTGCTTGTTCACCTTCTCCAAACTGGTTCATGTCCTTGTATTTTCTCTCCTCCAGGGGTACATGGAACACCTGCTCAGAAAAGGACCAAAGGGGAGATTGACACAGCAAGAAGGGAAGCAAGGACATTTAAGTGTCTAGGCCCGGAATATTGGAGTCTGTTTGTCCACTAAATGCCACCCCTCTACCCACTGAGGGAAAGCCCAGAGAGCAGTGAAGAGATAAGCAGAAGGTGCCTAAGGTCATGAGGCTGACCTTCTAATGAAGAAGCAACCACCCCCAACACAGTGCATGCGGTGAAGGAAACAGACGGAGCTGAATGGCTGGGTGGGGCAGAGGCAAGGGAGGTTCTGAGGATGTCCAGGAAGGACCTTCCTAAAGTAAGACACAGCTGGCCCGTGCTGGGAGGTAAGGACGAGTGGAAGAGAGAGAGCAAAGGCTTAACAAAGTCAGGTGTCAGAGCAATCTAAGCATGCAGGGTTCATCTGAGAAGCAGAAAGGAAGGGGCCAGACCCCTCAGGCCAGCTTGCATTGAGACAGTGTTAGCAGAAGGAGACATGTGACTGCCAACTCGGGTCCCCCAGCTGCTCTGTGGAGACGGGACTGAACATGGCACATTAACCTGCATGTTATAAAGATTGGGAGAGCCCTAGCTGGTTTGGCTCAGTGCATAGAGCGTTGGCCTGTGGACTGAAGGGTCCTGGGTTTGATTCTGGTCAAAGGGCATGTACCTCGGTTGCAGGCTCCTTCCCAGCCCGAGCCCTGGTTGAGGCTCATGCAGGAGGCAACCATTCGATGTATTTCTCTCACATTGATATTTCTCTGTCTTTCCATCTCTCTTAAAAAAACAAATAAATAAAATAAAAATGGAAAAATATCCTTGGGTGAGGATTAAAATAAATAAGTAAATAAAAAGGATAATGACTAACTACAAAAAGATTAAAAAAAAATAAAAAAGATTGGGAGAAGCCTATTGAAAGATGATCAGATGCAGCTGATTATAAGTCTGGGTTTGGAGAGGCACCCTCTCAGCACAGAGATGGACAGGTGGCAGTTAACAACTGTGACCCCACATGAGTTCAGAGACAGAAGGCAGAGGAGATGACTGCTTCAAGACAATGGGACACAAAGTAGATAAGATAGACAGGTCTTGTTGGATTGTACTGATGGGGAAGGGTGAAAGGCAGGGGCAGTTTCAGGAGTTGGGAGCAGAGACGGAATTGCAGTAGGCTGAAACACAGAAGGAGACCCATTCCTTCTGGGTGCTGGGGACACAGGTGAGCATAAGGGCAGTGTACTCCATGGAGCAGCCCTGGGGTGGGGATGGGCTAAACCTGAAGGCCTATTCCCTCTGCACGTCCCCAAGCACTCTCCACCAGATACTCCTGCTTCCTCCTGGGAAGGGCAGGTGAAGAAAGAGTGGCATTCCTACCTGAGTGATGACAGAAGCCTTGATGGGCCGGATCTTGTTACCCCAGGCGCCTGCAGGTTCCTGGGTGCTTTCCAAGCAAGCTGCTTTCTCAGGGAGTGGGGGGAAGGCATCCTTGTAGGTTGGAGGGTCACTCTCTTCTTCTGAATTTAAAGTGGCAACTGGACCAGCCAACACAGGTTAAGAGGAAACACAATGTTTTCAGTATCAGATGAAAAAACACTCGGAGGTTTTAATGTCAAAAAGAGAACACTAACTGCTCGATAGTGACCTGTCTCATTCAGTGATGGGAAAGGGCCCTAGGAGGTTGCCAGGCCCAGCACCCCCAGGTCCCACATATGAACCATAGGGGCCAAGTTGATGTGAACCTGATGCCAAGACCCCTGCCCTGGCAGCTTCCCTTCATGTCAAGGATCAGCTCAGACACTGGGTGCCCCACCCTTCCTGTGATGAGGTGAGCCCCTTGAAGGCAGGCCTTGCCCTCACAGAGTCTGTATTTAAAAAAAAAAAATCATAATTAGAGCAATGTCTGGCACGGAGCTGGCCCTAAAATTTGCAGAATAAAGTAATGCCACTGCTAGGCATGGCCTCTGTCATGTACAATATTGACAAAAACTCCAGTAGGGACTCCTCACTCTTCTCAGGGAGCAGCAAGCCCTGGAAATCAGGGCCCCTCATCATTACCCACTTCCATCCTCACCATTCACACTCCCATCCCAATAGCCACAGCTCCATGAAAGCGGGAGCGTGACTGTTTGGAATGAGCCTACATGCAGGGCCAAGCACAGTGTCTGGCAATGGCAGGGCCTGGTAACACCTGCTGTTGATGGGTGTGCGCACAGAGCAGTGAGATGACCTTTAGGTTCACACAGGCCTACATCCAACTGTGGGTTCATCACTTCTGTCCATGTGGCTGAGCTATACCCAAACACCAATAAAGACACAGTGCTTGGATTCTGTCACTACCTTGCATTTGTCACTTATCTAGAAAGGGATATGATGTGTACTCCATAGGGTTGCTGGGTCATTTAGAAAGACCCAGCACTACAGGCACTCAGAATTAAAGCAAGCAAGTGTCCAGGTCTCCACAACCCAGAGATGATCACTTGAAAGGTGGCACAAGTGACTGACAAAGTGAATTTTTAATTTTAATTAAACTTAAGAACCAATATCCAATGCATTTATAGAAAACTTAAGAACGTTTGGAACAACTTGGAATAGAATAACCTACTCTTTCAAATGAAAATTTTATAAAATGAAATACAGATGAAGGGTTTTAGATAAACATTTGGTATGCAAATCAAGCTGTCCTGATGTTGTAAATGGAGACCAGATTCTCAAAAAAAATAATGTCAAGTATCATTTTTTTCTTTCTACATTAAAGAGATGTTGAAATGACAATGTTTTAGACATATTCCTCCGGATGAGTGTTCTCAGTCATGGCCAGCTGCTTTAGGAACTGAGAAGCCAGCGAGGGCCCAGCCTTTACCCCGCATGGTGGGCTCCTGACAGTGCTCTGGGGTGCTCCACAGCCCAGATTTAGTTCAACACAACTAGGAACAGCAATTTTGAAAAAAGAATCATATTAATTAACAATGATCAAATTCATCGGCTTTCCAGAAAGTTGTCCACATTTTAAATCTCACTGAGTCCAGATTCACCTATTACTCCTGGCTAGTTCTACCTTGCACACAAGGGTAGTGCAAAACCAAGTGCACAAGATGGGTGGGTCCTGGCCCCACCCCACAACTAGTGTCAAACGCACTTCTACAAGACCTCAAAAAGGCTTAGAGGGAACACTGTCTGAAAAGTTAATAGGACTTGTGTACGAGGCTGTCACCTTTGATCTGTTGCGGAACCAGCCCACTTCGGTGTTCAGCAAAGCTCTCTTGGGTCAAAACTGCAACAGAGCTCATGGTTGATGGGGTGCCCACACACGGTCCGGGTGAGGCACTGGAGTGGGGAATGAAGAGAGAAGAAAGTCAGGCACAGCTAGCTCTCTGCTATCCATGAGACTGTAAAGCTTTCAGACAAGATTTAATTCTCTTTTACTAGCAAATTATACCTTATTTTCCTCACTTACAACCTCTAATGTAAGTAAGGTGATACCTAAACTCTCATCAAATGAAGAAAAGAAAAATGCAAATAAAAGAGGGTCCTTGAACAACTGTCTCCTCAAGTTCCCCTGTAGTTGAGCAGATGGAGGCTCTGGCTGAGAGGGATCAACACCAGGATGCCAGGGCCCGCAGAGAAAATCTACGCCCCAACCACTGGGGCCAACTAGAACCCACCACACTGTGACCCAGCAACACAGATCAACATCTGGAAGGTTCTCTGAACAGCGGTCTCAGTTATTTTGTCCATCTGTTCACCAAGTTACCTCCTGATGCTTATATACAATGTACCACATGACAGCTGCTACCAAAAAGCCAATCAAGCAGCAGAGGCAAAGCTCTCATGCAGGGCTCAGTCACCTGAACAGCACTGCTGAGGGGGCTGGCGGGGGGCAGGGAAGAGACGGACGGGACGGGAGGGGAAGAGCAGCCTTACAGCACTCTGTGGCAACAATGTAGTAGCAAAAGGCAGCAAGGACTGCCCAGATGGGCTAAGTGCCTCTGACATATGCTGACTGGTTATTCTCCAACATCCTATCACCCAGGTGTGGGAGGGCACTTGCAGCAGGTGGAACCTGGTACAAGGGCACCTCAATTGGGGCAGGAACCAGACCCCACCCCCAAGCCTCAGTACTCAGTGGGATTCCATGGGGCCTCAGCTCTCAAAGCCACGGCTCCTTTATTTGGAAAACAGGGCTTATAAGACACCGAGGCCAGGGGTGTTAGCTTCTTCTCCCAACTCTAGGTGAGCCCCAAGCTAATATAATGAGGAAGAATCCCCCTCTTCACACAATTATGTACCAAGTGTCTTATACCACCTTGGCAAAAAAGTATAAGAAGGCCAAGTAATTTAATTAGTAGAAGAGTGAGTTTTTATATAATTTTAAATAATTTAGACCTCTCCAAGTTCAAGAAAATTAAACTCAGCATTAAAGAGAAGCAATATGCAAACTCAGATAATCCTGAGCAAACATAATTCACATTTAAGAAAAAAGATTAAAATAGATGGATGCCAGATGTTGTATCTGAAGGGCACACACGCACACACTGCTCAAGCAGAACCTGATACTCTCTCAAGAACCACTAGAAACTTAAGGATGAAATGTACTGGAAGAAAGTACACACATAGCCCAAGGACAGGAAACATTCAGAGAGGATAGTCAAACTTACCAGCAAAACGGTCAGTAGCCAGAAAGTCCGTCCTGAGGCCACCTCTGTCAGCCTGCCAGCTTTTGCTGGTGTGGGACAGGAAGGAAGAGGGAACAGGAGAAAACCAGAGAAAAGTTATTTATCTGCACTGTACAAACCAGATCCTTTTACCTCCCAACCAAAAAAATGTCAAAATAGTATTTTAACTTTCCCAACATTTAGGCAATTTTCTTGGAAAAAAAATGAAAGCTCTGCTCTTAGACCATTAGCTTCCAACAAAACATATTGCAGTAAAACCTGAAACATCTTTTAGAGCAGCATTCGCCAACCTTTCGGACCTCACAGACCACCAGTTGGCGACCACTGTATTAGAGGACAAGTTTTCCAGGAGCCTTGAGAGAGTGATCCCTTAAGAACCAGAACTTTTTTTAAGTGTAACCATTTTGAAGTAAAATCCTCACAAAATTGATGGTTTGTTCTCCTGCATGGTTATGTACCTTTTCCCCTATACCCCTTCTAATCTCTGAATACTGAGTCAGATGAAAAAAAGGTTCTGATATGCTATGACATAAACAGGGGTCCTCAAACTTTTTAAACAGGGGGCCAGTTCACTGTCCCTCAGACCTCTGGAGGGCCGGACTATAGTTTAAAAAAAAACTATGAACAAATTCCTATGCGTACTGCGGGCCCGGGACGAGTCGGCTGCTAAGCAGGATAGGCAGCGGCACCCGGCGGGCCTGATAAATGTCCTCAGCGGGCCGCATGTGGCCCATGGGCCGTACTTTGAGGACCCCTGAATAGAATGTGGACCTTGAGGCCTCCTGAGCTTAAGGGTAACTGAGAGTTACTGTCTTTAAAAGTCCTTTACTCCCTTCTAATCCACAGGGTTTTAGGAACCAGGCCAGGAAACAGCAGGGTTGGAAGGAACTTTGCAAGGCTGTCTGGGGAGAGGCAACAACTACTCTATGAATTAAGAGGGTATGGGTCACCCTGCCTTGGGGGACTTTGGGATAGTGAGGCTGCCAGGTTAGTTATTGCCACTTTAGGCAAAATACCACATATGCTGGATAAGGTACAATAAGCTAGACTAAATAACAAAGGTCAGGCACAGGTCATTAGTGGGAGAATCAACAATAGTAACCTAATTGAAGAATAATGCCCCCATCAATATGCACCTCTCAGGAGCTAGGAAGACAGATAATGGCAATCTCAAATGCAGCAGACTAGATTTAAAAGGGTCTCATTGTCCCAAATGGGTTACGGACCAGTGGCACTTCAGGATTTTAGAAATCCCTGAATGCAGGGCTTGGGCAACCACACGGGGAAAGTGCTATGACACACAAGCCAGAGCCTCTGTGGGGCCCCAGTCCCACCCTACACACAGATGCACCTTGAGACCAAGGAAGAAAGTGGAGATAAACTAAGACTATTTACTTAGGAATTTGTCTCCAACTAATTCTAATCTGCAAGTTTTAAAGATTAAGGTGAGGAATAAAGAAAGCCTTTCCATTAAGTCACAGTATCAGAGCAGCACATCCACCCAGCAGGTCTGACAGGTAGGAAGGGCAAGCACTCTGTGCGATTCCCAGTATCTAGCCAGTGTACACGTAGCCAGTCCCAAAGTAAGATAGAGGTGTTCCAGGTCCAAACACTGACAGTGAAGCCAGGACCCTGGTGTCCAACTGATCCCCCCTTTCTCAGAATTCCCACTGCAGCTGCACATACTCTTGCCAGGTGACCTTCCACCTGAACAACATCCCATTTGGGGTTGTCCCAGGCACCGACATAAATTCTTAAAATCTACACACATCCACTTCTTTTTTTTAAAGTATGTTTTTATTGATTTTTAGAGAGGAAGGGAGGGAGAGGGATAGAGATAGAAACATCGATGACAGAGAAACCTCTTTGACTGGCTGCCTCTTGTACGCTCCCTACTGGGCATCAAGCTTGCAACCTGGGCACGTGCCCGACCAGGAATTGAACAGTGAGTGACCTCTTGGTTCCTGGGTTGATGCTCAACCACTGAGCCACATCGGATGGGCAACATCCATCTCTGAACAAGCCAGGTTCACACATATAACCATAACAATAGCCACTCCCTCTCCTCTGCGCTCCCACCGACTAGTCTTCCATCTTTCCTGGACAAGACAAATATTCATATCCCAGTGACAGGCACACAACAAGCCCGTGAAGCTCAGTCACTAACCATGTTCACTCCAGTCACAGATCTGTGACCAGCCAATCCCGTTCTGCACTTGGTGTCACACACAAAATGGGACAAATTCCTGAGGATCTCTTCTGATATTACTCACACACCTTTCAAAAGTCAACTCCAGCTAGCCCTTCTATTGGACTCAAGAGGCACTGCTGCAACCGATCCTAATGTGCTGCAGTCTCTAACGCCCCCACATGTGCACAGGCCTTCAGGCAGCTGAGAACAGAGTGGACCTCCAGAAAACTCCAGACTGGTCTGACAGGACACACTAGGTCTCCCATCTTCAGATTTCAACTGGCAGTTTGAATCTGAAATGTCACAGCTGAACATATTATGTGAATGGATTAAATTAAGCAATAGATTTAACACCTAAGGTTCTGATATCATCAAATAAAGCTATCATTTTTCTTCTAAATTTCTCAAAACTCCCACCTTTAAAGATTCCACTTTAAGTACGTATCTGATGACCCCCGTGTAAATTAGATCTCAACCCCACCTGAGGTTCTGAGGTAAGCTTCACAAAAGGCCAGTACCAACCTTACCCACTGGCTCCAGCTGCGCCTGCACAGACAACCCCCGACAGACTTACTCCTACTCACAGGTCTCTTCCACCTCACAAGTGTGATCACAGCCTCGGGTGATCTCCACTCTAGCTCCTTCACTTGCTATCTTAGGTTCCCAAGAGACCTTAGACAGGCCCAAAGAACAGAGACCAGACATCTACTATCACAATTTTTCAGTTGATCTAATAATGTTGCTCAAATCAGGATTGAAAGGGACCTTAGACATTGCTCTATTGCAGTCTTTGAACACCACCAGAGAGGAACCACATGGCCTTTCTAGGGAGCCACACTCCACTTCTGTTCCACTGTGTAGATGTCAGAACAGTCTGCCTTATGTTGTGCTAAACCTACAATTTCTCTCCCCCTTCTGGCCAGAGAACAAGCCCACTCTTCCCTACTACACTTGATGTGTGAGGCTGTCTGTGCTCCTACTTCAGTTATTCCCAAGATGGTCCCAATCCCTTCATCACTGTGGTGGCTCTCAACTACTTCCCCTGCACTAAGCATTCAGGTCTACCCATACAAATCTCAAACTATTCTCAACCTGGACTTCGAGTGTTTGTTTCTCAGTGTAAATGTCCAGGGAAAAAAAAGCCACATCTCAAATTATAAGTATGCAGCAAACAGAACTAGAAAAGGAGGGTGGGTGAAGCTCAGACTCTTCTCTTCCCTACAGGGAACATCAAGCGCTTTTGATGCCCCGCCATGTGGGAGCAATGTGTAGATTACACCTGAAACTTGTTTTTAAAAAGCACACACAACAGGAAAATCTTTAAGTGAAGAAATGTACTGCTTTTAAAAACAAAGCCTAAGTTGATTCCTTATGATGTTTTGCCAATTACATATTCAAAAGAACAAATCTTTGCAAAGAGAACTCACAGTGACAGTCCAGAAAGAATGTTACCTCCAACTAATAATCTCGAACTTTACACACAGATATAGGACTGAGTATGGAGAGTATCAAAACCTACAGCTGAAACCCAGGGCTTCTCCCCTCATTCTTCCAAAATTAAAATTATTTACTTGCATCCCACAGCAAACTTGCAAGGGAAGTTTTTTTAAAGTACTTTTCAGGACCCATAAACCAAACTTGATAAACATAATATCCCCACGGGCCGAAAAAATCAGGAAGCCTGTTTCAGATCAGCCGAAGCAAGGAGCAGAGGCGGGCATGCGTGCGTTCCGCCAAGTTATGGAAGTCTGCACCATCCCGCAGGAGGAACTTTCGCAGATGCCACCTCAGCACGGCCCTCCCACAGGCCACGCGAGCCCGCGGGCGGGGACAGGCTTAAAGGGGCAGGAGCATGCTCGGCCTCCTCGCCTTCCATCCAAATTCGGTATTTTTCCGTAATGTATTTTTCGTTCGGGACCCTGGGGCACATCCAAGTTGCACTCCAGCCCGAGGAGGGCGCAGGCTCAGCCCCGACCACGCAGGCGAGTGGGCTGGCGGCAGGTGAAGGTGCAATTGGACTACCAGGCCCCTCCCGCCGTCCCAGGCACCGGCTATCCTGCGGGACAGACATCTGTGACCACCCCCCCCTTGGAGGAGGAGCGCTCCTCTTGTGGGGGATAAGGGGCACGGCCCAGTCTCCCACGTCACCGACCTGGGCCCAGGTCGGCCGCACCTCACCCTGCACCCGAGCTGTGGGGGTGAGTAGTGCAGAGTGAATACGAACCTGATTGGGGGTAGAGGGCTGGGAGGGGCGCGGGCGAGGCCGGCGGACGCTGGGCTCGGGAAACTTTCTTACTCTTCCCTAGCCAACGCCGCGGCCCATGCGCAGTGGTGACACGTAGCTGCCCCCCCCACCCCCCCGCCTGGCCAGCCGGTCAGAGAGGAGGGGGCGCCCGTGGATGGGACAGGAAGAAGGGGTACCGACTGAGGGACCGGGATAGGGGAGACGGAAGGCGACCCCGGCCCCTCCCCCGCCTGCCCACCCCGGTGCTCCACGTCGGCAGCCAGTCCGGGACACCCGGCCCCGCCCCCGGTGCCCAACTTCCCCACGCAGCCTGGGCCGCCCGCTGCTCTAGGCCCGCGCCCTCTGCCCGTCCTGCCACTCTCCCGCTCGCTCACTTGCTGTGCGGTGCGCTCGCCGCCCACCGGCTCCAAGAATGCCAATGCTCCGCTCCGAGGCCGGCGCACGGGCCCCCGCTGCTATATAGGGCGGCGGCTCCAATCCCACAGAGACACGTCAGACCGTGGCGCCCCGCCCCGCCTCGCGCCGGGCCCCGCCCCCGCTCGGCGCACAGGTCAGGGCGCCTGAGTCCTGCCCAACTCCAGACCGCGGAGACTTGCAGGGCCAACCAGAGAAGGAGCAAAAAGAGCTGCCGCTCTGCCCCCCACCCAAAAGAAACGAGCAGCCTTGAGGGACAACACAAAGCAAATTAAATGCTACCCCAACCAGTTCCAACTTTCAGTAGCTGATGACAAGCTGGCTTTAGCTTAACACTGCCCTGGGAACACAAGCCATGCCTCCAAAGTTTGGAGCACAAATTTTCATTCCCTCACCAACAGGTGAGAGAGGTATTCCTCCATGAATTATGGGAGTGCACCATGTATACATGAGCACAGGACCATCCCACATGGGGTGAGACACAGGGGCATATGGGCATTGTGGGAACAGAGAGGTCAGGTGGGTACAGTCAGCTCAGGACTTGGTCAGCACAGCCTATGGTCACCATAGGGAGGTTGGTCAGGATGATAGGAAGCTGGTGGGGAGCTTCCAGCAAACAGCAGAGGCACTGACCAAATGTACTTTTTAGTGGAACACTGTCAAAGTACACAGAGAAGGGGGTGGGCAGGAAGCTACTGCAGTTGTTCAGACTAAAGATGACTGGCTTTCCATTATGATTGGCAATGGTAGCTGAACTAACTAAATGGCCAGATTTGGAAGGCAGCACCAAGTTGTCTTACCTGGATGTGGGCATGATTTCAAAGTCAAGAATGGCCTAAGGGTTCTATAGCTGCCCTCAGGGAAAAGGGGGAGTGTGATGTAAAAAATCAGGACTTCATGACTTAACATGTGAGATGTCCCACTGGATGGCAATTAATGAATGTCAAGTAGGCAACTGTATGTGTAAGCTGAAGACCAGGGAAGAAGCCCAGCACAGTGAGCAAAAATGCCATGGCCCCTCATAACATCACCGTGGGAGATGGAAGACAGAAAAATCTGCCACTCCAAGCCAAGGACATCATCATCGAAGAGGTGCCCTAAGTCACTAGGAAAGGTACCTGGGCAGGGGCACTTCCTCTTTAAGCTCCAAGGAACTCTTCAGCACCCATTCCTGTGTTATTACTGCTGTTTATAGGTAGTCTTTCCACAGGGATTACCCAACCAGCAACTTAGACAAGTGTGTTTTGTTACTGTTTATTTTGAGGGTTCAGCACTGACTGAGGGATGAGGAAGGAGGAAAAAGGGAGGGATTCGGGAACAGTCATCAGGTTCACTGTCAAAGAACTTCCAATGAAGCTAGGAAGTTGCCACAGGCAGAAGCTCTCACAGTACTTAGTGCACAGGAGGCCTTAAAAGAGTTGGTTAAGAAACTTATTATTAACAAAAAATAAAATCTAATGTTAAATTGGTGCCACAAACCATCCCAGGTGCTTTGGTGCTAACAATTATTACCAGCTTTTCTTCCCAGCAAGGTTTAGTGCAGTGAAATAGTTTGTAGCGGCAAATTCTGAGATGTCTGGATCCCGCAACACTCACACCAGGTAATGTGCAAATCACTTACATTTGCTCAAAATACAAACATTGGTCTATGAATTTAGGTTTCAGCCCTCAAGGGAACAGGCAAGACGCTTTGGGCCTGCTCAAGGTAAAAGATTAGAATAGGCCACCATCCCTACCCCCAGTTAAAGCCATGATCTACAAAAAGACTAACCCTCAACAGAAGACAGGTGCTAGAAAAGAAGAAAAATCTACAAACACAGTCCTAGCTGGTTTGGCTCAGTGGATAAGAGTGTCGACCTATAGATTGAGGGGTCCTGGGTTCGATTCCAGTCAAGGGCACATGCCCAGGTTGTGGGCTCAATCATCATTGATGTTTCTCTCTCTCTCTCCCTCCTCTCCTTCCTCTCTGAAATCAATAAAAAAATAAATAATAAAAAAAATAAACTCCCTTAAAACACACACACACACACAAAAAAACCCTACAAGCACAGAGGTATTACAGGATGCTTTCTGACCAGCCTGTGCTAGGAGGTGGGGGCACCTCTGATCACTAGCAACCATGGACTAGTCAATAAAATTCAGGGCTCAAATTCCTACAATCCTATCTGTCTAAGAACCCCTAGGTTAAACGTAGAAAATAAGACAGAAAGCAATCCTGCTCAGGAGGGAATAAACCTCACACCAGGCTGCAAAGGATACCTACACTGCAGAGAGGCTAAAAGCCCAAAATTTAAAAAATCAGATTGACATAGGATTAGACTCGAAAACTTCAGAGGACAGAACTATTTGACTGAGACTATAGAGAATTAGTGATTGGAGACATAAGACATAAAGGCAACATTAATAAATCTAAAGGTAGGACAAATGAAGAGGTTAAGAAGCATAGACAAGAGGATATTCCACATAAGTCTAATAGTAATTCCAAAAGAAGGAAATACAAAGAACAGAAAAAAGACTAAAGAAAATCCTAAATATAAAGACACAACATTCACTCCTCTCCCCTAAAAGAGACAGAACAGGTGGCTAGCAGCATAATTTAAATGAACCCACACCAAAGCACACTAGAGTGAAACCTCAGAATGCCAAAAGAGTAGACCTATTACTATCAGTAGCTAACTGCTGAGATAACTGGATATATTTCATGCCCTAGCCCAGTGGTCGGCAAACTGCAGCTTGCCACTCTGTTGACTAATGAGTTTGCCAACCATTGGGATAGGGACTTAATCACAAGGAACAACAACAGCCTGTAATTATTGGAATTGAGAGTCTAGGTCAGTGGTCAGCAAACTCATTAGTCAACAGAGCGGCAAACCGTGGCTCGCGAGCCACATGTGGCTCATGTGCCACGGTTTGCTGACCACTGCCCTAGCCAGTTCGGCTTAGTGGATAGAGCATTGGTGTGGTAACTGAAGAGTCCTGGGTTCAATTCCTGGTCAAGAGCATGTACCTAGGTTCAGGCTTGATCCCTGGCCCTGATGCAGGAGGCAACCAATCGATGTGTCTTTCTCAGATCGATGTTTCTCTCTCTGTCTCTCCCCCTCCCTTCCACTGTCTCTAAAAATCAATTGAAAAATATCCTTGGGTGAGGATTAACAAAATAAAATCTATATATATAAAAGCCTAATATTCGAAGTGTCCCCTCCGGAGTTCTACTGACCAGGAGTTCAATGGCTCGCTATGACATGTGCTTACCACCAGGGGGCAGCACAGAATAAAGGAAGGCCCTGGCCTGGCAGCCAACAGCCACTAGGGACCCTATGTGTGCACAAATTTCGTGCACTGGGCCTCTAGCCCTATATAATAAAGAGGTGGTATGCAAATTGACCATCATGCCCTTGCACAAGATGGCCACCCCCATGTGGTCATAAGATGGCCACCACAAGATGGCTGGCAAGGTAGGGCAGTTGTGGGCGATCAGGCCAGCAGGGGAGGTCAGTTGGGGGTGACCAGACCAGCAGGGGAGGGCAGTTGGGGATGACCAGGCTGGCAGAGGAGGGCAGTGGGGGTGATCAGGCCGGCAGGGGAGCAATTAGGCGTCAATTAAGCTGGCAGAGGAATGGTTAGGGGGTGATCAGGCTGGCAGGCGAGCGGTTGGGAGCCAGTAGTCCCGGATTGTGAGAGAGATGTCCAAACCAGCAGTTGGACATCTCCCAAGGGGGCCCAGATTGGAGAGGGTGCAGGCTGGGCTGAGGGACACCCCCACCCCCGCCCCTATTACATGAATTTCGTGCACCAGGCCTCTAGTAAATAAATAAAAGGATATATTTCAGCAAGAAGAAAGTGAAAGCCCGGCAAGCGTGGCTCAGCAGTTGAGTGTGGACCTAGGAACCAGGAGGTCACAGGTTCGATTCCTGGTCAAGGGCACATGCCTGGGTTGTGGGCTCGATCCCCAGTGGGGAGCGTACAGGAGGCAGCCAGTCCAGGATGCTCTCTCCTCATGGATGTTTCTCTCTCTCCCTCCCTTCCTCTCTGAAATCAATAAAAACATTAAAAAAAGAAGAAGAAAGTGAAAGCCAAAGACTTGCAAGAAGAATATTGATAAAGAAACCAGTAACCTAGGTAAAGTGAAATAAGTAGTGACCATATACTAACAACAACAACAACAACAAAAAACAGAGTTAAAATATAAGATAGAATTAAGATTCTAGGCAACAATAAAATAAGTAGGAGGGGAAAACTGAAGTTATAATATTTTAAGATCATTGTATTATTTGAGAAGTTAAAAATATTAATTTTAGCTCTTGTTAAATGAATGATAAAAATTTAAAGATAGCCCGGCCAGCATGGCTCAGTGATTGAGCATCAACCTATGAACCAGGAGGTCACAGTTCGATTCCCTGTCAGGGTATATGCTCGTGTTGTGGGCTCGATCCCCAGTATGTGGTGTACAGGAGGTGGCTGATCAATGATTCTCTCCTCATTGGTGTTTCTATCTCTTTCTCCCTCTCCTTTCTCTCTGAAATAAATACAAATAGGTTTTTTAAAATTTAAAGATAATCTAGTAAAAACAGTTTTTAACTTTCAAACTAAAAACCATACTCATTCAATGAAGTTGTTGGCAATGTTCTATCTTAGATTACCTATTAAGTTCAGAGGTATTCATACAATAAATGTTATAACTTAGCAGTTATGATATTCTGTATTGCTAATTATTAAAGAGAGGGAAAAAGAAAACAAAATAAGAAGTAAAAGAGAAGCAATTTAAAAGCCAATTTAAAACAAAAATGATGGAAGAGATTAATCCAAATGTGGCAATAATCTAATGTTAACACACTAAACCTGGCCTGTTACAAAATCCAGCTATAAGCTATTTAAGAATCCTAAAACATTAAGACACAGAGGCTGAAAGTAAAGGGATGGAAGACAGACTCCAAGCAGATACTACCCAAAGAAAGTTGGGCTAGCTGTATTACTTTCAGATAAAACAGACTAGAGTAAAAATCATTATTAAGAACAAAGAAGATCAAGAATAAAAGATTCAATCAACTCTGATTATGTGTGTATCTGATAGTACAGATTTAAAAACAGAAATTAAAAACTGACATTTACTAGAAATTGATATATCCAAGTTACAGGGTAAGACTGACTCAACTCTTGGTAACAGATTACAAAGATTAAAATGATACAAAATTACTCTATTGGATTTATGTACTTCTTTGCCTAATGATTAGAAGTGACATATTCTTTTCAAGCATACATGGAACTTTTATAAAAACTGGCTAGGAGCTGAGGGGGAAAAAACAACAAATGTCAAAAAAAATTAATATCACAACATTCTCTGACCACATTACAATTAATTATAAGCCAAGTTAAAATTTTAAGAAGCCTGTAAATTTTAAAACTTGCTCCTATTTTAGCTCATGGTTCAAAGAAAAAAACCTGAAAATATATACAATCCAGAAAATATTTAGAATAAAGCAGTTTATATCCAAACTTGTGGAATAAGGCCAGAGTGTTAGTTACATAGAAGCAAGTTTATAACCTTAAGCTACCATATTAGTGAAAAGCAAAAATAAATTAATTGGCTGATCATTTTCTCATAAAAGTAGAAAAACCACAGTATAAACCCAAAGAAAATAGAAATAAGATATGAAATTATTAAAGTAAAATACATACTAGAGAGAATAAACACAACCCTACATCTAAGTCATAAAAAAAAACTAGCTAGATCTCTGGCAAAAATGATGAATGAAAAAAAGAGAACACGTGTAAATAGGCAATATTAAGAATTTAAAGGGGATAAAATATACAGCTACAATAGACTTTGAGAAAACTTATAAGAATTCTATTGAGCCCTGGCCGGTTTGGCTTAGTGGATAGAGCGACGGCCTGCGGACTGAAGGGTCCCGGGTTCGATTCCAGTCAAGGGCATGTGCCTTGGTTGCAGGCACATCCCAGTGGGAGGTGTGTAGGAGGCGGCTGATCGATGTTTCTAACTCTCTATCCCTCTCCCTTCCTCTCTGTAAAAAAGCAATAAAATATATTTTTTTAAAAAAAGAATTCTATTGAGAAAAGTACATATTATAAAAAACTTGGAAACAGATGAAATAGACAATTTCTAGAAAAATAAGTTCCCTAAATTGAGTCTGTTTAGAAATGTAAATTTTAAATAAACAAGCCTCTCCAATCTTTGAAGAAACAAATATAAAAATCACAACAGAAAGGCAGGCCCAGATGCTTTTGTAAAAATGTAACCAAGAGATTACCTTCCTACCTTACCTACAAACCCAGGAAACTCTAATACCTCCCAGACCAAGATAACAGGAGAAAAGAATATATGAATTTCACCTAGGAGCTTAAAAGCAAAAGCATAACATAATCTAGCCAACTGACTCAGAAATGTAAAAAAGTTATGATAAAGTCAAGTTCATTATAATAATGCAAGGGGGTACACTATTAGAAAAATAAAGTAATTCAACATATTAGCACTGGAGCAAGAAGATTTATCATCTCAAAACATTCAAATAAAAAAAATTGATATGATTTACTCATTCCTAATAAAAACCAGGAATACAGGGCCACTTCCCTCATTAGCAGAATTCACATCAGGGTCATGAAGAAGACAGGTTGCAATGAGAGACCGAGTATTGTATCTACTCAAACCTACACTAGAGATTCTAACCAGGGCAGTAAGGCAAAAAAAAGGTATGACACTTGGAAAGAGCAAAACTGCCATTGTTTAGACAACACAACTATCTGAAGAACTGCACAAGATCCAGGGAATCTGTCAACACACCACTAGAACTAGAGTCCAACAATACCAGTACACAAAATTATGTTCCAAACACCATCAAACAAACTATTAGAAATAAACTAAATAAAAAATAGGCTTTACTGAAGAATATTATAAAAAAAAACTTTGTAAAATGCATAAAAGACCTAAATAATGGAGAAATGCCATGTTCATCTACACAGAAGACAATCATAAAGATTGCAATTCTCCCCAATTAGATTAGAATTGCACAGCAAATGCAGCTTAAATTCCAAAAGGGTTGTGCCCGTTCATGTGTGTATGGAATTTTACAATCAGATTTTATACAATTTTCATTTTTAAAAACTTATTTCTATATACATTTTTAAAATAGTGCATTATAAAATAATATATATAAACACAAAGTTTTTAGAATATTTACATATACAACTTATTTATACAACAAATTTTATACAAAAAATCAAGGACCATTAACAGTCAATACAACTCTTGAGGAAAACAAGATGGGGAGGAGGACTTGCCCTCCCCAACATCAAGATTTTCAGCTATAATAATTCAGGCAGTGTGCTGGTACACAGACAGGCACATAGGATGACAGGGCCCCCGACAGGGACATCATAATAGAGAGATATCATTTTCATCACATTGTATAGTTGGCCTTGTGGATCAACTATACAATCAATGTCTCTGGGAAAAGTGATTATTCAAATCAGGAAAAAAAAACCTCTGTCCTTCACACCACTCACAAGGCCCATTAAGGCTTAATATGCAAATACCATGAGAGAACAAGCCCACTTCTAGACACAGACCTTAGGAAGAAGCTCTCCCATATGAGTACCATATTTTTCCGTGTATAATATGCCCCCATGCAGAAGACGCCCCCACTTTTCCAACCCAAAATTAAGGAAATCAATATTTTAAACATTTTGGTGGTTTTCCTCTTAAGGCCTTCTTCTTTTTTGGCATCTTAAGGAGTTGTTCTTCCTGTTTTCTCCACTTGTCTGATCATAACTCAGTGGGAGGAGGTCCAAATTGTCTCTCTGCAGCTCTATTTCCATGCTCTTTTGCATAGCTCATTACATTCAGTTTGAATTTTGCAGAGTAAGACAATCGCTTACCAATATTTATCTTTTTATTTTTTGACAGCTTTATGGGCTCAGAACGCTCAGGTCCCTGATGCATCTGTGCACTCTCCACCTCCATCTCCACCTCCAATTACGGCATCAGCTGACGTCAGTAATAATAAGGCTCAGTGATTGGAGGAAGCCCTGAGCCTTATTTGACAAGGTATGGGCAGCTATGCACCCACACGGTTCCCTCCTTGGCTGACTTCTGACTTCCGTGTATAAGCCACCCCTCGATTTTCAGTCTAATGATTTCAGAAAAAAAGTGTCTTATACACGGGAAACTACAGTGAAAGGAGACATACACAAGAATGGTAATCATAGCACCATTAGCCATAACTTTAACAACCTGCCAATGGATAATCATATATAGAAAAACTGAGGTGCATAATTTATGCTACTTGTCCTCACAGCTTTACCTAATCGCATGTCAGAAAAGTAGACCAGACCAGAGGTTGGACACTTGCTGGCAGCCCTGTGTCCATAGGAATGGTACTAAGGGAGGGTGTTCAAGTGGGGCTCCCATCCTGAATGCACAGGACAGGTCAAGGGAAAGAACAGCATGTTTTCAGTCCCCTTAATAACTGAAATATGCCAATAAACTCCTTTTATGATTAAGCTTATACTTGGCTAAAATTATAAACTGTAGTATCAACCCAAGTTGACTTGTCCTAACACTGAACGTATCAAACACAGGCTCCTTCTTTGACTCATTGTACATTTATCTGAGTGAATGTACATTTATTACCATACGTACATTCAACTCAACAGCTTGTTCTCTAAAATAAAACAGTACAAGTTTACATGAGATACAACCGCTGGGGCCTATGGTTTCCCTCACATGGCTTTGTTCTTCCTCCATTAATTCTGTCAATTTCACTTATTTACAGGAATGGTAACTTAGAAGTTTCCTCAATGACACTGTTCCTCTTATTAGGTTCACATATTTCTCTGTAATTTGAAAATACAGGGGTCCCCCATGAGAAGAGACTGTATAGAGAACACCAAACTTGTCAGGAGACAAAAGTTCACAATCTTGCTCAGATACTGTCTGGGTTACCTTGGCTAGGTATTTAAGCTCTCAACTCATGTTTCCCATTTGTGAACTTTTGGAGCCTTTGCAAATTGTTAGAAAGAGCATCTGCTCTAAAGTAGGTATCTCACTGGGGACATCAGCATTTAATCTGACTAAATGAATACATTTAACGAAGTACTCTATACATCAATTTATAGAATATTAAAATAATTAGCACGGCTTTATAAAGATGAGTAAAGAATATTATTAAAGCCTAATTCAAGAACATGTGTCAGATTAATACAACTTATAATGTTTTTAAAATACAGAATGGACAAATGTTAGGTTCAAAAGAGTAAGTTAATGAATTCCCATAGAAATGAATGAACCACTACTCTTCAGAGCCATGCTGGTCAATGTATACTAGTGACATATGTATCTGTTGACTCTTGTGATGGGGCTAGCTCACACTGACATGCTGTTAATCTAAAATACATACTGGATTTTGAGGACTTAGACAAAAAAAAAAACAACTCAATGTAAAACATCTTATCAATAATTTTATATTGATTTCATGTTGAAATATTGGATTGGGTTAAACAAAATATATTATCAAACTTAACTTTGCCTGTTTGTTTGCATATATATATATTTTTTTACATATATTTATTTTTTAATGGATTTCAGAGAGGAAAGGAGAGGGAGGGACAGAAACATCAATGAGAGAGAATCATCGACAGGATGCCTCCTGCACACCCGCCTTGGAGATTGAGCCCACAACCTGGGCATATGCCCTGATGGGTTCATAAGTCAACACTCAACCACTGAGCAATACTGGCTGGGATCTTTTTATATTTTTAAGTCAGACATTAGTAAATTGTAAATTATACCACTGTATGTAGCTAGTTATTTGAACAGCAGTGCTATAGGGTTTGGTTTCCCAAACCAAAGCAAAAATGTAGTCTGACAAAAAGCTTTTCTTATTAATAAACTCAATATAGCAGTCTTAGAGGAAAATATAAATCAATTTATTATAAATCTCTTGTTTATAATGAATACATTTAGATTAGGGGGAAAATACAAAATGGGTACTTGTCTCAGTCATAAAAATATTTCCTTTACCACAAGCACACAGGGGTGTGAGGAGCAGGGTATAGTATCAAAGACTTCAAGGAAAGAAGCAACCAAGTTTATTTACAGTATTTCTTCCAAGGATTCTCTCATTTAAAAAGTGGGGGTGGGGGGTGAGAGGGAGAAGATACAAACATCTTTCACAGAAATGCAAGAAATGTTTATTTAATTTCTATAAAAGAAAACCCAAATTGACAGTAGCACGAGACTCTACATTTCACCTCTTAGCTTGGCAAAAATAAAGTTTGATGGCTGTCAGAAAAGGTGTGGGAAAACTGGTGTGGCTGGAGGAATAATTACTGATGTGATCTCTTTGGAAAGCAATTTAATTACAGGTTGTAATTTAAAATACAAATGTTCTTTGCCCTAGCCAGTGTGGCTCAATTGGTTCAGCACCATCCTGTGCACTGAAAGGTCACTGGTTCAATTCCCAGTAAGGGCACAAGCCCAGGTTCTGGGTTCAGGCCTGGGTCGGGGGCATATGGGAGGGAACCAATCAAAGTTTCTCTCTCTAAAATCAACAAAACAATGTATTAAAAAAAACAACATAGAAATGTTCTTTGACCCAGCAAGTCCTACTTCTAAGAATTTTTCCCACATATACAGGTATGTGTCCAAATAGAAATGCACTGAGCAAACACATACCCCGTTAACCAGCCTCCTGATGACCTGCCTAGAAGCAAGCTTCACTCTTTAGCACAGGTAAGAACAAATCCCACCCTGCACTCCAGTGTGCCCTGAGGAGCCCTGAACTCCAGCTCCCCCAAGACAGTCATTGCTTGCTCCCGAACCTGCTCATGCCAGCACTGCTTGGTAATGTAATTACATAATTTAAAAATAATAAAAAAGAAGAAAATAGGAGCGAAAGAAATAATTCTGTGAATGCTAAATTTAGCACACTGCAATTTCTCAACAAGGGAAAGTTGCTTTTAAAAAATTATGCAGTTTGGTACACAAAAAAAAATCTTTAAAATCTCAAGAAATCCATCCCACATTCCCACTACTTTGTGTCTTAAATTCTTGATCCACTTAAAAAAGAAACTGATTCTGAATGTCCTAGAGGACAAGTAGTTTATGTAAGAAAAGACTACAGCATCTGGTCAGCAGACCCTCAAACAGACTCTCAGCCCCATATGAAATGACCGGTGGCCAAATGAACATCATCCCCTCAACCACATACCAGTGCTTGTGTCAAGTCTGTGTTTTTTCATATGTAGCCGGTTGTGTCAGAGAGCCGTATTTGTATATGCATCAGCGTCTCTAGAAGGCTGCTCAGGCCACTGAGAGCAGAAGGGCAGAGCCAGGTACTGACAATCACATGCATTAGCAACTGGGTAAAGGAGGGGGGCATCCATCACTTACTGACCTGAAAAGGAAGCAACTGTACTGTTAAGTTGTAGACTGTGAAGCTGGGAGACGAGCACATGGAAAAACAGTATTTATTTAATCTACCACTTACTAAAAAAAAAAAAAAAAAAAAAAAAAAAAAAAAGTGTGTTTCAATAGGTACAGAAATTATGAATGGTAAGTGTTCAAGCCAGTTAACTAACTACAGGAGGGGAATCTCTGTGGTATATGATGCTCCCCTCTGGAGAGGGAAACAGGTACTAAGTAGCATTAGCTATTACAAATCAGTGAATGGTAGTCATAGAATTGTATGATGTCTGAAGACTTCTCAGCTATTAATTTGCTTGTGAGGGGAAACTTGCCATCTGCAAATACCAGGACAGCAGCAGAGAAGGGCCAAGCCTGTGGGCCACCACACGCACATTAAGAATGAGGTGGAGTGCAGGGCTGCAGACACAGTTCACCTCAACACAAGAACATATCTGACAGTGAGCACACTTCAGTGGACTTGAATCCTGCAAACACTGGGCAACCAGTGCTCCCAGGTGGAGATGCATCCAAGTGATCCTGGGGTCACTTGATGTCTGACCTCCATGGTGACACACACAGGTTCCTCACCTCAGCCAGTCCCTGCTGCAATGTATGGTGCTTCTGGGAAAAGATGGGCACTAAGGCCAGCCAGGGATGAGATGGCTAGAGAAAAGGGATCTGGCAGCCTCACCCCCAGTCCTACAATGAAAATATACTTTTAATCTTCCAACTACAAATCCCATTAAACCATAAGAAACAAAATAATTCCAAGTTTGCCCTAGGGCAACAGTTTTTACTTGAAGATATTTTTCTTCCTACAATTTACATAGAAAAGTTCCATGAGCCAGAATGAGCTTAGCTCATGTTTATAAAAACTTTGCTATGGATACAAAGCTGGCTAAAGCCATGGGTGAAATACATAGGCATCAGAACCAGTCCTATAAATGTAATGCTTTTCTACAAAGGAAGAAACAAATATCAGAAAATTCAGTCTTTGGATTCTCTCCTCTTTAGAGGGTAAATCACTGTGGTTACTCTGCTTGTTGACACTGGCCACATCACACCTCTTCACTTGGCCTGTTTCCTCCTTGTTTGTCAGATGAGGACGTGGGACTCCACTCTTACAGTATCATCTTTCTGAGGCTACTCTATGGAATGAATCTCACTTTTGGATTTAAAGACTTCTGGAAAGTCTTAATGATACAGCTGTCCCCCAAGAACGACCTCCACATTAGGGCACCCTACCATAAGCACAGTGTGCACAGCACATACGTTTTCTACTCCACCTGAGGCAGACAACAGCGAGCCTGGCCTCAAGCAGGCCGCCATGCTATACAAGCATCTAGGAGCAGGGACGAAGATGCTCCACTTGCCGAGAGCCAGCAGGGCAAGAACAAACTGTTAACCCCACTATTAGAAAACCAGCCCCAAATAAAGAGGGACCTAAGAGAAAGATGACCTGTCTGTGGCTTCACAGGAGGCCAAGGACAGGAGAGGGCCAGCACCGAGAACTAGTGAAAGCCGCTGAGGCCAGCTCCAAGGCAACATGAAGCGCCACTTGGGATAAACTCTGGCTGCTCTGTAAAGAAGGGACTGTAGAAGGCAACCACAGAAACAATGAGAAAAAAAACACTAGCAAAGTCTGGAAATAACAACTTCCACATGGAGGCGACTGAATGACTATCATGCTACGTCCACACAATGAAATAACACGCAGCATAAGAGGGTGGGAAAGCTGCACACAGGACCATAAGTGGTCCCTAGGGCACATGGATAACGACAAAGGGAGAAGGTCATGCAAAGTGAGTCCAGAAACACACATTTGTATGTCTGTTTATAATTGCAAAAGAAACAACAGGATAAGGAAAGAAAGGAGGGGGATAGGGATGAAAGCCAAATGTTTCTGAATATACCATGATTTTTACAGCTTTGCTTTGAGAATCACATAAATTAGAAAACAAACTCCAAAACTAAAAATGCCCCACTCCCTATCTTGAGGCTGATCACAGGGTGAGTTCAGTCAGCGGATAGTCACTGAGTCACATACTATTAGTCCTACACAGTTCTCTATACGTTCACTGCACTTCAATAAAGAGTTTATTAAAAAAAAAAAAAATGGAACTGTATCTTACAACATCACATTGGTGGTATAGCCTTCAGAGAAAATGTAACTTTAAAACACAATAATTTGACAGTATATTCCAAGTGAGATATATCTTAATAATATGAGTATTTTATTCTAAAAATATTATATGTTGTAAGATAAGGTGACTAGGTAATCAAGTTAATATCCACTATGGCATTCAAACACCACTCCCCACTAAATGAAACCAGGGCACCTTAGAAAACAGCTAGGTCTGAGGCAGAATATGGACAAGACGTGACATCTTCCTGTGGCAGAAAGCAAAGAAGCAGTCAAAGACTAATGGGGCTACGTCCAAAGAAGAGAAGCCAACTTGGGGAATAATAGGAGCATCAAAATATGACTTTAGTGGGTTGAAACACAATTATATACATATATACAAGTTTATAGTACCAGAGCGGGGGGAGGGGGGGAGCCACAAAAAGGCATTGTCACTTTGGAAGTTGCTAGTCCCAATATATCCTAAACATTAAGGAACGAAATGTTCATTTCTCCTTCCTCTCCAATAGGAACTGTATTACAGGGTAACCAGAATTGATGATAAGGGAAGTGTTTTTTCTTTTTAATACATTTTATTGATTTTTTTTTTACAGAGTGGGAGAGGGATAGAGAGTTAGAAACATCGATGAGAGAGAAATATCGATCAGCTGCCTCCTGCACACTCCCTACTGGGGATGTGCCCACAATCAAGGTACATGCCCTTGACCGGAATTGAATCTGGGACCCTTCAGTCTGCAGGCTGACGCTCTATCCACTGAGCCAAACCAGTTAGGGCAAGGGAAGTCTTCTTTACACAGTTTGACATCAGAGATACCAGGTTCGGGTCCAGACCACCGCAACAAAGCAAGTACTTCAATAAAATGAGATGTAATCTTTTTGCTGGTAGAATCTTGCCTTCAATTTGTAAAAAAAAAAAAAACAAGATCTGTGACACGCAATAAAGAGAAGCACAATAAAACAAAGTGTGCCTGTGTAAGAATGCCAATTAATAAATGTAGAAATAGAATTAGAAAAATCTCTACTTTGCATTTGCCAATTGTGGCTAACTCATGGTCCCCACAGACAACCAGGTTCTTCGTCCTGAAGCCCATGAATGTTACCAACAAATTAAGTTATAGGTGGGACCTAAATGTAATCATAGGTGTCCTTAAAATCAAAGAGTACTACTTTCAACATCTACAGGATGCTGCCAAAACCACACTTAGAGGATGAATCAAACTTGTAAATTTCATTATAAGGAAGAATTAAGATAAATGCGCTAAGCATTTAAGTCAATATAGAGGGAAAAAATATAAGAAATAAATAAAAGAACTGGTAAAATACAAAACTGAAACAAACAAAAAACAGCTGGGTTGGTCAATCAAAACCAGAATCAGTTTCTCTGGAAAAACTCAATTAAAAGGCAATTAGTGCTTCCCTGGTCCATGAGGCTCAGTTGGTTGGAGTGTCCTCCCGGGCATCAGATGGTGGGTTTGGTTCCCAGTCAGGGCATATACACAGATTTCAAGTTCAATCCCCAGTCAGGGTGGATTCAGGAGGATCAATGTTTCTCTCTCTCGCTCTCTCTTCCCCCTACCCTCTCTCTAAAATCGATTTTTTTAAAAAGCAATTAGCTCTTTCCAGTCGGACAAAGAAAAGGAAAGAACACATCGAATCCAAGCTCACAATGATTATTCTCACCCAATACTGAAATAAGAACTGTGCTACAAATGGCAGTAATTATATCTCTGGGTAGATCTCAAGGAAGTCAGAGTTTCTTTGCCCCAAGAGGGCCCATAAATTATTTTTAGATCTCACTGGCATTAATTGGGTTCTGAGGCCATTAAGGGACCAATAACTGTAGTCATGGGGACAAGGGATGAAACATGACAGACACAGCCAAACAGGGTCTACCCATGCAGCTGGACCATTTCATCAAAAACATATGGCTTGCACATGGTGGTGGAAAAGGGTGGCTCCCCAGAGGAAGATCATGGCACTGTTTCCCTCCCCAAAACAATGAGTACATCTGCAAAGAGAAGAGATTACCAACTACCATGTAGTTTACAAACATGTAGAATTTTAAATAGAACACCAGCCAAATAAATCCATACTAAAGTTAGAAAATAAGTCCTCACAACTAAGTAGGGTCTGTCTGTTCTAGGGATTCAGTAAGGAGTTAATTTTTTTTTTTTTTAATTTACTGATTTGACAGAGAGATGAAGGGAAAGGGAGGGAGGGAAGGAGAGAAACATTGATTTTTGTTTCACTTACTTATGCATTCATTGGTTGATTCCTGTATGTGTCCTACATGGGGATTGAACTCACAACCTTGGCATATTGGGACAAAACTCTAATCAACCAAGCTACCCGGCCAGGGCAAGATTCAATATTAGGAAGTGTATACATCTCACATTTATAGCTCAAAGGAGCTATAATTGAACAAATATGCATGACTGATAAATGGTCATTTAAAAAATGGCCAAAAGACTGATGCAATTCAGCATCTATTCCTTGCTTCCTATGGAATTTAATATCAGGAACAGACAGAAATAGCTATAAAAATAACATTGACCAGGTCTGGCTGGTGTGCTCGAGACCCCACCGAAGGGTCTCGAGTTCAATTGCAGGTCAAGGGCATCTACCTGGGTTGCAGATTCAATCCTGGTCCCAGTCAGGGCATACCCAGGAGGCAACTAATCAATTTGTCCCTCTCACATTGATATTCTCTCTCTCCTCCTCTCTCTCCTCCTCTCCCTCCTCCCCCGCTTTCTCCTTCCCTCCCCCTCTCCCTCTTTCCACTCTCTAAAAACCAATGGGGAAAATATCCTAGAATGAGGATTAACCACAAATAAAATAAAATTTAACATATTGCCCCAAAGTAAAATATATTTAAAGCTAAAATTATCCTATTGAAACAAGTAACAAAACGGCAAAGATGTCTACTGTTGTCAGACTGTCAATCATGCTACCTAGAATACATAATTAAGCAAAGAGACTGTTTGCAGATGAGTATCTATCTAGGAGACACCTCTACTATAATGAAAAACTAGGATAGCTGAAGTTCAGTAAGTCAGCAAAACATACACACACACACAAGGCCCAAATCATGGAGATGCCAAATCACAGCCCAGGAGACTTATCACAAAAATGTCTGTTCTCTCCAAGTTCAGCTACACCCCCAAGGAAATGTCAAATCTCTGTGGTAGGCTGAATAATGGCCACCCAAAGATATCAAGTCCTGATTACTTGGAATGTAAATGTTACCTTACTTAGGGGGGGAAAAAAAGTCCTTCTAGATATGATTAAATTAAAGATCTCAAGGAGATTGCCCTGAACTGTCTGAATGGGTCCTACAAGGCCCCACAAATGTCCTTATAAAAGAGAGCCAAAGAGCCCTGGCTGGGTGGCTCAGTTGGTTGAAATGTCATTCCAAAAACCAAAAGGGGGTGGGTTCAATTCTCAGCCAGGGTACATACCCAGTTGGGTTCAATCCCCAGTTGGGGCTTGTATGGGAGGCAACTGATTGATGTCGCTCTCTCTCGCTTCCTCTCTTTTGAATCAATACCAAAAAATACTGTATTTAAAAATAAGAGAGCCAAGAAACATAATGCAGAAGAAAAAGCTATTAAGAAGACTGAGGCAAAGATTGAAGTGATGCAGCCACAAGCCAAGGAATGAGGGTGGCTACCAGAAGCTAGAAGAGGCAAAAGAACAGTTTCCATGAGCCCCCAGAGGGAGTGTGACCTTGCCAGATTTTAGATTTGTAGCCTCCAGAAACGTGAGAGAATTGATTTCTACTGTTTTAAACAAAATTCATGTGCATCTATGAGTTGATCTTTTGATACAAGTGCTATTTCAAGTCAGCAGGAAGGATGGTCTAGGCAATAAAGAGAATTAGGCCAATTTGGTATCCATTTTAAAAAAATATAAAGGGTGATCCCTATCTCACACCATAGTCCAACATAAATTTCAGCTAGATTGGAGATGTGGAGGTGAACAGTTTCACCTTGAGGAGCTAGAAGACTGAGGAGGAAAAACTGCAACCAGGGGGTATAAAAGCCTAATGATAACACGGAGTGCAGACACCATCAAGGAAGGTAGTGACTCATTTGACCCCAAATGCGTAAAAATTTTATGTAGCAAAGACTATCTAGTAGAGAAGTTAGGATACAAATTCTGTTTTTCTCTATTTGAAAAACATCTGAATAGGCTAAGACATATCAACACACATTTCACACACTGCACATCAACACACAAATACACATTCATTCTCATTTAGCCCTTACTCTGAGGTCAATAAAGATGAACAAAAGTGATGCACTTTGTGAAATGGTGAATAAAAATATGCTCCTCGACCGCCGTGTGTAAAATTAGAAGGCATTTAAAGACACATAACGATAGATGTATATATGTACAATCCAGTTCAGCCATCACACTGCGAAGAAGCTGCTCTCCTGAAGTACCTGCAGAAGATGGCAGAGGCACAGTCTAGTACACACAGGAAGGCTCACAGCTGCACTGTCCACAGGCAAAGAACTGGGAAGAACACAACTGTGCATCAGTGAGGAAGTGTTCACTACACAGTGTCACATCAAAACCACATGGTAATGTACGCTTACCAGCAATAAAGCACTGGCTCAGGTAATAGCCTGGAGAGGGAAAGACAGTGGACAGGACTTGGTTTTTGACAACTGGGACATGGGCTTCCACATAAAAGGCTGTCCACACAGCTGGGGTATTAAGGCTTACAGAGATGAGGAGGGCACAGGGCATCTGTACAAGAAAGGGGACAGCAGCATGAGACTAACACATAGAATGACTAGTCAAATAAATATAGTAGGAACACCAGCATCTAGAACTGTCACTGTTGGAAAAGTGAGTTACTGATTTAGAAAGGGCAAAACTGGGACAAACCCTGTGGTATTGATTGAAATCATAGCTATAGGAATATATACTGTTGTACTATACACACACACATACACTAGAGGCCCGGTGCACAAATTCATGCACAGCCAGGAGTTCACGGGAGGTTGGCTGGCCAGCCCCGCCCCCGGTCGGGGTGGGGTAATTGGGGGCCAGGCCAGCCAGGGGGAGGGGCCGCAGGAGGTTGGGGGGCTGGTTGGCCACTGCAGTGCGCGTCATAGTGACTGGTCCTTCCGGTCATTCCTGTCATTCTGGTTGCTTGGCTTTTATATATATAGATAGATGTTAAAACAGACATGAATATTATACAAACACAAGAATTTGTGTATATATGTATATATAAGTGTACAACACATACTCTGGAGCTCTGACCACTGAGGGCCTGCATGCACTGACACCCCAACAACCACCTACCTGGTGCCCAGTCTCTGCTCTCTGAGTACCAACTGTTGTAGAAAGGTATGGGGTTTCCTCGAAGAGAAGGCTGATTCCAGGTCTGGACAGGAAAGTCCATGAAGAGCCCAGCATATCATGTGGTACCAGAAAGCATCAAGAGCTAAATGAATACGGGAACATATCAGAAAGACACAAGCTGGCCTTATGGGGCTCCCAGTGGACAAAACTGGACAATATGAGAATCAAAATAAATAATGGTAATAAAGGATAATAACCAACTCAATAAAAAGGAAAACTGTTAGCCTGTACTGACATAAATAAATGAATAAACTGAAAGTTTGATAGTAACAGATATTTAGTTTTAAAAGTACCTTCCCACAGTATACTTACTAATTACAAAGACCGCACAGTGGAGAATCCTGGCAGAAATCACCTTGCAAATCAAGGGATCAAAGCAAATATAGTGGGACAAACTAAAATCGTGTGCCATCAAACAAAAGCGAAGAACTCAGCTTCCCTCCTGTGCTAGTCCAGCCAAAGAGGCAAAACCTGAATCCAATCAAAAGGAAACACCTGGGTGCACGATGCAACATAGAGATGATGTGTCACAGAATTGTATATTTAAAACCTACATAATCTTATTAACCAATGTCACCCTAATAAATTTTATTTTAAAAAAAAGGAAAGGAAAACACCAAACCCACACTGAGAGACAGTCTGCAACATAAAAGCCTATAACCAATGCAGGCATCAAGGTCAGGAACAACAAGGGAAGATGGAGTAAATGCCCCAGTGCGAAGGGGACTAAAGATACCTGACAAGAAAATGTCAGCACAATTCTGAGCTGGGTCCTTCTGGTGGGATGTAAATGGGTCTGAATGCAGCAAGGCATCCATGTTAACTCCCTGAGCTGGATGGTGAAGAAAGATAGTGTTTTGTTTGTGGGAAACACATCAATATAACCAAGGGGTGATGAGGGTTCATTCATGTCCCCAGCTTACTCAGGGTTTCAGAAAAAGTGTTTTGTGCCACAGTCACAACTCCTCTATAAATACAAGACGGTTTTTAAAAATTTAATGGAAGATAGTACTTTTGTAATTAGAAAAAATGCCTTCATTTGGACAGGGGGTGGCAAGTGACATTAACCATTCAAGCACTAAATCCAATTTTAATTAGATATGTTTTATCATGAGAGCAACTATTAAGACAAATGCACTTTTCACCCACATTTTATATAGCACAACAAAGTTTTACCTCCATTTGAGGGTACTGTTATGATACTAAAGTCTGTTACACATCGTTTGTTCCAAGTTCATGAAAGCAGATTTTTAAGCCATAAGAAAAGTGTTCCGTGGCTGTCAACCCACAGCCTAGACATGCACAGCAGAACATTCCAAACAACTTCAAGGTGCACATACATTAGGATTCCCTCCAGCTCGTCCCCAGGACCTCTAGCTCTCAGTGTCCTATGAGCAGTTCAGACACCACGTTCAGAGGGGAGAGCACAAGCCACTTGTCTGAGCCAGCCAAACCTGAACTATACAACACTTTCTAGCAAGAGGCAAACTCAGAGACATTAGCACATGGAGCCACCCATGTCACACCAAAGGAGCACTGCCCATGGACAGAGGAGTGACATGTGGGCTGGGTGAGGAGAGTGACCACGTTGTCAACAAGCAATGGCTTAAAAGAGAAGGAAAAAAAACCCCACACGCCTACCACTGCAGGACTGGTGTGAGGAGATGAGAAGGTGAGCAAAAGTACATTTTGGAATTAAAATATTCTTGTAAGAAGCTCCCTAATGCCTCCCAAGTAAGTTCTGAATCGGCTATGAGGACAGTAGCCTTCAGTAAAGCCATACCCCTCCTGATAGCAAAAACCTACTTACCCTACAAGTCAAGTGCAGTGAGATCTGAGGGACGTGAAGACCCACAGATTGGCACTGAGTCCTTTGCAAACCATTTCCTACTTGAAGATTTAGTCCTGAAACTGCCAGCACAGCCTGAAACCAAAAGGGCCTCTCTTGGAAGAAATCAAGAGCTGGATTTCACACACACACTCTCCAACTCCCAGCATCTTCGGTGGTTAAGCATCCATCCAGAAGCCCCAAGCAACCAAGGACAAGAGGAGGAGGCTGACATGCCACTGTGCTCCAAAGGCAAAGGCTCTTTCACAGCTCAAAGAAAAGCTGACTTTCCCCCAGTAACACCATCTTTTTCTGTTTGCCTAATCTTGCAGACAAGAGCTGCACTTACCAATCTCAATTGGACATGGGGGTAATCTCTAGCACCTGTATACTAGTAAACTAAGGAGGGATCCCCAGAGCACAAAGTTGGACAGGTTGCCCTGACTACAGCTGGCTTTTGGACGTTTCAGAGACCACAGGGCCACGCCTGGGAGCCAGCGGGCCCCTGTGTACAGGCAGCCAGGCGACAGAGCTCATCACCGAGCAGGCACAAAGGCAACAGAACTCTGGTCTCAGGGGCCTGCAGTCAACTCCAAGCACAGGCAAATGTAGCAAAATAGAAGCCTTGTCTCAAAAGAAAACAAATGTATTCTCCCAATTAATCTCACACACTAATTTAAACCAGTGCTACAGGACCACCTAACTCATCTTCTACTTATCGAAGTCTAAACAGTAAATACAATCCAATAATTCCATTTGCAAGATATTTATAAATGAGCTAAGTATTAATAAAATTAGAAACATAATATGTAACAGTGAAATGAAGAGCAACACACATTAATTACAAAGTAAAACCTGTCAGGATAATACAACATATTTGATTTTATTCCCCCCAGGCAGCAATGGTGGGAGTTTGCTCTAGTCATCATCTAGTAAGTCCAGGAGCCAAGGCACCATCTCCAGCATAAAGAACACCAAATGAGGGACAACATCCAGGAACATGCTCCCCACTATCAGGACAATACAGCGGAAAGACAAAAAAGATTGTGTAAGGCCATCTTTTCCTCTTTCATTTCTAATTTCTAAAGAAAAAGAGTTTCAGAAAGGGCAACAAGTTTTCAGCCCTTCATAACATGGAATCAGACATCATACATTTTATATTGAGGAGGCCGCCCTGAGGGCAGAATCACGTCACTCACTGCAACCCCAATGTCAAAAAATGCCAAATACATGCCCTCTTTCAAAAATTATTTCTTTTAACTCTATACTTTTTTGGTTTCCTCTTTCCCTCTGACCTATTTGTTCCAAGGGGTCTGGTCCTTTTGGGATAAGAGCAGTTTCTCTAGCTTAGCCATGCTCCCTAAGGCTATCTGTTGTGGCAACCTCTTGAGGAGAACAGCTCTCTCCAGAGCCTCCAGATATAACTCTCCTGACAGGTGAGAAACGGTTGCCATGCAGGTAGTTGCTATCAAGGCACCTGCAAGAATACTGCTTTTCCTCTCTGGAGAACCACACCCCAGAGCTCTGCAGGATGACTTAGAGCCAGGGAGTAGGGGAGAACTCAGCCACCAGGCCCTCCTGTGCCTGACCCAGGCAGAGTCAAAGAGATTTCAACTTCCAGTGTCCTCCCTCCCACCCCCATTCATGTAACTGCAGCTGCCCAGGCCAGGTGATTCAGGGGCCTAACTCAAGGCTCCTCACGCGAGGTACCAACACCAAGTTCACAGCACAAAACTTCCATAAGGGCACATCAGTTTCTGCCGGAGAGTAACAATATATACTAAGGCACCCAACTGAGGCTGAAGTTATTCTCCCACCAGGAAAAAACCCATTGGTCCAGATGTGCTGTGTCTAGAAGCTTTAAGTGCGGTCACTGACCCCATGGCCAAAAAGAGTGTATCCTGCTCATGAGCATTCGGTCAATGAGAAACCTGAGCAGTGGGGACACTAGGCAGGATGCTTTCTCACTTAGTAGAGCAAAAAGAATTACTGTTCCACTTCAGAAATTTGGTCCCCAGCTCACACTCCCCAAAAGAGATGGTAGCCGGTTAGACAAAGGGATCATGCTGATAATAGTTAAAGTATGTCAGTAGGAACATCGAGCTCTGAGCATACGCAGCAGCAGCAGCTCTCCAGTAGGCACATGGTCAGCACACCTCTGCTTCTCAGCAGTCTGTCAGTCCAACCACATCCAAACCTCCAGAGAAAGCTGCTCTGCAAAGGTGGCTGCTGAAGCCATAAACCCAATGGCAGCTGAAACACACAAAAGCAACACTTTGGGGCCTGTCCCTTGGATAGACTTGTTTCTACATCCAGCATCTCCCTCAGAGCCTAGAAGGCAGCAGCTCATTATAATTCACCTTAGGTCAGAAAACAACAAGTATTCAGAATATTACCTTTTTATCGAACAATCCTATCAGTTCACCCCCTCAAAACAAGCACAGGGCACCTGCCATGACCAGGTCACCTGCTACAACAAGGGGGCCCAAAACAAGTAAAGATACATAGATGACTTAGCCTGTGATCCAACTGGGGGTGGGGGCAGGTAAGACCAAGAGACCTGGCTCAGGCAGCCAGAGATATACAACTAGGTCCAAACTGAAATAAGGTCTCCTGACTCCCAATCCAGTGGAGCATTCCTATAAACACCTAACCCTCTGTCCTGTCTGGGCTGCTGCTACAGGATGATGGACACACTAGTCCCGCAAGAGCCTAGAGTAGAAAGCCAACCCCTGAAGGTGGCCGCACATGGACTGATAGCAGTCACCTACAGGTTACCGTGGAAATTGGCCCTGAATACATTAGTTCTGGACTTTGATTTGTTCACTTCCTTACCTGGACCCACTAATGAATATGTATTGGTGAAAAATACCTGCTTGATGACTGAATAAATGAGAGATGTTCAAAATTCTAAAGGACACAAGACAAAAAGTTCAGTAACAATTCTCTATTACCATTACCCTTGTCAATATCTGTGACGTTGAGGACTCCAACAGTGCATGTGACACAGCCTCAACTCAGCCACTCCTGCAAGCAGCTTCACCTGCCAGTCTGAAAAAATGGGAGCTACATCCTAGAGCTCTTTCAAGGACTGCCCCTGGAAAGCAGGGCTGCTCAGCCTCAGTGCCCCTGACCTTTTGCATGAGATAATTCTTTGCTGTGGGGCTGTCCTCTACCCAGTGAATGCCAGTAGCACATCTGAGTCATGACAACCAAAAGGTCCCCAGACATTGCCATATGTTCTCTGGGGACAAAATCGTCTGACTAAACCAGTGGTCAGCAAACTCATTAGTCAACGGAGCGGCAAACTGCGGCTCGCCGTTTGCCAACCACTGGACTAAACCATTGCTGGAAACAAAGGGCATGATGCTTGGTATGTGGGAAAGAAAGCAAATAAAAGCTTTAATAGACACAGCTTTTTGAATCACTTGTGCACCCTTGAAACAGATCACAAAATGGGATGCTGTATGAATGACTATCTGCTCCAAGTATCATTCTTCCAAACTAAGTTACTGATAAACTGCGTTGACCAAGGGTTCAGAGCTATCAAAGGTGGCGGGTGAGACCACAGCGATTCAGCTTCTTATCTTTACTTTTATGTTAATCCTCATCAGAGGATATTCTTCCATTGATTTTTATTTATTTTTTAATTTCTTTATTGATTAAGGTATTACATATGTGTCCTTATTCCATTACACCCCATCTCCCATTCATGCCCCCACCCCCCTGTTGTCTGTGTCCATTGATTAGTCTTATATGCATGCATATAAGTCCTTTGGTGGATCTCTCCTCCTTACCCCCCCACTGTCCCCTACCTTCCCTGAGGTTTGACGTTCTGATTGATGTTTCTGTGTCTCTGGATCTATATTTGTTCATCAGTTTATGCTGTCCATTGATTTTTAGAGAGGGTGGAAGGGAGGGGGAGAGACAGAGAGAAGCATTGATGTGAGATAGACTCATTGATTGGTTGCCTTCAGCACCTATTGCACTGACTAGGACTGGGGATTGAGTCCGCAACCAAGGTACATGCCCCTGACCGGAATCAAACCCGCAACCCTTCAGTCTGTGGGCTGACGCTCTATCCACTGAGTCAAACTAGTTAGAGTTCAGCTCCTTAACTTTAAAAGAAAGGAGCTAAAGTTCTACAGACTAGGAAACACCCAAAATCCAAGGGCTGATGAAGAGTAAGTAGGTCCAAACTGAAATAAGGTCTCCTGACTCAGTCCAGTAAATACTCAACCCTCTGTCCTGTCTGGAAAAAGCACTAATGGCCAGCAATCTACACCTAACACACAAGCACTGCTGTACATCTTACAAGGCCCACTTCCAGGAACATCTGAGACTATCAATTCATACAAATAAAAGGCAAACCTAAGAGGGTTTTCAGAAAACACTTATTTGAAAAGAATTCATACTGACTGCTCAATGGCACTTGCTAACCAGGGTTTTCTGCACCACCAATTTCCTGCCTCTCCTCATCCAGATAGGGCCTGCTGTCCCAGTGGTAGGGTGTTGGGCATAGCTAAGCCTCCTGACAAGGCTCTTCACCCATAGCATAGTTGGTACAATGAACAGGATTGTGGGGACTGCAATAATACACTAATAATACTATAGCAAGCTGGCTGGTCGACCAAGGAATGTGATTAACCATAAAAATATTGTAAAATACTACCACAACAAAACAATGCCAAAATTGGCAATGCTGCCCTAGCCAGTTTGGCTCAGTGGATAAAGCATCAGCCTGTGGACGGAAGGGTTCCAGGTTCGATTCTGGTCAAGGGCAGGTACCTCGGTTGTGGGCTCGATCCCTGGCCCTGGTTGGGGTACATGTGGGAGGCAACCAATAGATGTGTCTCTCTCGCATTAATGTTTCTCTCTTTCTGTCTCTCCCCCTCCCTTCCACTCTCTCTAAAAATCAATGGAAAAATATCCTCAGGTGAGGAATAACAAAACAAAAAACAAACAAAAAAAGGCAATCCTTCATGATTCTTCCCTAAAAACTATCTCCAAAATTATGGCTTTATCTAAGATTTTTCTTGGATATATTAATACATGGTTTAAATCAAAACAGGATCACATTAATGCACTGTTTCGCCACTTGCTGCACTTAGTTCCATTAAAAAAATGCATCATGCCCTGGCTGATATGGCTCTGTTGGTTGAGAGTTGTCCTGTGTACCCAAAGGTTGCCAGTGTGGATTCCCAGTCAAGGGGCATGCCCAGGTTTCAGGTTCAATACCCAGTCAGGGTGCAAAGGGAGGCAACTGATCTGTTTCTCTCTCTCCCCCTTCCTCTCTCTCTAAGGTCAATAAAAACATTTTTTTAAAACGCATCATGCTGTCTTTCCAAGTTTTACATACAAATTGACCTATTTGCAATCGCATGAATAGGATGAACACAAATCCCCTGCTGATGCTGCTCCCCCCCCCCACCACCACCCTTTTTAGTGATTACAAATGCTGAAGAGAATACCCTTTGCCCACCTGAGCCTGTACCTCCACAGGACAAAGTTTTAGAAATAGTTACATGATCATGAGGGGTACATGGATGGGCACTGTCAAAGCAGATGAACCCACTACAAGCTACACTATTCACACTCCACAACATCTGCATTAACCTGACACCTCACTTTTGATAACTAACACAGTCATGCTTATTTTTCCAATCTGTAGGGAAATATGATTTTAATGTCAATTCTTTGATCGTCAGTGAAAGTAAAATCTTGCTTTGCTTACTGGCCATCTGATTTTCTTAACCGAGAAGATGAACCTATTCACAACCTCTGTCCACTTTTCTGCCAGGGTATTTCAGCATACATTAGATGAAGCAAAATCCATGGCTATGCAACTAAGGAGAAAAGCAAAGAAAGAACTATAAATTTCAGTGAAACTCAAGTTGTAAGCTCAAAAGAACATTGCTAAAGGGCACCCAGGCAAAAGTGATAAGAAAATATTATCAAAAGAGATATGTTTTGGCTTTCATGCCCTGGTCAAAGACTGTGGAGGTTTTTCTGAGGAAAGGGAAATAGAATCTTTCACCTAGGGACACCTGCTACCATGGAGGGTGGGAAGCCTTTCTGAAGACAGAGGGAGTTAAGTTCTTCCATAGTTACTGCTGAGTTTGTAGCTTTGTCCCTCTCTTGGCCCCCAAAATACAGGCAGCCAAGCAAGAGGCGGAAGGTTTTTTTCTGGATAATCCGAAGAGACCCAAAGAAGCTGATAGGATATTTTAATGGCCCTACCAGGTGCTTCTAAGCACAGGCTCAGGGGCTCTCTGAAAAATGTGCAGGCAGGGGAACATCCCAGATAGCCCAGAAAAGGCTCTGATGAAAGGCAAAATCCCCAAACAAACAACATCCTGAAGGTAACAATGACTTCAGGGGAAAGAAAACTTTAAAACTCGCTAATGTCTTCAGATAAGAAATACCACATCCATGAAACAAAAACAGGTTACAAAATAGGAATAGAGAGAACAAGAGAAAGTTCTTTGAAATAGAATGAGAAGAACTCAATAGAAAGGCTAGAAGATAAAGTTGAGAATGTCTTCCAAAAAGAAAATAGAACACCTAAGAAAATCAGTGTCCATACAGAAGCTCTAAGAGTTTCATTCTAGAAAGAGAAAGTGGCCCTGGCCAGTGTAGCTCAGTTGGTTGCTCTAAGACCCATGCGCTCAAAGACCCATGCACCAAGAGATCACAGGTTAGATTCCTGGTCAGGGCACATGCCCAGATTGTGGGCTCAATCCCTAGTAGAGGGAGTGCAGGAGGCAGCCGATCAAAGTTTTTCTCTCTCCTTCTCCCTTCCTCGCTCTGGAAAAGAAAAATCAATTAAAAGACAAAAACATAGAAAGAGAAAGTGAATGGGAAGAAATCAAAGTAATAAATCAGGAAAAATGCCCAGCATTGAAGGACAGGAGTTTCCAAATAAAAGGGTCCAAAGTGTTCCAAGGGACATCATCACACTTGGTATTCTTTGAATTTCATAGTGAAAAAATCCTTTAAGCTGAAAACAAAAACAAACACAACAACAGTCACACATAAAGGCTTCAGCAATAACACTGAAAGATGGGGGTGGAGGCCTAGGACAGATTTATACACTATGAGGTTAATAAAAAACACAATTTTATAAGATAAAAAGGTGGGTTTGACATTGAGTTTTAGTGACATATACACAGAAAATTAAGTGAACAAACAAGACTCATAAAAACTTTATGGAAAACAAAAATTTATTTAGGAAAGATAAAGTGACCCATCACACTATCCGGCCTAGCTGTGAGACTATGCAGTCATAATATAAACACTAAATTCTGAACTGTCCAAATTAAAGATGCACCTGCTCTGATTGCCATGTATTTGTCTGCACAGCAACAGCAAAGGGTAAAAGAAAACCAGAAACTTCACATCTATTCCAGAGTCAAGTGAAGAGAATGTATGAAATGGAAGAGCCATAAATAAGCAAGTCAGCACATATGCTATAAAGATCAAAGGAATGACCCAAGAGCAAGTGTGGGTGCTCTGCAGAAGAAACATGACCTGGGGAAGGCTAGTCATAGTTTTTCCTTACAAGCCTTTCTATATTTATTTGACCTCTTAAAAATATGAAGATACATCCTTGATTTGAAATAAAATTAAATTTTTATTTTAAAATTCATATGAATCCAAATAACAAGTATTAAGGGTGAGCATGCAGTCAATGTATTTTACCAAATTAACAGCAAGCATCAAGATGACTAACTCCACAATCCTGTACTCCCATGGAACTACATGTCTGGCTTGCATTTAACGGTATTCGAGGAACTTCAGCGTGCTCGGAAAATAACAACGTACTAGGGATGTCACTTACAAAATGTCTCTGATTTAAGAAAGAAAATTTTGCTTAGCCCAAAATAATCCATTTTTAAAGTGTAATACACATGAAAGAGTTTCTCTTCTTGGTTTTCAATGTTTAATGTGTGGTGCTTCTAAGGGAAAGGCATGTTCTCTGGCTGCTTTTCTACTGGGTCAAAACTTTTATAACATGAATTTTGGACTTTTTGCAGCCATAACTCAGCAATTGAGAACTCAACTGTGTGCTGATTTTTCCAGGAGTGTGGTTATTTCTTAATAGAAAAGGAAAATGCCTTTCTATGTATGATCTGTGGGAGGAATGTGTACTGAAGGAGTGATACCAGTATAAACACCACTCGGTAGTTCAAAAAGTGTGTTGTTCTCTGCTCAAGCCCTTTTAGTAAATGAATGTTTCAGTTGGGAAGCATTAATGGAGAATCTACCTGATCCATTTGTGACTGAAGATCACAAGTCATCCTGGGGGACAGTGTGATCACCTGAAACCCTGTCCCAAACAGTGTCTTAGATAGGACTAAAGGGCATGAAGTCCTTCACAACAGGATCTCAGCAAGCCCTCCACCCTTTCAGAGGTTGGCAGTATACCAAGTTCTCAAGCTCTTGCCCATATATGCCCAGCTATAGCTGTCACACGTCCCCTTTACATTAGCTAGTCTTCCTGCCTAGAACACCCCATCCTGCCAACTCCACATAGAAAATCTCTTATTCATTCTCTAAACCCCACTTCAATAACTACACTCTTTCTGAAGACTTCCCAACAGGTTGTTTTCTAATCTGCCTTCTTCCTCTACCCAAATATGTTGGACCTATCTCCATTACTGTACTTACAGCACTGTAATCTAATTATCCTTTTACCAGTAAATCCCCTATACTAGACCATAAACTGCTTTAGTGAAAAAAAAGTCTATACCCTCTTTACCTTTGCATCCACAGACTCCTTAACAGTGTCTGGCACACGGCAATTCCCAATAAATGTTTCTTGAACTGTTGAAGTTATGAGGCTGAAGTCAGACAATAAGAAGCCCCAAACAGCAAAACCAAAGGAAAAAGATATATACACGTGTGTGTGTAAAAGCCTAACCCGTAGTTATGAAGTGCACTGACCACCAGAGGGAAGGAGGGACGGGGGAGGGTGGGAAGAGATTAACCAAAGATCTTATATGCATACTAGAGACCCTGGTGCATCCGCCTAGGGTTCCCAGAATGCAAGAGGACGCACGTCAAGCCGAGGGACCCCACCAGTGCACGGATTTGCACCGGGCCTCTAGTACTTAATGATTCAAGAAATTCTACCATCAAGCAGCTGAGATGTCAGCTTGGCCCACTGGATAGGGCCTGGAGGTGCTTCGGAATATGGCCCAATGATCCTAGGAGTGCTCTCCTTAGGCTCACTGATCATGTACCCAGGTGATGTTAACCTGATTACAGAAGATGCATGGCACTTAATTGAATTAATGGCAGTTACAGGGAAGTCCAATCTTCATTATAAATTAACTGGCTTTCAAATGTTGTTCCTCAAGGCTTTGAAACACCTTCCCAACTACTTTAAACACTGCTTCCAAGCATCCTAAAATTAAACGTACTTAATGAGCATAGCTTGGGGGTATTTGACCAGTTCAAAATGGTCAAATATAAACTGGAGCACTAGGTTTCCTCCCATGTTCCATCATTCCAGGTTTGCTTCCATATGTGGACATCAATCAACTGCCTCAGACAAAATCCTGACTATAACACCCCTACTTGCCAATAAAGTGAGGATCCTTAAGCAGATACCAAACACTGGTAAAGTCATTGCCTGAGGGCTGAAGATAGCCATGAAACGGAGGACCCATAACAAAACCCAAAACTGAAGGGCCAGTCATCCGTTCCTGAAGATGCTTCATCTGACCAGAAGCGTTGCTTAATAAATAGCATATATGTATTTCCTTTGGTTTTACGTGGTATCCAAACTCCATGCAAAGTCTGACCCTCCCATTTCCTAAGTCGGGTGGGAGAGGATATTTGGCAGCTGGCCCTGAGTACATGACCACTTTCCAAAAATTGTCCTCTGTACCCGCTAGTGTCAGATACAACTTCAGGTTCCCAACACGAAGCTGTCGCACGTCAGAGACTCAAGAATGTGTTTATTTTCAATAGGGAGCAATCTACAAATGCTTCCTGTGCGAGAGCACCCGCGCACAACCTTCAAGAGTGTGGGACGACTGCTGGGCCTACAGGCCACCGGGAGGGAGGAAGGACACCCCAGCTAGGGCAGGGGGCAGCGCTTCTCCCGTCCCGCCCCGGCATGCTGCCCTCCCGCCCCCGAGTCCCCGAGCCACGGGATCCCAGTGGGTTTGGGAGTGCCCCCCAGGTCTCACCTCGCGACCCGGACCCCAAGGAGAAAGAGGGAGGGGAGCCCTCGGCCCCGCCCTCCCCCTGGGGCATAGGCCCCAGCCCCAGGCGCTAGAAGGCCACGTCCCCCGGGACCGTGCTGGCTCTAAGGTCTGCGCACAGACCCGCCGGCCCACGTGACGTGCGGCAGCCAATCGTGGCGAGGTCCCCCGACCATCGAGACGACGGTGGCCCAGGGCTGGAGCGGCCCGCTCGACCGCTTGCCATCCCCACTCCGGCCCCGCTCCAGCGCTTCCAGCTCGGTGCTGCCGCCATCTTCCTGGAGGAGAAGGCCAGAGGAGAAGGCGCCCGTCCCTGCGGTCGCTCCGCACTCTTACCGCCACCTGCCCTTCCCCGAACGCCTCGGTTCTCCTCAGCAGTCACTTAGCTCCTTCTAAAGAGACTTCCTTCCCCCCACTCTAGTTACCCACAAGCGAAGAATCACATTACCTGTTCCAGTCTTACCAGCGTAAGGAGATCAGGCTCACAAGCTGGGAACTGTGGCGAAACAGGGACAAGCCGCCATCTTGGTAAAGGAGAAGAGGCTACGCTTGACCTCCCCCCCACCCCCAGCGTCTATATGGCCAACCGCCGTGGGAGGGGCACGGCGCCTGCGCAGAGGCGGAAAACGCGGACGAGCCTGCGCCTGCGCACTTAGAAACCGGCGCATGGGGGTGGGGAGGCAGGACAGGTCGCTCAGAGGAGAGGAATGCGTTGGCAAAAGGGCGGGGCGACGTGATGACGCAATCCGCCTGCCCGCGGGGCGGAGCGGGAGCAGACGGCAGGCGCTGGGTGGGTACGCGGCGCGGTCGGTCGGCTTTTCTTCGGCTCCTCCGCGGTGAGTGTCTCGTCGTGGGTCCTCGCCGCTGCTGCCGGGATGCGAGCTGTAGGCCGGCACAGAAGGGGTAGGGGGCCCGCTCTGGATGTCGGTTAGCCGTACCAGGGGGCGCACTGGCGGTGGTGACCGTGCAGTGTGGGGGAGGGGCTGTCAGCCTGCCGTCCTTCGTACTCGCCGCCCTCCCAGGTTCTCTATCCTCCCCCGTCCTTTCCCGGGCCCTCCTCTCCCGTCTCCCCAGCCTTCCGGGCCCTCCCCGGGCCCCGCCCCCCGGGAGCCCTGTCTCTGACGGAAACGACGGGTGTGTCCCGGGAGAACCCAAGTGACCCCTCGCTGACTCTGTGATAATTCTGTGGAACTGTTTCAGTAGTAGGCCTGGGGTGCCTGACGCGCAGTTGGCGGTCGTGGTCCAGGAGGGAGAGTGCTTTTGTCGTGCGGCCATCCTTTTGTAGCTTGGACATGGGCCATTTTCTCCCGCTAGCCCCTGGCAGAAGGGAAGCCTCCGGAAGTCCTTGCCTCCTTGGCTGTCTGGCTGCAGGGGAGAGGCCCCACCATTCCCTTGAAGGCCTGAGGTGAGGAGGCCGATCTGCGGCTACCCTTTCTTTCTGTTAAGCCCCAACTCTCGAGTGGTCCACAGAACCCACAAGACCTGGCCACCATTTACTTTTCCGCCTAATTTTTTACCAGTACCACCCTTACCTTGTCTGCCCTCCCCCATAGACACGTGACCCAACCACACTGAACTGCTCAAACTGCTGTGGTCTTTCTTTTGGCTTTGGCCCAAACCCTTTCTTTTGTCTAGAACCCAGCTACCTCCCCATCTTTTCTGCCTTTTGCTTGCCTAGTCCCAGCTCTGCTATTCAGAACTTGGTCTAGATTAGATTTCCTACAGCTGGCATAGATGTTGGCCTGAGATTAGCCTTTGTCATACTGTATGGTAGTTGTCCTGTGAAGGGCAGGGGATGTGTGAACTTAGTCACCTTACCCATTGCCTAGCACAGTGACCCTCACATAGTAAGTTCCCAAATATTTATTGAACGATTTAATGTTATAATACCTCAAAATAAGTATGTTCCAAAACAGACTTACTGTCATGAGGAGAGATACATAATGGTGTAAGGGGTCATGAAAGCTGCTTCCTGGTGTTTGTAGTTGGAGGTTCACGATGTCCATTTTTGGTAGTTCCGACACAGGCTTTCTTTGCACCACCCAACTTCCTAACTCACTGTGTGCTGCTCTGTCGAATCTTGGCAGTGATCTCGGCTAGAAAGGATATCCTGATATTTCTTTCCATTGTCCATCTTGATCTCTCACCCTTCATAGCAGCCCAGGGTAAAGAACAAGGGCTTTTCCATTAGGTCACATTAGCAGGGTGACCTAGGGAAATGAGCAGGGGATGAGTGGAACCTCTATCGTTCATAAATGTGATTCACATCCCTTTTTATATCCAACACTAAAGACAAACTGTTAAAAAGGAAGTTTTTGTTCTTTTTCCAGAGAGAGGACACCAAAACTCATTTGGCAGCAGAATTGGGTTGAATCCATATATATAGTCCATTCCACTTTTCGCTAATTGTCATACATGTCACTACGTAAAATACATTGGGATGTGAACTGCTGCCCAAGATACCATTGAGGGTGTTATGGGGTATACTATACATGTACCTTCTTCAGATCAAAATAATCTGAATGCCAGAACATTCCAAGGGCTTTAGATAAGTGATTATGAACCTTCTAGGTCCTACACTGCAGGGTCATTTTGTGGACTCAGGATAATGTATATAAAATACAAGAGTAATATGCCAATAAATGGTAGTTATGGGTAGTCCAGTAATATAAATGCCACCAGCAGAATATGTTTATATTGCCAAGAACCCAGTTTTATCCATTGTTACTCATCTTTTGTTTTGGAAACTGAATTGGCATGGGAGTATTGCTTTGTGGAAGAAGAAAGCCATGGGTCAAGGAGAAAAAACTTTTAAACAAGATCTAGCATCTAGAACACTAGAATGAGCACAACCTAAAAGAATAAAATTTTTATTTGACCACATTTCTGAGGTTTGGGAGATCCAATTGGTCTGCACCCAAGATTAAATTACAGTGCTTGGCATTCTGTGTTGCTAGATCAAGACTTTCTCACTGAAAACAGGTGCATAAAGAAAAGCAATTTGTGCTCGACTGGTGTGAGTCAGCAGTTGAGCCTGGATCCATGAACTAAGAGGTCAATGGGTCAATTCCTGGTTAGGGCACATGCCCTGGTTTTGGGCTCGATCCCAGTAGGGGGTGTGCAGGAGGCAGCTGATTGATGATGTTTCTCATCAATGTTTCTTTCCCTCTCCCTTCCTCTCTCTATAAATTAAAAAGAATATTTTTAAAAACAATTGGAATTTTTAAAAATTATGCAACTGCTGTGAAGAAAATTTAAGCAACTTTGAAAAGAGATTTTTATAGTAGCTGTTTATAAATTATGCTCCGTTAAAACTGGGGAGGTGGAACCCTGGCCAGGTGGCTCAATTGGTTAGAGCATTGTCCAGATATGACAAGATTTCGGGGCACATACAGGAAACAACCACTGAATGCATAAATAAGTGGAACAACAAATCAATGTCTCTTTCTCTCCCTCTCTCTAAAATCAATAAATTTAAATAAAAGCCCTGGCCAGTGTAGGTCAGTTAGTAGGGTGCCATTCTGTGCACCAAAAGATTTCCAGTTTGATTCCCAGTCAGGGCACATGGCTTGGCTTGCAAGCTCGATCCTCAGTAAGGGGTGTGCAAGAGGCAGCAGATGGATATTTCACTCTCACATAGATGTTTCTCTTAAAAAAAAAAAAAGAAGAAAGAAATGATGAACAAAGTATCACAATAGAAGGTTAAATAAAATCTAGAAGCTGGTTCTTTGAAACAAATTCCTTAGAAATCCTATCTTAACCTTGGTTAGCCAAGCCATACACTGGGGTGCAGGGGCCTGATTTGGTCAGAGGTGATTGGAAACATTTCCATTTGAAAGGGAAACTTAAGAGTGTGCGGTATTCATGAAAAGATTTGGGGGAAGTGGGGGGCAGAAAATGGAAAGACGCTTTCTAATAAAGTTTCTAAGCTTCAGAGAATAAAATTTGACTGCATTCAGATCTCTTGACTCTGTTACCAAAGGTCAGCCAACAGATCCCACATGTTTCCCAAAGTTTCAAGGCTTCTAAAATTTGCATTAAAATTCCAGATAACTCTAAAACTGTCACATTTCTCATACACTCAAGTGCCTTAAGTCCTTTTTCCTTTGCTTATAAATGTAGTTCATATTGCTTTGTATGCCCCAGTGCCAAAATCTAATTCTCAGGCGCTCTAGGAATCTTTGACAGCTGGGTAGCACAGTGCTCTTCAAACACCCCTTTCTCCTTTTTTTAATCTTCACCTGAGGACATGGGGGGGGGGGGGGGGGGAAGGAGGGGGAGAGAGAGAGAGAGAGAGAGAAACATCAATCTGTTGCCTCCTGTGCATGTGTGTGCCCTGACCAGGAATTGAACTGGCAACCTTTCAGTGCACAGGCCAGTGCTCAACCAGCTGAGCCAGGCACCCCTTTCTTATTGAAAAGGTTCAAAGAGAGGAGAAGACCCAGTTCCAGAGGTCATAGAAACTTGTCTTCCCCTGATATAACCTGTGATTGCAGTACCTAACATATTCTCATTATTAAATAGAAAGTCAATATTCTTGAAAATATGGAATGATGTATATATGTATACATAGATTTGTATGGTTGCTTTCATGAACTAATTCATCTCTAATTTGTCTTTATAATAAATAATTTTATCATTTCTGGGGAAGTATTTGATTTAATTGAGAAGCTGAGTGAACAAGCTATTGATGCCTTATGTGTGTTTTTCATGTCAATTCATGCTAAGTTAAATACGTGTATGCATTATGGATATATGCCTGTGTGTTTTTACAGATTGACGGAACTTCTCTGAAGATGTCTAAGGTAAGAACTTATACTTCCTGTATCTACAGTGTGAGCAGAAATGGCTTTATGTTCTCAAACTGTTTATAGTCAAAATTTATGATTTGTTATTATTTTTATTTAAGTATGGTTTTATTGATTTCAGAGAGGATGGGAGAGGGAGAGAGAAAAAAAAACATCAGTGATTAGAGAGAACCATTAACCAGCTGCCTCCTGCACACTCCCTACTGTGGATTGAGCCTGCAACCTGGGCACCTCCTGGTTCATGGGTTCATACTCAACCATAAAACCACACCAGCTGGGCATTATGTTTAATATAGCTGATCTAACTATGGTATAGCTGATTCATTATTTTTAATATAGCTGGTCTATTTGGTTCATTAAGACAAAGTTCTAATTTAATTGTCCTAAAAAGCTTTGAGCCTTTTTTCTCTCAGATTTCTGATTGTTTCTAAATACATCAGGAACAACACATTTAGCCTCTATAGGTCATTCCCATCAGACTAATCAAATAATAATTTAAAATTCTAATAATTTAACATAAAATTGATGGGCTCTTCAGCTTGATAAATTGGCTTATATTATCTTTTGCAGATTAGCCCAGAGCCCTGGAATAAATTAGTTCTAAAAGACATGTGGAGGAAAGCAGAATTTGTGGTTAAAATTACTAGATTATATTCTTTTTGCCTTTCATTTTTGAATTTTTGGGTGTTAGTGTCTGATACATAAGCATCGTGCTAGTTTTTGTTTTTTATACAAGGACTAGAGGCCCTGTGCACGAAATACATGCACGGGTAGGGCCCCTAGGCCTGGCCAGTGATCAGGGCAAATCAGGTTCCCTGCCTCCCCACCTCCTCCTCCCCTCACTCCCTCCAGTGCCCTGCCACTGGTCCCACACCATGTTTTGTGCTACCCCCTGGTGGTTAGCGCACGTCATAGCGAGCGAGCAAATACCCATTATCCCAGTTGAACTCCTGAGGGGACACTTTGCATATTCGCCTTTTATATATCTACTAGGGGTCCAGTGCATGAATTTGTTTACCTTGAAAGGAAATGTAGGCCACAAGGCTGCAGTGGGCACAGGGGCGGGACTCAACCCCTCCCATGGCAGTCCCACTCCCGCCACCGCCGCTCCCATGCACTAACAGCACCAGCCCCGCTGACACCCGCTGATGGAGCTAGCGATTGGGGCCAGCACCTGCAGGGGGTGCAAGCAGCAGCTGTTGCCCTGATTGCCCCTCAGGAGCGGGCAGGGGGATGGAGAAGCCCTCAGGTGCAATCGGGGCTTGCAACTGCCACTCACACCTGCTCACAGCGCCAACCAATCAGGACCCACACCAGGCGCCGTTAGCAGGTGCGAGTGGGGCCAGCAGTGGGTGAGCCCGCAACCCGGGCACCTCCTGGTTCATAAGTTCATACTTAACCGGCAGCAGGTGCAAGCGGGGCTGTCGCCAGCAGCAGGTGCAAGAGGCAGCTGCTGGCTCTTGCCCTTCAGGAACAGGGGGAGGTAGAGAAGCCCTGAGGGGCAGTTGGGGTCAGCAGTCGCCACTCGCACCTGCTGACGGCGCCCAGCGATTGGGGCTGGTTCCGGGCACCAGCAGCGGGTGCAAGTGCCAGGCCGGACCGTGGCACACGGGAGCAAAGAATTTTCAGTAACCACCAGAGGCTCGCCCTGATGACAGCGACTGGCGCCCTGCCTTGGTCTGGCACCCCCACTCACCTGCTCCACCATCCCACTGCCGCCGACAGCCGCCATGTTCCTGGTGGTCTGCACATGTCATAGCGACCGGTTATTTGGTTGTTCTGCGGTTCGGTCTATTTGCATATTAGGGTTTAAATATATAGAGATATACTAGAGACCGGGTGCACGAATTCATGCACCAGTGGGGTCCCTCAGCCTGGCCTGCAGGATCGGGCTGAATTCGGCTCTCCGACATTCCCTGAGGGGTCCCGGATTGTGAGAGGGCGCAGGCCAGGCTGAGAGACCCCACCGGTGCATGATTGGGGCTGGGGAGGGGCATGGGAGGTTGGCCAGCCGGGGAGGGAGCGCGGGATGGCTCCAGGGCATGTCTGGCCCATCTCACTCAGTCCTGATTGGCCAGACCCCAGTAGCAAGCTAACCTACTGGTCGGAGCCAGAACATCTGCCCCTTGGTGTTCAGTGCACATCATAGCCACTGGTCGACTGGCCCCTGGTGGTCAGTGCACCTCATAGTGAGCAGTCTTAGCATATCATTAGCATATTATGCTTTGCTTGGTTGAATGGACGAATGTATAAGTTAACCATTAATTCTCTTACCCAGAAATAACCACTGATAGCTTCTTATGAATATTCTTATTAGTCGTGAATATACATTTAGAAAGTAAACTAATTGATGTATCTTGATCTCCCATTTATAGTGTGCCACTGCCTGGTTCTGTAGCTTTACTTACTTTGTTCCATGTCCATCTGTCATTTCTCAACAGGTGTCCATCTGTCAGGGAATATTGACACTTAGCATTGTCAGCTATGTCTCTCATTCTCAGTCTTCTCTGTCTTGGTCCTTGAAGTTAGATACTCAAAGTCCTACCCCCAAGTTGCCTGCCTCACCCTTGGTGAGGCTTGTTCCAAAGAGCTAGGACTATAGCAAGGGAGAAGACTTTTTCCTAGATACTTTTCACAAATGCATCACACTTGATACATTTTTCTTTTATGTGTTGCTTAATTGCTTAACAGAACTGTAATTTTAGGTCAATATATGGGTACAGAATAATACTGGATTGGTTTTTCTTCTTTTTAATAAATGTTCTTAAGCGAATACCATTAATTTTAGCTCATGAGAACTAATGATACTTAGATTTGTCACAGTTTCATTATGTCTTATAAGCAATTGATAAGATATTTTCTCCCCCTTTCCTTTTTTCTGTAAAATTTTATTTTAGCAACAACCAACTCAGTTTATAAATCCAGAAACTCCTGGCTATGTTGGATTTGCAAATCTTCCTAATCAAGTTCACCGAAAATCAGTGAAAAAAGGTTTTGAGTTCACACTAATGGTGGTCGGTAAGAAATTAACTTTCATTTTTGAGTTTATTAAATACTGGAGGCCCAGTGCACGAATTCGTGCACCAGTGGAGTCCCTCAGCCTGGCCTGCAGGATCAGGCCGAAACTGGCACTCGGATATCCCCCGAGGGGTCCTGGATTGTGAGATGGTGCAGGCCAGGCCAAGGAACCCCACTGGTACACAATCAGGGTCGGGGAGGGACGCAGGCTGTTGGCCAGCCAGGGAGGGACTGCGGGAGGGCTCCAGGGTGTGTCCGGCCTGTCTCACTCAGTCCCTATCAGCCGGACCCTAAGCAGCAAGCTAACCTACTGCTTGGAGCATCTGTCCCCTGGTGTTCAGTGCACATCATAGCGAGTGGTTTGGTGACCTTAGCATATCATTAGCATATTACTCTTTGATTGGTTGAACAGCCAACTGAACACTTAGCATAATAGGGTTTTATTATATAGGCTGTAGCTATGTGCCTTCCCAACCTGTGGAGTGTAATAATAGCATGACCTATAAAGAGAAAATTTCTTTGTTGGCAGAATCAAATAACTTGGGAATTTGGCAGAGGTGGGGAGGGACGAGAATTTTTTAGAAAATTTTGCATCAGAGTAAAATTACAACTTTTCTGTCATTTCTTTAGATGTAGTGATAGTTTTTACTCATTGTGGCAGCCATCCTCCAAAATGTTGCTCAATGATCCTTGCCTCCTGGTATTCATGCAGCTCTCTAGTCCCTTCCCGTACTGAATAGGGCTTACCTGTGTAGCCAGTAGGACACTGCAGAAAGGAAAGTGTGTTACTTCGAGACTGGGTCACAAAAGACATTGTGCTTGTACCTTTCCTTCTCTTGGCTCATTCTGAGGGCAGCCAGCCACCATGTTGGGAAGACACTTGAGCAACCTTATAGCGAAGTCCCACAAGGCAAGGAACTGAGGCCTGCCAGTAGCCATGTAGTGACCTATCTTAGAAATATCCTCTAGCTCCAATTCAGCCTGTGGTTATAGCCATCCTGGCTGATATTCACTGTTTCTGCATGAGAGACACCCCCTGCCTCCCTCCGTAGAATTCCTAACCAAAAACTCCATGAAATAGTAATAAATGTTAATTATTGGTTTAGATCTAAGTGTTTTACGTATTAATAGATAACAAATACACATATTTAATTAGAAGTGTGTTTCTTTAATACTCAAAAAGACAGCTTCTTACATTTTTGTGGTGGATGTATTTTAAACAAGTAACAAATCTTACTAGATACACTTTATTAATTATTAAAGTCCTTTGAAATTGAATACTTACTGGAATTATTTTCTGTTATCACATATATTTTTTCATGGGTAATAGCATATACTGTGTTTCAGCATGACCATTACAAGCTTAACTATCTACTGATGAACTATTAATTGTTTACCATATCACATTTCATTCTTGATAACTGTAAAATTCTCCCAAAATGAGGAGGTAGTTTGATAATGAGTAGGACAAATTATTGTTTCTTAGGGTGTATAGTTCATAAATGAAATGAGAGAAATTGTGGAACCCTTGGTCCAGAGAAGGGAATGATGACGTGTTTTAGGATCACAATTAATGATAAAGATAATGCAGATTCAAGCTCGTGGTAGAAGAGAGAAATTCAGTGTAATCTGTCATGCAGTTGCTTCATAAAACAGGCAATAACTTTTTTTGTTTCTGGCCATGATAAAATAATTCACAGGGCCAGATAGTGAATATTTAAGGCTTTGTGAACCATACAGTTTTTGGTGGAGCCATTCAATTCTGCTGTGTTCCAGTGAAGCTTTACTTACAAGTAGCGGGCTAGATTTGAGATTTGCACTGAGGTTCATCGTTTGCTGCTTCCTGAAATAACTGCTACCAGACTAGTCATGGCATGAATAACCAAAGGCTGGTCAAAATACAGCTTCTCTAAGACATTCTGCAACAGGCAGTGTAGGACTTCAGTCTTTGAGAGAAGGAAAACAAATTATATAAAGTGTAAAGTCATTCCAGCTTTCTGCCATGTACCTGGGGAGGGCTAAGTTGGTCAGAGCACAAGAGTCTCAGAGCTGAAGGACTGATCACCATTAAGTGAACCTGAGTACTTGGATCCTGAGTTAACACAGCAGAGTTCCAAAGACAGCCAGGCCTCCAGAAATCTTCATGGGATACCCTTGGACACTGGCTGACACTGAAATTCCACAAGGCTGGGCAAAATGTAACCACAAAGGGAGTGGCTGAACTGGAGTGGCTACATGGAGTTGGAAAGCCGAAATGGGGTCAGGAGACATTAGAATTTCAGCCAACCAGAGGGGACATCACTAAACAGCTAGGGCATTCGTAGAAATTCTAGAAAGTACTTGGGAGTTGGGTTAAACCAGACAGAAAAGCTGTTTTAAACACTCCCTAACAAAGCTTTTAACAAGACTTGAAAGAACCAATTAACTACTTTCTGGGATAAGACTCACTCATTAGAGAAGGACATCAAAATTCAGTTATTTCAGTGTAAAATTCACAATATCTAGCATCCACTAGAAAATTATTGGATATGCAAAGAAGCAAGAAAATGTGGCACATAATGAGAGAAATCAGGCAAGAGAAATAAATCGAGAAATGACAGAGATGCTAGAGTGGACAGATAAGAACTCAAGTGTTTTTATTCATTTTTATTTTTTAATATGTTTTTATTGATTTTGGAGAGGAAGAGAGAGACAGAAACATCAATGATGATAGAGAATCATTGATCAGCTGCCTCCTACACAACCCCCCGTCGGGGATCCAGCCCACAACCCAGGCATGTGCACTTGGCCAGAATCAAATCCAGGACCCTTCAGTCCACAGGCCGACACTCTTATCCACTGAGTCAAACTAGCCAGGACAGAACTACAGTATTTTAAATATGCTCCGGTCCTGGAAGGAAAACATGAATATAATGAGGTAAATAAAAGAAAACAAAAATTAACCAAATGGAACTTCTAGAGTAAAAGAACCTGCAGTATCTCAGATGAAAAATTTCTGATGGGCCAACAGTAAATCATAGACTACAGAATAAAAGAAGGGCAGTCGAGCCCAGCTGGCATGGCTCAGTGCTTGAGCATTGTCCTATGAACCAGGAGTCACGTTTTAATTCCCAGTCGGGGCACATGCCTGGATTGCAGGCTTGATTAATGATTCCCTCTCATCATTGATGTTTCTATTTTTCTCTCTTCCCCTCACTCTCTGAAATCAATAAAAATATGTTTTAAAAAAAATTTTTAATAGGCCAGTCAAGAGCATCCTTACTAAAATCAACACTGTGCAGAATAAATACCAAGAACAGCAGACAGGTGAAGACGCCTCAAAAACAGGAAAACATTTTTTTTTCTTTTTTATCTTCACGCAAGGGTATTTTTCCATTGATTTCTAGAGAGGAGAGAGAAACATCACCTTAAGAGAGATACATCGATTGGCTGCCTCGCACACAGCCCCTTCTGGGGCTGGAGAACCTGCAACCAAGGTGTGTGCATGCCCTTGACTAGGAATTGAACCCACAACACCAGTCTGCAGGCTGATGCTCTAACCACTGAGAAATCCAGCCAGGGCGGGAAATCATCTTAAAAGTAGCCAGGGGGGAAAAAGGAAAATGTTGCATACAGAGGATCAAAGGTAAGAAGATAACCGACTTCTCAGGAATGACATAAGCCATGTGGCCTAACAGCTTAAAATACTAAAGGAGCAAAACTGCCAGCCTAAAAGTGTTCACCTAAAATAACCTTTAAAATGAAAGCAAAAAAGAAGAGACATTTTCAGATAAATAAGCTGAGAGACTTGATGACTATCAGAACTTGCACCATAGGAAACTTTAAATGAGGTTCTGCAGGTTGACAGGGGGAGCACTGGAAATGGCGAATGTGTTGTAAGTATAAAAGACCTGTTTTAAAGATAACTGACTTTAAAACAAAAATATTGTATACCACATGGAAATAATAGGGATATGGATAATGCAAAGACAGGAAGGTGACTAGACGGGTGCTGGGGTAAACGTCTCATGATATATGTGAAGTGACAGCATACTTCTTAAAGGAAGACCAAAGTTAAAGTACATTTTTGCATATTGCAGAGTGGCCAAAGAAAAAGATTTGGCTAAAAGCTAATAGCTTCAATAAAATACGGTATTAAAAAGTGCTCAATCCGCCCTAGCCAGCATGGCTCAGTGGATAGTGTCGGCCTGCAGACTGAAGTATCGCAGGTTCCATTCCAGTCAAGGGCATATGCCTGGGTTGTGGGCTCAATCCCCAGTAGGGTGCGTGCAGGAGGCAGCCAATCAATGATTCTCTCTCATCATTGATGTTTCTTTCTCCCTTAGTCTCTGAAATCAATTTTTTAAAAAAATGCTCAATCCAAAAGAAAGAAGAAAAAATAATAGGTGAGACAGCTCTGGCCAGTGTGTTCAGTGGTTAGAGCATCAGCCTGCACACCAAAGGATTGCGGGTTCCATTCTCAATCAAGGGCATGAACCTGGGTTGCAGGTTCCACCCCTGGCCCTGGTTGGAGCATGTGTGGGAGGCAACTAATTGATGTATCTCTCTCACATAGATGTTTCTCTTGCTCCTCCCTCCTTCCACTCTCTAAAAACAGTCAGTGGGAAAAATATCTTCAGGTGAGGATTAACAACAAAAAAGAATAGGTGATACAAATAGAAAAAATGTGGCAAAATGACACTTGAACACAACCATATTAATAATTATATGTCAGTGCACACGGCAAAGAGAAAGGAAGGACAACAGCAGTAAGTCAACAAATTTTGGACCCAGAGGGTGGAACATTGCTCAGGAAACAGATTCAGACTGATGATAGGTCAACAGCACAAAATAATCTCCAAGCTAATTATGCTGAGCAAAAGCAGCCAGATAGAAGCAGGCGTGAGTGAACCTGAGTATGTGAAGTTCTAGAATAATTGAAACCAATGGGTAGTAACAGCAGATTGATGTATGCATGGGGGGAGGGGGGTGGCGGGGAACGGGGGAAGAGTAACTCCTTAGTGTTATAAAGGTATTCTTGAGTGGAGTTTGAGTGAATGCCCATTGTATGTTTAATTGATGTATATGTAAGTAATACATAGTAAGTGAAGTTGGGCCAGTAAGAGTGAGATGGGTAGTGAAAAACATCTAGAAGGTTAACCACAAATGTTTAAACGTTAACTATTAGCAACCCAAGAAAATGGTGTATCAGGAAAATCCCAATACATCCAATTTGTAAGTCAGAGACTATTGGAGAGGAAAGGTGTAGTTTTTTTAAATTATGGCAGATTGCTAAAGAAATTAGAGCATATGGAAATGAAAGACACAAATGTTTGGGCAGCAATCTGCAAGGAATTTGAACTCACAAGTTGTTTATAGATACCAAAATCATCCATAAGAGAACATGATGACCATGCTGCTGAAGAGTCTCCTTAAGGGGTGACTGCTGGTGATAACTTACATCAAGTTGTTAGTCTTCCACAATTTTGTGGGATGGTGGCTCAATTTATAAGAAAAGCAAGATTAAAATTATAAAGGCTATTGCCAAATATGTTACCTTATAGAAAGTCAATAGTATGCTTAGTGTGACCAAATTCACAAGAGTGTTAGAGTGAGCACTGAGAAAATAAAACCTGGCTTAAGCAAAAATATGCTAACCTAATTGTAGGTTCAGGATTTGTGCATGTGACAGGAGTTGTTTGAGAGGGCAGAAGACCTAGCCACTTAGAATGCTGCCCTTGAGAGGCCTTCGGGAAAGGCCCTTGCTACACACTGAGGAAGCAGTGTCTCGTGTTGGTTAAAGTCAAAAGTCAATGTGAATAAAAACTTCCCTAGGTTAAGAATGTTATTTCCTGCCCTAGCCAGTTTGGCTCAGTGGATAGAGCATCGGCCTGCGACTGAAGGATCCCAGGTTCGATTTCGGCCAAGGGCATATGCCCAGGCCTGTGGGCTTGATCCCCAGTAGGGAGTGTGCAGGAGGCAGCCAATCAATGATTCTCTCTCATCATTGATGTTTCTATCTCTCACTCCCTCTCCCTTCCTCTCTGAAATCAATAAAAAAAAAATATATATATATATATATATATTTTTTTTTTTTTAATGTTATTTCCTACCATTCCTGGCTTGGCCTAAGTTTTTTTTGTGTTTTTTTTTTGGGGGGGGGGGAGGGGGGCGGCGTTTAGCCTGAGTTTAAAAAATAAAACCTCAGCCCTGGCAGGGTGGCTCACGGTTGGAGCGTCGTCCTATATTCCATAAGGTTGCAGGTTCGATCCTTGGTCAGGGCATGTACGGGAGACAGCTGATCAGTTTCTTTATCCCCCCTTTCCTCTCTCTAAAATTAATAAAATCATCCTTAGGTGAGGATTAAAAAAACCAAAAACCTCAGATTATAATCTGAAGCCTCTGACAGTTTGCCTGATGGGATCTCAGTGGAATTGTAAAAGCATGTGCCACTTTTCTCTCATGTTGTGGCGCCACCTTGTGCCTGATGCTGCATATAGTAAAAGGTGCAAACGAGCCATTTTGTAAACTAAATGCCACCATTCCAACCAGTCTTTGTTGTCACTACTTTTACTGGTTAATTTAATTAAGATTGTGGACCCAGTATGTTTTATGAAAAATTTTTGGATGGTGAAGCATTTACACTGGCCCAGATCTTGTGTGTGTGTTTCCCCCATTTAAAGGGAGAAGCTACCCACTGCGGGAAAGAGATCAACGGCAGTGGAGCAGAGCAGAGCTGGGCACTCTCAGAATTTAGCTCAAGGAAAACATCATGTTCTGCGTTAGCAGATTATTTGCAGATGTTACCCTAAAGCTATCCTAAGTGAAATAATCACTAATACCCTTAAAATTAAGATTTAGAATCAGCCGCCAGGATTTTAGTACTGCTTTTTAAAAGAGGCTGCTTCTACTCCGACACTTGTGCTCAGATGTCTTCTGCATGATAGCCCCTTTCAGCTGTTGCAAGTCATCTGGTGATAGAGAATAACTTTGTCATCTGCCCCCTGGATTGCAAAGCTTCACGAAGCAGGGGCTTGTTTGCCCTTTTTTCTGTTGTGTCCCAGCACCCAGACCTGTGCTAGGGACTCAGAAAGGATATTGGTTGGACCCCCTTCGAGCATGGTGAAGATACAGGGGATTGCTGCAAAGTTTATTAAAAGGATAACTTGATGGGATAGTATGCGTTTAGTCACATTTTTTATGCTCCTATATTGGGACATGTTCAACATGTAATTCTAGTTTTGTCCTTTTTATGTTCCTTTTCATCTGTGAAAATTAAAGTCTAATTGAAGTTCAGTCCTAATTTCTGTCTTTGGTGTTCTTGATTTTCTCAACAACAATGATTTTTTAAAACATATGTGCTCCTTCCACATGTCCTATGGGACTTAGCAGGGGGAGGTTTAAACCCTGATTCCTGAGAGACAGGCACCAAGTTCAGAAGTACTTCTCCGTACAAAATTAAGATGTAGATGATAACCTAATCATGAAGTGATGGAATCTGTTCATGCTTCCTTCAAATATAAGATTTAATATTTGGTACTTTGCATATCTTTGAAGTTAAATTTAAAACATTTAGAATACATAATTGAAGAGGGATTCTTAACTCCTTAAATGCTAGAATGAATACATATCGCCCATCTTGGTCATATTACATTCAACAGTGTGTGGGGGGAAGTTATCTTGACATAGGCAATTGCCAGTTTGGGGACATGGAGGTGTTTAAAACAGGAAGCAGAGCGGGGACTGGCTCCCTCCTTGCGGAGAGGTGGAGGGATTGCAAGCAAGTCAAAGTACACAGGGGTCTCTGTTTGTCTCATTCCAATAGCTTAGGAGGTGAGTGCTGTAGGCATTGATGAGGAGATATGTTCAGTTTTCTGAAAACGTGACACATTAAACAATTGGCAAACTCATGTTTGAAAACCTACTTTGCATTCTATTAAAATATAAAGACCCCCTCTAGAGTTCATTCCACATATTTGTTAAGAGGTGAGATCACATTTCTAATCTTATAATGTATGAATTCTGGAGTCCCACACACTGGATTCAAATTGAGGCCCTGCTCTGGGTGGGTGTCTGATCTGTGAGCATCCATCTCCCCATCAATAAATTGGGAGAGTTGTACCAAATTCATAGTTGTCGTACGGAGTCCAGAAAATGTTGTTTGTGGAGCATTTAGTCCAGTGCCAGGCCTAGCATAACCTCTCAGATGGTCATCCTGATAATATGATGATGTCCTCCTTTTTGTTTAAAGGTGAATCGGGACTAGGAAAATCGACTCTTATAAACAGCCTGTTCTTGACTGATCTTTACCCAGAAAGAATCATACCTGGAGCTGCAGGTACAAAAATTCATACACTCCTAAGTGTAATTTGCCATGAAAGTTGTTTAAGAGGGCATAATTAATATTTGATGCTTGAGCCTTGTGTTTTTGCTTTTGTTTGGCTGTAAACACAAGGAAAATGTCATTTAGGTAGGAAAGAGTATGCTGTACCTGTGTCCTTGGATTCAGGTTGTAGACTGACAGCATATCCATGGATCCATCCTCTCCAAGTTTGTTGTCTATAAAGTGTCATAAATAGTTCTTGCCTATGTTCTCTGTATGATGGGAGTATCAAGTGACAGTGTTACCTCTCATGGAAAAAGCTGTGTAACTAGTAGACTACTGTGGGGGTAGAGGGTTCTGAGTGTTCCCAGTGCAGGACACTGGTGTCTGTGAACACTGATTAAGTGAATAGATTAAGCACAGATAGATCCTAGGATCTGAGCTACCACAGTGGAGACATATAGCCCTGTCATTGAATTCAATTTTAAAGGAATTCGTAAATTGTTTTCTTTGTCCCAGGAAAAGAAATTAAAAATTTGCAATATTGGCATTTTTACCTTCCCGGGCAGCCCTTTAACCTTAGCTTCAACACTTACCTTGCTTACACTGGAATCATTTTTACACAATCCTCACATTACCTTCTGAAAACCTTCCTCAAAGAGAGGTTGTGGCTTTCAGGTCATTTGATAATAAGTAAGTAATAATTTCTTCTCTTTGCAAACTGGCTCAATGTTAAGGCACATTCTCTTACTAAGTTTGTTTCTTTTCTAGAGAAAATTGAAAGAACAGTCCAAATTGAGGCTTCAACTGTTGAGATTGAAGAGCGAGGGGTCAAGCTGCGCCTGACAGTGGTGGACACACCCGGCTATGGTGATGCCATCAACTGCAGGGATTGGTACGCACCCCACAAGGATGTGTTGAGGGCTGTGCATGTATTCACACCTGTTTTGCTATATTTATTTTATTTTTTTAAATAATTCTTTATTGTTGAAAGTATTACATGTATCCCTTTTTTCCTCCATTGACCATCTCTAAAACAGGAATCAGGGAGGGGACTGGCTCCAAGCCTTCAGGACTCTAGTGTCTGTGTTCATGGGTTATGCACATATGCATACAAGGTCTTTGGTTGATTACCTCCCTCCCACCCACCCTCCCCTACCTTCCTCTGAGATTCCACACTTTGTTCCTTGCTTCCATGTCTCTGGATCCACTCCGTTCATCAGTTTATTTTGTTACTTAGATTCACATATGAGTGCGATCATGTGATACTTGTCTTTCTCTGACTTATTTCACTTAGTATGATACTCTTCAGGTCCTTCCATGCTTTCTCAAAGGATAAGAGATTCTTCGTTTTTACTGCTGCATAGTATTCCATGGTATAAATGTACCACAGCTTTTTTATCCACTCATCTACTGATGAGCACTTGGGCTGTTTCCATATCTTAGCTATTGTAAATTGTGCTGCTATGAACATAGGGGTGCATACATTCTTTCTGATTGGTGTTTCAGGTTTCTTAGGATATACTCCAAGAAGTGGGATCACTGGTCAAATGGCAGATCCATATTTAATTTTTGAGGAAACGCCATACTGTTTTCCATAATGATTGCACCAGTTTGCATTCCCACCACCTGTGTACTAGGGTTCCCTTTTCTCCACATCCTTGCCAGCACTTGTCATTTGTTGATTTGATGGTAGCCATTCTAACAGGTGTGAGATGGTACCTCACTATCATTTTGATTTGCATCTCTCGGATAATTAGTGACTTTGAGCATTTTTTCATATGTCTCTTGGCCATCTGTATGTCCTCTTTGGAGAAGTGTCTATTTAGGTCCTTTGCCCATTTTTTAATTGGATCATTTGTCTTTTGTAAGTTGTGTAAGTTCCTTATATATTTTGGATATTAATCCTTTATCAGATGTATCATTGCCAAATATGTTCTTCCTTGCAGTGGGCTCTCTTTTCGTTTTGGTGATGGTTTCTTTTGCTGTGATTTTTGTCTTTCAATTTGTTTATGTGATGTATCACTTTTATTGATTTACGAATATTGTACCAGCCTTGCATCTCTGGAATAAATCCCACTTGGTCGTTGTATATGATCTTTTTAATACATTGCGATTTGCTAATATTTTGTTGAGGATTTTAGCATCTATGTTCACCAGGGATAGTGGCCTGTAATTCTCTTTTTTTGTAGTGTCTTTATCTGGTTTTGGAATTATAATAATGCTGGCCTCATAAAAAGAGTTTGGAAGTGTTCCTTCCTCTTGGATTTTCTGAAATAGTTTGAGGAGTATAGGTGTTAGTTCTTCTTTGAATGTTTGGTAAAACGCCCCTGTGAAGCCATCCGGACCTGGGCTTTTGTTTGCTGGGAATTTCTTGTTGTTATTGGCCTATATAGGTTTTCTGATTCCTCCTGATTCAGTTTTAGGAGATTGTATTTTTCTAGGAATTTGTCTATTTCATCCACTTTGTCCAGCTTATTTATAGTATTGTCTTATAATCCTTTGTATTTCTGTGGTGTCAGTGGTTACTTCTCCACTTTCGTTTGTTTTGCTATATTTAAATGTATAGTGCTGAGTGATTATGGGTGTGGAGTAACTGGATATGATAAAACAATGGGACAATTTTTATTTTTATTTTTTGGTTAATCCTCACCTGAGGACATTTTTTCCATTGATTTTTAGGGAGGGAGGCAGGGAGGGAAATCAGTGTGTGAAAGAGATATATTCACTGGGGGCCTCCATCAAAGCTGCAACCCAGGTACATGCCCTTGACTGGGATTGAACCCTTGACCCTTTGGTGCGTGCCTGACACTCTAACCACTGAGAAACACTGGCCAGGGAATTAATAGGACAGTTTAAGGCACATTAGGTAGGACATTTTAAATAAGGAATTTCACAAAGAATGAGTGTTTTTTCCTCTTAAGAACATTCTAGTGAGATCTCAGATTATCAACCCTCTGTCCTGATTGGAGCTGTAACCAGTGGACACGATATTGGGGTCCAGTGTTCCTCTGGAACTCTCACAGTTACTCAAGACCCACTGCCTGGAAATGGCTGCTCACTGACATTTGCACCAATTGGGAAATGCACAAGTAGAAAATGAGAGCAGCCTTCCCAGGATCTTGCTGAGAATCCCATTTCATGTAGGGAAGTCCCTGGTCCTTCCCAGGAGCATAAAGCATTTTCTAGGTAGAAAAGGGAGGACGGGGAGGCCTCTCCCCTGCATTGGGAACTGCCCCTCCTGCAGGTCAGCCTTGCCATTGTGTCTGCACTGCTTACTGTCCACATCTCCACTGTCTGCTTTTGCCGTGTTCTGCTGATGCCACCACACCCCTTAAAAGCATTGGCAGCCCAGGCTCTTCACTCAGTCATTACAGGCTCTTGTGATCTCTCCCATTCTGACTTTTGACCCCCAGCCCTTAGCGCTTGGCACAGTTTCCAGATATATCCATCTTGCCAAATGGAGGAGTCAGTTTCCATTTCCATCTTACAGATGAGTTACAGTTATATTTGGTAGGTAGGGCACAGGGGACAGGAAAACTAGCTTTGTTTCTGAAGTTAGGGCCTGCCTGCCTGCTTTTTGTACCCTTGATTCTCATTGTGTGTGTGTCTCAGCTTCAAGACCATCATCTCCTACATCGATGAGCAGTTCGAACGGTACCTACATGATGAGAGTGGCCTCAACCGAAGGCACATCGTGGACAACAGGGTACACTGCTGCTTCTATTTCATCTCGCCCTTTGGACACGGACTTAAGCCCTTAGATGTCGCGTTTATGAAGGCGATACACAACAAGGTCAATATTGTGCCTGTCATTGCGAAAGCTGATACCCTCACTCTAAAGGAACGGGAGCGTTTGAAGAAAAGGGTGAGTGACTGTTTTAACCAGCACCTAATACTTCTGATTTTTTAGTATTTTTCCTTCACAAAGGTATCAAATTACTCCTGTTTCTTATAATTCACCTTAGGTTAACTTCCCCTCAGTGCCAAGAAGATGGCTAATGTGCAGCCACGTTTCATGGACAGTAACAATGTGAATTGGGGTTGGAGGATCTCCCTGATCCTCTCTGTTCCATCTAAACACTCTAACCCTTACATTTTTCTGGGAACGTATACTAATGATGATAGTCTGGTGTCAGAAGGCTGAGAGGCCTGCATTTACTAGGTGTACCAGTTAATAATGCAGATTTTTTTCAATGGATGGAGTTACACATATGTTGATATATATGCGATTTGATATGTATGCTATTTTGTTATATTGACAACAAGCTTCAGAACTTCATATGTCAAATTTTCTGAAGGTGTTACCATCATAGATATTTTTACGCTTAAAAATGTCAAATTTCGTGCCAAAAACAAAGAGCATTTGCGGGAAGTTTTAATTCATTACTTTATTTTGAAGAAAAGTGCTGCTGAAAGTTATCATATACTTTAGGAAGCTTATGGTGAACATGCTCCATCTCAAGATACTTGTGAACGCTGGTTTAAACGCTTTAAAAGTGATGATTTCGATGTGCAAGACAAAGAACGTCCAGGTCAACCGAAAAAGTTTGAAGACCAACAATTACAAGCATTATTGGTTGAAGATGTGTGTCAAACTCAAAAACAACTTGCAGAAAGATTAAACATTGCTCAGCAAACAATTTCCGATCGTTTACAACCAATGGGAAAGATTTTAAAGGAAGGAAAATGGGTGCCATATCAACTGAACAAAAGACAAATGGAAAACTGAAAAATCATCAGTAAAATATTGCTTCAACGGCACGAAAAGAAATCTTTTTTTGCACCGAATTGTGACTGGCGATGAAAAGTGGATTTATTTTGAGAATCCCACATGCACAAAATCATGGGTTGATCCAGGTCAACCATCAACATCAACTGCAAGGCCGAATCGCTTTGGAAAGAAGGCAATGCTCTGTGTTTGGTGGGATCAGGAAGGTGTGGTGTATTATGAGCTTCTAAAACCAGGTGAAACCGTTAATACTGATCACTACTGACAACAAATAATCAATTTGAACCATGCTTTGATCGTAAAACAACCAGAATGGGCCAGAAGACACGGCAAAGTAATTTTGCTTCATGATAGTGCACCATCACACACTTCATAACCAGCTAAAGACACGTTAAAAGATCTTGCCTGGGAAGTATGAACCCACCCGCCGTATTCACCAGACCTTGCTCCTTCAGACTGCCACTTGTTCCGATCGATGGCACACGCACTTTCTGAGCAGCACTTCAAAACGTACAAAGAAGTGGAAAATTGGGTCTCTGAATGGTTTGCCTCAAAACAAGAAAATTTCTATTGGGAAGGGATCCACAAATTACCTGAAAGATGTGGGAAATGTGTAGCTAGCAGTGGGCATTACTTTGAATAAAGCACTTTTGATGTTTCTTTTGCAATTATCGTGTTTTCTTTTATTACAAAATCCGAATTATTAACCAGTACACCTAGTAGCTGTGGAGGTTGCATAGCGGTCCTCCAGCTCCTGAGCTGGCTGTGGTGTCTGTTCTCCCATAAAGCTTCAGTTACCTATTTTAAATTACATACTTGTTTGTATGATTATTGAGAAGTCCAAGCTCATATGCTGTATTCTACAAATAAGAGTTCCTTTAATTATCCTCAAAAATAACCACTGTTAACAGGTATCTACCCTTCTAGAACATGGTCTCTTTATGTTTTTGTTTTTACAGAATAGGATTATGTCATACCTATGATTCTGCCACTTTACTTTCTAAGACCTCCCAACCTATGCAGAAAGCACACCTCTCACCCTTATCTTATGGCATGCATAGTGTTCTTCAGTGTGTTTCTGGGTCTTCCCACCCACCCCCCAATCCCTGACATTGGGATCTTTGCTTGCTTGTGTATTCCAAAAGTTTGGAACAGGACTTGGCATGTGTTAGACACTCAGATGTGTTTATGTGTTGAACAGTGGTCCACATCTGTCATCTCACAGTTGTAAAGTCAGACAAATTCTTGAAAAGGAAATTAATACATATTTAAATACTTGAAAGATGGCTAAATTTCCCTCAAAATAAGCTTGTTCCCAAAGCAGCATTCAAGCACCAGGCTCTTCTCTCCCTGACACTCCTGTTGTGTCACCAGCTTTTGTCACGTGTTTCCTCTAGGTTGCTGGTGCTCAATGCCCTTGGCATTCTCTTAGGTTTTAGAAACTTGCCTCTCTTTTCATTGAGTTACAGATACTCTTGTTTTTAGACTATTATGTCAGAGTCTGAGTTTTGTGTGTTCACATTTTTCTGACTATCTTTTCCTTTTCCATAGCAGAGTTTCTAAATTGTATGTACTCATTTTCTCAACTGTATCCTTTACTGTTTCAGGTGGCTGCCAATATTTTAGGAAATAATCAGACCCTTGGAGGAACCCCTGAAAACTTAGGCATTTTTATATGTTATAGTCAGTATTTTAGCAATTTCCATTTAAGGGAACTTCATCTTCTGTAGGGTGTTAACATTCCATTTCAGAGAGGTAGGGGAAAGAGGTACGTAGGGTAGCATGCTTAATGCTCATCTCATCTTATACTCAAAACCCTTAGGGCTTGATTTCAAACTCTGAAATGAATTGAAATACTTGGTGCACTAATCTCTTTTATCTTGGTCCTTTTTAACCCTTTCTCTTTGTCTGGTTTCTTTACTCCTCCCTGATCTAAAGGAACCTCTCAAACCTCTCCCACCCTCCTTTGTTTTATGCCCTGGTGTCCATCTACCCAGTGGTTCTCAACCTTTCTAATGCCTTGACCCTTTAATACAGTTCCTCATGTTGTGGTGACCCCAACCATAAAAGTATTTTCGTTGCTACTTCATAACTGTAATTTTGCTACTGTTATGAATCGTAATGTAAATATCTGTGTTTTCTACAGCAGCGGTTCTCAACCTGTGGGTCACTAGCAGGGTCACCTAAGACCATCAGAAAACACAGATATTTACATTACGATTCATAACAGTAGCAAAATTACAGTTATGAAGTAGCAACGAAAATAATTTTATGGTCGGGGTTCACCACAACATGAGGAACTATATTAAAGGGTTGTGGCATTAGAAAGGTTGAGAACCACTGATCTACCCTCTCCTTAATCCCTTTAACTTGGGCCTCACCTGTCCAATTGCAAACAGTGTGTTCAATGGAAGGTCTACATTAAGAAGAACAAATCCCACCTGTCTGGGTGCCTATGTGAGGCAACCAATAGATTTGTCTCTCTCACATTGCTATTTTTCTCTCTCTCCCCCTCCCTCCCTTCCACTCTCTCTAAAAATCAATTCCATGTCCTGTGTTCCGCCATCCTAGATTTCTTGTGACTACCAAAACAGACTTCCTGTGTTCTCCCCTCGTGATTTTGACAGATTTAGCCAGGTGCCTCTCCCCCTCTTTATGAGACTCCTGTGTGTTCTTCAGGAACCCTTTAGGGGACATCTGTGGCTCTTCTCTACTGGCAGTATATGTCTGTGTGTCTCCTGGGGCACTTGTTCTGGCCACTGTGGGAGGTGGGGGGAGGTTGTGTTACTATGGACAGAGGTCCCTCCAAATACTTAAATACAGTTTTAGCAGTTCATGAAATCTTTGGAAATAATTGTCGTAATCCATTTGATTTTTTTATTTAAGTTTGGGTAATTCTGATGTATTTTCCAATACGATGAGTTAGGCTTGACTAAAATTTGTGCGGTTTGTTAAAATTGCTTCTGATTTGGCATTCTTTCAGATTCTGGATGAAATTGAAGAACATAACATCAAAATCTATCACTTACCTGATGCAGAATCAGATGAAGATGAAGATTTTAAAGAGCAGACCAGACTTCTCAAGGTAAGAATTCCAGGTGCACAGCGTAACTAACTCCTGTTTCCTGCTGTCCGCATTCAAAATGGGAGGAGTTGGCGGAGAACCAGATTCTGGAGCTTGACTTAGAGAAGTTGTCTGGGTATTGTGACCTGTCACTGTAAGGCTTAGGAATCTTAATTGCAGGTTTAATTTGTTCCTGCAGTTCGTCCTATGTGGAAGATGCCTGCCACTTCCAAGTAAAGGGTGCATCATAAGCTTTCCAACTAATCCTGTGGTAGTAACCAAGTGCCCCCTCTGTGTTGATGCTCCCGTGTTTGCGGTGAATGTGGCAGTCCCTGTATGGAACCTGTCAACCCTGTGTGTCTCTTTCTAGGCCAGTATCCCGTTCTCTGTGGTTGGATCCAATCAACTGATAGAAGCCAAAGGCAAGAAGGTCCGAGGCCGCCTCTATCCGTGGGGTGTCGTGGAGGTGGAGAACCCAGAACACAATGACTTTCTGAAGCTGAGGACAATGCTCATGTAAGACAGTCATGCACTACAGTTGGCAGAGCCCAGCACAGAGAGTGTGGGATGTGCATGGGACTTCCATTGTGCCTGCAGTGGGCCTGCCGCAGCATGGTACAGAAGGCCCCCACCTGCAGGCTCTCTGGAATGATCTGAACTAGCCCTTCCACCTGTGACCTGTAGCTCAGTACTCCTTTCTCATTGATTGCTAGGGTCTCTTTTGAGGCTAAAAGTAGACTAATGTGTGGGGTGGCCATACCCAGCAAGGGTCACCTCCTGCTCCAGGGAAGACATGTTTGGATCTGCCTTAGGGGCCAGCTGGGGTACACTGCCACTGCTGGTCAGCCTCAGGCTCTCTCAGGGTCACCCCCATTCTATTCCTCTATTGAGTTCTAGCAACTAGGACAGCCCTGACTACAAAAACAGACCATTTCCTCTAAAAATAGATTCCCTATTTAGCAACATACATGTAATGCTGTTGCTCTTGAATGAAGAGGCTGAAAGAAAGAGTATTGCCAAAATCTAATCAGAAGAGTTCAAACAATGGCTGATCTAGAAAACTTTAACTAAGGAAAACTGCTCTACATGCCACATATGTCTCACTTGGGTTAGCAGTTTTAGTGAGTTAAAATCACTAAAAAAAAAAAAAAAAACATTAAATTTACCATTCAAGCTCTATTAAATGTACTTCAGTCATTTAAAGTGCACCTGGCCCCTTCAGGGATGGGTTTTCAGCTGTCGTGATCCTGTCAGAGGTGGAGGGTGTGGAGGGCTGAAGAGGGAACTTTCGTGTCAGTTGTGTGTTTCTCAGAAAGAGGGAAAATGGGCCATCCCTTTGCCATTACTCAGTCCATTCCCTGGATCCTGAGTAACAGGAATATAATCTCTCTACTCTTTGAGTTCTTACATATTGGAAAAAACTCAGCCAGAAATCCAGGAATGTTCTATACAGTGATTAGAAGATTCAAAGTGCTGTTTCTGTTTTATCCAGAATGTTGATACTTCATTTTGTGTCCTTCTCCATAGCTTAAGCTAATGAACTCTCTCTCTCATACACATTTTAAGCTTATGAAGTCATGAATATTTGAATTGCATGTTTTCTATAAATACTTTCAGAAAGTGTGTTCTGTTTCAGACACTGTTTACCTAAAAAAAATCTCCTAATGTCTATGCATCTGGCCCTGTCCAAGGATGATAGTCTCATGCAGAATGTGGCCGTCCCTGTGGCAGAGGCCCCATGGAGGAACTCTTAAACTGGCCCTGCGGGGTGGGTGTGTTGTTCATTTACTGTGGTAGCAAGGAAGGATACACCTCTGTAGACATTTCCATAGCCTTATCCCCAAATTCCATCAACTTTGTGTACAATTTGCCAGGTAATAAGTGGAATTTTAGTTCGGGGGTTCTTTTGTGTCCATGATTCGTTGTTTTCTTCATGCAAATGGCACATGCATGGAGCCCAGCTTGGTGCATTCTTTTCTCTTTCAGCACTCACATGCAGGACCTCCAGGAGGTGACCCAGGACCTTCACTATGAGAACTTCCGTTCTGAGAGGCTCAAAAGAGGTGGCAGGTGAGACTGTCCCTCTCTGTCCATATTTGTCATCCCAAGTCACACTATCCTGTATGTGTCTAGCTCTTCTTCCTTGACCTCAAAGCAACATGGTTTGGTTTTCTACTCAAGAGCTATTATAAGCAACTTGTTGCTAATTTAATCAAATTACACCCTTTTTAAGCCTGTTCAAGGCAGCTTTAATCATCTGCACAGACAGAACAGCTTTAAATGGAAAGACCATATACATGTGGTGGGTGCTTTCTCAAAAGTGTCAGTCTGTAAATGAGGACTGACTCAAGAAAGTGCAGCACCCCAAGGATTAAGGTGGGAGCAGCAGGTCTACTCCTCAGTAGCACACATGGCCGCCTTCACTCAGCTGTTTACTATCCTCATGGGTTTTTTAATGAGACCTGATTCATGTCTGATAAAACCACATCTATGCATAGAGCTTAATAAATAAGTAATGTACAGCATTCATTAAAATAATTTTCTGTATTATAGTTCACTAAAATATTCACATTTTTTAAATTTGATGGGTATGTGCATATACACAAAGTGTACATTAAAGTCTACTTTATTGTTTTATTAATGTGGGGATTAGACATTAAGAAAGGTAGAATCAACAAGGAGGTCCCATTAAGAAGCAGACAATCAGGCAATGGCCCAGGCCAGCCTCGGCATGTTAGAAGCTGTGTCGTCATGAGCTGGGACCTCTGTAATGGCCCTCTCTGCTTAGACCTCAGAGCCTGTTCCTTATTTTCAGTGTGATGGACATTGTCTGTGTTCATAAGGAATAACTCAAAAAAGTATTCTTCAGAAAGTAGCTGCTGTATTTTGAGTAGATAACGATGAAAGTGTCATCATCCCAGCTTAGAGTATCTCTTGTATTTTCCGTTTCATGTTGTTCTTTTTTTATCCTCATTTATTCAGGTCATTAATTAGAAAAATGACAAATATATGTAATTTTAAGTAGATACATGTCTGAGAAATGTAAAGTGAAATGTTACTTTGGTTATCTGTCATCAGAAATAACCAACTTATATTTGTTGCTGTATTATAATTGTAATTTTTTTCAACTCTCAGAAAGGTGGAAAATGAGGACATGAATAAAGATCAGATCTTGCTGGAAAAAGAAGCTGAGGTAAGTAGAAAAGTATTACTTTTCAATCTAAAGCTATTTATATCAAGAATACTATTTATAATTAGCTTCTTATAGCTTCCCTCATTTTTAAGAAGGAATATATTTTATGTAGCTAATATACTTCATATACACATCTATATATAATAATATGCCTATTGTTTTACATGTATTACCTCATTTAATCTCCAATCGTAATTTAGTGAAAAAGCTTGGAACCAGTGAGAATTTAGTAACATGACTGATTTTGTAATATGTTCATAAATCAGCTTTCCTATACATAGGCAATAATTGTTTAGAAAATATAATGAGAAACTACTATTCACAATCATTAACAAATTTATGAAGAAATATGTAGGACTTACATGGGGAAAGAAACTAGAAAGCTACTGACAGTTTTCAAAATTTTAATAAAGACCCAACTTTTTAGGATGCTTAATACAAAGATCACAGTTTTCTCTAAATTTAATGCAATCCCAGCAGACTTGTGTGTGCTTGTCTAGTTTTTACTTTGAGGGAAGAGGTTGGTAAGATAATTGTAATGTTTCTTTTGAAGACTAAGCAGGGGAAACACAGGACACTCTTGGTAATAGACTAATGAGAAGAGGTCGGCTTTGGTGGTTACAGAGAAGTCAGAGAACAGTGGTCACACTGAGAAGTTGGTCCAGTTGTGGGAGGCTGATTCAGTACATGTCAGGAACTAGGTCAGAAGGATGGAAATGTGCTCTGACAAAGCTGACTTTGAGATCTGTTGAATTGTGGGATCCAGACATACTTAGTAAGTAATCCCAGAACAGGGTAGCCTTTTGGAAACAAAAATAAGACTCACTTTTTTGGCCAAATAAATTCAATATAGAGCAGATATTTAGATGTTAAAAACATAACCAAGCCCTGGCCGGTGTGGCTCAATTGGTTGGGTGGCATCCTGCTCACGGGAAGGTTGCCTGTTCAATTCTCCATCAGGGCACATGCCCAGGTTGTGGCTCCATTCTCCAGTAGGGAGTGTGCATGAGGCAGCCAATCGATGCTTCACTCTCACATTAATGTTTCTTTCTCTCCCTCTTCCTTCCTCTCTAAAAAATCAATTAAAATGTTTTTTAAAAAACAGAACTAAAAAGTTACCTGAAGAAAATGTAGGTAAATAATTTATAATCCTTGCAAACCTTGAGGTCTTTTAAACATGTAGAAACCACGGTGGTAGAATGGATAGGGATAGCGGAGGATGCACATTCTCCAGGGGAGTGACAGGGCTGTCCCATGGCCTGGGCTCACGTTCTCCACTGGGTAGCCCCAGTCTCTCTCCCACCTTTTCGGTTTAAAAATTTCTCATTGTCTTTATTTTGTTTATTCATTTCTTTTTTTATACTTGAATTGCATATTCTTACCATTTGCTCAGTTTTCTATTGAGTTGTTGCTCATTCTACTGGTTTGTTAATTCTTTGTCTTGTGTTGGGTAAGCATAGAAGTTAATATTAGGCCTCCCAGGACACCCATAAAGAATAAGGGCTAGCAGACCCTACACATAGCGATGTGTCACTATCTTGTGTCCATAGCTCCGCCGCATGCAGGAGATGATCGCCAGGATGCAGGCACAGATGCAGCTGCAGATGCAGGGCGGAGACGGTGACGGCGCAGTTCACGGGCACCACGTGTGAGGTAGTGAGCTCAAGAGCAGCTTTGTTACTGACTCAGCCCAAACATAAGGGCAGGTGCTGCTGCCTCCTCAGGTTTTACTAAGAGTTGACATTCGGAAGCTCTGTATTCAAAGGGAAAGGGTTGCTCCTAAAAAAGGAAGCTTCTCTTCCACTCCTGTCTAGGAAAGATTTTTCATATTTTCCAAACTTATAAATATGATTAACAATACGAGAAAAACTATATTAAAGTAACTTTTATTAGTTGGGGTTAGTAGTTAATTAAAGCTGGAAATATCTCTTCAAAGAGAATTTTAAGTGTTAAATAGCTTATGCAGACCAAAAGCAAAGCTGTTAAAACAGGTGAATTATTCCTGGTGGGCAGGGTTATCCTGATAGAGGTTGCTGACCTCCCTGTTCCTCACCACAGCTCTGCTCCAACCCATAATAATAGTGAGTGATTCAGTAGGTATCTGGCCTCCCTGCTTGAAGGGACTCCACAGACTGGGGACCCAGACCTGTGTCCTCGGAATAGGTGGGCATTTCAGAGCTGTTTAGTGGCTGTTGCATCACCTCAAGAGAAAGGAGAAAGCAGTCACATGGAGTTAGGTAGAAGCAATCCGTGTCCTCAGAAGAAGGATGACTGGCGCTGGACAGAGTCTGAGCTTGACTGCAGGGAGAGCATCTGCACTGCACATTAGGGACCTCACTGTAGAAGCATGAGGGTGTTGATGAAAACAGGGATGTAACAGCAGGAATGACTTGGGCTTAGCTGACACATGGCAGAATTGATGAAATAAAAGGCAAGGAGTCCTCCATGACAGACAGACTGGTGATAAAGGAACGACCTAGAGCATAACCAGGGCATTGGTCACCAAACAAAGTTCCTGCCCTCGTGTGTCTTATTGGGAAGAGTTTTAGTTATGAAATATATTCACCAAAAAGCCCAAGTACAGTTGTCCAATACAAGTAGTTACTGTTCTGGGACCGACCATGTAACCCCACCTGCGTCAAAGTTGGTCAAAACCTTAGCACAGTCCTGGGGTATATGCTGAGTTCACACTTTGCCAATAAGGACATTACCGCTGTGCGTGCATTTAAAATTATATGTCTTCAGTCATGTAACTAGTGACTTCAGAGGCTGATTCTGCATGTGCAAGTTGGCACCCACTGGCTACTTGAGGGTAAAGTGGAAAGAAGCAAGGACTCCGGGGAGCTCTATTGAGGTTGGAGGGGCACTAGATGTTTGCTGGATTCCTCTGACCTTACTGCTGCTCTTTTTAAAACTTTAATTATGGAATTAGGGAAATTCTACTTTAGGTACATAAAATTGATTTATATTTTTGTATACTTTTCAGTTTTGCAGTCCTAATTTCCTGGAGCCTCATAAATGATATTTTGATTTTGCTAACTCTGTCATTAGCAAAAATGAGCACAACCACTTTCTGCACACTGTTAACAGAAAAAGCATGCTGTTAATGGTCAAAGCAGCAGGCATTGCATCCCTCCCATTTAAACGTGTTGTTTTCTTTTTTTCAGAAAACATTTTGCAAGATAAAGAAAGCATTCCAAGTGAGAAATACAGCTCTGTGTTTTCAAGAAATTGTTGGAGAAGTGAGCATCTACACTTTACAGTGCCTGTGGCCCAAGAATTTAATTTTTTAAAAATTTTTTGATGCGTTCTTTTTTATGAAGTACTTTTAACATTTATATTCATTACTAGAGGGTAGACTATATATTTTGTGAGTGAACTTTGCATTTTCATTTTCTTCCACCTTAACTAACCACTAATGTTAGAATTCATTTCCAGGGATCAGTCAGCATGTACGTTAAAATGATTTGACTGGCCTAACCAACTAGTCCTGGAGGAGCACTCCTGATTTGTTATTTACCCCAAATGTTCTGAGTGGTAGAGATGTGGATCTAATGACATAGAAGGTACCCTGCCATTTCCTTACCTGGAGCACCGTGTGGGAATTCTCCCCTGCCTGCCTTCCTTTTGATCACAACACCCAAGACCAGTTTTGCTGCTACAATACAATACTGTTAATTCATCTGCACATTCATCTGTTTACCAAATGAAAAATAATTATCAAATGAGATATATGCTTATACTTAAGTAGCTTTCTTTTAAAAACAGGCTTTTAGGGATAAATTTTAGAAATTTCTGCATTCTTATACTAGATCACTTTTTAAACCACTGGGCAGGGAGAACTTGTTACAGCCACTTTTTGTAGTGTTTTCCACTAATACTGGTTATACTCTGCTATGGAAAAAGTCAGAGTATCCATGAGCTCCAGTTCATATTGCAACTAAGATTCTTATCAATACAATGAGAGTCAATAAACTATTTTTACTCCACTAAGTTAAAAAAATAACTTTTTAAGGAAAATTAGCAGTTGAGCTGTTCAGAAACTGACCTTTTGTATTTTTATACTGCACTTTAATATATTTCTGTAACTAAAGGTGTAGAAGATCTGCCTCAGGAGTGAAAATTGGGGTCCTTTGGTGGGTAGGTGGGTGCCAAACCCAGATTCAGCTTTCCTTTAATTTTTTTTTGAATGGTTTTCTGAAGAGAGGCAAATCACAGTAGTCTTTTTTTAATGTGTGGACTGTGTTGCCTATTTTTAGCCATCGTCATTTCCTTTATTATGTGTAATACATATTTCTCCATGTATCATGTAAGAATGAAAAACACTTCAAAACTACACCATGGACTATTTGCAGGTGCTGCCAGTCAAAGCCGTTCCTGGTGGGTTCTTTGTGCTCTGTGGCCTTGGCCCTCCCGTTCCCTCCTGTCATGTCTCCCACTGTAGCACTCACACTCTGCACTCCCAGAGTGCTGATGCTCCAAGGCCTGCTTTTCAACATTTCTACTGAAGTTGAAAAAGAAAGTGACAGATGAAAGGAGACGTGGAGGGAGCAGGTGCTGGTTCACTGTTTTCATTTTGTTGTAACAGGAGGGATTAAAATAGAGAAAATGCTTACTCTGCGAATAAGGAGGGCTTTTTGGTTTTGGTCAAAAAATAACATGAGGTCAAAATATGTTAGTTACAAAAGTGTACTGCAGAAAATAATGTGTTCTTGCTAACTTGGCCCCTCACTGTTAACAATTGTGAAGGGTCACAATAGGTTTAGGCATATTTTGCAAAGTTTTCAACAAGAAAAAGTGTTCCATGACTTGAGAGTATCATCAAGGTCAATTACTTGGGTTATTTTGGCACTTATTAACTGCTAATAAAAGCTGTTTAAAGGGAGGCAGGGGGACATTTGCAAGTGATCTGTGTAAGCCTTGTGTGTGTTTGAGTAAAACTATTCGGGGCTGACTGCACCTAGTAATGGTTATGCAGGACGGGTGGACCTACACCTTTATACTTTTAAATCTTTTTTTTTCCATTGCTCAAACTGAAATAGTTTTGCTACTAGATAACTGTTATTTTACTAAGCCATACTCCTTACCTATAGAATTGTATTTTGAAAAAAATTTATACAGCCATTTGTATCCATTAAAACTAACCTTTCATCAATAAAGCACTATTGTTTAGAGGTTAAAGTAGTATTCCTCATTATTGGTTCTTTGCCGGGGAAAGGTGGTCTTCTGGAAAGGTTCAAAGCCCTTCAAATGTGTGTCTAAAGTCAGGTAAATTACTTGCATCAGTAGCATCAGCATTCAACAATTTTGTATTGGCAATCCAGTTCCAAAGGAAAGCCATAAAGACTGGAAAAGGAATTATTTACATACTAGAGGCCCGGTGCACAAAATTGGTGCACGGGGCGGGGGGGTGTCCCTCAGCCCATCCTGCACCCTCTCCAATCTGGGACCCCTTGAGGGATGTCCAACTGCCCTCTCACAATCCAGGACTGCTGGCTCCCAACTGCTCACCTGCCTGCCTTCCTGATTGCCCCTAACCGCTTCTGCCTGCCAGCCTGATCACCCCCTAACCATTCCCCTGACAGTCTGAGTGATACCTAACTGCTCCCCTGCCAGCCTGTTTGCTCCTAACTGCCCCCCTCCCCCCGCAGGCCTGGTCACCGCTAACTGCCCTCCCTTGCAGGCCTAGTTACCCCCAACTGCTCTCTCCTGCAGGCCTGGGCCCCCCGCCGCCAACTGCCCTTCCTTGCAGGCCCGGTTGCCCCCAACTTCCCTCCTCTGCCAGCCTGGTCACACCTAACTGACCTCCCCTGCTGGCCTGATCCCCCACAACTGCCCTCCCTTGCAGGCCTGGTCCCTCCCAACTGCCATACCATGGTGGCCATCTTGTGTGTTGGAGTGATGGTCAATTTGCATATCACTTTTATTAGATAGCATAGAGGCCTGGTGCACCAGTGGTGGTGGGGGCCAGCTGGTTTGCCCTGAAGGGTGTCCTTGGATCAGGTTGGGGTTTCCCTTGGGGTGTGGGGCAGCCTGGGCGAGGGACCTGTGGTGGTTTGCAGGCTGGCCACGCCTGGCGACCCAAGCGGAGACCCTGGTATCTGGGATTTATTTATCTTCTATAATTGAAAATTTGTAGCCTTTTTAAAAAAATATATTTTATTGATTTTTTACAGAGAGGAAGGGAGAGAGAGAGAGAGTTAGAAACATCAATGAGAGAGAAACATCGATCAGCTGCCTCCTGCACACCTCCTACTGGGGATGTGCCCACAACCAAGGTACATGCCCTTTACCAGAATCGAATCTGGGACCTTTCAGTCCACACGCTGACACTCTAGCCACTGTGCCAAACCAGTTTCCGCGAAAATTTGTAGCCTTGAGCGGAGCCAAGCCTCCTGCTTGCTCCGTGGCCACAGCCATTTTTGTTGGGATTTATTTATCTTCTATAATTGAAACTTTGTAGCGGAGGCCAAGGCAGGCCAGGGCTGCAGGAGCTTGGCTTCCTCCATTGCCAGGGGCAACCCAGCCTCCTGCTCTCTCCAGCTCCCTGGCTGCCGCCATTTTTGTTGGGATTTATTTATCTTCTATAATTGAAACTTAGCAGCCTTGAGTGGAGGCCTGGGCCCACCAGGGTGTGCTGTGCTGAAAGCTTGGCTTCCTCCATTGCTGGGGAAACACAAGCCTCCTACTCGCTCCATGGCCACAGCCATCTTGGTTGGGTTAATTTGCATACTCACTCCTGATTGGCTGGTGGGCATGGCTTTGTAGGTGTGGTGGAGTGGTTAATTTGCATATTACTCTTTTATTAGATAGGATGATCTGATCTCCTACATAAAATGAAAGGTCTGATAAAACTTAGCACTAGTAAGAGTTCAATGATGTCTACTCACTAATAAATTTTACTTAGGGCTCTGGCCAGGTAGCTATTTCAGTTGGTTAGAGCAGTGGTCGGCAAACTCATTAATCAACAGAGCCAAATATCAACAGTACAACTATTGAAATTTCTTTTGAGAGCCGAAAACCGACTTCTGCCCATGGGCCACAAAGTTTCAATCGCACTATACATGCGCACACGCACGTGGTATTTTGTGGAAGAGCCACAATCAAGGGGCCAAAGAGCCCCATGTGGCTTGCGAGCCGCACTTTGTCGACCACTGGGTTAGAGCATCCTCCTGATGCACCAAGTTGCAGGCTCAATCCTCAGTCAGGGTATATACAAAAATCAACCAACGAATGCATCAGTAAATGGGCAAGCAAGTTGATGTTACTCTAAAATCAATAAAACTTTTACAAAAAAATGTGATAAAAATCTCATTCACTGTGGCAGCGGCTACTAAATACCTGGAAGTACAATGAATGACAAATAGAAACCATATCTATTCTGAATATTACTAAGATCAGTAAGGAAAGTTCCTCTACAATTAAACATTTTTAAAACCTAGACTGTAAGGCTGCCCACTGGGTAGTGAAGCTCCCGCTGTCTCTAGTTCCTTCTCGCGGCCCCCTATGGTAGGCAGTATGCAAGCTGCAGCCTCCACAGGGTCACCCACCCTATAACCAGGCTCTCCAGTTTGCAGTCCCCCATGGCGCTATGCACCTGTTGTGGGGTGGGGTTAGTGGGGCTTTGCACCACCCTAGGGACAGTGAGTGCAACCGATGGGGGTACTGACGTGGGGGCTGACGATGGCGTCACTGGGGGCCGTTAAGAGGGAAGTCCCAGAGGGAGCTGTGGAGGGCTTGGAGGGGTCAGGAGGAGGGAGGGTCTCTGCCACGCCTGGGACCTGAGCCGCCCCTACCCGGAGCGACACTTAACTCCCATCTCGGCTTTTCCGAAACGAGGTATCGGGCATGGTTCAGGAGTCAGGAGCACTGTAGAAGTCGCTTCGAAGACGACCCCAGTCGGTTTTGGAGTAATCCCCTCTACAGCCTTAGCGGGTAAAGCCACGGTGCCAGGACCACACCTACCTCGGAGGGCACTTTGGGCGTGGCCTTGAAGGGTGCGCCGTTCATTCACCGAGGCTCTAGGAGAGGGAGTATGAGCTCCTGCGAGCCGGGAGGGGGCGGTGGTGTAACATTTCCATACTTGGGTCGGGGTCGGGAAGCAGGAGTGGTCCTCAAAGAATGAAAGGCCGCGGTTCTCCTCCAAGAGAAATGAATCTCCACCGCATCACGTCCTCCTGTTTCACTCGGTGCCCTTAGCCTACAGTCTCGGTAGCCCTAGGAGTGCAATGGATGGAATTTAAGAAGGATGATACCGCCGGTAGCGGAGGGAGCCTCTAGGAGGGGAACGGCGCCGAGCCCTCAGAGGCAAAGCCCCGCCCAGGCCCAAGTCCAGGCCCCGCCCAGGACCGAGTCCGGGTCCAGCCCTGCGAGCCCGAGGCCCTGCTCCCTAGTCGAAGCCACGCCCAGGACAGAGTCCGGCTTAGAGAGCCGAGTTTCTGATGATTTGCATTAGAATCCATAGAGGCCCCTCCGCCTCCCCGCCCACTCCAGGTCCGTTCACCAATCAGAATTCAATGCCGCGCTTCCAGACAAGCCAATCGGCGGCGTGTCCGCGGGGGAGGGGGTGGGGCTCCGGGCTGGGGCGGGGGCGCGGCGCGGCCCGCGGGCAGTCGGGAGCGGGCGGAGCCGGCGGAGGACCGGAGGCCGCTGCTGGAGACTGCACGGGCGGTCTGGCGGGTGAGGACTCAGGGCTGCAAGGACGCGGGGGCGGGCGGCGGGAGCCCAGGCCGAGTGTCTGGGCAGGGCGTGCGTATGTACCGCGGCGTCCCGGGCGCCTCATAGAGCGGTCCACCAGAGGAGTCCACGCCCGCGCTCGCGAGGCCTTCTAGGATGGCGGGCCCCGTGAGAGGAGGGCCATGTGTGGGGAGCACACCGCCTGAGGCCTGTGGTGCCCCGGAAGGGCCCCGCGTGGAGCCCGTGGGTGGGCGGGGCGCAGAGTGTCCCGTGGTGTGATGGTAGTGCCCAACGTGGAGTCTCCGGTGTGCCCCGAGTGGAGGCCCGGGGGCGGGTGGGACGGAGAGTGCCCCGCGCGGAGGCCCAGATGTGCACTGTGGAGGCCTGGGCAGAGCCACAGGTGGCAGCTCCCCCTGGTTGGCGTGGACCAGGCCCTTCTTGGCCTTTGTTTATATTGTATCTTAAAGGTAGAAATTCGGTGTTAGGTATTAAAGTTTTTACTCCACTAAGGTCTGGAAATATTGCACTCCTAAGGCAGTGGGGAGCCTTCTAAAGGAAAACCATGAAGGGCGGGACCAGGATATGGTCCAGGATATTTCCATCACACAAACATCTTTTTTATTTACCCTGGTCCTACTCAGTAATGCCTGTGAAAAAACAAAACAGGCATGTTGATGGAAATAACGTCAAAACATAATGTAAAGAAAAAAATGGGAAGACTTACGACCCAGGGCTAAATCTTTAGAGAGTAGTTTTTCTTTCTACCTTAGTTTTGTTTGTTTCCATGAGGTAGCTTTGGCTGGACCACTATGGAAATGTTTGATAACCATCAGGTGGCCCTGGGTTAGAGTGTAGACTGTGTTGCAACAGAGGACACAGATTTTCTCGATGCCAGCGAGATGGGAGAAGACATTTGAGGTGGCACCATGGAGTGACCTTTATTTATTGACCAAATATAATTTTAATTTTCTGTAACTGCTGTTTTTTGAAACATTTTTCTGAGTTCCTGGACACCAGAAGACATAATTCTGTGTTGAGTTGTCAATCGTGTCATGCTGGTTGTTTTGTTTGGTTCTTTCAAAATCTGCAGAGATGTGGCCAGTTTGCATGGCACCATTTTAAAGGAGAGGCAGTGGAGTAATTGGTATGGGCACTGCCCCATTTACTGCACATTCATGGCCCAGTTTGCACGGATGTGCATCCTCCTGAACTGCGCAAGTTTGGGCTCATTTACACACGTGAACATCTTTTCATAGTGGACTTCCAAGTTCTTTCTGTACTAATTCCTTTCCCAAAGAAGTTTATATGGCATTAGTTTATTGCTGCCTCAACAAGGTTCCTTGTTAATAAAAGGGGGTTAAAATTTACCTCAGAGGGTTGTTGTGAGGACTGATAGGATAGCTGCTAGCAAGATGCTTGGTACACAGTCAGTGCTTAATAAATGTTAGCCATTCTGTTCTCAGGTGAAAGATTAGTCTGAGTAGACAGCGAGAAGTGGACGGGATTTAAGCAGTTATCCTGCATGGAGGGAAGGATATACACTGAATTGACAAAGCAAAGACTGATGCAGGAATAATTCTATGCAAGTTCTTTAAACCCATATGGCCACAAGGAATTCTGTCTTCCTTTCTAAACACTCCTACCATAGTCACATCAACACCTCTATACTCAGACAATAAGAGGCTTTTCTTATTGCTGCTTCCCCTCTCAGGTTTGTTTGCATTTTTCCTTCACCCACTTTCTTATCAGCTTACCAATGGGTCATGAGCTTACTGCACACAGAATAGTGTTAGGTATACAGGAAAACTGCAGTCACTCCAGGTTTTACCTTGGCAGCAGACTCAAAAAGGAGAGGGTTCCACAAAACTTAATATGAAAAAAATCCCAGTTGTTTGGTGAGTTTCTAGGGAACAGTTACATTGATGGTGATTCTGTAAATTGAGCTAATCTTTTTGGAGAGCAACTGGCAGTATGTGATAATGACTGTGATTTTGGAATTCCAGTTTTTAAAACTAATTCCAATATGCATAGAATAGCACTTCACAGCCAATAAGCATGTTCTGGCAGCCCCATTTTTGTTCTTCCCTCCAAAACATTTGAAATGTGTTAAAAAAACATGGCTTAAACAAAAAAAGGCAAAACTGTGTACACAGCAATTATATGTTGTAAAAATATGTGAGGACGTGGACAAGGATCAGAAGTGAAATTAGAATGATATAAGTAATTTTATTTAGAGTCATAGGATTGTTTTACCCCTAAACTGGTATTTGGTTTATAGCCATTTTAAAATTCAAATGCAAAATGTTATTACAATGTTGTAGGTAGGATGTAGTGATGACTCTTTCTTTAGCCCATCTCTCCCAGCTCATTCTCCTCATTGTTTTCTCAGCTATAGACCAGAAGTAAGTGTGAAATTGCATCCAAACCTCTTAGGTTGGGCATGACACCCTCACTGCCCAGCCCGCCCTGGGCATCCTTGGGACCCCAGCCACACACAGCCTTCCATTCTTACCCAGCAGTCCCATGCCTATGCACGCTGCCGGTCTCCTGTCACCTGCAAGGCCCAGCTCCAACTTCAGGCCTGGGAAGCCTCTCTGGGTCAGGCTAGCAGCACTCCCTTCCTTGATGTTACCTTGTACTTTCTGTTCTCTGGTACTGCAGTGGGGAGGTGCTCCTGGCCACTTACACGATTGTCTCCTCTTCTAGATCTCTGTGTCCCTGTGCTTGCCATCCGGGGTCCTTCAAAGCAGAGAGGAGACAGTACACCATGGAATCAGGGTGGGGTCACTGGCAGAGCTGAGTGACCACGAGCAAGTCACTAACCTTTCTGCACCTGGGTTCCTTGGTCTGTAAATGGGATCCTGAGGGTCAAATGCAATGACATGGAGGAGGGTGTGGCATGGGCTCCTAGCAATGACGGTCACTCAGAATGTGGTGGCTCTTGGACTATGCACCAGGACCTTCTTTAGGCCTGATGCAGGTGATGTCTTCTCATTGAGGCCTTCCCACTCATTCTCCACCTGTCAAATCCCATCTGCTGTCTTTACATTCGCCATGGACTTACCACCATTTAACACATTCTCTTCTTTATATTCTTCCACTATATAATGGAAGGAATTTTCTCTCTCTTGTAAAGTCCCATATCCTTAAGCACTTAGACTTGCTTGGTCACACTGGGCACTCAATAAAATTAATTAGATTTCATTTGGGGCAAGGGCAGATGCCAAATTTTAGAGGGCCTGAAACTTACTTACATACAGTTGGGCGAAGGAGGGCCTCTTTAAGACAAGAATACAATGTTACAAATAAAAATTAATTCTGAAAGTGAATAATTAATAAGAATGATAAAAAACAAATAAGTTACAGATTTGAAGAATCTGACCAGGAACACAAATCACTAAATCCCAGAAAATAGCACATTTGTTAATTAACTGATAACATGCTATAATACTTTTTCTTTGTGCACTTTTTAATTGCCTCTTCATATGACAGAGAATGAAAAGAATTTAGTGATTCCTCTAGCATAGGTGATAAAATATTTTTTATTATTGATAGACACAGAAAACATGATTTCACGTATAGACATATTTGCTGTTTCTAATACAGCTAGCTACAGCTGGGTGTCTTGGAAAAGTATGAGTTCTTTTAAATTCTATTTTGCACAATTCCATTCAAAAAAGTAGAAAAATCTATGGTACATTTATAATTATATTACTACATTATCAATTTTTCTGACAGGAGCGCCATAGGTTTTCAAGCCTTGTTTCTGCCCACTGCCCACACACTTCCAGTGCTAGCCCTGATGTACTCAGTCTGGTGCTACAGCCCCCACCTGGCCCTTTGTCTCAGCCCCTGGTGAGCAGGCACAGTGCTATAACAGTATTCCTGGAAGGCACACTTGCACTGAGATGGCTGGTCATAACTTAAGTATACACAGAAGTAACTGCAAACAACATAAATGAATCCCATTAAAGCTAAAATAAATGTCTCCAACTCATTGCACCCTTAGCTGGATCTAGGATGCCCCTTCTAAGCAACCTGATATAAAGGGAAAGGGAAAGACTGCAAAGAGGCAACAGTCTTAGTCCATTGCAATTAGAATTTTTGTGCAAATTTTACAAAAAGCTCTAATGAAAGGCACAGTTTGCATAGGATCTTGGGAGAGGCAAGTGCAAGTGAGGGGCCAAAAATCCGAGATAGAATAGCTGCTTTTGCAGGGGTAGTTTCTGGCCCTTTGCTTGATGCCAGATGATAAACAGTAAGCTCGTGGGGCGAGGGAGCTCTGAGCATCCTCCAGCTGCCAATGAGAATGTATTTGGGAAGGAGAAAGCACACTAGGCAATTTCACAGACTGTTTAAATTGCTAGGCTTCATTAATGCCTGTCTCCTTCACGACTCAAACCCCAGTGGTATTGGTGGTAGTTAACCAGGTGACTGTTGGGGGAACAAGTCTCTACAGCCATGGCTGCATAACGACCCAATAAGGGACTTCATATACAACAGTCTTCCAGAAATTTCCCGTCATCCAGTGATGTCGCAGCCATCACAACATCATAGTGCAGTGGTCAGCAAACTGCAGCTCGCAAGCCACATGCGGCTCTTTGGCCCCTTGAGTGTGGCTCTTCCACAAAATACCACGGCCTGGGCGAGTCTATTTTGAAGAAGTGGTGTTAGAAGAAGTTTAAGTTTAAAAAATTTGCCTCTCAAAAGAAATTTCAATTGTTGTACTGTTGATATTTGGCTCTGTTGACTAATGAGTTTGCTGACCACTGTCATAGCGCAACACATTACATGTTTGTGGTGATGCTAGTGTAAAAAAACATGCCGGGCGCATAAAAGTACAGCCCATGCAATAATGTACAGTACATAATACTTGAAAATGATAATAAATGGCCATGTTACAGGTTTATGTATTTACTGTACTGTTCTTTATATCATTATTTCAGAGCAGGGGTGGGGAACTGTTTTTATGCCAAGGGCCATTTGTATATTTATAACATCACTCCCAGGCCATACAAAATTATCAGCTTAAAAATTAGCCTGCTGCCCCGCAGCGGTGGCTCAGTGGTTGACTGTCGACCTGTGAACCAGGAGGTCGATTTCCAGTCAGGGCACATGCCCCTGTTGCAGGCTTAATCCCCAGTAGGGGGCATGAAGGAGGCAGCAGATCAATGATTCTCTCTCATCAGTGATGTCTGTCTCTCCTTCCCTCTCCTTCCTTCTCTGAAATCAATAAAAATAAATTAGCCTACTATATCTGGTCAAACATATAATTAACTTACCCGTAATACTTTGGCAGGGCTAGACCAAATGATTTCTCCGACCTTATATGGCCCAAGGGCTGGACGTTCCCCATCCCTGTTTTAGAGTGTACTCTTCCTACTTATAAAAAAAAAAAAATGTTTGCTATAAAGCAACAGCTGTGTTACACTGACCGCAGCCTCATACATTTGTGTTTATTGTCTCTTGATAGCATCATTTTCTCTTGTGCATGATTTAATCTCATGGTGTTTTGCCCAGTAACATGCTGTTCGGGCTAGTAAACTGGGAACAATAGACTGTCCCATATAGGTTTGTGTATGTGCTTCTATGATTTTTGCACCACCAAATCACCTAATGATGCATTTCTTAGACTGTATCCCAGTTATTAACAGCACATGCCTGTACCTGAACAAGAAGTCTATTCCAGTGTTGGAAAATATTAATTTTTATTTAAGTGAACTAATTTATTTAATTTTTAAATGGATTTTAGAGAGAGGAAGGGAGCGAGAGAAAGAACAAGAAACATCAGTGTGAGAGAGGGAACATCGACCGGTTGCCTTCCATATGCACCCCTACTGGGGTCAAACCCACAACCTGGGTATGTGTCCTAACCGAGAATTGAACCTGCCACCTTTCAGTGTAGGGACAATGCTCCAACCAACTGAGCCGCAACAACCAGGGTTAAATGAACTATTTTAGAAAGAAGAGCAAGCACAACTAGAAGATGGAATAGTCCTTCCTGCTTTTTTTTGGCAGGTGAACACACTATAAGTAACCCTACCAGTGAAGACTTCTAAAGCAGGTTGTAATTAACCAGTAGTCTGCAGAAAAGCCATCTGATTTCAGTAGTAATGGCAATTTAAAAAGTACAGATTATTGGAAGAAAGGAAATAGAAATCAACTCTTCCCTCTCCCAGAGATAACCACTGTAGACATGATTTAGTGTGCACGGATGTCAAGGTCTGGTTCCAAGAAGGCAGAATGTGCACATTCCACGCTGACTCTCCCACTGACTGTAGCTAGAGGAGAGCCTGGACAGCTGCATGGAGCTATTTGGGGACTCTGACAAGTAAATGGTAACAGGCGGATTGGGGACAAAGGCCAGAATTTAAAGTACACTGCACCAACAGGGAGGTTCCTGTTTTTCTCTCAGCATCCCCAGCCAGGTCTTCAGATATCTGAAACCCAGAGATGGGCACAGGTGGGAGCAAGGAGAGATGCAGGAGAAGAGAGAGGGTGAAGAAAGCCATACTTGTCCTTTCCCTCCTTGTCCTCTACTCAGTCCTGTGGCAGCAGGCGCCTACAGACACTTGAATCTCACAGAGAGTGTCTCCCTCACCTCCTGCAGCTTGGTCCCAGACATGGATATGGTCACAGGAAATGACTAAAGGCCCCGGTTTCTGGCTGGAGGATTGAGGAGAGCTCCAGGCAACTGGAAAGTACACAAGGGAGATTTCAGAGAGGGAGGAGCTCGGAAAAGTGACCCAAGTGGTTTATGAACTTTGGGGCTGAACACTGAGCTGTGCTGTGCGGACATGGGTCTGACCCTGACCAACTTGCCAGAGACTTTGGCAACTCAAATAATGGAAACAATGCTAGCCAATCAGTTGTGGTACACAGGAGGACAGAGCCTCTGCAGATGAGCTGAAGCCAACCACAGCCTGGAGATGGCTGGTCGGGACTTGCAGCCTGCACCCGGCCAGGCCAGTGCCTGCCAAACCAAAAGTACCAGCATTCTGATTGGATTTAAACAAGACCCAAGGTCTCATAACACATTTTTTTAAATGTCCAGGATACAATTCAAAATTACCCAGCATATGCAAAACCAGGAAAATGCCACCTCACAAGAGAAAAGTCAGACGAAAGCTGAAATACTGCAGGTGTTGGAATTACTTGATGAAGACTTGGAGTATGCAAAAATTGGGCCTTCAAGACCTTCATCCACTAGTATCACTTCTGGGACATGTTATGTTACGCTGCAAAAGCTCTTTACAGGTGTAATTTAGGGTCCCAATCAGCTAATCTTAAAAGAGAGGTGTCCTGGATCATCCAGCAGGGCCTCATCTATTTCCACAAGTCTTTAAAAGCAGAGCTCGTTCCCCAGCTGCAGCAGAAGGGATGGCCGAGAGAGTGGAAGCCTGAGAAGGATTCAGCATGCTGCCTCTGAAGATGGAGGAAGCCATGGGGTACAGGCAGCTCCAGAAGCATGGACTGGGGGCCTCAGTCCTGTATCCAAGCAGAACTGAACAAGCCCAGAAGTACCTTCTTCTAAGAGCAGCCACATAAGACCCTAAGCCAGTTGACACCCTGACTTAGACCTTATGGGACCCTAGGCAGAGAACTCTGCTGGTCCATACACATCCAGACTGCCAATCCACAGAAACTGAAATAATAAAAGGCTGTTATTTTAAGAGGCTAAGTTTGTGGTAAGTTGTTATGGTTGCAATAAAAAAACTAAAACACACTTTAAAGCAGCTATTATTGAAATGTTCCAAGAAGTAAGGGTACTCTTGAAACAAGTGGAAAGATAGAAAGTTTTAGCCAAAAAAAAAAAAAAAAGATATAAAGGAAAACAATTCGGAATTTTAGAACTGAAAAATAAAATAACTGAAATAAAATGGAAGTGATAAAGGAAACTGAATTTATAATGCATGCTGTAATTTTTTTTGTTTTGTTTTTTAATCTTGAAGAATTTGCCTTATGTTACCTTGGCCTAGGAGCCAGGATACTGGCTGCTGGTCTCTCCTCGCCATTGATTGGATCTATGGTCTTCAGCAAGAGTCTTCATTCTCTGGCACTGGTTTCTGGTGGATAGGGAGGGTCTGAGCCAGCATTTCATTGTGTAGGAACCTCACACACTCCCTATCAGCTGTGCACTATTCCAGGGGATCCTTAGATCCTTATATACATTGAAACTTGTTGCTAGACCTGTTTGTTTTTAACTTATGGAAAATTCCAAACATACACAAAAGTAGGGATAATATCAAACCCAGCTTCAGTAGTCAACATATGGGCAAGTAGATTGGGGTTTTTGTTTGTTTGATCTGTAGACCCTTGCATCTTACTATATTAAAGTAAATCCTAGACATTATTGCATTTTATCCTTTATATATACACAATACCATTAAGAAAATTGACAGTACTTTATAATATATAATATCCAGTTACTATTCAGATTTCCCTGATTGTTCCATAAATATTTGATTCAGGATTCGAATAAGGTCCACATCTGACAGGTAACATCCTATCTAATAGAGAGGTAATATGCTAATTGACCATCACGTCTTCACAAAGATGGTGGCACCCACAGCCAATAAGGAGGGAGTATGCTAATTGACTGCCATACACTCAAAGATGGTGGCACCCAGTCTCCTCAGCCCTGCCAGGGCAGCAGGCGTACAGCACAGCCAGGCCCGTCCCCAGGCAGGTCCGCTGCTCTGCACGCCTGCCTCCAGAGTCCCCCAGTCCCCTCAGCCCCACAGCTGCCCAGAGCCAGCCCGAGGCACAAGCAAGCCTTGGATGGTGGCTGCACAGCCACCCAGGGCCAGCCTGAGGTGCAGGCAAGCCTCAGGTGGCAGCTGCCCAGCCTCCCAGGGCTGCCCAAGGCTTAGGTAACCAGGACCGGCCAAGGCTTGCGCTGTGGGCAGTGGCAGCAGCAAAGATGAGGCAACCCCTGAGGGGGCAGGCTGGGCTGAGGGACCCCCCCCCTCCAGTGCATGAATTTTTAAAAAATATATTTTATTGATTTTTTACAGAGAGGAAGGGAGAGAGAAACATTGATCAGCTGCTTCCTGCACGCCCCCCACTGGGGATGTGCCCGCAACCCAGGTACATGCCCTTGACTGGAATTGAACCTGGGACCCTTCAGTCCGCAGGCTGACGCTCTATCCACTGAGCCCCAAACCAGTTTCGGCCAGTGCATGAATTTTCATGCACCAGGCCTCTAGTCCTATATAATAAAAGCATAGTATGCAAATTGTCCCCTCAACCGGCGTTCTTCCAGGAGTTTGACCAGGGGGTGCGCTGGCCACTGGCAGCAGCAGCAGCAGGCAGCTGGGGGAAGGGAGGGAGTATTTGACTGGCAGCCACTAGGGACCCTACCAGTGTACAAATTTCATGCACTGGGCCTCTAGTCTTTTAATAGTTTATTTCCTCCCTCCCCACTTTCTTTGCCATTTATTGAAGAAGTGAGGTCATTTTTTTCATGGAATATGCCACATTCTGGTTTCACTTGTAGTCCTAATCATTAGGATACATTTTATTAGTGATGTATAATGAAGTTACTAAGTTGTGTTTTTTTTTCAACTTTTTAAATTTATTTAATAAATCTTTATTGTTCAGATTATTACAATTGTTCCTCTTTTTCCCCCCACAGCTCCCCTCCACCCAGTTCCAAACCCACCCTCTGCCCTTACCCCCCCCCCCCAGCATTGTCCTCACCCATAGGTGTACGATTTTTGTCCAGTCTCTTCCTGCACCCTCCACACCCCTTTCCCCCACTGAGGATTGTCAGTCCATTCCCTTTCTAGGCCCCTGATTCTAGTATACTCACCAATTTATTCTGTTCATTAGATTTTTAATTCACTTGATTTTTAGATTCACTTGTTGATAGATATGTATTGGTTGTTCATAATTTTTATCTTTACCTTTTTCTTCTTCTTCCTCTTCTTAAAGAATACCTTTCAGCATTTCATATAATACTGGTTTGGCGGTGATGAACTCCTTTAGCTTTTTCTTATCTGTGAAGCTCTTTATCTGACCTTCAATTCTGAATGATAGTTTTGCTGGGTAGAGTAATCTTGGTTGTAGGTTCTTGCTATTCATCACTTTGAATATTTCTTGCCACTCCCTTCTGGCCTGCATAGTTTCTGTTGAGAAATCAGCCGACAATCGTATGGGTGCTCCCTTGTAGGTAATTAACTGTTTTTTCTTGCTGCTTTTAATATTCTCTCTTTGTCTTTTGCCCTTGGCATTTTAATTATGATGTGTCTTGGTGTGGTCCTCTTTGGATTCCTTTTGTTTGGGGTTCTGTGTGCTTCCTGGACTTGTAAGTCTACTTCTTTCACCAGGTGGGGGAAGTTTCCAGTCATTATTTCTTCAAATAGGTTTTCAGTATCTTGCTCTCTCCTTCTGGCACCCCCATAATTCTGATGTTGGTATGCTTGAAGTTGTCCCAGAGGCTCCTTACACTATCTTCATATTTTTGGATTCTTTTTTCTTTTTGCTTTTCCGATTGAGTGTTTTTTGCTTCTTTGTATTTCAAATCTTTGACTTGATTCTTGCAGTCCTCTAGTCTGCTCTTAGATTTCTGTATAATATTTTTTTATTTCAGTCAGTGTATGCTTAATTTCTAGTTGGTCCTTTTTCATATCCTCGAGGGTCTCGCTAAATTTATCGGCCTTTTCTAGAAAATTCTTGAAAAGCCTTAAAACCATGGTTTTGAACTCTATATCCAGGCGTTTGCTTTCCTCCATTTCTTTCATTTGTGATCTGTTTCTTTGTCTCTGCATTTTGGCTGCTTCCCTGAGTTGATAGAGTGGCTTTGTGAGCTAGGTGTCCTATAGGGCCCAGTGGCTCAGCCTTCCCAGTTACTTGAGGTGGACACCCCTTTGTGGGCTTAGTGCACAGTCTTGTTGTAGTTAAGCCTTGATTGTTGTTGGTATCACTGGGAGGAATTGACGTCCAGGCCAATTGGCTGTGAGGATCAGCTGTGTCTACGCTGGGAGAACTTCTGTTGAATTTACTAAGTTTTAAAATCACTTGCACTAATTCTCTTTGTAGTTTAGCCACTGTTTTAATGTACAATTGGAATCATCTGTCTCATTTTGTTTGAAATTTTAGGGCTGGCTTTTCTAAAACACTGATTTAATTTTGTTTTCTAATCATATAAGAACATTTACAAGGTTCCCAAGTCAAAATGACTAAATATAGTATATTAGAAGTGGCTTCCACCATACCTTCCCAACGCTCCCCCCACACTCACTCGCCCGCCCCCCTCAGTCCCCAGCCCAGTGCCTACCTGTCTCATTAATTTCTGGTTTATCCTTCAGTCTTGGTTTGAATATAAGCAAATGCTTGTGTTTATATTCCTCCTCCTCTGACAGAAGTTAGTGTGCCAAACACCTGCTTTCACATCAAAGCAGTATACTGGTATAGACATCCTTCTGACTTTGTGAAGATTTAATGGTGAATTGGGTGACTTCGTATTTTTTTTAAAAAAGTGTTGAGAATCAGTCAGCTATCCAAATTCATTTCAGCACTTAAAACTTTATTGTTCACGCCCTGGCTAGGTATTTGGTTGGTTAGAGTGCCATACCTATACTCCAAGATTGTGAGTACGGTTCAGGGTCAACCAATGAATGCATAAATATGTGGAACGACAAATCAATGTATGTTTCTCTCTCCTCCCCCCTCCTCTCTCTCTCTCTCTCTCTCTCTCAAATCAATAAATAAAAACAATTTTTAACTTTATTTTTCAGTTAATAGAATTTTGTTTCATGTAAAGTCAGAATACCTGATGGTAGAAGGTCAAAATTACTGACATCTGTTTAGTGTTCAGGCAATTCTTTTAAAAACCTAGGGAGTATAAGAATTGTAAGGTTTGCAAATATTGGTTACCTAAAGTCCTAACAGTGGGGCTGGGCGTGGTGAAATGACCACTCATCCATGGCCGAGTTAGACTTAGATCCCCGGTGCACTGCCTCCAGACTTCCACCCCCTGCCCCCAGGCTACTCTGTGTCCTTCCTTCCTCTTTTCCCATGAGTGCCTGAGTGTCCATCTGATTATTTGGCCTCTTTTATCACAGCCTGGGGACACCTTTCTGTTTTTGTGAGCTGCCTTCAACACCAGAGGTTTTTGAGGTTGGTGGCTGTGACTGCCCTTCCTGGTACTTGAGGGACAGCATTCCCAGGATGCAGGTTCTTGTCAGTCCTTAGGCTTCACATATGTGATATCGATCCTAAAGCACCTGCTGGAGCAAGTGTACAGGTGAGTTCCAAAGCACCCTTCTCCCCAGGTTTTCAGCACCAGATGTGTCTTCTGTTGTTTTTAGCAGATGGGCTGTATCCTGGAGAGGGGGTGTTGTGAAGCTGGCCCTGTTTCCTGGGTGGGATGCCCACCCACCCTCCACTGGCCAGCCTTTTATTCCTTGTGAGCTCTATGAAGCCTTGCCTGGCAATGCAGGTTCTGACAGTTTTCCTCCAATTCCTTACATTGATTGAATTACTCAGTTGTTTATTCTAAAACCTATTAGCCATGCTTAGTAGAAAGGGAATAAAAAGGGCCCCTCTCTTGCTGCTTTGTGTTAAAGAGGTAATGCAAGCCAGGGTTGAGAACCAGGGTTGACAATTCCATTTAAATGCCATCAGTGCCAAAAGTTCATTCCCACCACTGCAGTGGGGTTTAGGATATTAGAACGTGCAGGGGAATGAGTGCCATCTTCTGCATCCTTCGTTGGTCACTGTAGAAGTACAGCAAGTCCTCACTTAGTCGTCGACAGGTTCTTGGAAATTGTGACATTAAGAGAAACAACCTAAAGTAAACCAGTTTTACCAGCAGCTAATGATATGAATCAGAGTTAAGTTCCACATATTTCTGGTCACAAAAACATCACCAAACTTATACATAAAGACCGCAAACACTTCTAATATTAGACATTTAAACTTCAGCTATACATACATTTGAGAAACATTAATACTAAAAACAAGTAAGGTAACAGTTTTCTAACCCGCTGGTTTCAGTTCAGGGTCATGGATGGCTGGAGCCTCTCCCAGCAGCTCAGGACACAAGGTGGGGGTGGCCCCCCACCCCCATAGGTGCCCTTCCATCTTAGGGCCATCCATGCGCACAAAGATAGGGACACTGTACATGTACATGGGGCATTCTCCTCACGTGACATCCTTGGGATTTGGGAGGAGCCCGGAGTTCCCAGAAGAAACCCATATGGACATGGGAGACCGTGCACACTCCACACAGACAGTGGTCCCAATGGGAATGGACTTTTTTCCTCATCAGTGTTGTAAGGAAATGACATTGAACAGAATGATGTTATTTGAAAACCTGTTGTGTGTTTTTTGGTCCTCCTAAAAGGAGCAACCAAAAATATTTCTTGGAAGGTGGATTTTTTGGCACAGAGAAATTTGAGCAAGCTCCCTTAGTGTGATTACGGGCTGTGTCTGGGGAGCTGTGAGCTGGTTTTCCAGCAGAGACCGGGAACATGGTGGCCAAGTCCAGGCTGGGCTTGAGTCCTGACTCTGTCACTTCTGAGTTATGTGTTCTGTGGCAGATTTTTATTTTTACTAGACTTTTTTCTTTTTCTTTTTTTTTTAGAGCAGTTTTTAGTTCACAGCTAAACTGAGTGAAGTTATAGAGAATTCCCATATGACCCCTGCCCCATCCCTGGCACAGCCTCCTTGGATATTAACACCCTCCCTCCCCAGGCAACATTTGATACAAACCTACATTGACACATCATTAGTCAAAGCCTTGGCAGACTTTTGAACCAAATTCTTCCAACTTCAAGGTGGAATATGTCTCAAGGTGTTTTTTTAAGTTTTTTATTAAATGAGTATGTATGCATAGGAGCTGAGTTTGTCATAGGTAGCATTAAATGTCAGTAGTGGAAACTATCCAGCGACCAGCAGTATTTTTAGAAATGAAGACCACAAAGCATTTCAGTCTGGTGGAAGGAAGATGGGAAAATGGGCTGCAGTCCCTTGGAGGTCACTTCTCTCGGGATTTCTGGAAAGGTTCTCTGGCAACAGCAGAGACTTGAGCAGGGGCTGCAGAACACTGGGTATGTCAGGGACTGGTAGTGACCTTGCTGTGTTTATTTCTAGTCTGGCTTGCATATCCTTGCCTTTGTAATGTTAGTTTATAAGCACACAGAATGGTACAAAGTAACTTCTGTAGGTCATAATTTGTAAAAATGGCTTAATGCAGACTTCTTTCCCGGAGTCAGGCTGGAGGAAATCATCGGGCTGTAGAAAGTGACTTGAATGATCAGCATCACTTTATACAGGAAGTATCCAATTATGCTGCTTGTTCTGAAATAAATGGATAGACTTTGAGAACAAGGTTAGCTGACATTCACAGCACTGGGGTTTCCTACTTTCAAGGCTTTCTTAAACTTAAAGCTGAATGCTTATTAAATGGGTAGTTTATGCCACATTACTATTATGTCATAGCAGATATATTTTCCTTTGGAATGTCACAGCAGGGTCCCTCCTGGAGCATTGACTAGAGTGAATCTGTCTTCCTCAGATGACCCTGAGTTTCAGTGTCAACTGTGCAAATGTTTACAGTAGAGTGGATCTAAGTTTGCTGTGAGGAAGGAGTTTCCTCTAGGGAGCCATGTTTTAGTATTCCTTGAACTAAGAAGTCTTTTATGTGTAATATGTCTTTCGTTCTGACAGATGAAACAGCGTTAAATTAAAAGTGTGCTGTTTTAAATATATTTTTATTATAAAATAAACACAGACATAGAAAAACCACATTAATCAATTCTGTAGCTTAATTATAAAGTGAATGCTGTCCCGGTCAAGCCCCCTTACCCTCCCGTGACAGACTCCTCCCACCATGAAGGAGGGACCACTGCCCTGACTTTTCTAGTAATAACCTCCTTGCATATTTTCCTTAGAGTTTTCTCACCTGAATGTGCCCTCTGGACACTATGGGTTGGTCTTTCTTGCCTTTTTTTAGAAGTATGTGTGTAGACATGACTTTCTTATAATGAATAGAAGAGAAAGAGCCTGAAGAAGTTTTTTCCATATAAAATTATTAAGAACAAATATAAATGAGAATTATACAATGGAATAAATAAGGGTAGTGACTTATTTATTACATTTAATCAAAATGTATTCTGATTTACATATGTTTTCAGAATTGTAGCTTGGCTTAAAAGTGGACAGGTAGATTTGGTGCCCAAAATAAAACATCCCCCAGCTTGTTTCAGAAGAACCTACTCTTGATGGTTCCGGGTTCGCTAAATGTGAGCTGACCGAGAACTTAATCATGTTTCACCTTCAAGGTGGGGTCCTTGTTGACATCCCCTCACTTTTGTGCTAACTATTCAAGTTTGTGAAATTGAAATGAAAAAGCTCGTATTTATGATTCTCAGAACCTGTATATCTCAGGTTTACTATTAATGGCATGAAAACAGTGATTTCCTAAAGTGTCGTTCTGTTTGTGAGGGAGCCCTGTCTTTGTTTCTGAACTCTACACAATACATTGCATAATGAGGCAGTTCGGGTTCTTTGATGCCAATGACTTTAAGTAAACACATAGCAGACATTTACAGTAGCATTAGTTCCTGCTCTCAGGGGCATACAACCTGGAGAGAATTCTGAAGATGATCGGTAACTGCTAACCCAAACCAGATGTGGGGCCCTTTCAGTGTGTAGGAACTGAGACAGGACATGTGCTTGGCAGAATGACACACGACCTCATCCTGTGCGGTGCTGTTCACCTTCCACTTTCCTGGGGGTTTCACTTCCTTGCTTTTCACTTACTGTCTGATAAACCAGATGTGCATGGAAGTTCTCGCCCAGGTAGGGTTTAAGTGGACAGAGTGGGATGCCTGGCACCTGGTCATTGAGAAGCTTTTAGGACTTAATTCAAGTAAAATGTTCATGAGTTTGTCTTGATAACAAAATAAGCATGACAAAGAGGAAAGGGACAAAGGACTCAGCCAGCCATGCAGTTTGCAAGCAAGGGACTAGACCAGGAATGTAGTGAGATTAATCCTCTAAAACATTTACTGCAAACTCGTATAAGACTTTTTGAAGATGATTACGTGAAACAAAACACTTAGCAGCAGCTGCATTCTTTCTTGATTATACATCTGGCATTCGTTTTTGCCATATTGTGTTTTACTGTTAAGTATGTTTCTTTAAGTTGACTTTCAAACATAAATACTTATATTTAAGAAGGAAATTTGCCATAAATAGAAGGTAACTGTATTAATAAATACAATTCAAAGCAAGCCAGTCTTATTAGATTCTGGCTGATACTTAGCCTGTTCTTTCTTTGTTAAAAAACTCTGAAGTGATTTGCCCTGCTCAACTCAATAGCTTCAAAAGCAGAGACTTTCTCCAGGGCACAAGGAGGATTGAAAAGGGTACCCAGTGCTGCCCCAGCTACTTAGCTCTGTTGGACCCTCAGTGTTGTTATCAGGTGGGAGGTAGGTGGTCATTGTGAGGACAGGATAGGGAGGGTGCCTTCCAATCTCAGGTGTGTGGTCCTTTGTGACAATCACCTAGGCTCTCCTCTGTACCGTGCCTGAAAGCATTTCCCTCACCACCGGTGGCACCCACTCCAGCCTGGTGAGACACGACCTAGAAAAACCAACGAATGCAAAGTTGGCAGAGACAGGATGGCTGTCTTGAGCTACTTACTGTCTTTGGAATTTTCCCCACCCATCAGCAGAAATGAGGGGCCTGCTGAACGTACTGGTGCTGTGCCACGTGGTACCCGTTACTTGTGCCGAAGGCCCGGACAGCACAGTGGGTGTGTAGCTGGTTAGCAGAGCCTCAGAAGGACTAGTCCTGCCAGCCTCTTGTCCTCTGCCCACCAATTGATGGTGAGGCGGCTCTCATAGTAGCTTCTCTGGGGTCGGTGTGCTCAGATGCCACCCAACCTGCAGAACCAACCCCCTGGGAAATATTGTTATTGGAGGTGCTTGTTATATTTTCTGTTCCACCAACCAAGTATGAGTAGAAGATAGTTTTGGGGGGTTTTTTAAATCCACTCAAGGATATGTTTTTATTGATTTTTCTTTAGAGAGTGGAAGGGGGAGAGAAACATGGATCAGTTGCCTCCCATACGCACCCAGCCAGGGATCTAACCCACAACCTAGGTATGTGCCCTAACTGGGAATCGAATCTGCAACCTTTTGGTGTATAGGACACCCTTCAATCAACTGAGCCACCCACCCAGGGCACCTCTGTATTTTTATGTAATTTAAGACTCAGAGGAGTTGTAAAATCATGCAGAGAATTCCTGTGTACTTGGTCATTTTTTACATTGTTTTAATGTCTAAATAGCTGGTGGTGATTCTTTGGGTTTTATTTTTTTGTAGTGTATTCCTCACTCTTACCTGATGAAGAATGGGGGAGATAGAAGGAACATACCGAGCCCTGCAGACCCCAGGGGCACGCCTTGGCACCCAGTCCCTCGCAGGAGTGAGCACCCTGGAGCCTGGGCAGGCTCCCTCGGCAGGGATGACACGGATAGCATCTAGAATGCAGGAGAAGCGCTTTCCTCTCCGAGTAAAGCTGCTGGACAACTCTGTGGAAATGTTTGACATTGAGGTAAGAAGTGATTTTTGGAGGCATAGTTTCTTATATTTTCTTCTTTTTTTTTTTAATCCTCACCTGAGGATATTTTTTCATTGATTTTTTTTAGAGAGGGTGAGAGAGGGAAAGACAAAGAGAAATAACAATGTGAGAGAAACACTTCATTTGGTTGCCTTCTGCACGCGTCCTGACCAGGGCCCAGACAAGGTAGAAGCTTACAATTGCCATGAGTGCCCTTGACCGGAATCGAACCCAGGACCCTTCGGTCCACAGGCCGATGCTCTATTCACTGAACCAAACCGGCTAGGGCATGAAAGTTGAATATTATGCCCCAAATTACATGCTGGTTAGGCTGCTTTTTTATGAAGTTGACTAAGGGTGGCTTTGGTACACCCAATAAAATCCTTGCAAATGGTGACATTGCATTTCTCCTTTCAGTTTGGAAAATGGGATCCTCCTCTCTGTCCTTTAAAATTCTGATCATGTTGTCTCTGCACTTTTCTCTTTTGAGAAGCTGCCTGGTGCTGTAGAGTGCAGACTGGAACCATGGGGTATCACCCAGGTTCTCCTGGCTCAGCCACTGGCTACCTGAGTGGGGGGGGGGGGGTGTTCATTTGCCTCATTACATGTCAGCTTCCTGGTCTGAAATGTGGGGGCGACACAGTCCCCAAGCTCAGGGTGGCTGGGTGGGACTGAGCTCTCATCATGCACAGAGCCTGGATGGGAAGTGTTGCAGTCTTAGCATAGAACTGGTTTTTCTAGGTCAACCATAATAACATTTGTAATTTTTAAATTTCCTAATATTAGATTGAACTGATAATGTTGGCAAAAACAATTATGTATATGTATGTATCTATGTATATACATATGTATTTTTAAAGGACAATTTTAGACCAACATAATACATTAGAAAATATTTTTCTGACTTTTCTAAATGACATTGGAATGAATATTTTTAAGTTATTTATTTTCAAATGTAATGCATAAATATATTATCTTTTTTAAATATTTCATATTGACTTACAGTAGTATCTGTTTGGTTTGGAGAGAGAGATGGAAACATCAATGATGAGAGAGAATCATAGATCAGCTGCCTCCTGCACAACTCCTCCTGGAGCCTGAGCCCACAACCTGTGACCTCCTGGTTCATGGGTCAAGGCTCAACCACTGAACCACACCCACTGGGCACAGTAGTATTTTTAGAAGCTTTTCCTGATCTAATGTCAAAAGTAAGAACAAGAAAATGAACTTAAACTTTAGCAGATTAATTTATGCTTGGGTTTTTCTGTCAAGAAATCAAGATGCTACATAGAAAATAAAACAGTTATTGAACTGTGGGCCAGGCTGTGAAGGGGCCTGAAGGAAACCTCCTTTAACCTCTGGCAGTGCCTAATTATAGAGTGCATTTCATGAAAAAGGGGAGGGGGAAGAGGAGATGAGCACAGTGAGGCTAGAAAGGGGTCAGCAGGGCTGCCGGAAGGGAGGCTGGCCTCTTGCTTAGAGCCTAGGGCATACTATTTTCTCCCTTGAGTGCCCAGATTCATAGTGTCTGAACTCGGACCCGGAATACTTCTTTTAAGGTCTTATTTGAGGAGGACATCAAATATCACTTCATCAGGGCAGTGGTAACTGAAACTGGCAGGACCTGTCTGTTTAGCTTCCCAAGTCACTATGTTGCAAGAGGCAGCCTCTGTAGGGAAGGTAGTCTGGCACAGGCAACCTTTGACCCTGAGCAGCTAATGGGTGGCTACTGGTTCCATGACCGCATTTCCTGGCTCACCAAGATACCCTTCCGTAAATCACCTGTAGGAAATAGGTAAAGGTCTGGGCATTAAGTGGGCTCCCCAAACTCTTCCAGGCAAATGTTTGGAAGAATTTCCACCATGTAGCCATCCTATGCTAAACACATTCACTGTAGTCTGGGCTTATAACAGGATCAAAATTTTTAAAAGATGGCAAGAAGGAAGAAAGAAAAGTACTAAGTTTACTTTAGAGTATCTTTTTGTTATTCTGCTTCATGGTCTTTATCAGCTAAAACTAGGCCCCAGAAAAGAAAAAAATACACACTTATTGTTGAGTCATAAATAGGTTGTAGTCCTTCTCTGAGAAATTTACTTTTACTAAGTATCTGGGTCATTTTATACATTAGGAAGTTAGAGATGGTATTTTGTAAAGGTTTCAAAATATTTAGAGCATGTAAAAGTTTTAATAAATTGAGATTGTTGTTTATATTATTCAGATATAACTATCATGTTTGGTATTTGTATAGACCTGGAGAGTTACCAGAAATTAAAGAATCAAATTGCTGTTGCATATCCTAAGGTGGATAGGGTACTTTTTAAGTTGTGGTTACCTACTGATGCATACCTTTAGGAGGAGTTAAAATTCAAATTTGTACCAGTTAGCTTTGGTAAATAACAAAACTTAGTAGCTTAAAACAAACATTTACTCTTGCCTGTGTGTCTGAGTGTTGGCTTGGAGGTTCTTCTGGTCTGGCTGGCTTTGAGCGCTGCGTGGTCTATGATGGCCTTACATTTCCACAGCCTCAATTAGAATCTTCCTCCTTGCAGACTCTCTCCCTCCAGTGAAAACATGGCCTTGCTTGCCTGGGGATGAGTGGAAACTGTAAAGTCCGTGAGGTCTAGATTTGGAATTCGTGCATTGTAGCTTCTGCCAGGTTTTACTGATCCATTGTAGCTTCTGCCAGGTTTTACTGATCAAAGCAAACTCCCAGGCCAACCAGGATTCACAGGGTGGAGAGGCAGAGCCACCGTGATGGGTAGGGCGTGCCAAGGAAGCTGTGGCCTTTTGCTGCTACCACAGCAGCTGTTGCCAGTGGATTAGGAACACAGTCCTGGAAAGAAGACCATCTGCGAAGCTCAGGGCCTGTGTAATGATAGACACACTTCGTTGCCCTGTCCCATAAGTGCTTCCCCTAAATTCCTCCAGAAGTGACTAGTCTGAGAAGGCAGGTATGACCTGCTACTTTCTGCCTCCAGGTCTCTTGTGTGTTGCAGCTCCTAAGATCCAGAGATCAAGGCTGGTTGCCTCTCTGAGCCTTTTGTCCCTGCTCTACTGTCACTCTTCACTGGTCACCTGTGTCCCCACTGCCCCCTCCTTTATATTGGATTTTCTTTTAGAGAGACAAAGAAAGAGGGACATCAATTGGTTGCCTCCCATACACACCCTGACCGGGGATTTAACCCCCAAACTAGGTATGTGCCTTGACTGGGAATCAAACCCACCACCTTTTGGTGTACGGGACAATGCTCCAACCGAGTCACCCAGCCAGGGTTTGTTTGTTGTTGTTTTTTAATTGAATTTTTGAGAGAACGAGAGAGAGAAAAGGGGACCCCCTCCTTTATATTCTTTATATATGAACAGAGACACATTTGCTATTGGATCGGTGGGATGATGCAAGCTTATAGTGCAAGGTGTGGGCATACAGAGCAGTGAGGTCCCTGGCTGGGTGGGTCTGTTGGCCACAGTGAGGACACTCCCTGTCCCAGAATTGGCCTGCTGTCTCTCATCCTGGAAGGCAAGGCTGTGTTCTAGCTACTGCTGTATTGTCAGCGTTTGGACAGGGCCTTGCTCTGTAAATATGGGGTGGATGAACAAAATCAGTTAGATTGGATTAACATGCTTTATTTAAGTGCTTGAGTTCTCTCTGTAGCAATCTTTTTGACCTCAGATCCAAGCGTTTCCTTTTTTGTTTGTTCTGGGTTTTTGGCCATCTGCACCCATCTCGTGCCTACTTGCTTGGTTTATTTTTCACTTAAATCTTAAGCAGCAAAGTCTGTGACCTTGTAGAGACTGTGAATTTGCAGTTTGTGAACTGGCAGAGTAGACATGCAGATGACACCTTGCAGAGTCCTGGCTAACATGCACAGGTGGTGACAAAACACTGGCCTTGAGTGAGGCTCAGTAGAATACTCTACTTGATATCAGAGGTTTATACTTAAGGGACCTTTTTAACTTAGGGAAGAATTTGACATTTAGTTATTTTTGAAATGCCTATATTTTGCTTCACTGAAAATATAGAGTAACTTGGCCTGAAGGCCTCCCTGTGGTCATGTCTGTCTTTCTACACAGAGTCTATGGCTAATCCTAGCTAATAAAGAGGGAATATGCTAATTGACCATTCACTCTGTCGCAAAGATGGCTGCACCCACAGCTGAGGCCAAGTTCCTATAAGGAGCCTTAACGAGCAATCAGCAGGGACCTGAGGCTATGCCCTCCCCCGCCCCCGTGGGGCTTGACAGGGGACCTCAGGCCGTGTCCCCCACCCAGCATGGCTTGACAGAGGATCTCAGGTCACACCCCTCACCCGGCAGGGCTTGACAGGGGACCTCAAGGTGCGTTTCCCGTCCTGGTGCTGGGCTAGGGGACCTCAGGCTGCTCCCCCCGCCCCAGCACCAGGCCCGGGGACCTCGGACTGCACCCCCTGCCCAGCAGGGCTTGAAGGGGGACCTGAGGCTGCGCCCCTCCCCCATGGGGCTTGATGGGGGACCTCGAGGCACGCCCCCCATCCAGCAGGGCTTGACAGGGGATCTCAGGCTGTGTCCCCCACCTGGCAGGGCTTGACAAAGGACCTCAAGGCACACCCCCCACTCCAGTCTGGGCTGGGGGGCCTCAGGCCATGTCCCCTGCCCTGGTGCTGGGCCAGGGGACCTGAGGCTATACCCCCTGCCCAGCAGGGCTTGACAATGGTGGGACTGGCTGGGTCTGGATCTAGCCTAATGCAGGGAGAGGTGGGGGGAGGGGCGGCCAGGTCTGGATCTCTCACGATTTTGAGGTGCATGTGGGTGGGCGGGGACTTGACTCTGGGTCCCGTGGTGAGCCCCAGACTCTGACAGGAGGAAGGTTTTCATAAACATTTTACTAATTTTCTTTCATCTCTGACACTTCTATTATAGAGAAAGGGCAAATAGCAATATTAAATTATTTCCTCTAATTAATTCCCTTTTAATGTGCACGAATTTCGTGCACCGGGTCACTAGTTGTTTCATGTTTGTCCTCAACAAGTGAGGCAGCCCTGCTGCTTCATCACACTTGCTTCAGAGAGGTGGGCTTGCAAGATCCAGTTTTAATTATAACTTCCGTCTCCCCATGTGTGCAAATGAACTTTGTTTGCTGTCTGTGCTGACTGCCACAGTAGTGGCAGATTGGTGTAGAGCCACGCTGCTGTCACCCAGAGGAGAGACAGGTCATTATACTTTCTCAGAAGTGATGTTCACACAACCATGGAATTGCCTCATCCCGTTGTTAGGGGAGCATGAGTATGCTTGCTCCAGCTTCCTGCCTAGATCCAGAGAACATGTGCTTTAATTCTTGCTGCTGGAGGTGAAGATAGCTTGAAGCCAGAAGTTAGAGACAATAAAGCTGAAAATGTTTCATAGCTTTATTGAGATATAATTCACCTACCATGCAATTCACTCATTTAAAGTATACAATTCAGTATTCTTTTAGTATACTCACAGATATGTGCAATCACCACCACAGTCAATTTTAGGGTACTTTCATCACACTAGAAAGAAATCCCACAGCACAGCTGGTGTAGCTCAGTGGTTGAGTGTCAAACTATATGAACCAGAAGGTCACAGTTTGATTCCCAGTCAGGCACATGCCTGGGTTTTGAGCTCAATCCACAGTGGAGGGTCTGCAAGAGATAGCCGATCAAAGATTCTCTCTCATCATTGATATTTCTATCTCTCTCTCCCTCTTCCTTCCTCTTTGAAATCAATAAAAGTATCCTATATAATAAAAGGCTAATATGCAAATCAACCAATGGCGCAACAACTGGTTGCTATGACACTCACTGACCACAAGGGGGCAGATGCTCAATGCAGGAGCATCTGCCCCACAGGGGGAGCACTGCTCAGCCAGAAGCTGGGCTCACAGCTGTTGAGCACAGCAGGGATGGCGAGAGCCTCCCCCGCCTCCACAGCAGCACTAAGGATGTCCGACAGCTGACAGGCCTGCTCCCTGCGAGGAGGAGCCTCTAGTATTTTAAAATATATTTGCATTTAAGAAAGAAAGAAACCCCACATCACTAGCTTTCACCTCCCTGTCCTCCACCCCCTCTCCCTCATCTCTAAGCAAAAAAACATCTATTTTCTGTGTGTGAATGTCACTGTTCTGGACATTTCATATCAGTGGGATTATCCACAAATGGTCTTTTGACTGGCCTCTTCACAGAGCACCATGTTTCAGAAGGTGGTCTAAGTACATATGTCAGGGCCTCAATCCTTTTGGTGGCCCAAAAATATTCCACTGTCCAGTGGACCACACTATCTATCCATCATCAGCTAATGACATTCCTCCTTTTGGCATTTGTGAATGATGTTATAAACATTCGTGTACATGTTTTTGTTTAGCTGTATACCTAGGAAATGCTGGGTCATGCAATGACTCTGCTTAGTTGTTTGAGGAACTGCTGACAGACTTTTCCAAAGTGGCTGCACCATTTACATCCCCCAGCAGTGTTATGAGGGCTCCCCTTTCTCCACATTCTCACCTTCACATCCACACGTATCTGACTTAGAGTCTAGCCCTCCTAGTGGGTATGAAGTGGTATCTCAGTGTGGCTTGAGGTGGGATTTTAAAAGTTTTCTTTTAAGAATTTTTTAAAATATATTTTTATTGATTTCAGAGAGGAAGGGAGAAGGAGAGAAAGATAGAAACATCAATGATAAGTGAATATCATTGATCAACTGCCTCCTACACACCCCCTACCGGGGATTGAGCCCACAACCCGGGCATGTGACCAGGAATCCAACCATGACCTCCTGGTTCATAGGTCAATGCTCAACCACAGTGACACGCTGACCAGGCAGGAAGCCTTTTTATTTTTTTAAACAGTTTTAAAGATGATAATGTTACATGCAGTAAACACCAATTATTCAAGAAAAAAGGATCTTATATATAATAATATTACATGCAATAAACATTAATATTTCAAGAGTAAAAGGATTTTAAGTATAATAATACTAGAGGCCCAGCAAAAGAAATTTGTGCACAGATACGGTCCTTAGGCCTGGCCTGCAATCAGGGCCATCTTCCCTAGCTACCGGCAGCCGGCCCCAGCACCCACCACCACCCACCCCTGGCTCCCCATTCGCCATTGGGTGATCGGAGCCTGCCAGCTCAGGGGAGAGACCAAGAGGTCAGCTGTTCCCACCTGCTCACTGGCCCCGCCCCCACCGTGGGTCACCCTCTGTGTGTGGGGCAACTGGCAGGGCGGGGGCCTTGGCTTGGCACTGCCCACATCTTCCACCACCCACCCCCAGTTCCCCATTCAAAATTGGGCAATGGGAGCCTGCCAGCTGGGGAAAGGGACCAAGAGGTAGTCAGTGCACCTCATAGTGACTGGTCAAGTGGTCGTTCTGGTCGTTCCACCATTAGGGTCAATTTGCATATTGCCTTTTTATTATATAGGACTAGTGGCCTGGTGCACAAAATTCATGCACATTAAAAGGGAATTAATTAGAGGAAATATTTTGATATTGCTGTTTGCCCTTTCTCCATAACAGAAGTGTCAGAGATGAAAGAAAATTAGTAAAATGTATATGAAAATCTCCCTCCTGTAAGAGTCTGGGGTGCACCATGGGACCCAGAGTCAAGTCCCTGCCCACCTGCGCACACCTCGAAATCACACGAGACCCAGACCTGGCCGGCCCCACCCTCGTCAAGCCCTGCAGGGTGGGGGGCATAGCCTCAGGTCCCCCGTCAAGACCTGCTGGGGGCGGGAGGGGGGTCGCGCGGCCTCAGGTCCAGCCTCAGGTCCCCCAGCTTGGCTCCAGGGCGGGGAGCGTGGCCTCAGGTCCAGCCTCAGGTCCCCCAGCTCAGCGCCAGGGCTGGGAGCACGGCCTCAGGTCCCCGGACGTGGCCTCAGGTCCCCCGTCAAGCCCCACCGGGCAAGGGGTCATAGCCTCAGGTCCCTGGCCCAGCCTCAGGTCCCCTGGCCCTGGTGCGAGGGCACGAGTGCATGACAACCATTTGCATATTAGCTCTTTATTATATAGGATTACCACAACTGCACTAACATAGTATGGTATCACAAAAGTCATAGGAAATATTAAAAATATGCAAATACCAGGATTATTTCTATTATATTCTAGTATATTTTCCCCCCCTCTGGCTCTATTTTATTTTTGTCAGTTTTTTTTTACTTCAAGAAAAATGATTTTAAATATAATAATGTTACAACAATAAACCTTAATATTTCAAGAAAAATTATCTCAAATATAATAATGTTACATGCAATAAACTATCTCAAGAAAAATTGTCCTATCTAATAAAAGAATAATATGCAAATTAACTATCACTCCATCACACAAGATGGCCACCCCCATGTGGTCAAAAATGGCCACCCCCATTTGGACACAAGATGGCCTACAAGGGGAGGGCAGTTGTGGGCACTCAGGCCAGCAGGGGAGGGCAGTTGGGAAGGACCAGGCCTGAAAGGGAGGGGAGTTGAGGGGGACCCAGGCCTGCAGGGGATGGCAGTTGGGGGTGACCAGGCCTGCGGAAGAGGGCAGTTGGTGGTTACCGGGCCAGCAGGGGAGGGCAGTTGAGGGCAATCAGGACTGCAGGGAGGACAGTTGTAGGGGACCAGGCTGGCAGAGCAGAGCAGTTAGGGGCAACCAGGCTGGCAGGGGAGGGCAGTTAAGGGTGACCAGGCTGGCAGGGGAGGGCATTTGGGGGGGACCAGGCCTGTAGGAGAGGGCAGTTGGGGGGAACCATGCACGGGAGGGCATTTGGGGGCAACCAGGCTGGCAAGGGAGGGCAGTTAGGGGTTACCAGGCCAGCAGGGGAGGGCAGTTTGGGCGACCAGGCCTGCAGGGTAGGACAGTTAGGGGCAAGCAGGCTAGCAGGGAAGGGCAGTTAGGGGCAATTGGGCCAGCAGGGGAGCAGTTAGGCGTTGATCAGGCTGGCAGGGAGTGGTTAGGGGGTGATCAGGCTGGCAGGCAGAGTGGTTAGGGACAATCAGGCAGGCAGTCAGGTGTGCGGTTGGGAGCCAGCAGTCCTGGATTGTGAGAGGGGTCCCAGATTGGAGAGGGTGCAGACTGGGCTGAGGGACACACACACACACACACACACCTGTGTATGAATTTTGTGCACTGGGCCTCTAGTTTTAAATATAATGTTACATGCAATAAACACTAATTATTCAAGAAAAATGGTCTTGCCCTAACTGGTTTGGCTTAGTGGATAGAGTGTCGGCCTGCAGACTGAAAGGTCCCAGGTTTGATTCCAGTCAAGGGCATGTTCCTTGGTTGCGGGCACATCCCCAGTAGGAGGTGTGCAGGAGGCAGCTAATTGATGTTTCTCTCTCATCAATGTTTCTGTCTCTATCCTTCTCCCTTCCTCTCTGCAAAAAATCAATAAAATATATTTTTTTACAAAAAGAAAAATGGTCTTACATATAATAATATTACATGCAGTAAACATTAATATTTCAAGAATAAAAGGATTTTAAGTATAATAATATTACCAAAACTGTACTAACATAGTATGATATCACAAAAGTTGTAGGAAATATTAAAAATCTGAAAATAACAGGATTACTTCTGTTATATTCTAGAATATTTCCCCCCTCTGGCTCTATTTTTGTTCATCAGTTTATGTTGTTCATTATATTCCACAAATGAGTGAGATCATATATTTATCTTTCTCCGACTTGCTTATTTCGCTTAGTATGATGCTTTTAACGTCTATTTTGTCAGCTCTAGCTGGTTTGGCTCAGTGGATAGAGCGTCGGCCTGAGGACTGAAGGGTCCCAGGTTGTCAAGGGCATGCATGTACCTTGCTTGTGGGCACATCCCCAGTAGGGGGTGTGCAGGAGGCAGCTGATCGATGTTTCTCTCTCATCGATGTTTCTAACTTTCTATCCCTCTCCCTTCCTGTCTGCAAAAATCAATAAAATATATTTTTTTAAAAAGTCTATTTTGTCAGATATGAGTATTGCTACTCCAGTTTTTTTTCTTTTCCATTTGCATGGAAAATTTTTTCCCATCCCTCTACTTTCATCCTGTGTGTGTCTTTTGTTTTGAGGTGGGTCTCTTGTGGACAGCATATAATTGGGTCATGTTTTTGTATCTATTCAGCTACCCTACACATTTGGATTGGAGCATTTAGTCCATTTACATTTAGGGTTGTTATTGAGAGGTACTTATTTATAGCCATTTTAATTCTGTATAGCTAGGTTTCTCTCTCTGTTTCTTCTTCTCAGCAATCCCTTTAGCATTTCTTGTAATGCTGCCTTGATGGTGATGTACTCCTTTAGGCTTTTTTGTCTGGGAAGCTTTTTATTTGACTGTCTATTTTGAATGATAGCCTTGCTGGATATGGTAATCTATGTGGAAGGTCATGTGCTGTAGTACAGAGAAAGGGAGAAAAATCTGTGAATCCAGAGTGGAGCCCATGGTATGGGCTTCATTGTGTGATGTTTGACATTTATTGGTGGGATTTTAAGTTACCAAAATAGTCAGTGTCCAGCTTTTAAAAATATATACATTTTATATGTTTTTATTCATTTCAGAGAGAGGAGGGAGAGAAAGAGAAATAGAAACATCATTGGCTGCCTCCTGCACACCCCCTACTGGGGATCGAGCCTGCAATCTGGGCATGAGCCTTGACTGGGAATCAAACCGTTACCTCCTGGTTACCGCTATTCAACCACTGAGCCACACTGGCCAGGCAGTGGCCAGCTTTTTGATCTAGTAAAATCTTGATTTGTTTTCAGTTGATATATGAATTCTGTGGCTTTGAATATGTATATCTGGGGGCGGGGGGGAAGAAATCTGGCCTCAGTTCTGGAAAGTTTTTTTTCTGAGCAGTAAAAGAACCCACGTGGAAGCCAGGTGTCACCTGCCCTGGCCCGTATGCAGTTGTGGAGCAGAAACACTCTCAGCTCCAGACTGTCGGGTGTGAGGTGTCTGAAATCAACCCTGGTGCAGAGGAGGGGGATCTTCTCTTCAGCTTAGAGAGCAAGGTGTTTAGACCATTTGTAATTATTAGGATTAGAAATTGATGCAAGTTGTAGCATTTCTGTTATCTTATCTGGAAGTTAGTACTATGGAAAAGTGCTGTTCTGGGACCTAGTTTGGGTGTGTGAGACCTCACCCATGCCTTTGCTTAAAATACTCAACATTTTTAGAGTGGGCTTTCCTTCTTTTTCTTTAAGAATTGCAAAAGCTTTTGCTTGAGCATGTGGCACATAGGAGGACAGATTCTCAGTTGTCGAGTTCCATGCTAGAAGACTACATTGCTATTTCAGTAAAAACCTAATGTTTTCTTTCTGGCCAGGAAAAAATAGTCAAAATTCCAACAAGCATCATAGCCAGATGTTTGTCATTGCTCCTACATGAACATCCTAAATATGGCAATAAACTGCCTCAGAACTTATTTTGGTCTGATCTCAGGAGAAGAAGTTAGTAATTCAGCATCTGAAACTCCAGGATAATATAGGCTTTCCACAGGAGTTCTGTGTGTTTGTAGTACACATAGCTATTATGTGACTCTGCCCTGGCCTTTGAAACCTGTCATTTTGTCTTGGGCAGTTTATCTGTTCCTCTGCCCCTGATGCCCAGGAATGTGGCATAAGGCAGAGATGTGGATATTGTTATTCTTAGTTACTTGGTTGTGGTACCGAGGCTCCCAGTGCCAACTCCCCTCCCCACCCCATCCCACCCCCCACACACACATGCACTCAGGCACACCCATAAGGTTGGTGTACACAATCTATGTTGGGTGACACAGTGACGAGGAAATTCTGCTAGCAACGAGACCCTGTTGATCTCCCTGCCAATAATAGTCCCACCACCACAGCTGTGTAGTAGAGAAGTCATTTCAGGATCTCAGCAGAGGGGCATGGAAGTGAAACTTGCCAGTTGGGTGTCCTGACTGGGGATGGCACCAGGTTGATTTAGAAACTGGGGGTACAGAGGTCAGCGGGATGGACTCTGAGCCCAGCCTTGTTATTCTGCAGTGGGAGCTCGAGGATACAAGGTACAACAGAGCCCTTCGTGCTCAGAAGAGAAAACACACAGGGAGGGGACTTGGGTAGGAAGGTGGGAGGGGTGGGCCTCTTCTCAGGAAAAGTGTTCCTGGACAGAAAAGCACCGAGGACACGATGACTCTGAACCAAGCCCATCCAGGGCCTGGCCCAGAACGTGGTGTGGACAAGAGTGACAGGAGGCAGTGAGAATCAGTGTGGTCCTGGAAGTGTTTGGAAGCTGCCGCTGCAGGGTTCTCAGGTAGAGGAGACATGGGCTTAGAAACACCAAGATGATTCAGGCTGGGCCTGAGTCACCAATGGGAGCAAGATCAGGGCAGTGTGGACACATGGAGGGACCTTGCCGTCTCCTCGGGGGTCTGGGCTCTCATGCACAAGGGCAGGGTGGCCACTACCGTGACCTCCCAAAGGTGCCAGTGTTGTCCCTCTGTGATGCTGTCCTCACATTCACACAAGTTGGTGTTGCACCAGGGTCAGATGCTGCACTGCTGGCCAAGGAGGCAGTGGAACTCCTCAGCCCCTAACTCCTGGGCCGCAGTCTTGCGGGCTTTTATTTTTAGAGATTTTGACTAGTTAAAGAGAAACATGAAAAACATCTGTAGGTGCTTCCAATCTGTTGTTACTGGAATGGTCTGTGCACACGTGTTGTGCATTTTTGTGTCTAATTTTATAGATCACATTCACCACAGTGGCAAAGGATCCCAGTCCTTTCTTCTCCAGGGCTTTCTCTGCCGACAGTGGAAATCAGGGAAGTGCTCTAAGCCCTGCTTATACCCCTGTCTGGAACTGACAGTCTCCTCAAAAGCTTCAGTTTAGTCTCCCAGCATATTTCATTGACAAATCTAAAATATCTTTTTCTAAAATAAGTCTAATGTTTGACTATGAAAAATACATTTTTTCTTAGTGTTCTGTTTTCAGATATTCATAATGCTTCATCATAATTATAACTTTGTTATTTGGTCCTTCCTAATATGTGCCCATGTGCCTTTTTGCATGTGTTGATATTTGACACTGGAAAAGTCAGAGTTTTGTAGTAAAAGAAAAGCCATTTTTTCCCTATTAAAATAATTTTTGTTTAAGGCAACTCAGAGTGACTTTAAGGCTTTAGACATTGCTATCCTTCTGGAAAATATGTTGGAACATTCATGTTAAAAATACTAAGTGAGCTCTTTTAAATCAAACTTACGTTAAATCAAGGATAGTTAGCTCTATAGCTGTTTGCTTTTGGCTTTAACTTATATCAAATCTTACATCTTTTAAAACCATACAAAATAATAAAAATATACCCTAAATCTGGCTAAGGCAAATGTTATTATGAAATGAAATGCTGAATTATAAATAAGTACTAACATCATATAACTTGTTATTATGTTAACATAAAGAATACAAACACCATATAAACCCACATCTGAAACCATATGTTCATGTTGACCAATGTCACCCCAGTCAATTTCATAAATAAATAATAAAAGGAAAAGAAACACAACCCTGGCTGGGGGCTCAGAGCATCCGCCCATGTACCAAAGGTCTCGAGTTCATTTCCCAGGCAAAGGTACATACCTTGGTTGCAGGCTCAATCTCCCACCCTAGTCAGGGCGAGTGCGGGAGGTAACCAATCAGTGTGTCTTCTCACATCACTGTTTCTCTCTCTTCCTCTTCTCCCTCCCCTCCACTCTCTCTAAAAAAATCAGTGGAAAAAATATCTGCAGGTGAAAATTTAAAAATAATAATAATAATTCTTTTAAAAATATACAGACAGACATCTTGAGAGAGTCTGATACACTCTTGCTAAGAACATAGGCTTTGACAGTGGGTCTTCAGTTGTTTCTTACTCGGTGGAACCCAATTTGGAGAGAACTAATAGCACTACAGGAGGGCAGACTTGTTCTGGAAAATAGTTGCTATAAAGTTATAAAAAAATTTTTTGTTGCTGTAAATTTTCTGCAGTTTATAAATTAATGCTGTTACTTTTAATTATTCAAATCTACTAGATTTATAAAATAACTGTCCTGTGGGGCCTTTTTGTATTTTCCACCCTAAAAAGTGTTTGTAATGTATTTTTCAAATTTTAAAATGAATACAGCCCTGGTCGGGCTCAGTTGCTTAGAGTGTCATCCCAATATGCCAAGATTTTGGGTTCGATCTCTGGTCAGGGCACATACAAGAATCAACCAATGAATGCATAAGTGGAACAACAAATTGATGTTTCTTTCTCTCGTTTTCTCTTTCTCCCCTTCTCCCCCTCCCCCTCTCAAAATTGTATACTCTCTGGTAGTCAACTACTAATTTTTTAAGGGGAAATCTGTAGTTATAAATCCTAAAAAGAGAGTTTCAAATAGCCTATTAGTCAACTAGAGGTTTTTAATTAAACTATTTATAGGAAAAAAATTCCAAAGGAAATAATCCAGAGAGATCTTCCCTCCTTCCCAGTATAATTATAAAAATAATTGCAAATTTCCAAACACAATAAAATTTAGAGGGGAGGGTGGGGGGAAGAGAGAGAGAGATCAACCAAAGAACTTGTATGCATGCCTATAAGCATAACCAGTGGACACAGACACTAGGGGCGTGAGAGCACGAGCAGGGGAGGGGGAGAGCCGGGGGGCAATGAGGGGATAAGGACACATATATAATACCTTAATCAATAAAGAAGAAAAAGAAAAGCACGTTTTCCTGTTGCATGAAGAAGGAAACTGAGGCATGGGCACATGGTTAACACCTAAGTCACAAAGAAACAGCTGGAAAAATTGGGCTAAACTTTTCTCCTCACTCCAGTTCTTGGCTGTCTCCACTTATTCACACTGCCTGTAATTAGAGATGGCAAGTGTCTAAATCTCCATAGTTATCAAAATGTAATTTCAAAGCTGCTTTTTTATACTAATAAAGATAAATTTTCCCTTTAAAAATAATTTTAAAAATTCTAGGTAAAATACAATCCACTGATATGTTTATTTATAGGATCAAATTATCCTCCTTTTGCATTGTCGATCTTTTTTAAAATATGTTTTTATTTATTTGAGAAACAGAGGAAGGGAGAGAGAGAAACATCAATCAGCTGCCTCCTGCACTTACCCCCACTGGGGATGGAGCCTGAAACCTAGGTATGTGCCCTCACTGAGAATCGAACCCGAGATCTTTCAGTGTATGGCATGAGGCTCCAACCTGAACCACACCATCTAGGGCTAAAGAAAATATTTAAATGTCAGAACCACGTATCAGAAGGAATTGAGATTTTTCCCCCCTTCAATAAATACCTAAAGACTGAAGGAAAAGCTTTGGCTCAGAGAACATATATACTCACTTTCAGTTTATCAAAAATACTTAGCAAGTGTTCCCAGTATTTCTAGGAAAGGCAGTAAAATGGAGCATAGCTCTTGGCTGTGAAAGCCCATGAGTTTGGTTTGCATTTCATCCCTCCACCTGCGCCCTCTTGAGGACAGCCCAGCTTTTACAATCACCAGGGGCAGTGAGGCTAAATTCCACACAGAAGTGGCATGAGATCCAGTGAAACTATCTTCCCTCCCTCTCTCTCTCTCTCTCTCTTTCTCTCTCTCTCTCTCTCTCTCTCTCTCTCTCTCTCTCTATATATATATATATATATATATATATAAATAAAAGTGTCCCCTTGGGAGTTCAACCGGATACCAGGAGTTTGACCACTTGCTATGACTTGCGCTGACCACCAGGGGGTGGCACGGAACAAAGGAAGGCCCTGGCTGGCAGCCAGAAGGCCCTGTTGGCCCTGATTGCCCGCCAGGCCTAGGGACCCTACCCGTGCCGAATTTCATGCACTGTTCCTCTAATATATAAATAAATAAAATTTGAAATACACTGTGCACTGAAAACAATAAAACTGTTGAAAGAAATTAAAGAAGATCTAAATAAGTACAAAGACATCCCATGATTATGGATCAGAACTCTTACTATTATTAAGATGATGGTACTTTCCAGTTAAACAAATGTGATCCCTGTCAAAATCCAAGTTTTTTTGATTTGGTTTTGTGTGTTTTTGTTTGTTTGTTTTGTTTTCAGAAATCAACAAGCTGATGTTAAAATTTACGTGGAAATGCAAGGGCTCTAGAATAAATAACCTAAAACAATCTTGAAAAAGAAGCAACTTGAAGGACTCACACTTTCTCATATCAAAACTTGCTCTAATGCTACAGTAATCAAGGCAGTGTGGTACTGACATCAGGATGGCCACACAGATCAATGGAATAGAGTTGAGAGTCCAGAAATCATTACATTTATGATCAGTTCATGAAAATACAATGAAAAAAGTGCCAAGCTGATTCAGTGGGGATATGGTTCTGGCACAATTGGGTCTTCATACACAAAGCATAAGGTGGGACCCCTGCCTCACAGTGTACACAAAAACTGACTCAAAATGGATCAACAACCTATATGTCACAGTAAAAACTAGAAAACCCTTAGAAGAAGACGTAGGAATAAATTTTCATGACCTCAGGTTAAAGAGTGCTTTCTTAGATATGAAGCAAAAATCACACGTGACAAAAGAAAAAAATAAATCATTTGGACTTCATTAAAATAAAAAACATTTATGCTAGAAATAATACTATTGAGAAAGTGAAGAGAAAGAGAGCAAGTTATATATCTGATAAGGAATTTATATCTAGAATGTTTTTTAAAATAACAGACAATAATATAGACAAGAAACCCAGTTTCAGGTATTACCCAAGGTCACCTGGCTAGAAAACAGGGCACAGGAGCTCTCACACAGTGATCCTTCTAATGGGTGCTGCCTTTTCTTCTTTCTAGAGTTCTTATGTCTCTGTTTTGTGCTCTTGTATTACAGAGGCAGGTGCCTTATTTACTATTTTTTAATTTCATGATGAAATTTTGGTCAGTTTCATCTGCTACAGAGGCACCATATTTCTACTGAGTGTTCATCTGACATTTGTGTGTTTTTTTCTGTTTCTTTCCTCCTTTTATCTTGAATGTCTTTGAATATTTGCAGTGATGGTTCTATTTGATCACCCATTTTTTAATTTAGTTGTTCATGGTTTGGCTATTTTAAAGGAGGTTTTGTGTGGGTGGCTGATTATAGACCAGTTGAAACTTGAAATGTAGCTAATGACTCCAGGCTTATATGTGAGTTAGTTTGGCTTTTATTTCTTCTCAGCCAATGGAAGGTCCCTCAGCAGGGTTTCTGCCTTGCCGTTTCTCACTGTCCCACACAGGTATACCTGCCTGTTGTGTCTTCCTATGGTCCTGCCTCCTGTGCTACTATCCCAAGCCAGTCTGATCCAAGCTGGGACTCTGCTACCTGAGCTTCTTCCCTCAGTTTTGCAGACAGGATTTAGGTTTAACTTCGCAGGTTATGCCATTGGCCATGGCTCTTTGTGGCTTCTGCTGAAATTGTGCCCTGGCACTGTGCACTCTGGTTCTGTTGCTGTTGGCACACCTCCCACCATATTTGTGATTTAGGATGTAACCATGTCCTCGTTTTGCTGAAAATGGAGTTCCCTTTTTGTTTTGTTTTTTTAACTGATATTCACATTTTGATTCTTATTTTGTTTTTTGGTGTGTTTTTGTTGTTATTTTTAATAATTCCACAAGAGATTGAGGAATGATAATTTATGGAACCCATAACCTTTCAGAATGCAGGACGATGCTCCAACCAATGGAACCACACTGGCCAGGGACCACTCATCACCTCTTAATCTGGTATTCAGGCCTCCTAGTGAGGTTTAATTTCAGCAGTTACTTTTTTAAAAAAATAGAGAGAGAGAAATAGAAACATCACTGATGAGAGAGAATCATTGATCGGCTGCCTCCTGTACACCCCACACTGGGGATCGAGCCCACAACCCGGGCATGTGCCCTGACCGTGACCTGCTGGTTCATAGGTTGACACTCAACCACTGAGTCATGCCATCCAGGCTGCAGTTGTCTTTTTATTTCTCCTTTTTATCTTTTAGTTCCACCCAATGTAAAATTTTATTATTACATTGATCTTTTCAAGAATCTTACTGTATTAAATTGAGTTTTCTTCATTATAGCCCAGTGGTTGGCAAACTCATTAGTCAACAGAGCCAAATATCAAAAGTACAACGATTGAAATTTCTTTTGAGAGCCAAATTTTTTAAACTTAAACTTCTTCTAATGCCACTTCTTCAAAATAGACTTGCCCAGGCCGTGGTATTTTGTGGAAGAGCCACACTCAAGGGAGTAGCCCATTCACACTGTTCACTGGGAGATCATTTTTCTGCATTTTGGTTGCTGTCTTTGTGTCAGGAGTTTGGTTTTCAGTATGTGGTTGTTCTGGGTTGTCTGTGTACTTTAGGAATGAGGTTTCAGACTGACCAGTGCTGGTTTTACTGACCGTTTTTTTAAATTAATAAGAACAGATGTAAACACTTTATCTTAGCCAAGAGGCCGAGAAGTGGTCATTGACCGTTTTAAAAGTGTGATTTTTGCCCTGGCTGGTATGGGTCAGTGGTAAAGCAATGGCCAGCACACCAAAGGGTTGTAGGTTCTATTCCTGGTCAAGGGCACATACCTGGGTTATAGGTCCATCCCAGACCCCGGTCGGAGTGCATGCGGGAGGCAACCAATCCATTTGTCTCTCCCACACTGATGTTTTTCTCTCTACCACTCTTCTTCCCTTTCTTCCACTGTCTCTAAAAGTCAATGGGAAAAATATCCTCAGGAGAGGATTAAAAAAATAAGTGTGATTTTCCCAGGCAGGCCTCCCTTGTGAAAGTGACAACTGCCTTGGCCGCAGGGCCCAGGCTGGGTGAGTGGGTAGGGCATGCTGACAGACAGGTTTCCTTTCTGTTGGGTGTGTTTTCACAAGCAAGGACAGGCAGACCGACCAGAAGCCCTTGGTTGATGAGGAAGGAAGGAAGCAAGCAAGGAATTGCCCAGGAGGCTGACGGCTGAGCTGAGACATCTTCTGTTTCTCTTTGTCCATGAGGCTCGATTAAAGACAAGGAATACTCTAGAAATCAATGGGAAAGATATCCTTGAGTGAGGATTAGAAAATAAAAAATAAAATAAAGGACAAGGAACAGCTATAGCCAGTTTGGCTCAGTGGTTAGGTTGCAAGCTCAACCCCCAGCCCATCGGGGTGCATGGAGGAGGCCAGCCAATCGATGTATCTCTCTTGCATCAGTGTTTCTCTCTGTCTCTCCCTTCCCTTCCACTCTTTCTAATAATCCTCCGGTAAGGATTAATAACAACAACAAAAAGACAAGGGATAAAAAATAGGTTCTCTCCCAACTCCTAAAATTTACCAGAATTACCAGATTGCACCAGTTTGGTTCAGTGGTTAGTGTGTCAACCCATAGACTAAAGGGTCGCTAGTTCACTTCCAGTCCAGGGCACACACCTCGGTAACTCAGTTGTAGGCTTGGTCCCTGGCCCCAGTCGGGGTGCCTAAGGGAGGTGGACAATCGATGTCTTTCTCTCACATCAATGTTTTTCTTTCTCTGTCTGTCCCCCTCCCTTCCATTCTCTAAAAAAATCAATGGCAAAAATATCCTTGGGTGATGATTAGCAAAAAAAAAAAAAAAAAAGGAAAGAAATAGCAGGTTGCATGTTTAGTGCTGGTATCTGACATGTCCCATGTAAGCCTGTGGTGGGGAACTGGGCCTGTTCACTCCCGTGTGTCCTGTTCCATGTGCCCTTGCCCTTGCCATGGTGCCAGGAGGTCTCGCTGGTCCTTCCGCATGACCAGAGTGGATTTCATGTGTTCCCTTTCTGCACTCATGTCCCCATCTTCTCTGCACACACTTGATTTAGGAATCTCATGACCAATTCTATCCCCCCACTTGTGAGAGCTGCTCGATGAACTTGGGGACTTCAGAAGGGAGCTAGCAGGACAGGTGCCCACATGAACATCTTCCACTCTCATACCTCACTGGGTCATGCTGAGCTTTTTTACCATTCCGGGTGCTGACTGCCTGAGCTAATATGGCAGACTGGCCACTGGAGATTGGGAAAATACCCCAGTTTCAGGACTCTTCTTTCTGGGGTAAAGCTGTTGAGGCTCACAGATCATGGGCACCTGTCAGGAGACTGGTCAGGAGACAAATACTCCAGTTATGTGAACTGGAAAATGAATGGGATAAATGGCTGAGGAGGGAAAGCACTGAGGAATCCAGGGCCAGTTCTGACCAGGGAGGTGGAGATGATCACTGCCCACTGATAGGACTGGAGTTCAGGGAAAATCCCAGGGGTGGGGGGCACTGGGTCTCCTGCATTTAGCTGGTGACCTGCTGGCTTCTGTGTCCAGAGCCACAGAAACGGAAAGGCTTGTTTTTGTGGACCTCAGTCTCACAAAGCAAGGCTTGGAGTGGTGGGCTTGGAGAAGCTGCAACACCTAGAACACGGGCTTCCCCACATTCACGGGTTCAAGTGTAGGTATTTTCATTGTCCTGTTTCCTTATGTCATTGAAGAGAAACCACCATGGAAGAGCTGAGTGCCCACAGACCCACTGATGAGAAGTTCATCTTAGGCCCACATCTTACAGTGGAGGTGATCTGTATGCGAGTGGATCTGCAGTCTGAGGGCTGCGTGGGGTACATCCCACCTACCCAGATACAGAACTCCCAACAAGCAGAAGCAGCATTCACAGCTGTGCTCCCAAATTCAACAGTCTCTGTGGCTGCAGCATTTCAGGAATATGGGAGAACCTAAGAGTTGAAAGTGTGCCAGAGAGAATGAGACGCCCATCAAAAATGTTGGTGACCTTTCAAAGAATCTAGAATGAATGTAGCTACAGTTTCCTACAAGCTCTCATGCTTAGTTTCCTTCCACAATGGAATATTATAAAAGGAAATTTGGGCTGATTTAATTATTAGACAAGAAAAATCTTAAGCAGGGAAACTAACTGTAGAGATATGCATTTTATAACAGGAGGCATCTAGATGGAGATGTTATAATTTGGCAAATAAAGTAAATGGACACATGAAACAAACAAGTTGAAGGAAGAAATCAAGCGTTTTCAAGAAGGATTTTCCCACACTGCTTAAGACAAAGAATAAAGAAGTACTTTGTTAACTAAGCTTTTGTAGCCCATTCCCATCCAGACACAATCTTTAATGGTATTTTCGTGGATATAAACTTTTAACAATATGCTTTATGTCTAAGCTGACCAACTGGGGAAATGGAAACACTGAACAAAAAAATCTTGGTTTTTAAGCTATATTTTGTACATTATGTTCTTGGTGCTGCTTCTCCTACAGCCAGCCCTCGAAGCACAGTGCTGACTTGGCGGCTGCTGGCTTCAGTGGGAAATGGCTGTGGGGGCAGTTTGTCTTCATTTGTGGGATCTGTTGATGACACCAGTGCCTCTGGTATCTGTGAGGACTTGCCATCCCCATTCAGGGACAGTCTCATGTCATCCAACCATTTCCTACTTTGGAAATACACAGTGGGTAGTGCAGTCCAATTTCTACACTTTTAGGAAGAGAAGGTAAGTATTAAGTACAGATAGGAGTGGGTATAAGTGGACATGTGACAGAACAAGGGACATTGAGAACAGAACTGGCTGCAACACTTAATTAGTTTCAGTCACAATGCCCCTGTAGAAATTAAGAGGAATGAACCTGTGAGAAATTATTTTGGCAAGTAATGTTGAAAAATACTCTTGCCATAGCCGATTTTTCTCAGTGATTAGAGCATTAGCCCTTGGACTGAAGAAGGATTCTGGGTTCGAATCTGGTCAAGGTCACTTACCTCAGTTGCAAGCTCAATCCCCGGCCCTGTGGTGTGTGCAGGAGGCAACCACTCGATGTGTCTCTTTCACATGGATGTTTCTCTCTCTGTCTTTACCCCTCATTTCCACTCTCCCTAAAAATAAATGGGAAAATATCCTCAGATAAGGATTTAACAGACCAAAAAGAACTTTTAAAGTTTGGTATCTTTAACTTTTATTATAGAAAAGATAGTGAGTTTTCATACCTTTTGGCAGGAGAAATTAGTTATCACTTGCCATTTTGAGGGACATGCCCCATCATGGAAAGCAGGGGCTCTGTCTCATCTGCTTCCTTCCCATTGTATACACTGGCTGGGCACAGAGTCCTGGATGAAGGGATTTGGGAGGGTGTCAGCTCTCTCAGTGAGAGATCTGCTCTGGGATGCAGACAGAACACCTGGTATCGGCCTTGGAAACTAGCCTGGCCAGGCATCATGCAGAGCATTATTTCATTACATCCCCACCAACCCTTCCAGGTAAGAACGGTATTTACTTTTCAAATGAGGAAAACCCAGGCTCGATTCCGGTCAAGGGCACATACCTCGTTTGCAGGCTTGAGGTACACACACACACACACACACACACACACACACACACACATATTTAAAAAGAAAAATAAATAAAAAATTAAACTGTCTCTTCTAGTTTAGTCTTCTTGAGGTTTAGAAATAACTGGGGAACATCTTCCTCAAATTCTTTACATACTTGGAAACTGTACTTATGTCAATGCCAGGTCAGAGGGCCTGTTTAGAGAACCTTTCTTGGCCTGCTGCCAGAATCATACCTCATCAGCCCGTCACAACTGTTCTTGATGAATTGCTCATCTTTTATAAGTTATATCAGATTGGACTTAATTATTTATAGTCATAACCAGAGGTTTTGTCCCAGTTATCAAGTGACTTATTCATTCATTAATCTGAACGCCTGCCATATAAACAACTCTGTCCTTCTTTTATAATTTGAGTTGAAGTATCAAGAACCGTGTAGCATTTTATCCTCAAGGAAAACTTGTTGAAAGTCTCTACATGTGTGGAGATTTGTTAACTATTGGACAAAATTCAAAGTATGGTTCCTGCTGTCCCAAAACATGGTCTAAGAAATTCTCTCCTTTTTTTTTTTTTTTGCATTCAACCTTTTGTAAAATGATTTTTTTATAAAGTAAACTGGACGGGTGTGTGTTTAGTGTTGTGGGGTCATGGAGAGCAGCACTCTATTCTCTGGAAAACTAAATTTCTGTGCAGTGACCCACAGCTAGCAACTCAATGCTACTGTGTAGGCACTGGACCAGACTTGTGTTTTTGGGTGTTCTGTTTTGGGTAATTGTTTTAAAGAAATCTTGACAGGCTGTGGAGGGGACAGACCAGGTGGGATTTGGGCAGGTGGAGGTTGGAGAGACCTGTGGGCCAAAGGCAAGTGTTTTTGTCAAGCAGAACCATCAGTGAGAGGACCAGCTCCTCTGTGATGAATGAGCTGTGTGCTTTTCAAGTCTTTTTACCTTACTTTCCTGGTAACTACTTATCAAGGTGTAGTTTCCACAGTAAAATGTACACACCTTCCCCGAGCACCCGGGTGGGTATTGCAAGTGTGGCCCACGCTGGTACCAGGTTAGGGTGCGCAGGCTCCCTGCCAACCAGTTAGTTATGATACCCCTCTCTCTGCTACCACAAAATGATTTTGCCAGACCTTGAGTTTCATATAAATGTCATCAGAGTGTATACTCTGTGAGACTTGTATGCATTGCTGCCTGTTGTTAACACCTTATGTCAGGTCTTCTTTATTAATTCACTTGGTAAACCAGCATCTCAGATGGAGGATGTGCTGTGTTCATAGACTGGAAGACATTGACTATGTCTCTCCTTTATTTAGGCCAGTGGTCGGCAAACTCATTAATCACCAGAGCCAAATATCAACAGTACAATGATTGAAATTTCTTTTGAGAGCCAAATTTTTTAAAAATATATTTTATTGATTTTTTACAGAGAGGAAGGGAGAGAGAGAGTTAGAAACATTGATGAGAGAGAAACATCAATCAGCTGCCTCCTGCACACCCCCCACTGGGGATGTGCCCACAACCAGGGTACATGCCCTTGACCAGAATCGAACCTGGGACCCTTGAGTCTGAAGGCCGACACTCTATCCACTGAGCCAAACCAATAAGGGCAAGAGCCAAATTTTTTAAACTTCTTCTAATGCCACTTCTTCAAAATAGACTTGCCCAGGCCATGGTATTATGTGGAAGAGCCACACTCAAGGGGCCAAAGAACCGCATGTGGCTCGCGAGCCGCAGTTTACCGACCACTAATTTAGGCTTTAGCTTCTCTCAACATTTGTTTCATACTTTCCAGAATAACAGACTTACAGATCTTTTCATGTATTCTGAGGTATTTGATTTTTTTTTTTTTTTTGCCACTGTAAAGTAGCAATTTTTAGATTTCACTTTCTAGTTGTTTTAGTTTGTAGAAATGGAATTGCTTTTTGTGTAATAACTTTATATCATGTTACCTTGCTAAATTCATTTTTAACTCCCTTAGTTTATATGTGGATTCTTCTGTTTTCAGATGCTAAGATTCTGTATTTTTAACTTTATTTAACTTTCTATTTTGAAGAAATCTCAACTGGGGGGGGGGAAGCAAAGATAGTACAAATAATTTTTTTCTGAAGATTTGACAACGAGCTGCCAACACTCTGTTCCAACATCGTAATCCTGCTGGTGTGTTTCCTACACACCAGGAGGTTCTTCATCAGCGTCAGTCAGGACTGTAGCACAGATCCATTCCTGCTGTCAGGTCCCCTGTGGGTCCCACTAGTGTCCTTCATAACACAGGGCCCAATCCACTGTCTCTAGTGTCTAGCCTGTAACTTTCATGACCTTGACATTTCTGAAGATCACAGCAGTTACCTTGTAGATGACTTCACTGTTTTCTCATGATTGGATTTCAGTGTTATGGACAGAATGTTTGTGTCCCCCAAAATTCATATGTTGAAACATACCCTCCCCCCCCCCCCAGTGTGATGGTTTTAGGAGGTGAGACCTTAGGTAGGTGATTAGGTCATGTGGTGCAGCCCTTGTGAATGGGGTTAGTGCCCTTTTAAAAAGGACCCCAGAGAGCTCCCTGCCCCTTCCACCATGGAGGACACAGGGAGAAGGTGCTGCCTAGGTAGGATCCAGGAAGTGGGCTCTCACCAGACATGGAATCTGTATGGACCTTGATCTTGGACTTTCAGCTTTGAAAGCTGTGAGAAATAAATTTCTGTTGTTCATAGGTCTGTGGTATAACAGCCTGACAGACCCAAGACTCAGAGCTGGCACAGAAAGGATGCTGGGTTCTCACTGCATCCAGTCATGTGGCATACAGTTTCAATTTGTCCCATTTCTGGTGATACTCACTTTGATCACTTGGTTGAGGTGGTGCCTGCCAGGTTTCTTCACAGTGAAATTACTCTTCCTCCCTCTGTAATTAGCACTTTGTGAGGAGGTTCTTAGAAATCACTTGACCATTTCATTGCTCCTCAGACTCAGTTCATTCATTGCTGTATATCAGTGTGGACTCGTGGTTTCCTGTCCATCAGTGGATTCTCTCCACTGTGTCACTCTCTCCTCTGAGGCTCCGTTTGTCCAGATTTGACCAGTGGGAATTAGTCTGTGTCTTTTTGACACGTCTCCATTGATCTGTGAGTACCGCCTTATTTTGTTGTGCAGAACACTCTGGTTTATCTTCCTGCTCCAGATCTAGCATCAGCCCATCCTCTTAAGGAAAGTGGCAGTTGTGAGGTGGGTGCACTTCTTCCTCTCCAAGTCCTGCTGACCCAGGACCTCTTCGTGGACAGGTGGGGGCTGTGTCCCTCTTCTTCCAAGCCACCCTCCCATGTACACATATGCTCTTGCTGTCTGGCATCTGTCCCATTCTGGGCTGCTTGTCTCTATTGCCTTCCCCCCCTCCCACCCACTCCCTCACTAGGGAAAGCCCTCACTCCACCTGGGTTCCCACATCCTGCACTTGGTCCTGTTTACACAGTCCCCTACACCCATACTCAGCCTACTTTTTAAAATTTTTTATTGTTTTTAAAGAAGGAAGAGAGAAAGAGACATCAGTGTGAGAGAGAAACATGGATCAGCTCCCTCCTGCACCCACCCCAATCAGGGATCGAACCCACAACCTGGGTATGTGCCCTGACCAGGAATCGAACTGGCAACCTTTTGGTATACCTGACAATGCTCCAACCAACTGAGCCACACCGGCCAAGGCTATTTTTTTGGTTGTTTTTTTTTTTTTTAAAGAAGTGTAGCCCTAGCTGGTTTGGCTCAGTGGATAGAGCATTGGCCTGCACACTGAAGGGTCCCGTTTCGATTCCAGTCAAGGGCACATGCCTGGGCTGAGAGCTGGATCACCACTGGGGGTCTGCAGAAGGCAGCCTATCAGTGATTCTCATCATTGCTGTTTCTAACTCTCTCTCCCTCTCATATTTTAAAAATAAAAAAGATGTGTAGACTTAAAAAAACAGGTTAGTACATGCTCATGATATAAAATAAAGAAGGATATGCAGTCACACAGCTCATTTTTTTGAATCGCCAGCATTGTTGTTCCTGTGCTCCTTCCCAAGAGTCTCTGCACTTCCTCACATGCACATCAACATATCTATTCTGTGCTTATATCCTCCACTCTAGGGTTAAAGTTAGGGTTAGGGTTAGTGAAAAGGTGATGGCTAGGATTAGGCATACATCGTGGGCACTGCTCTGCACCGTGCTCTTTTTCTACATTAGTCATAGGGAGTATCCTTGGTCTAACTGCCCTTCGTGGCATTGGGTGTGCCACACAGTTCATTACCTGTCCTGTGCTGGCGGACTTAGGATATGTTTAATCACTTGCTGTTGGAGGCATTATTGGAACAGGTCTTATTTATCTGCATGTTTTTGTACCTGTGAAATACTTGTTAGAAGTGGGGATTCTAAGGGAATGGTGTGGATATGAACATTTAGTAGGTAGTTCCTGGCCTCCACAGCGTTTGCTCCAGCCAGCCCTGTGGGCAAATGAATGCCTTTGCCACACTCCCCAACTCATGCATTCAGACTTTGAGTTCTGCCAACCCGATAGACAAAACATAGAATTTCAGCTTCATTTTTATTTTCTTATTAGAGGCCTTGTGCATGAATTCGTGCACAGGTGGATTCCCTCGGGGTGGCCTGTGGAAATCGGGCCCTAGCTTGTGCCCCCAGCCTCGCAGCCCTGCCTTGGCCTGGCACCCTTCCCTCACCTGCTCCACCATCCCACCTGCAGGGTGATCGGTCAGTGCCAGGCCCCTTGCCCAGCTCCCTCTGTGTCTGGGAGCCGGGTGGTGGCCCCGCCCCTCACCACTGCCACTGGTTGCTGTCTTCAGGGCAAGCAGCGGGCGATCGGCCCCTGCTCACACCCGCCATGTTCTGCGTCGTCCCTGGTGGTCAGCGCATGTCATAGTGAGTGGTCGAATTCCCAGTCTCCTGGTTGAAGTCCCGGTCGAACGTCCGCCCAAGGGGAAATTTGCATATTAGGCTTTTATTACATGGGATATCTCATAGTGTGTTTAAACATCATTTAGTTTTCTGTTTTGTGAACAGCCTGTTCTTTTGCCCTTTTTTAAATTCAGCTCTAATCTTGTTGCTGATTTGTGCAGTTTCCTGTGTTTTAAGAAAATTAGCCCTTTGTGATAGGAGCAGTAAATGTTTTTCCCTATTTGTCTTTGAAATAGTCTTTTGAGTTTACAGTGCTTCTTTCTTGGGAGATGTTTTTGATCTTCATGTTTTCAGTCTCTCAAACCTCCTATTATGGCTTTTAGCTTCTGGAGTGTACTGAGAATGGCCTTCTCCCCACCCACAGTATAAAACAAAATTATCTCATTGCAGCACTTTGATGAATAGATATGTTTGTGTTTAAATGTTTTACTCATCTTGAAATTATTATACATCCTTATTTTTTCCAGATGGATACACAATAGTATTCATTGAAAAAAATCTGTTTTGCTCCCACTGATTGATTTAAAATGTCACTTTTATCAGACACTCCAGTTTCTTATATATTTTGATATATTTCTTCACCTCCTATTCTCTTCTGTTGATTTGTCTTTGTAGATGTGTCATAGTACCAAACATTTCAATTATGGTTTGCAACATTTTGAATATCTATAAGGCTAGTCCTCCCCTATTTTCCTTTTTTCAGAGTTTTCTTGGCCATTTTTGCATTTTAAAAATATATGTCAACTGTAGAGTCAGCCTATCAGGTACCTCAGAATCCTGTTGATACTCTTATTAGGACAGCAGATTATTCAAGAAGACCCGACGTCTCTGTGGGGAAGTTTCTACCCGAGAACTTGGCATGCCCACCACTTCTTCATGCCTCTTCGCTGTCCCCCTTTTCTCTCTCAGAATAGTGATTTGTAAATAATCTCCATAAAGCTCTCTTTTAGTGTTAAATTTATTCCAAGGTACTTCAACTTTTTGTTGTTGTTGTTACAATGTGGTTATTTCTTCCTTTCTGTCCTGAAAATGGTGGTTAATTGTATATGTGAAGGCTGTTGATATCTGTGTAAGTTTTTCTCTCTACTTAATGGAATTCCTTCTTTTCCATGGCAGTTTTCTAGTTAATGTTCTTGGATTTTAATTATTGTTAATTATTGTGTCTGCAAATGATGGTCTTGCTTCCCCTTTTCTGATTTTTACCCCTCATTTCTTCTCTGTGTTGATGTCATTGGTTATTCAGTAGTGGTGGAGTGTGCTTTGGAGTGACCTGTCATGTTAGATGGTAAACAATCACATCTCTCTCCTGTTTTATTAAGAATTTATACCAAGAGTGGAAATGGAATTTTATCAGATGCCTTCTCAGCATCTCAGATTCTGGGGGCTCATCATAGGATTGTTTTTTTTCCTACTGGTCTATTAATATGATGTAGTAATAAATCTTCTAATACTGTATGTTAAATTATCCTCTATCTTTTGAATAATTTTACTTGGTTATGGCTTATTACTCTTTTAGTTGTTGCTGGATTATGTTTGTTGTTATTTTAGTGGGGATATTTTTATTGATACCCATAAATGGAGATGTTTCTATAGGTAGGGTGTGTGTGGATTTGTTTGGAGATTTGGGGTTCTTTTTCAGAAAAAAATATTTAGAAAGGATTCCCCACTGCTTGGATCAATTTAAATAACATTGGACTGTCTGTTTCTATATGGTTTGTAAAAACACCAGATTCTGATGGTTTTGTAGGAGTTGAATATATATTTCAGGTGACACAGAATATTCAAAATTCCTTTTCTTACCTGAAAATAGGCTAATTGACTTGCGAAAACTTCTTTAGTTTAATAAAATTTACTCCAATTCAGGAAGTTAAACCCACCTGCATAACATACATATGTCCATATGTGTATCCATCCACGTTGTGCATATGTGTGTATTATACATAAGTATTCATATTTGTGTTCACATGCATATATTATACATTTGTGTGTGATATACATATGTGTGTTATACGCATGTGTGCGAGTGTTTGCATGTGTATGTTGTATGTTATGCATGTGTCTGTTATACATGTGTGTATATGTGTATTATACGTGTGTGTGTGTGTGTGTGTGTGTGTGTGTAAATACAAATGCATGTGTCATTAAATGTATTTTTGTACCCAGACTTATGAGCTCTATTCTGGGTGTTGGACGTTGCAGGGTAAGGATGCATCATGAATTTGCCTGTGTGGTTCTGCACACGTAGTGTGCATTGGCGTCCCTTAGCCCAGTCGGCAGGTTTCCTGGAGCAAGCCTGGCTATCCTCACCAGGAGTGGAGGGCTTGGGTAGGGCTGTTAACCCCACCAGCAGACAAGGGTGGCCAGGTAGCTTAAGGAGAGGGATGAGCTGAGGATAGTGAAGCAGTGGCAGCTGGTTAGGGTATTAGGGTGTTAATGGCACATCTCCCATGTACTGGGCCTAGAGATTCAAGGTGAATGAGATATAGTCTCTGTCCTTCAAATTTATCATCTAGTGGGAGAAATGTACCCACAGAGGTATAAACAGCAATGCCAGAAGTGCAGTACTGGAGGTCAGTACCAGGTGATGTGATAGGTAGGTGGAACGGACTGAAATTACAGGGACTTGAAAGATGAGTGACTTGCCAGGTTCTCAGAGGACATGCTGGAGGCCAGCAGAAAGAAAGTGAGGGAATTTACCTGTGCAGGAATAGTGTGTAGGTCACCCTTGCTGGGTGATGCCTCGTAGTGTGGGGCTGTGCACTCAAACTGAGGGACTTGAGGTGTTCCTTGTGGAGTCCCCCATGTCCCCAACTCCAGTCCTACAGTGACTTGCTCAGCTCTGTCAGCAGGGAGAATAGAGAGGGACTGCATGGTTATCCCAGTGACACGGAGCCTATGTGGAGCGTGGGCTTGCCTCTTCCCATCCCCCAGCATGTCACAGGGGCTCCTACCTGACACTTGTAAGAGATGATGTTAGAGGATCCTGAGCCCAGCTGATTTGCTCTTTGGTCTTTATGTTGTATTTTCCATATGAGACCACCTTGCAGCTCATTTCTCATTCTGCTGAGATGCTCACTGTCCTGTGTCTCTCTGTGCTTCCTTGTTACAACAGATGCAGGTTTTATTCTTTCAAATAAGAATTCTCATTTTAGGAGAGTAAGCACTTCTTGGGTACACAGAAAATCTGTTGGTTAAGCCTAAAGAAACAGAGTGTCCTTTGAAACAATACACATACCCTTGCATATAGTATTTTTTAATCACAGAAATGACATGTCTATTGAAAAAAATGCAGACATTACGAAGTTCATAAATAAGGTAAAAGTAAAAGCCCTTGAGCATTCCCCATCTCCGTTTAGTCCTTTAACTGTGACTACCTGTAAAGATGCCCGGTCCAGCCTTCCAGACTTGTTTCTATTGTAGTAAACAGGGTGTATGGGTTCTGGGAAATGGAATCTTATTTCCTACACTATATAGACATGGAAACATTTTTTCTTGACTGAACTGTAGCCCTGGCCTTTATTCCATGATGGTACATGCAGGGTTCTGTGTTCTTTTTAAGGGTTGCACAATTTTCAATTATGGTTGCACCATTGTTTAGTTTACCAGTTCATTACTGAGTTTGTCCTGATATTTAGCTCTGTATATTTGAGTGAGAATATCTATAGGAGAGCCCTGGCTGGGTGCTCAGTGGTTAGAGCATTGGCCCATGGACTGAAGAGTCACGGGTTTGATTCTAGTCAAGGGCACATACCTAAGTTGCAGGCTCAATCCCCAGCCCTGGTAGGGACCCATGCAGGAGGCAAGCAATCAATGTGTGTCTCTGATACTGGTTTTTCTCTCTGTCTCTCCCCATCCCTTCCACTCTCTAAAAATCAATGGAAAAACTATTCTTGGGTGAAGATTAACAAAACAAAACAAAAGAATATCTGTAGGAGAAAGTTCTAAAAGTAGAATTGCTGAGGCAAATATATTTTATACACTTTAAATTTTGAGGTGTTTTCAAACGAGCCCAGAATATCATGTGAACTGTGGTCCCGGCAGTGGGTGTAGACATGGCTGTGTTCCTGCTATTTTACTTCATTAGTTATTAGAGGGCTTGAGTACCCTTTGTATTTTCTCACTCGATTCATAAAAGCAATATGAGATAAATGGTTGGTTTTTTCAGTTTGGTTCTAGGATGTCTTTCTATTCACTGAGCAAATCAAATTTGTCATTCTTTCTTTGTGCTAATCTTAGGAAGACTTTACCCCAAGATTATAGAAATATCCCCCTTAGTTTTGTTCTAGTCTTCAGTCCACTGGAATTTAGAGCTGATTGCCCCACCTCATTTGAGAATGGCCCATGCTCTTCTCATAAGCATGAAATGCCGCCAAATAACTTATTCACTGGGATTTTATGCAAACATGGACTCTGAGATCCGCCTTTTTAGTAAATATCATAATTTGATAAAATATTTACCAAGACTAAAAATGGTTTCTGTAGCCCTAAGTTTACAAAGAAATATGACTAAAGACACTGAGAATGTAAATTGAAGGAATTTTTTAGCTTTATTTAAATGGTGTCAGTTTCTGAGCACAAAGAGCCCAAGACTCATTTTATTTGCTTTGTGACAGTTCTTATTTTATTTTACCTTTTTTTTTTTTTAATCTCTACCTGAGGTTATTTTTTTCCCATTGATTTTTCAGAGTGGAAAGGAGAGGGAAAGACAGGCACAGAGAGAGAAACATCATGTGAGAGAGACACATCAATTGGTTGCCTCCTACATGCGTCCCAACCAGGAACCCAGGACCAGGGATCCAACTTGCAACCCAGGCATGTGCCCTTGATTGCAAAATCCAACCTGAGATCCTTCAGGCCAACGCTCTATCCACTGAACCAAACCAGTTGGGGCTACTTTGTGACAGTTCTGAAGCCCTCCTAGAAGAACCGTGAAACAAAAAATTAACTGTAATAAAGTTCGTGTGCAGGAAGTAGCCTTATGCTACACCGTGTTTAAAGTCTTTGTTGTTTAAAGTCATATAATCCTTACATGCTTTTTCTCACCTGTCGCACCACAGCCTAAATGCGATGGCCAGGTTTTACTGACACAAGTGTGGAGGCGTTTGAATCTGATAGAATGTGACTACTTCGGGTTGGAGTTTCAAAACATCCCTTCCTACTGGGTAGGTGCTTCTCATTCGTTTTGAAAGAGCTCTGGGTGTGTTGTAGGACCCTCCCCACATCCACGGGTCACCAAGAGCCTTTGAGTATGACGATAATTATTTTCTTGTTTGTAGCATACTTACTAAATAGAGACGTTATTTTATGGATTTGCTCTCTTCTTAAATCTTCTTTAGATTTGGCTTGAACCTATGAAACCCATCAGCAGGCAAGTACGAAGTAAGTTCCTTTTTTTTTAACTCCTTAAAATTCTGTTCACTCAAAGTGCTTTGTTTTTGTTCTTGACTGTTCAAATCTGAGGCATGATGAGATGTTCCCTGTCACCGTTCTGGATAGCCATGAGGGGTGCTCCAGCAGCAGATGGACCGGGAGGTCAAGGTGCTGTTTAATGCGGGGGCAAGGGGCAGTGCTTTCACTCTGGTTCTAGGTTACTTGCCTCGCATTTGGAAGCAATATGCAAAAATAGGTATGCAGTTTCTCTTTAAGTTGTGAAATGACACTGAGGTTCTTCCTTTAATTGGCATTTTAATAAAATCGTTAATACCGTTCTATAAGTATAAACATAATTTTAATTGTAAACATGATTATTTTTGTTAGTTTCTTAATTAAATTTTTTAAACTTCCTTAGTACTAAACTGAGGAAGAAAGGACGTGAGTAGTAACTTCGTTGTTCACTGATGAGCTAAGGCCATTTTGGTTGCCATAACATTTTTAACAAACAGTTTCTCTTTTTTTTGGTGAAAATTACATGGTTATGTTATTATAACATTTCAATAAAGCTGAGATACTTAGATGAGCTAAACAATAATCAGGTTGTTCCAATTCAGTATAGTGAGTGATGACAACATTTTTCTTTCAGTAAAGTATATAAAGAATTCAAAAGTAATTTTTTATTATTACTACTTAATTGTGTAAATACCTTAACTTTTTAACATAAAAAATATATTTAAATTTTTTAATGTGCAATTTCTTCAAGTTTTCTTGCGTAATCTCCATTTAACACAAGAGTTTTAAATTTTTTCTTTACTGTATATGATTAGTACTTAGGACTCATAATTTCATGCATAGGAAATTTCTTAATATCATCTCATTTGGAAAGATTTGCTTTAACAGTCCATTTGAAAGTACTAGTTCAACTATATCATAATACATGGAAAGATAACAACTACAATACAGAGAGATGGCCATATATGTGACGTTTAAATTTTTTTTTTTTTATAGGGCCAAAGAACGCAATGCTTCGCCTAGCAGTAAAATTTTTTCCACCCGATCCGGGTCAGTTGCAAGAGGAATACACACGGTAAAGAGCCTGTTCTGAACTGAGGCCACTGTCAGCAGGGCCTTGAATTCACCTGTGTTTCCCACAGTGCCTGACTTATCAGATGTTCAGGGCATATTTATTCAAAGAATGAATGAGCCCAGTATACACATAAAAACTGCGATCCGTATGTAGTAGTGAAAAGAAGCATTCTGGCAGTTAACCCTTGCACAAACACAAATGGGCATAAATTTATACATGTGCATAAAGTTCTTAGGAATTTTGCCCATATGTTTACTAGAACTTCTTTAATAATAAAATACACTTAATTAGGAGAAGTACCTAGTATGTGAGACCTCATGAATAGGTAGGGCAGATACTCCTGCTGACTTCTTTTCTGCAACTCCTGAATTCATGCTCGATTCTTTGCAGAAATAATTGAAAGAAAACATTAAAAGTTGTTTTATCTGGGCAATAGGATTATGGGAGATTTTTCCCTTATGTTTTATGTACCAATTTTGTAATGAGAATAAAGCAACAACCTAAAACAACTCACAGCCCAAGGTCAGGTGTGAGCTGAATAGGACAACTGTTTAGCCCTCAGACAAAACATGGACTTGTCCCAGATGTCTTAGGAACCTCTCTCTGCGGTTTTCACAGGTAATTTACCATCAGAAAAGTAGACTGTCAGTGTGAGGAAATGTCCAAGATCACATTTGTTCACCTCTCACTATAAAGGTGAGGAAATGACCCCAAGGATGGCAAAGAGTTTTTATGGTACAGAATGTATCTCAATGACATATTAAATACCTGACACCAAAAAAAATCCCTTTTAAGGTAATAGCTTCTAAATATACTTAGACCTTGAAAATGATGAATAACAGAAAGTGTTACCTAATTCAGCATCATGGGTCCAAGCCATGTTTATGCAGAAGGTCCTTGATTTATTCATTAAAAAAAAGTACTCCCTTGGGACAAGAGAAGAAAAACATTGAAATGAAGCTATGTAGAGTAAAAGGAGCCCCTCACTCCTTGCATCACATTCTGCCCAGAAGCTCTGACCCCGGCATGTTCCAGCAATACACAGCCACCTAGGGCAGCGGCAGTCTGTGCATATGAAACTCGGGGGGATGTTGTTACCTGCACATCCATACGCTGCATGGACATCTTTCCCTACTAGTATATACTGTATATATGGCTGCTATCTAATTTATGTAACCATTCTTATACATTAGTTCATATTTAGGTTATTCCCAATTTTTCTCTCTTATAATGCTACAAATAAACATCCTTCTCCACATGTCTTTGTGAACTCTGGAAATATTTCTGTTGTAATTGTTGGGTTAAGGGGTATGCACATTTTTTTTCCTTTTTATTGACTATATTGGGGTGACACAAGTTAATGAAATCATATAGGTTTCAGGAACATGATTCCACAACAGATCATCTATACACTGTATTGTGTGTTCATCACCCCCAATCAAAGCTCCTTCCATCACCATTTATCCCCCCTATGCCCTCCTCCACCTCCCCCTACCCCAGGGGGTACACACATGTAAATTTTAAACAAATGTTGTGTACTCGGCCTCTAGGTGATGGAATAAATAAATACATAAATATTTCCAAATTGCTTTTTCTGGTTACAGTCTCACCAGTGGTATTAGGAGTCCCTGTTCTTCAAATTCCAGGCAAGAAATACCAATCTGCTTACAAGTTTCATAGCCACGTTTTAAGCTGTATCTTAATTAGATATTTCTCCTTTTTCACTCAAAATCATGGGTACTGTTGGTGTGTAACAGAAGTAAGAGAAATTTGTGAGCTCCTTGAAGTGTGCAGTGCTGTGGGGTATGAAGGGTCACTCGTGACTTTGCTCTGATGGCATCAATGGCTGTGTTCTCTTGCAATGGAGACATGGGGAGTGTGTTCTAGAACCCTTGGAGCTGATCTCTCTGATGTTTTGAATTCCCTTGTAGATACTTGTTTGCCTTGCAACTTAAGAGAGACCTGTTGGAAGAGCGTCTGACCTGCACAGACACCACAGCGGCCCTCCTCACGTCCCATCTTCTGCAGTGTTAGTATCTGCCAGTGTGGCAGACAGCAGGTGTCATAGGGCTCCTGAACGTGACAAAGAACGGGCCTTTCAGTTTGCACATTTTGTAATAAACTGAAGACTAACTTCTACAAAGTGGAATTCCATAAGGCAAACAGCCCACGGCTAAGAAACAAAGGCTCAAGGCCAAAGTCGGTCCCACACACATTCTTTCAGATTGTCCCTCATTTGTGCCTTCACACATTTTACCAAAAACCTCTTCAGTCTAAAAGCCAGACAGTAACCCTGACATGGCACCCCCAGAAACAGGTCTCCTTGAGGTGAATGTCACAGCTCCCCTGATGATGGGTTAGGCATTAAACCCTGAAGGAAAAAGAAAATATTTCCTCAGTATTTAGCACAAGAGAAGGTTCAGCAGTATGTGAAGAACTGTAGTTACTTCAAAAACAAACTAGGACATTTAAAAAACATTTTAATAATGTACTAATGTCTTTAACCTGAAGTCAGAACTTCTGGGTAAGGGTAATGCCTTACAGCAGTGGTCGGCAAACCGTGGTTCACGAGCCACATGTGGCTCGCGAGCCGCAGTTTGCCCACTGAACTAGGAGAAATGTAAGAAGAGGTTCTGGCAAGCAGGTGTGGTCTTTGCCAGGGCTTTTCCAAGCCCCCAGCTGGTGGGACAGAAGGAAGGAAATACCCATGTTGCTTCTGGACTAGAGGTGGAGGCACATCTTCATGGTAGTAAACTAGTGCTTCTGAAAGCTGGAAAGCAAGAAGCATGCTGTAGAAAGTTGCAGAAATTTTACTAATACATATGTGGGTTAGTTTATCATTTACTTGGTTCTTTCCCTGGCACACCTTCAAATAGCATTTTTTCTTAATCCTCACCTGAGGATATGTTTATATTGATTTTTTAGAGCGAGAAGAAGGGAGAAACATCACTGTGAGAGAGAAACATGGGTTTCCTCCTGTATGCATCCGGACCGGGGGTTGTGCCCTTACCGGGAATTGAACCCTTTCTGTGTATGGGACGATACTTCAACCAACTGAGCCACCCAGCCAGGGCTAAAGAGCAGATTTTATCTATGGTTTTTCTTCTGCGGGATAATACTTGTTGATTCTCATTAACACACGTTTTCAAAGTGACTTAGTTGTTTTTTTTATTTGACCTGAAGTCTTCTCAGGCAGACAGATGGCTTTTCACTGTAAACTCATTTGGCCACTTGCTGGAGGGCTCTGTGTACAGCTTAGAGATGTCGTAATAACTTGTCCACCTTAGAAGTGTGCTGCTGAGATTGAAGGCCACTAAAGCGATTTGACAGCTACATTCAGTGCATGATTCTGAAGTGGGCTTTTAGCTGTAAAAGACACAGTTGGGTAGCTAGTAAAATATGAATAGGGGCTGAGGCTCAGTGTCACAGCAGGTCCTGGTCCCATCCTGCTGTGGGTGTGGTGCTGTGGTTGTGAGCAAGAACACCTGGTTTATAGAAAATCCATTCTAAAGTGTGATTCTATGCATGAAACTTTACTGTGGATTTGAAATGGTCTCAAGACAAAACAAGAAGTATATTGCTTAAAATTATTGGGCTTTCCTATTTTAAAACCATTTGTGTCGCCTGGAAATACATGAAATTAGAAACATTGTCCCTAAAGAATTTGAGAGGGCCTGAGGGAAAAGTGATTTAAAATACATTATCTTGAAACAAGTAAAATATCTTATCCTGGTCACAGTAGTCTTGCAACAACTTTGGGATAAAGTGTGGTGTAAAACTTAACAAACACATCAAGCTTGCAAGCCCAGCATTCACCTCCCTGGAGTCACTCACCTGTGTCTTAGTTCTTCAAAACACAGAAGAAATTCTCTTCACCTGTTTCTGTATTTGCCTTCATAGCATAAAATATTTGGAGTACAAATAGAAACTCTTATTTATATTACTCTTTTTTTTAAATTTATCTTTACTGTTGAAAGTATTACAGATAATCCCTTTATTCTCCATTTACTCCCTCCAGCCTGCCCCTGCTCCTCCCATACTACATATTTAGGGTAATTTTTTCTACTTTTAGTATGGGCCGGAGAAGGCATTGTACACCCAAATGCATAAACTAAAAGTAGAAAAAAATTATCCTAAGTCTGTAGTAAAATAATATGAGTTTATATTTTTCTTTTTAAATGTTTTTTATTTATTTCAGACAGGAAGGGAGAGGAAGAGAAAAATAGAAACATGAATGATGAGAGAGAATCATCGATCAGCTGCCACACATGCCCCCTATTGGGGCTCAAACCCACAATCCAGGCATATGCCCTGACCTGGAATCAAACCAGGACCTCCTGGTTCATGGGTCAACGCTCAACCTCTGAGCCACACTGGCTGGGCAAGTTTATATTTTTCTTTATTTAAAAATGGAAATTACTGATTATTATTATCTCTTCTCAGCGGAAATAGGAGATTATGATGAAACCCTGGATCGCGAGCACCTCAAAGTCAACAAGTACCTGCCCCATCAGGAGTGTTCTCTAGAGAAGATACTAGAATTCCATAGGAAACACACGTAAGTCAGTGAGAATCAGCCACTGGACTGCTGTCACTACGGTCGGTCGTGACTAGTGCATCAGGAAGCCTGCATTAAGGCTTGGACTAAAGCCACAGCTGACCACGGCTCTCTGGGGACACAGTCTACTGCTTTAGAAAAGGCTGGAAGAGACGTCAGGGCCAGGGAGGAGTGAGGACAGGAGCCCTGGGTGGCCGGCGTGGGCTTTCTTATCCATTGCAGGTAGAGACGGCCCTGCAGTGAGCTCGGCCCAGTGCTGAGGTGCTGGGTTCTCCACACTGGCCCCTGGCAAGTTTTCTGGACTGTAGTGAAGGATGCCTGGAGGGAGCATACAGGAGCAGTAGGGACTGAAGAGCCATGTGGGATGAGCAGGAGAAGGCAGAGCCAGGGCAGTCACTGTGGGTGAGGTGAAGATGACCATGACACAAAGCCTCCTGTGCTGATTTGTTTTACTCTGCTGACCTGATCACTTCTGTGAGGTGCTAGGCTCTCTCAGAACCTGGTTGTTTTTAGTGCTGTGATCCTGCTGTCTTTTATCACAGGGGCCAGACGCCAGCCGAGTCAGATTTCCAGGTGCTCGAGGTCGCCCGGAAGTTGGAAATGTATGGCATCAGGTTTCACAAGGCTTCCGACAGGGAGGGAGCCAAGATTAACCTGGCTGTGTCCCACATGGGCGTCCTTGTGTTCCAGGTAGGGGGTGGGAACTTCTCGATGTGATGGGGAGGAGGGTTTAATACATTAGTAAATCTTTGCTCTGATGAATAAGATCTTGGACGTGGAGGAGAGCTTTGCATGTTATCTGATCTGGCCTCTCACCCAGTAGAGAAATTGTCATCTAGTCTTTGTCCTCACTGTCACAGAGCCCATTGCCCCTCAGGGCATCCAATCACGTTCCCGCTGTTCCTTCTAATATTGAAGGAAAGTTCGCCCCTTAGGACCTTGTACTGAGACTCCGGCCCTTCCCTGGAGCAGTCTCCATGGCTCCATTCGGTCCTCCAGGTGTGGGTCTCTGAGTGGATGCAGTCATCATTTAAATTAATGAGGTAGAACACACTAGAAAATACCAGAAGGTGCCACATGGAGTAACAGTAGGGCCTTATGGCATTTTTCAATCATTTGTGTTTGGATAGTTACACAAATGACTACTGGGTTTTATTTTTAGTTAAGTACATGTGCCCCAGGGTCTGTGGTGTCATGGGTCTGACAACTGTATATGCAGGCCTTCGAGTGTCGAAAACTGTGGGTGGGTTCCCCAATCCTGCCCACCATCGGCTCTGACCCCTATCAGGAGCTCTCTTGTCACTGGGCCTTCCGCAGCTGTGCCCCTCTGGTTGAGTACAGTGACTCCAGGGGCACATGGTGGCAGCTGGCACTCGTTTCTGGAACCTGACGGGCAACTCTTTCCTCTGTAGGCCTTTTAGCCTGTGATCGCCTGCAGTGGCTGGTTTGTTCAGGCTCCCTGCTCAGGCTTGCTTTCTTTTTCTTTACCTAGCCGTCAAATTTCAGTGTTTTGTCAGGAGAAAAAAAAGTAATTTTGAGTTTAGAATGTTAATTGTGTTAAATCACGCACTAGATGTGACAGGAACAATAAAATTCTAGGTAGAGACTTTAGCCACCACACCCCTTTGAGTAGGTGGTTCCAGGCCCCAAACCTGCTCACTCTGGTTGTCCCTACACCACACAGATTCTAATCGCATGTCCATCCAAATCCAGCTGTTGTCACTTTTCACCATTTATAACCAGAGGAAGTTGGAAAAGCAGAAAGTAGAGACTTCTGGATTGAATTTACTTCTGTTCCCGCAAACCCCACAGAATGAGAGTGAAGGAATTTTTTTTTCTTTTTAAGTTTAAATCAGTGAGAACAAGGGAACCCAGAAGATGAGGCGTATCAGCAAAATTTTGGAAGTTGGGAAATGATCAGATGGGTGGAAAAGACTAGAATCCGATAGCCTGCAGAGGGAAAGCTGTGAGCAGACCACTGTGTCCAAGAGTGGACAAGGGCACCCCTTGACAGCCAGGGGGAGCCTGGGGCTGGAAAGAGAAACTTGGCTTCATCCGTTCATCGTCTGGGAGGAGACTTGCAGCCCCGGATCTGAGCCAGAACAGCCTGTTCCTCTCCATGTGCAACTCAGAGGTAGAGATACCGAGTCGCATAAGGTGGGGGAGCCTGTGCTCTAAGTGCATCAGGCTGTAGGCCTCCCATCTCAGCCCCTCTGCAGTGTGGCCAGGCTGCTGTCTTAGAGGAAGGACGCTCTGCTCTCCAGAAAGTCCGAGCAGCCTTACAGGAGCCCCACAGGTGTTGACCCTGGGATACCCACAAATGTGGCATGCGCCCACATTTTAGAGCCTCCTCTTATAAAGACTTTTATTTTGTAACACTTTCAAACTGGCACAAAAGCTGTAAGAATTAGAATAGCTCAGATCCCATGTACCCTTTACCCATATCCAGCCGTTACAGGCATGTTCTTCCCGCCTTACACACATGCACACACTCCCATGCACACCTGCACACAGACAATTATTTCTGAAGCATTTGGTATTTATCATGGATCTTTACCCCTAAGAACTGTAGTGTGTATTTCCTAATAGAAATGTTCCCTTACATAATCACAATGCAGTTACCATGGAGGCCTCAAACACATCTTAATATACCATTTATTAGCCAGGCTCGTCAACTGGTTAGGAGTGTGCTCAGAGCTTCGTTTCCTCCGGGACAGGATCTGGCCTAAGACCAGACAGAGCATGTAGTTGCCAGGCTTGTAGTCCCCCTTAATTTTTTTTTTAATTTTATATAGGAAAAATGTATATTTATATCCCTAAAATACAGAATTTATAGCAAAACCATGTGTGGAAATAGTATTGTTTATATTCCAGATACAATCAGTGGAACAACAGAATCACATAAACATGCGGTATTGCCTGGCCAGCATGGCTCAGTGGTTGAATGTCAACCTATGAAACAGGAGGTCACTGTTTGATTCCCGAACAGAGCACATGCCTGGATTGTGGGCTCGATCCCCAGTGTGGGGCATACAGGAGGCAGCTGATCAAGTATTCACTCTCATCATTGCTGTTTCTATCTCTCTCTCCCTCTCCCTTCCTCTCGGAAATAAATAAAAATATATATATATTTTAAATTATATGTACACACACACACACACATGCGGTGTTGCCCAGCCAGTGTGGCTCAGTGGATTGATCATCAACCCATGCACCAAGAGGTCACCAGTTGATTCCAGTCAGGGTACATGTCCAAGTTGCAGACTCCATCCCTAGTAGGGACTGTGCAGGAGGCAACCAGTCGATGTTCCTCCCACATCATTTCTACATCTCTCTCCCTCTCCTTTTCCCTCTCTCTAAAAATCAATAAGAACATTTTTTTAAAAAATGTGGTATGTCAAAAAATAAACGTTTCAAATTAAAGTGACTGCAGGTACCCAAACCAAATTATTAAAATATAAATGAAACAGTAAAATGCACATATGTAACTACCATGTTAAGATGTAAAATGCTTAAATCACTGCTTTTTAAGTCTAGTCATTAAAGTACTGCTATGGCTGGTGACAGAAAGTTGTATACTGTTACGCAGCTTCTATATTGACATACCACATGTGGTTGTTTTGTGTGTGTGTGTGTGTGTGTTTAACAATATGTTTTTACTGATTTTTAAGGAGAGGGAGAAAGAGAGGTAGAAATGATGCAAAAGAAACATGGATCAGCTTCCTCCTGCAAGCCCCCTACCAGGGATTGAGCCTGCAATCTAGGCATGTGCCCTGACTGGAAGCAAACCACCACCTTTCAGTGTATAGGATGATGCCCAGTCAATTGAGCCACACCAGCCAGGGCAGTCCCATTTTATTTTTAAAAGACTGTTCCTCATACTTGGTTTGTTAGCTGTTTTTCTGTGATCAAATTCAGGTGACATGTTCCCAGCTCGACCACTATTCATGTTATATCTTTCTCAGGGGCCACACCTGAGACACCTTGCTGATGTGTGAACCCTGGTCCCAGTGCTTTCCGGTTTTCCATTGTGTAGTTACTAGTTTTTCTCTAATAAGCAATCCGCCATGAGACGTTTGGAACCATCGGGTGTCCTGTTCCGTGTCCATTTCCCCAGACCAGCATACAGGGTGATGCCAACTTATATTCTCCACACACTCACAACTCCAGTCCTCCTCGGTCTCCCTTCCAAACATAGATGGATAACCCACGTGGCCTCTCTTTTGAAGAACCAGAACCAAATTGTTGGGACAAAGAAACTCAGAAAAAAACAGAAGCAGTGCCAGTGATGGAAGAAAGAAAAAAAACCCTGCACTGTCCTCATAGGACATGATTGCATATCACCTGTCAGATCAGCAAAACAGAAGGCTCCACATTGTGTCACCTCATGAGGACCCGGATCACTCCTTTATCACATGTGTAAAACTCCCATCTTGTAATTTTTTGTTCTGGCCTTGTTTGCATTAGTGAAGTATTGGAATGTGGGCAGCTGTACAAAGATGCGGAAGCTCTCTGTCCTCACACGGGAGACAGACTTCGAAATGGATCGTTACATGGAGAAAAGACTCAAAACTGCAGGTTGCTTGTGGGGGGAAAAGGAAATTATCCACCAGAATAAGCAGGTGGCACTGGTCACCTCTAGCGAGGTGTGGCAGGTGGCAGACTTTGGAAAGGGATGAGAGGCATACTTCATGATGGACTCACTTTCAGTACTTTTGGAATTTGAACCTTGTTAATATACTTACTGTATTACATTTTCCAGAAAGCCTCACAGAAGTCAGAGAAACCTTGTATCTCTGAAACAGGATTCAGGCACAAGGAGGAAAAGTGGCCTGCAGATTTCCACATCTGAGAGCAGAAGTGACAGCATTAGCAGAGCCAGACAGTTGGAAAAACAAAGTTGAGGGAATCTCCACACAGCAGAATAAAAGCTAAAGGATGACAGATGGGAAAGGTGAAGGAGATTCCAGCAGGAACCCAGGTCCAGTACCCAGGAATCCTAGAGGCAGAGGAAGTCGTGGCTACCAGAGAAAACACGCAGAACCTGAGGCAGGAACTTCCAGGCCGAAAGTGCTTTTGCAGCTTTTTAATTTCAGCAGGAGGGAGCTGGGAAGGCAAGCAAGCAGCTGGAACAGTGCTGCTGCTGCTTTGTGTTTGGGCTGTTTTGTTGGCTGTGATGGCTTTTTTTTTTTTTAAGAACATCTTTGAAAATCCTCCAATATTTTACCTGGAGTAGAAATTAGGGTAATTTAGTGTTTGGGCCATAGTTGGGGGGGTAGGAAGCTTCCTGTCTCATTTGGACCCAGACATGTATGTCGTGGCTTTGAGGACATCTCATAAATCAGGAATCTTTTTCATTGTGATATAATTCACATGCCATAAAATTCACCACTTTAAAGTGTACATTCAGTTATTTTAGTGTAAACAGTTGCACATCATTGTGCAACCATCCCCACTACCTAATTCCAGAGCATTTATCACCCCACACAAGTCATTGGCAGCAGCCCCTGACCACCTCTAATCTGCTTTCTGTCTGCATTTCCTTTTGGACAGTTCACAGAAATGGGATCATTCAGTGTTCGGCCTTGCCTGGCCTCTCCCCTTGTTCTCACAGTCGGTCCACATTGTGCCACGTATCAGGGCCGCCTCCCTTTTATGGCGGAGATTTTTTTTTAGTCTCTCTAAAGGGAAAATATTCTTTATCTTGCTGTCCCCCATCTCAAGTTTGCAGTAAAGAGTAAATGGTCATGATGATCAAGAGTAGAAAATGCCAGAAAAGTATTAATACATTTAGGTTTTTTATTTTGAAACAATTTCAAGCTTACAAAAAAGTTACAAACGCAATACAAGACTTCCTTCATCCGACCCGACCCTCACCCATCCCGATTTCAACAATTGCCCCAATCTTGTTCGTTGCAAAAGATCCCATCTAAGATCCAACATTGTTCAGTCATTATGTCTTCATAGTCTCTTCAGTGACGAACTTCCTTCCTCTTGACCTTGAGGTTTTGGAAGATTATAGGCTGGTCATTATAGGCTGTAGAATGACCATAATATGAGCTCGTCCAGTACTTGCTAGTGATTAGCTTGAGGCTCATCTTCTTGGGCAGGAAATCACAGACATGAGGATATACCTGGGACAGTCTGTGATATAGCCCACCTCTCCCATTGCTGATGGTAATCAACATTGTTCGCTTGGTCAGATGGTGTCCCCAGGCTTCTCTACTGAAAGTTACTATTCATCCTTTGTAATTAATAAGTATTTTGTGGAGATACTTTGAGACCTCATCCCATCACCTCCTAGTTGGATTACTATGATGGTTGCTGAATGACAACTCTGGAAATTCCCTTTTTTGTGGTCCTACAAGGGTTTTCTCCACATTTGTTTAGTTTCTTTATGTTACTGTGGATTTATGGATTTGTATTATAATTGCATTAAGTTCAAATTGTAATGACCTGGTTATAATTTGATATTTTAATATGTTTTTATCATTATTGTGATTTTTAAAATGTCCCACATTTGGCCCTTCGAGCTGGTTCCTGTGTCCTTGTGATAGGTCCCTATCGTTTTTTGAGCACTTACTCACTTTCTTACACAACAAACTATTCTAGGTTCGTTTCCTACTTTGCCTGCTTCACCCTGGAAGACTGTAGAACCCTGCTCTTCTTAGTAGAGAGTAGCTAGAAACCCAGGTCCATGCACTAGGTGAGCTGAGTATCAAGAGCTCATGTTGTTAGTTTCAGTCTAGCACCCAGGACCCACTCTGATCTCCCTTTCCTTCTGAGAATCAAGCCTTCTTGCAGGGGTGAGCCTTGAAAATGCTTAATATTGCCCAGCCAGCGTGGCTCAGTGGTTGAGCATTGACCTGTGAACCAGGAGGTCACAGTTCAATTCCCAGTCAGGGCACATGCCCGGGTTGCAGGCTCAATCCCCAATAGGGGGTGTGCAGGAGGCAGCCAATCAATGACTCTCTCATCAGGTTTCTATTGCTCTCCCTCTCCCTTCCTCTCTGAAATCAATAAAAATATATTTTTAAAATGCTTAATATTAACAGTAATAAAAAAGAACTTGTTATAATAAAGACTTATCCAAGAAATCAAGTTATTTTTCTAAAACAGATAAATTAGTAGGTAGTATTGATATTTTAATTCAGAGTCAGGCCCAATGTGATTGTTAAAGACCATGTGCGTTGCTGTGCTGTCTGGCAAGGATGTCATTTACACATTCTCTAGTTTCTGAGTCTGTCCATATTGCTAAGTGTCCGCTCTTGGGTTTCAGTGCACCACCAAAATCAACACCTTCAACTGGTCCCGGGTCCGGAAACTCAGCTTCAAGAGGAAAAGATTCCTTATCAAACTCCACCCAGAGGTCCATGTAAGAATTATATTTTGAGCAGTTGTTAAATTGTCAGAGAATGTATTCTGCTAGAATAGCAAGTTATTAGTTGCTCCATAAATCATTTCAGCATAATGCACACTGGAATTTAAGGACAGTGTTACAGTTGGGGTCTGGCGGGGCTCCCCTTGGTCTGCCCAGCAGTTCTCTGGTGAAAGTGCGACATGGGATGGGGGAGGGAGGAGCAGATTCTGCAGGGCTGGGTGACCCTGAGAATGTGCCTGTCTGACTAGCCCCGTGGCTGCTGAGACTACTGGATGTTACAGCCGTTTGTGCTCAAAGTAACGGAGTTGAGATACAAAGTGTGGGCTATGATCGGAGCCCTATAACAAAACCGAGTAATGTTCTGAGTTCATTGAGGGGCATTCCTGACTTTCTCATGTATCTGTGGCTCAGAAATTGACCCTTTTAATAGCTCTAAATGAAGGAGCTTGATTTTTCAGAAAATAAATACTCCTTTCTATTGAGATTATTAATCAGTAAAGTAATAATTGCCTAGGAATTTATAGAAAGGAGTAAAAATGGGAAAAGTGTATATACAATCTGATAGTTGGCAAAAATCCAGTACTTCAAACTATTCAAATATGTTCAAATTGTTACATTTACAATGTAAAAGGAAGTTAAGAGGATGAAAGATTAGCTGAGCCACCTGCTGGGTGAAAGCTTAAGAGGCCCAGAGGGTTTACACAGCTTTGGTGGTGGGGATTCAGAGCCTGGGCTGGTCCAGAGGAGGGGCTGCCCTAAGAATTCACAGGCACTTCATTATCAAGGGCTTTTGTCAAGGTAAAGCTACAGGCTGTCTGTGAGAAGGTGCCTAATTGGTTATTATTCAGATCTCTTCCTTGGTTGAAAGGAAAAACAAGGAATACCAAAAATAGACAAAACGCAAGAAAAAGACTGCTTGTTTTCTCTGTAGGCTAAAAAAATGTTTCCAGCAGTTACTCTGAAAAGACAGGGAAAGAAGAGAATTATGGCTCTACATAGCACAGCAGCTATTAATTAGAATAGCATAATATTCAAAGTTCAGAACCGTGTCTGTTGCTGCACTTGGTAAAGTTGCCTTTTTCATCCCCAAGCACTTAGATTCCTAAGAGCAAGCATGTCAAACTCAAAGGCTAACACGGGCCAAATAAACAAGGTTTAAGTTTATGTGAGCCGCAAAAAAACAAAAGCTTCAATTTTCATAGAAACCTAAGTTTATTTTAATAGAGACATGCTGAATACCAAGGGCTGAAATAAATGAGTCATCGTTAACATAAAATAATAGAACATTTTAATAAAAATTAATATTTTTTGTTGAACACTAACTTACCAGATACTGTATAACTGCACAAATTAATGAGCGTAATGCAAATAAATCTATTTTTCTTGTTCTCCAAAAGCGAAACATTTCCTGTTGCGCACCCCAAACAAGTTAGTACAAGACTAATGACGTGGCAGTTGGCTGCTAAAATATTCACTGCTAGTATAAGTGGAGAGAATGGTGCGCCTGCACGTAAGAGAAATGAATGCAACATGATTATAGTAGTCATTAGTGAACGTTGTAGTTTGTTATTAATAATTATGTATAACAGGATATTGTAAAAATAAAGTTACCAAATTTTTATTAAAACATTTCTTACATACCATTATATTGGCTGGGCTGCAAAAATATTCACTGTGGGCTGCACGCGGCCCTTGAGTTTGACATGCTTGCCTAAGAGTAACTCTAGGAATCAAAGTATTAGAGTCTTTCTGGAATGTAGTTTAATAATATATGTCAGAAGGTTAAAACTGCATTCTCTGTGAGCTCAGTATAACATTTCCAGGAGTAACCCTGAGCGGTAATGCAGTAGTTTCTTCATGGTGATGTTTGTGAGCCTGGACATCATCCCCCAGGGCCCCACTGAAAATGGTTCAGTAACAACAGACAAGCATGTCTACCATCTTCCCTCTGGGAAATCCCTCTGGGAAATCTGACAAGTACACACTCATCCCTCTGGGAAATCTGACAAGGACACACTCCAGGATGTTCACAGTGGGGTGATTATGGGTAGCTACATGTTCTGATAGTTAAACAGTGAATATGTGGGTGTGTGTGTGTGTGTATATATTGTGTTTTTCTTCTCTTAAATGTAAAGGGAACCAAAAATCTTTATGTACAATTTTCAGAAAAACATTTTCCTAATTTTTAACTTGGAAATAGCCTGTTATCTGAACTGCTCCCTGGTTGGATTAGTTACTTGAACCTTTGTATTTGTTTCTAGGGACCTTACCAGGACACACTGGAGTTCTTGTTGGGTAGCAGAGATGAATGTAAGAACTTCTGGAAGATCTGTGTGGAGTATCACACCTTCTTTAGACTCTTTGATCAACCGAAGCCAAAGGCTAAGGCCGTCCTCTTCAGCAGGGGCTCCTCCTTCAGATACAGGTGGGGGCAGCACAGGCCAGGCAGGGACTAGGCTGCTTTGTAGAGCTGAGAACAGAAATATCCCTAGTTCAGAAAAATGTCGTAAGACGTTTCAGAGAATTACATACAGAAGGCAGCTACTGTCACACTGGAGAAAGCATCCTCCTATATAATAAAAGGCTAATATGCAAATCGATCAAATGGCGGAAGACCGGTCACTATGACATGCACTGACCACCAGGGGGCAGATGCTCAGCGCAGGCTCGCTGCTCCTTAGTGCTGCCTCGGAGGCAGGAGAAGCTCCCGCTGCCACTGGGCTCAGGGCTGGCGAGCACAGCAGCGGTGGCAGAAGCCTCTCTCACCTCCGCTGCAGGTGGACATCCCCTGAGGTCCCAGACTGTGAGAGGGCACAGACCAGGCTGAGGGATTACCCCCCCCCTCCCCGCCCCAGTGTATGAATGTCATGCACCAGGCCTCTAATATCAAATGAGATAGTGGGAAAAGTAGATGTAATAAAAACTTTGTTTAGAAAATTGGTGATGCTTATTACACAGCACAACTTTAAAATGTGTATATAGATTTATGAGGAAGGCTGGGCAAGTCTTGCTTTTGTGAAAAATTAATGCTGCAAATTACCATTGATTCTTTTCTTTAATGTCTGAACCTTTGTTCACAGTGGAAGAACTCAGAAACAACTAGTAGATTATGTCAAAGACGGTGTGATGACGAGAACTTCATATGAAAGGTAAGCTCTGTGGTCTTGAGGATGTTAAGTGTATGCTTTTAAAATTAATATTTTAAGTATTTTAACCTTTATTTGAATAAAAGTCATTTCAAATACATAAACATGTATTTTGAAACTTGAGTTTATTTGTAATATCTATATACAGTTATTATATACACATACAGATATTACTTTTAGTTTCTAGTCTGCATAGCTTAGCTTACATATGTTTTTACATAGTATAATAAACTTTGAATCTGAACATTCACCTTGTTCCTTCAGTGTGGGAGGACAGTTTTGCCTCTCCAAGACATCTATTTTTTATTTCTTGTTCTTGTTTTCTGTTCTCCTGCCCATTTCTAGTTAGATGCCTTTTGGCATATCAGAGTCTTAGCCACATTTCTGTGTGAGCTCTTCCTTGTGGGCAAAGCACGGTCAAACAGGAATCCATAGGGCAGCTCACAGCTTGTTCTCTGTTTGCAGAAGACACAGCAGGACGCGGATGTCAGGCCGCGCTCTGACTACAGAATTGCCAAAGCAGGTGAGTCCTTCTGGTTAAAATGGACACCATGTCAATTCCCTGCACTCTTTTGGGAAATAATCTGGCAATGTTGTAACAAGAGTCTTAAAACTAGTTGTATCGTTTACACAGCAATTCCAGTCCTGGGACTCTGTCTGCAGAAAGGAGTCCTAAGTGAAGAGAAGGCTTCATTCGTGGAGACAGGTGTCACAGTGTTACTTGTGTCCCTTTGATGCACTACTACTAGAATAGTGTGACCAGGGACACATTCAAAACATGTCACTAAATAAAACTAGCAGATCACAAAGAAGCCCATGTCACATGACCCTCATTTGATTAAAAAAGACAATTAGACGCATGGAGACAAAAGGCTGGGGAGCAAACCTCACCATATCATCTGTGTGTCATCTCCAAGTGATAGGCTTCCGAGGCCAATTTTTTTCAGTTCTCTCGGCAGTCTTTATTTTCAGGGATGGGAGTTTTCTGTGTTGTGAACATTTACTTCCATAGAGGAAAAAATGGCAGGATAAATTAAAGGGTGTACACACATGATTCTGGTCCTTTTGGACACCTGTCTGCATGACAAGTCTTTAGTAAAAAGGAAAGTCTGACCCACTGCCCTTCTTTGTGGAAGCTATGATAGAAGTGTGTGGACTTACTAATTTGGGCCCAGTTTGTTTTGCAACTTTCTAATGGTGATTTATAAAATTATGTTCCTATTTTTCTTTTCTTAATTTTGATCCCCAGAGCATCTCCTTCACTGAGGGCATGAGGACTTCTGCATCCCCATCAACACATGCCTCCTTCTATTCAGTCCCTACCTCCCCAGTTGCCCTTCCTGGCCGGCCCAATATCAAGGACAGCATCATCTCCCTGATGGAGCCCCAGGATCCCCACACCAAGAGGCCGGCTGCAGAGAGGGGCTGCGAAGCCATGGAAGGACCCAACATGAGACAGGCCCAGCCCCCAGGGCCCTCTGCGCTCCAGCCTTGTCAAGGTGTTGGGGTTTGTCGTGTTGTGAGGAGTTGCAGCCCCAGCAGTCCTGGGGGGCAGAGTCACAGTGCCTTAGCCCTGGGTACGGCGGGGGGCAGTAGGGAATGCAGAGCTACTGGTAAAAATGACCACAGCAAGGGAGACTTGACCATGGGTTCATTCCCTTCCTTGGGGGAGAACCCATGTGGTCGGCAGGGCATTGGGGGGAGCCCTGTTTTCACATTGACAAACACCCAGCTGCAGGTGTCCGAGGAGTTCATAGATGATGACCCAGCAGACATTTCTTTCTTTGCTGGAGGCTCTGAGGCATTTTCTTGCCCATATGGCAGTTTGGCCCTGCAGACCCCTTTGTGTGGTCACCCAGACTCTTCCCAGTTCAGCCCAGACAGGTACTCCACTGAGGCAGTGCCCATGAGTGTAGAGCATGGCTTTGAATTTGGGGGAGAGAGTGGTTTTGGCAGCGTGCACCCCTCAGACACATCGGAGCTGTTGGAGGTGAAGGCCCAGGCCAGCCTGATGCAGAGCCTGCTGAGCCCCTCCCAGAGCAGCTCCCTCAGCCACCTCCCGCTGCTCGGCCTGTCCGTGCACACACCCAGCTCCACCAACCAGTCCGAGGCCAGCTCTATGGCCAACTTCCCCGCCTGCTCTGTGCGCTCTGAGGCCAGCTCGGCCTTTCAGTTCTCCGACATCCTTGACCAGTTAGAGCAGCTCAGTTACCCACCCACGACAGCTGAGGACTCTAGCAGCACAGACACAGACTCCTGGGGCTCCGAGGCCGAGTCCCCCCTGGACGTGAGCCTTTTTTTTGGCAACTCTTTTGCACAGACGAGTGGAGAGAGAGTCATTTTCGATTTGCAGAATAATTTAAAGAATGTGAGTCCAGGAGAGCAGGTAAATCAAAGCCCATGTTGACCATTCCAGCCTTCACAGGCTGCCCTGCACCTCCTTGTGCAGTGAGCTCAGACTGTTGGCTTGTATCCATGGCTAGGGATTCTTTCTTCTCCCAATTCTCTGGTCCATTATTCCATTTTGAATGTCACAGAATTAAAACTTTCACTTGGAGTGATGTTTAAAACTGTGCATCAAGTTTAAAATAGATAAATGTTTGCAGCTAGTCCCCCTGGGAGCTGGTGAATTAGTCTTGCAGCTGTATTTTTCTGGCTGTTTTTTGATTCAGCTGAAAGCTGATGCTGTCCACTTTCAATGTCACACAGTCTGACTCATGTTGATCTTTATTAGAATGTGTGTAGTCTGCCTTTTGAGGCTGCTTTGTAAGATAGGTCATTGGGATGTAGGCTTTGCCCGATTTGTCCAACCACTGCACGAAGTCCTGAGTGAGCCAAATCCGGGTGTCTCAGTGCCAAAGGCATTGTCCCATTAATGACTTGAGACCCAGAAAGAGTGCTATGTTTAGGTAGTTGGCTTGGAGAGGCATTGGTTTAAAATGCAATTGAACTCTTTCTTTCTGTATAGCTTAATTGTGGGTATAACAGGTATTTGGTTGCAGAAAAACAGAACCAGACACACCGGTCGGCTTGAGAGTTGTAGTGTAAGCTCACATCCAAGAACTGTTTCCTTTGGACTAATAGAGAGGGTTATTCGCTAAAACAAATAAACATCCCAGGACCTCCTGAATATGGCGGGGCTCCCGCTTTCCTTAGGAGTGTTGTTTCTTGTTGGCCAGGGCTGTATCATACACAGTCACTAGCCGTCTCTCATAGCCCCCATAGTGGAAATGGGCTTGTCCCCAGGCCATGGGAAAGGCAGGTTGAATGGCCGTACAGGCCCCTGCAGTGCCCCATCTACACCACTGTGGAAGCTGGGCAGATGCGCACAGCCCGCACTGTACGCATCCTCTGTGGATGTCAGGAGGAAACCCTGCAGTGCAGCTGGTACCTCAGGTGACTGCACGCCAGCCCTGGGCACATACTGTTCAATTTGTCAAGTCCATGGATTAGGCTTTGGTTTTTGTTGTTTATCCTTCCTGCTCTTACCTAGGAGAGCAATACCATGTTTAAAGGTTTATTTGCTTCCAAGTCCTGTGGTGACATTAAGACTATGGCCTCTACTCCTGTATGAGACTGTAACTCTGTGTCTGGGTGGGTTTGCTGTGTGACAGCACGTGCTCTCAGGGACTCAGAGCTGCCCTGGGCCTCATGTGAGGCTCACTCTTTCTCATCAGTGCTGGTCCAATACTGGTGGGGTTTTAGCTCAATGTATTGAGAAATTTCCTGGTTTTTGTAGCTGCAGTCTAACTCTCGTCCAGGTCTCTGGACTGGTGTCTTGGGTGTGTGGCTTCTGCCCATTCCCTTCAGCTCCAGACCCACCTCAGGACACAAGGTCGATTCTGAGGAGGTCTGGCTGACCTCTGAGAAGAGACTGTGTGACTCTGATGAGAAAAGCAATGTCAGAATTGCTCATTAGAGTAGCCTATTCAGGACATTTTTCCTCTTTGTGTCACTCAGAAAGCAAAGCTTGGACTTGTGTGGTGAAGACAATGAGCATATACCTCTAGAATCCTTTTCCTGGGTCTCAGTCCTATGAGGGCTGCCCAGTCCTCCACTTGCTATTGCCCAATGATGCTTTCAACTAGCAAGTTGCCCTATTTTTCTTCTTTTTAATGGAGTTAAACTATTTATACAAGAAGTGGTTATACAAGGACTGAAAAGGGTGGGGAAAGGCCAAGGGGAGAGAAGAGCTGGCAGTCAGGAGGGGCCAGCAAGACCCAAAATATTCACCTTCCGGAAAGATTCCAGCTGTTTGCCTGACATGACCTTCACACATTCCAAGTCCTCCATCTGGCTGAAGGGGCCGTGGAGCTCCCTCCAGACCACAATGAGCTGGGCCTTCTTTTAGCCAATACATTGCAGACAGTGCAGATCCCAGGCTGGCCTTCATTCAGCATATCCAGTATTTTTTGGTGCCCATGGGCTAGTAGTTCCGGGCTGATCTGTAGCTTCCAGGGTCCTCAGCCTTTTCTTTCTGGCTTCAGGCACTACAACTTTCTCTTGTGGCTTTTCTTCTTCAGGATATGGATGCTGGCATTTGGGGATGCTGCCTGCTCCTAAATCTGTTGTAGGGGAATCACCACAGCCTTTGAGGGCATTAGCCTCTGTTGACCGTGCAGCGGGCAAAGGGGTCAGAGCATTGTGGGAGAGCAATTCTCTTTCTCTTTTGGGTCCACAGTTTCCTGGGCCCGCACCTTGGCTTCCAGTTTTGTTTTTTGTTTTCATCTTAAGCCTTTCAATTGCCAAATCCTTCTCTTTTTTTAATTAATGTATTTTTATTGATTTCGGAGAGGACGGGAGAGGGGGAGAGAGAAACATCAATGACGAGAGAGAATCATTGATCGGCTGCTTCTTGCACGCCCCTTACTGAGGATTGAGCCCACAACCCAGGCATGTGCCCTTGACCTTAATCAAACCTGGGACCCTTCAATCTACAGGCCGACACTCTATCCACTAAACCAAACCGGCTAGGGCTGCCAAATCCTTCTCCACTGTCTCCATGATCACCATTCGCTCTCGCTTTGGGGCGCTCAGCAGCAGGGTCCTCTGGATCCCCTGGCAGCCCAGCAGACAGCCCAAGCTCAGGAAGCACTACAGCATGGCCAATCCATGCTACTTAGCTTCTGTAGGGGCTGAATTTCTGGGAAACGGAGGCTGGCTATACTGGGGGCTCAGGATTCCCAATCTCTTCTTCCTCAGGCCCTTGGGCTCTCTTTGCCTCTGAAGGGTCTACCAGTTTTTTCTGAAACAGTTCAACAGGTGCCAAGACAGGAAGTAGGCTCTCATTGGTAAAAGGTCGGTTGATCACCTCCTTGGACCTGGCAGCAGAGTTGAGTGCAGAGGCATCGTAGTTTCCCCTCCCAGTGGGGAAATGGGGCCAAGCATTCTCGCTGATCCACCTTAACCAGGAACATAACATGACTATGGGAGGAGTGCTGACAGGAAGTGCTGCTCAAAATCAGCAAAACTAGTGATGAGCTTCATTCAGTATGAGGCCCGAAATAAGTATGTTTCTCGGATCACCAGGTCTCCAGAGACAGGGTTCAAGAGATCTAACACCTTTTCCTGGTAGGTCTCTAAGTGGCCGGCACCCTCCTCCTGTGTGAGCTGTAGGAATTCCATGAGAGCTGAGGAATCATCCAGGTTGTTCTGGGCTGCCCAGCGTTGTGTGTGCCTTCCCTACCACTGTGGCCCATAGGCCAGCAACACAGGCACTCTGCCCCTTCCAGCACATGCCTTAGATGGGCTGTACCGATCCAGCATAGGTGTCCTGCTGAGAATGCCTCTCTCTGTAGAAGGCATCAGACTGGTACTTGAGTCTCCTGGTAGTTCCTCCAGTTGGCAGTCTCTAGAGAATAGCAGGCCCTGTACACAGTGGCTATCATTTGCTTCAGATGTTCCATCTGCAAATGGCGTCAGTCACACAGCCTTATCTGAGCTGGAAGTGGGTGCCCGATAGCTCCCACCTTGCTTAGCTGATAGCCACCAGCTCCTCTTGCTAAGCCTAAAGTCACTAAGTGAGTTGCAGAGGCCAGATGTGCCCCCTTATGTCACGTATCTGAGCCAAGGAGATCAGCTCAGATGTTCCCTTCTTTGTAACTCAGCATTCAACATGTTGGAGTAAGCAGTAAAGGCATGATTGGTCTATTCTTAGTCAACTTCAACCAAGGTCCCATATCCTGTAGGTTCAACCGTTTGTTAAGTAGTTCCCTATCCTTTCTAGAAGCTTAACCAGGGAAGATCATCGCATCTTTGAGCTCCTGGTAGAGCCCTTGCTTAGACATGTCAACCTGGGTTATAGGTTTGATCACTGGCCGGTGTGCATGCGGGAGGCAGCTGATCGATGTTTCTCCTTTTTTTTTTTTTTAGGGCACCCACACTAGTTGCCTGAGTAGCAAGTCAGACACGGGTTTGAGCCAGCCCTATGACAGGCCTGGTGGCCACTCCTGAGTGCAGCCAGGCTGCAGGTGATGGGTCATGCTCTTGAGATTCTAAAGACACGTTGTGTAGACCTCTGCCCAGGCCTTCCCATAAAAGGATTTGGTTTGGTTTCTTCAATGAAACTTTATTTTCTAGAGATTATTTTTTAGTTCTTTGTTTATGAAGTTTTCAAAATTTACAGAAACAAGAACGGTAGTATAAGGAACACATGAACCTCTGTCCCCCACCACTCAGTGTTCCTAAAGCTTGACCACACCCCCCTTTTCTCCTTTTTCAAGGCTGCAGTACTTGAAGTGGGTCCCTTGCATGCTGGCAACTTCCCTCTGAATTTCTGCACATGTCTGAGACGTAAGGATGCCATCTTACACACCCCACACAGTCGTACAGACCAGAGAGCCCTCGGCATCATCTAACACTGCGCACAGGCTTGGTTTGCCCACTGGTCTAAAGCACTTGTTGCTATTTGATTTGTTCGAGTGCTTGCCACATGTGGCTGGTAGCTCTTAGCTCCCCTGTCAGTAGAAGACCCCTCTTTTGTGCCAGTAGCTTGTGGAAGAAGTGGTCCTTCCTCATGCGCACAGCTGCCCCCGCCCCCCCACCTTGGGCAACTCACTTTGGGCTGGATCTGAAGCTCATCGACCATTGCCCTCCCTCCCACGGGCCTGGGGGGCCCAGAGCACAGGAAAGATGCTTTGTGGACATTGCTGGTGAAGGCGTCATTTTCAGGTCCAAGTTTAGATTTTTGGCAGAAATTATTAAATTTTACTTTCCAGTGTGTTCATAATATTTTTGAGTTTACAGCTTTTCCTTTATAATGAAATGATTTACTTTAAAATCACTTGTGGCTTTCTTTGGTTACTGCGCATAGCTCCTTCTTTCATTTTTGAGGGTTTGTAAACATCCCCCCCCTCCCCGACCCAGAGGAACTTCTTTAGAAAGGACCACATTTCCTGCTCACATTGTAGCTTTCCACTCAAGGCAGGTCATATAAGCAGTGACCTTGTTGTATTTGACCTTAGTGAGAGGTGATTTTAGCAAATACTCAAGACATCCAGAACAGCCCAGAGTGAGGGCCACGAGGCCAAGCCTGCTGATGGCCACTAATCATGAGAAGCCCTTGTGTTATGCAGTGACACCACCTGGGGAGGGTGGACCCATTTACCTGGATGACAGGATAATTATTCAGTTTTCCCTTTTCACCTGTTGATATCCTTTACTCGACCCAGGGCCTTAACACCTGACAGGAGGGCCATGTGTACTGGTATGGCCAGCTGACCGCAGGCCTGTGCCGTCCCATACCACCAGGCCCCCAGCAGGCTGTGCCTGTTGTCCCTACGGAGTCCACCTCTAATGCACCCTGCTTTAGGTAGAATATTTATTTTTATTAGTTACCAAATCTGTTTTTGTATTCAGGCCTCCAAATCCAGGTATTCTACCAATCTATGAATGTTAAAGTCTAACAGCAGCATAGCTCCACGTTAGGAAGAGTGATGCATGGGACAGTGTGATGTGCAGTGGAAGCACCTCTTTTTCCTAAGTACAGAATCAGCTTAGGGTTCCCTTTTCCACTGAACACACATTTAAAAAATAGTAATGACAGAGAGATGGGCAGTAAAAAGAGCACACCAAAGAAGTTTAATATGAAAGATGTTTAAGCCTGTTGGTTATGTCACTCCCGTCATTGTTATCTTGCAAAGGCCTTTTGAACGGCTTTGGTGTGCAGGAACATTCTGCTCCCAGTGCAGGCTCGCGGCTCCTGCTGCCCAGTGGGTGACTGGAAATGTCCCGTGCCACGGTGACAACCTTTGCTGTACACACACAGCACATGAACCATTCCCCTATGTGTTATGTGTAGGTGACATGTGATGCCAAATCCTATGTCTTCACGGTACAGTTATTCCCTCCTTGTTCATGGAACTTAAATTGCTACTAGAACAATTACTTCGTAGACAAAATGTTAGTGTTTTCTCAGGCACTTAAATTGAGGACTTTAGCATCTGTTCCCAAAGCCATGGAGTCTTACTTTGCCGGGGTTTTGCTTGGCCCTTGTCACAGCTCGCTGTGGTGGCCACTATTGGCCCCTCTTGTCACACAGTAACTGTGCCTTAAGTGTTCCCAGGTGCTGTTTTTTTGCATGAAAGCATCTACATTCCTCTAGAAAATGGAGAGAGAAGGAACTGGTGTTTCATTATGCATTTGAACTTGTTCATTCTTTAAAGAAACATTATGTTGCCTGGTTTGTGGTACTTATAAAGCTTGTTTTCCATTGAAATTGCCATTTATAAATGTGCAGATATGTACTAATTCAGAATTTTTAAATTGTTTATTCAATAAAATAAGGACATATTTACTATGAATTTTTAAATGGGCTTTTTAGCTTTCTTTCCCTCTACTTGGTTATAGTTTTGATTTACATAATTAAAGATTATTTCTCATGTTAAATGAATCCCTGAAACCGCTCTTCACTTTATAGGCTTCTGAGCAGCAACAGGCATTGTCTGTTTCAGATGTGGACAACATCCCCTGAAGGCCGGGGGGGCAAGGAGAGGGCTTACTTTTCTCAGCCTTAGACAGCTGTCAGTGCTTTCTGTCGGCCAGCCCGGCTGCATGGTTGGGTGCACAGGTGGATGGCAGTTGCCTGCTCGAAGCTTGAGGCTCTGGCTGAGGGCAGCACTGTTGGCAGCCTTGGGTTGAACCATGTGGTCCCTGGGCTGGTCCTGTGCACAGAACACGTGCTGTTGGCTTCTTAATTCTGAAACAGAGAACATTATTGCCTTTCCCACCCAGTTGGCTAGAACCCACCCTATAAAATCCCTGGCCCATGGTGTAGCCTCAGCTTCTGGACAGTCTTTACTCCAGCTCCGAACTTACTTCCCACTCGGCTAACATGCTTTCTGCTGCCTCCCAGAGCCGTCCCTGAGCTCTGGCCACACTTGGGTCATGGCATTGGTGATACCCTACCCGCCGCCTCCTCGGCAGCTCTGTTCTCCCTGGCTTTTAAGGTGCCTGGCACATGCCAGGGGCCTTCTAGAAAAGACCCTGTCTGCACAGACTCCCCGAGACCCTGAATGGGCAGTCACTCCCCACTGAGAGAAGAGGGTAGTGGGTCACCAAGCGAGCGTCAGTTCCCTCCCACGTCAGAATGGCCCTGCTCCCTGACCGAGGCCACCACTGCCCAGTGCCCCAGTTTGGGAGTGAAATGGTGATGGAAGCGAGTGGATCCTCAGAGAGACACCTCTGACAAATCCAGATTTTAAGAAACCGCTCAAAAGCATTTCTCTATTGGCTCTGCAGGTTGCCTGTTAGGAGAGTACCACTGTATGGCCTTTATATTGGAAGTATGTTATTTCAGATTACATTTCTTTTCTAATGAAAGTCACCTACAGATATTTTCATTTATTGAATAGTTTGCTTTGGGGACCTTGCTATCATTGATCCAATAGTTTAAAGGATATGTAGTCACAGCTTCTCAAAGTTTGAGACAAAAGGTGTCATTTATTAGAACAAAGACAGAGCTCCCTGGGACACCCATATGTGTGCACACACCATGGAGACCCCATGCCCAGCAGGCACCAAGCCAGATAAATGACCCACAGTGTCACTATGTTATCGGTTAATGCACCTGTTCTTCTCAACAAGGAAAGAGTCTTGATTATTAAGAACAAACAAAAGAAAAAAACTAAAAAATGCTTCTTGGGAGCACTGCACGTGTTGATGTCACCCTCTGAACTCAGGTCACCACGTGGGTCATGAGCCAGGCACCCACTCCAACCTTCCTTGTGTAGGCTTCTTGGCCCCATGGAGAGGACATACCATGTGTCAGGTTCTCACCTGCTGTTTTGTAGATGAAGAAGAAGAGCAGGGAAGTGACCTTTGCGGGAACACAATATAAGATGAACTGATAATTGGGCCACTTTTCTACAGCCCACTTACTTTTTTTAAGCCAAATTTTGTGTAAAGTGACTCATGACATTCTAGTCCAAAAATGGAGCCAGAGATAGTATTCTGCTAACTCAGCAGCAAGCTCACATTCACCTGGATTCTTTGGACAAGTCAGCCTTCCCTACTCTCATGGGATTACTGAGCCATTGTTCAAGCTAAAGAAGGAATTTCTAGATCTTATGCCTCCTACTGTCACGTTAACCTTCAAACTTAACCTTGAGTCTTCCAAACTGGAGCTGATTCTTTCTCCACTATTAGGCAAAAATGTTCAAGATTACTTTATTATAGAGATTTGATGAAGAGGATTTAAAGGTATGAAATAAAAGTAATGTTAACTTTCCTCTAAATGTGATATTTGTCTTTCATCACCTAGTTAGATGAAGAAAATGAAGGTAAGCACAATGTATAATACTGTGCTTTTCAAAGTGACATTTCAAAAATTAAAATTTTTCAAATTTTTTGGAAATAACGAATGCCACAAAGCAAAGAAAAACAACTGCCAGACGTACTCACTGTCTAGTTTGAAATAGTTTTAAATTTAAGCATTTTTTTGTAACTTGCAGCCTTGAGAACGGAGCCTGTCTGTGAACACAGTAGACAGTCTGATCCACTCCAGCAGAAACTCGAAGCTCAGTGAAACAACTACCGCTTGTGTCTGTCACTTTCAAGTAACCAGGTTTTAAAAATTGAAGAATTTCCAAAAATTCTTTGTCTACCATTCCTTGATGCCATAGTGGTCTGGAAGCATGCTCTGTGTCTAAGCGGATGCTGTTGTAGGGACCCTTGTAATGCAGAACAACATCCACTCTTCCTGCCTATTGTTCAGCAGAGAACCTTGGACACGGGTCTGTTTTTACAAAAATCTCAGGTTAATTCTTCATGTCAGTTAAGGCTAAACGTATCCTGTGATACCTAAAATTCCGAAGGCATCTGCCTCTTATCCAGGCACTCTAATGTGCTTAGTGAACATGGGCAGGATATTCCGAGGCAAGGGAGTGCTCCTCTTACATCCCTCACATCATCCCAGTGGGCTGGGGCTACCCCAGCATCGCTTCTGGAGAGACTCCTGCCGAGCCGCGGTCCACGCTTGTTTCTTGCTGTGGAGTATGTGTTAGCGACCACACAATAGAAAGATTGGCCACGTAGGATAGGGCATGTGTACACTCAGACAACCTGGGTGTAGATGAGTCATTTGCTTGAAAAGATACCTTCCCACAGATTTGTTGACTTTATCTTGTAGGATCTGTGTTTACGTAATTGGAAGGAGGTATGACTTGTAACATTGTGCTGTAGCTGACAGATTTAATAAAAACAAGTATTTAATGGCAGTTTGTGATACTTTTTAATCTGTTCACTAAATTGTGAGTTGACAATTTTGGTGAAATAATAAGTATCTACAATGCTAACATCAAATGATGACTTTTAACCTTCCAAATGAGTAGTCCGTCCTGAAAGGGTTCCCTCTCTTTCACGAGTTCTTCACAGAGGGGCTGTTCACTGGGCTGCATTCTCTAATCTGACAGCTTTACTAGCCCACACTGACCAACAGAGCAGAGATCTGACCACCCCATCCCCTCAGCTCTCTCCTTCTGCTATTGAAAAAGGAAGTCAAGTTTTGCAGCAACTTTTTGGTGACTTGCCAACTAGTAATTTGCTATGGGACTGCCCATTTCCAAGGGAGGTGCTGTGTGTGGTGCTGGCAGACAGGAGAGAAAACAATGACCTTGTACTTCCTTTCACAGCCAGTGAGCATAAAGCACCTCGACTCTCACACCTTGAACAATACAATTGTGAAGAATAAATAGATCAGTTATTAGTCACTTCTAGACTTTTTCTAAAATTTCAATGTGTGAAGGTATCTCATAATGCAACTTTGGGCTTATTAGGGACAAAAGGATTTTGGAGTGCAAATCCTAAGTAGCTCATCTTTGGACACATGCCTCTTCTCGTGTGAAAAGTAACCGTGCTGGGGACTAGCCAGGAGCCCTCCATGCGGGTTTGGGCTCTTCAGAACTTACAGAGTCTACCCGGCCTGGTGTGGGAGAAGGGGTATAGGAATTTTATGTTATTTTAAGGTGGCTTAGCATATTTTAAATGTGTAATAAAAGCAAATTCTAATAAACTGGTTGTTAATTACGTATCTTATTTTGTCCAGGTTTTCTAATGTGAATGAGTGTTTCGTCGTGTTTTAACTGTCAGTTGTGAGGAATTCCAGAGGTAACTGCCGTCTTGGCTTTGGTCATTCATCTCTGGAAGCGCCTCGGTGGCATCCAAGCTCCAGATTTGTCAATGTGAAAATAGGGCCCTGCCAGCCCTCGGCTGCCTGGGACGGCTAACTAACTCTAGTTCAGTTGCTATGACTGTCCAGGGAGCAGGAAACAGGTGTGTCGGGTGTTCACAAAACTCCTCTACACCTGCCTACACACTGCCATGCTTTGAGATAAATGAACCAAGCTTTGGTTTTATAAGCTGCTCACTGTAGGTGACTGCATCCGCAGTCTTCAGTGTTGGAGGATCTTGCTTTAAGCCGTTGTATAGGGAGTGAGCAGCCACCACGGGCTCCAATAGAGTTATTTCTACCCCAGCATTTTGTAAGCGGACTTAATCATAGTTAGACATAATGGTAGTTTGAATGTTAAAACCCTATACATTTGGAAACTTAAGGTAAATGTCTATCTTAAGGAGCTTTCAAACAGCAGTTACATTTTTTGTTAAAACTCTGCTTTAATGGTATCTTTAAAATTCGGCATTTAATAGTAATTGTTTTTTCACAGGGGGAAAAATCATTAGAAATAAACCTTTAAGAATTCTTTAAAAGAATAATGGATAAAAATAATGGATAAGAGAGTTTCTTTATTACAAAATGTAGGATAGAATTTATCTCATCAGACTTTTTAGAATTAGGCCAAAATTTTGGTTTCTGTCTAGTCAAAAGCAAACATTGTTTTAAAAAGGTGGGAAATTTAACTATTAATTACTTTTGTGGTATAATTCTAGAAAACCAAAATAAAACCTTTGTTAATAGGAAATTCAATTAAGTAGAAAACAATATAATGCGTTGTAATTTTATATGATCAGCTTTTTAAATGAGTGATTAATGAGTTTGGCCTTAAAATGGACATTTTCTTCAGCTGTGTTAGCGTCAGTTTGATACGTCTCTGACGTACACAGCAGGTGCTCCCCCCTGTCTGTCCTGCCCCACGGCCTGTGCTGCTGGTTTTATCTTTAGAGCAAAGAGAAGGCCCTGGAACTGCACGGCTCCAGGGGTCCCGGCGCCCGTGGTTGGTGTCTGTGGAATCGGATTGGTCAGCCATCAGTCTTTTCTCATGTTCACTTTATGTCACGTTGAGAACTGCATGTGGTAGCGTCTTTACTTACACAGTTTCCAGAAAGTGCCGAGCAGCCGTGTAAGGCTAGTGTCGGCTAACGCCTGGTCAGAAATGTGGCGTCTGGCCGCATCCTGGCCCTTTCTCGTTTCTCACTCCACCCCCCGCCCTGTTCAATTCCAGGCCTTCCCAAGGACAGCCCTCAGCCTTCTCCCTCCGCCCGGAAGAGCCCACTGAGCCTGAGCCCTGTGTTTCAGGTGACGCTGGGCCCAGCTGAGCGGGGCTCGTCCCCACTCCTGAGCCCTGTCCTTAGCGACGCTGGCGGAACCAGGATGGACGATGAGGAGGAGCCAAAACACAAGGTGGGCACCGCCCCGAGCAGAGGGCTGGGTGCTGGTGGGCCTGGGTTTGCAAACTTCTCTCTCGGCTGGGAAGCCTGTGGGTGGAGCAGGACTGGGCTCTATGCCCACACAGCCCTCCCACCCCAGGCCTGCTGAGGGAACGATGGTGAGCTGGCTTCCCTGGAGAAATCTTGTCTTGAGGTCCTCCTGTCACTTTTGGGGACTCTCTTGGGACCTTTGTAACAGTACCTGGCACCTATGGGCTCCGAGTGTTGGGCTGGGTCCTGGGGATGTGGCAGAAACGGGTAGGCCCTGGAGGAGCCCTCAGCCCAGTAACGGGGAGAAGGTCTAATGCACAGGAAGGGTTTGCTGGGGACCAGTCTTGTCTGGGATCAAGGGAGTCGGACTGATGTATGAGTGGGTCCTGGAGTGTCACTGCAAGGGGAGGGAAGGGATGGGATGGATTTAGAGCAGAGAGTGGAGGTGATCCCCAGGGATGGGAGTGGGGCAGGTGTGGAAAGGTAGGGTAGAGAGCTCATGGTTCAAGGACAAGGCGATGGCCAGAGGCATTGGCACCCCTAGCCTCGTGGCCACTTCCACTCTTGTGGCCCTGGCCTGCAGCATGGGCCATGTCCTGGTCAGGCAGTCAGGGCAAGGTGGCTCTGTGTGTGAGCACATGAGGAAGGGCAAAGGGTCCAGGGAATTTGACATTTGGGGAAGAGAGTAGTTAAAATAATGGGCTGTGGATTGTGTGGGCCCTGGGAGCCATGGAGAGGGAGAAGCCAGGAACCCTCTCTCTGTTCCCCTGCACTGAGTGGAGGCCCCCGAGGTGCACACCTGAAGGAAGCCGTGTTGAACTGGTCCCCAAGTAGTGGGACCCTGCCTCGCAGGTGCCTGTCATGTGGGCAGCTGTCACTGAGAACACCTTAGCACTCTGTGTGTTTCCTCCTAAATTGGCCAAAAAGCCTGTGACATCCAGGGCCACCTGAGCTGAACCCGTGAGATTCCTCAGCAGGGGGATGCAACTCCTCCAGGGATGGGGAGGCCTCTGAAGACGTCTGTCCTTGTGCCAGATCCCCAGGCCCTCTTCAGTGACAGCAGCCCTGGAGGGGAAGGCCTGCTGTTGTATGAGGTGTGGGTGCCAGCTGGCTTCCAGCCTAGGACGTCCTCCTGGTGGTTGGGGCTTCGCAGCCAGCCCCCAGCCCTCAGGCCTCCATCTTGGCCATGTTGTTTTGGCCGGTAACAAAAATGGCTTGGAGGAAAGCTGTTTTAAAAAGTAAATTTTAATTTGTCACTTTCTGTATTAATAAAATAGTTCATCTTGAGGTGGTGATCTGTAGGGTGATGACCTCTGACACCTGATACTTGAGGTTAATTGGGCTAACAGAGGTGTCTATGGCCATTGTTATCTAACCAGGCCTCTGAGAGAAGGGACGTGGAGGTCACAGTGCAGCCACCTCACACAGTGGGACCATTCTCTCCCCTCACACTGCATCCTAATTCCCGGCCATGTGGCCACGGGATGCTGCGTGTCCCAGGCCACATGTAAAAGCAGCATCAAGCACAGGGGGTTCCCGGGGTGGCAGGACAGCGCTTTCTTCACCTCTGCCCCCTGGGCCACCTCAGGGAGTGACTAGCTGTATTCTGTGCTGGTTTTGTGAACCAGCATCCCCAACAAGGCCCCGGCCCCCAGGTTCACTGATGACTCCCCAGTGGGACCTGGGCAGTCTTGGGCTCCTCAGCTTCACAACCAAGCAAATGCAGGGGTTGGGAATCTGGGTGTGGCTGTACAGAGGCAGAGGCGGTGAGCCTCCCTCAGGACCACCTGTCCCCTCAGGAGCACCCCTGTGGCTTGTTCTCACCAGCATCTCCCACTTAACGCACTGTTTCTCCTCCTTTCTAATAGAAATTGGTGAGGACCAACAATATTCTAAAGGTACGAAAGCTGAAGGTGGCTGGTGCCTCTTACAGGGGATTGTGTGGGGCTGAGAGAAGTGGCCACAGCACCACGCTCGGGATCTCGCTGCTTTCTGCGGGGCAGGTGGCAGAGCGGGTAGAAAGCACATCCCCTCCCGGGCATCCCCTCCCAACACCCAGCCTGTGGCAGAGGTGTGGGTGGCTGCTTTACCTTCTCTCCGCTGAGGGTTTCCTGAGATGTTTCTTTGCCCTAGAAATGGGGGTCAGCAATGGAAATGGGGGCCAACCTGACCCCTGACCCTCCTCAAACCTGTCACCTGCATGGTTCAGAGTCTTTTTCCTTTGGCTTAGGCCCAAAACTACAGTCACCCTTGCCTCCTTTGTCCTTCACACCTCCACCCACACCAGAACTGGACCCTCAGTGTATCCAGGGTCCCACCCCTCCTCCTGCCATTCCCCTTCCCAGGGTGGGAAGAGGCCTCCTGAAGAGCCCCAACCCCTCCCAGCCTGCACCACCCCAAAATCCCTCCCTGCCTTCCCTGCCAGTAACCAGCTTGCTGTACCTCTTCCCCTCCCCCTTGACCTCTGACCTGTCTCCCACACCCAGCTGCCAGCCCCACCCTCTCCCTGGAGGCTGTGGCTGCCTCACCTCCTGCTCTGCTTTGGTCCAGAGGACTTCTCTCCCGTGCTGGGAATTTCCCCACTAGCCAGGGCCAGGCTGTTTGTCTCTTTCCTGCTGAGATGCTGTCCACTCTGTTCCTGGGCCCGTCTCAAGTGCCCCTTTGGGGCTGGCATGTGCTTCATAGGCATGCTTGCATGGCAGACATGGGGACAGTTGGCCTCTTAAAGATCTCAGCCTGGTGGAGGACAACACAAGGGCTCAGGGGTAGAGCGGGACCGGGTGTCGTCCAGCCAGGAAGGATAGAGAAGGGGTCATCAAGCCCAAGTGTGAGGCCTATGCTTTGCCGCAAGCCAGGCATGAGGGGCCTGGGTTCCCAGGGGGGCACTGCCACCCTTTCCGCTCCTGAAGGTCCCATCATTGCTGACAGGCCTGCCAACACCTACACGTCGGGCAGAGGCCCTGATGGGGTTTAGAGCTCCCCCATCGCTGGGCCATCTCGGGCCCTGCACTCAATATGTGCTGGCCGCCTGGCGCTCTCCCACAGGGCACCATTAGGATGTATACTGTTGGCAATATTAATGACTTTTGTGAGCTAGGCTTAAGCGTTACAATTATATATATACATATACACACTCTCATGTCTGTGTGTTAAGCAGCTACCCTCCTGGCAGTGGTATCTGAACAATAATTTTATTGCAAAACCAATAATTAGCTTCAATGTGTTGATGTTTGAACAGCAATTCTTTTCTCAAAAAGAATAACATACCATGAGAAAAACATGTGAAGGAGAAACAACCGGGCTTATATTTTTACTCAGAAGGGATGTGTTCAGGAATTATGGACAAAAAACCGCGTGAGAACGTTAATCTGAGCAGAAGAAAGCGAGTGTTGCACACGTGGCATGTCTGACACATCTCACCGTCTGCGCCTCTTGCAGGGCACAGGCGCCGACGAGGCCTACTTCATAGCGAAGGAGATTCTCGCTACAGAGCGCACATACCTGAAGGATTTAGAAGTTATCACTGTGGTATGAAAACTAAGCCTTTTATTCCTTTGACTTTCTTAATATTTCTTAATTCTAAACCAGAGACAGAAGAGCCCTCCTAAGAAATACTTCTCAGCCATCATGAGATCTACATGTACATGTTCTGTGAAATACATCTAAAGAATGTCTAAGTCGGGTCAGAATATTGGGTTCATTTTTTTTTATAAAACTGGGAGGATAGCCACTTGAAGCTTTTCATCCAGAATGGTTCTCTTGTAATATTGGGGAAATTTGGTGGCCAATCAAGAGGACCGCCATGGCATGTGAGCTGTCTTCAGGGGGATTCTGGGTCAGCACAGCTGTCCCATGGCCACAGGCCCCGGGGTGATCCCTCAGGCACCCGCGCTCTGCTCTTCCCGCAGTGGTTCCGCAGCGCTGTGGTCAAGGAGGACGCCATGCCTGCAGACCTGATGACGCTGCTCTTCTCCAACATCGACCCCATCTACGAGTTCCACAGGGGCTTCCTGTGTGAGGTGGAGCAGAGGCTGGCACTCTGGTAACGCACGCCCCCACCCTGCACGCGGCCGCCCCTCATCACCACCCCTGCTTTCGGGAACGTCCCAGCTTCAGACGCTAATTCACCAGAGTCATTACTTCATTGAAGTCTATTTTTACAACGTGTGAGGAGGAGTAGACAGTAATCACTTTTATTCATCCTACTTCAGAAGAATGAACGAAGTTGGTTAAAAGTAGATGGTTCTATTTTTTTCCTCATTACTGTCTTTTAGAGAATGGCCCACAAGTAAAGATTGCTTCTGTCAAGCACAGGCCTTCCCCCTCGAAGGAGCTCGCTGCTGTCCTGGCCATGATGGGACAGCTGGCCCACGAGATCGAGCAGCGTGGATCTCACAAGCTACCCTGAGGTTTGATTGTATTTGTCCATCTCTGCTCCAGGGAAGGACCTTCTGGTGCCCAGGCCCCAGGCAGCCATCAGCGAATCGGGGACATCCTGCTCCGGAACATGCAGCAGTTAAAGGTAGTGACTCCGGGCGAGCACCTGCCGTGCAGCACAGTGTACCCTCAGGACCGCGTTCCCTGGGAATAGCACTCACCTCAGAGCTGCTTCCCCTAAGGACAGTGTCCTCCCCCAACAACACCCCTTCCCTGCAGCGCCCCTCCTTCCATCAAGTCAGGATGGAATTCCCTTGGAGAAACGATCTCCTGGGAGCATCCTCATTCCCGGTGCCCAGCCTTCCCTCCAGGCAGCTCTTCCCTCGGAGCCGCACTCCGTCAGGACAGCCCCATTCAGAGGTCCTTCCTCTGGGAACCAGGCCCCTCAGAAACGCTGTCACCTCAGAGCAGCCTCAGGGGACGTGTGCTGGGAGCGGGCTTTCCGGCTGCGCTGGGTACGTGAGCCCCGGCCCAGGTGCTGTTATTGCTGAGCTCGCTGAGCTCCTGCCCGACACGCGCGGAGCCTGTCCGGGGGTTGTTAGCGTTTGCGTCCACTCTCCTTCTGGGCTCACAGTTCAGGGTTTTTCTTCAGAGGCAGTAGAGGTTCGTGAGGAAAATGGGCCAAGGAAAGCCCGGACAGGTTGGCCGTGGGTAACCCGGTCAGCAGCGGGCGGAAGCGGGAGGTCTTCTCGGGAGGGCCGGCTACCACAGGCGTCGGACCAGCGGCTGTGCTTTCACTGCCCAGGGTCCTGCTCTTGCTGAACAGCCTCGGATGGGCTGCTCCCACCCACACATCTGCCCGGGAGCTCTCGCATCCAGCCCGAGACGGGTCCCTCCCACCGCCGTCTTCTCCCCGCTCGCATCACTCCAAGTCCCCGAGCCTTCTCTGTCGTGCCCGTTCACTGGGAGGCGGCACCTCCGTCCCAGGCCTGTCCCACCTCCACCCAGTCCGCCCAGACTCCTGAGGCCCTTCCACCCGGTCCGCTCCTAGACACCTGAGGGGCCACAGGATCGCTTACGCTGTCTTCAGAGAGCCCTGCCCGAGGGCTCCATTCTGCCCAGACCCCCCTGGTTTACCCCCACACAGCCAGGCTCATGAATAAATGTTACCACCTATCCCAAAAGCCCTTACAAAAATGTTAAATCAAAATATATATGAATCTGTTTGATTGAGCTTATACCACCCAAGTCACATGTAATGTTCATTAAGACACACTGATTGAATATTAGAAGCTTCTAGAAGGTAGGGACTAGTTGAGTTTAATATGACTGAAACACTGCCAGCCCGTGCATGTATGCCCTGGGTGCTGTGACAGTGTCAGGAGTGACCATCCCTTTCTGGTAAGTGGGTTGAACACGCTTTGCCCGCTCTGGAGTGTGGCTGGCGCAGCCACTCCGAGGCGGGGAGCTCCCTGCTGTCACCTGAGGCGGGTACAGCCCTCTCCGCCTCAGCGCTTCATCTGTGGTCCTTCCCCCACTTGAGGTTTGAGGGCAGTCAGCAGCGAGGGGGTGGTTTCGCTGTGGACAAGCCGCTGCCCTCCTGCTGGCGTGAGGCTGGGTTGGGGAGGAGTCTCAGATGGTCCGGAGGAATCCCGGGAGGCTGGAAACCCAGCTGACATGCCCTGGCCGTTGTCCGCTGTTCTGCCCCGGTGGGGTTCCCAGCCAGTGTGTGACGTCCACACTGGACAGCCATCCAGACAGGCCACTCCCAGCTGGGCTCCCTGTCCAGGGCCCTGACCTAACGAGCCCCTGTTGTGCCTCCACAGCAGTTCACCGGCTACTTCCACCGGCACGACGAGGTGCTGACAGAACTGGAAAAGGCCACCAAACGCTCCAGGAAGCTGGAGACCGTGTACAAAGAGTTCGAGCTCCAGAAAGTCTGCTACTTGCCTCTCAACACGTTCTTGCTGAAGCCCATCCAGCGACTGGTGCACTACCGCCTGCTGCTGCGGCGGCTGTGCGGGCACTACGCGCCTGGGCACTGCGACTACGCCGACTGCTGTGGTGAGCGGGGCTGCCGTGCTGAGGGAGGAGCGGCGTTGGCAAACCTGCAGGCTTCGGCTCCTTATTTGGGAAGCTCAGGGGGTGCGCTCCCCCCAGGAGGGCCAAGTCTGCAGGGGCAGAGCTGGCACTGCCCACCCTCCTCCCCAGCTGACGGAGGCCAGCAGGTCCTGGGTCTGCACAGGCCAGTGCTGCCCTCCATCCCCACTGTCCGTCCCTGCTCCAAATCGGAACCACGAGTGAAGGGCTCCGATTGTCCTGGAGGAGCCCCCACGAGTGCAGTGGGGGTGGAATGACCCCCAGAGGGACCTGCTACCTGGAGGTATTTCTGTTCTGCAAGCCTTGATGCTAAAACTCAAACATTTGGTCCAGGGCGGCCTGTTAGAAGTTTCTGTCATAGAAGGATCCTATCATTTTTGTGTGTTAAAGGAACAAAAGGATAAACCCTGACCTTTTAACCTACAATATCACCTCTAGTTGTAGGATAAATTTAGTGCAGGAAGTTACTCTCTATAGGAAGGTGTTTACAAGTAAATTCACCATCATCATTACAAGTAAGATAAAATACTAGCAGTACTTCTAGCTGGTCTCCCATAGTCATAAATGGGTATAAATAAGATGCTTTCTGATGAATGAGAAACAAAATGGATCTACTCTCTTCTTCATTCTAAAAGCAAGTGTTTCGTGTTTGCTACAAAGGAAAAGACAAAATTGTCAAAAATATTTCCAAGCATTTTCAGGGAAATAAATAAGCACAGCACATTTAAAATGCTGCCATGCTGGCCTCTGCCAGCCTTTTCCTGCGGGGGCGGGGGCAGTGCTAGGAGGAGAGGATGGCCCCTCTCCAGGTCATCAGGGAGGCCATGCCCATGGAGAGGGCCGGGCGCCCTCACTACTCAAGTTCCTCATCAGTAAAACCATCTCATGGGCTGATACAAAAGCTAAATGAGGCTGCACTTCTGGAAGTGCTTTGTAAATTGTTGACCCAACATGGTGCCAACAACTGGCACCTAGATGGGTTTGTTTCAGCCGTCTCTGGAAGGCTCAGCTGATGGAGTCCCTTCCCACCATGACCCACCCACCCACAGGGCCAAGGAAGAAGGCCCCCTGGAGTGTAGATGTTACCAGCCCTTTTGGTCTTCCCAAGAGTTGAGCTTGAGCCTGTTGGACAAAAGGAGGTACCTCTAGGTTGGGGCTCAGAGAAGATGGCCTTTCATCTTAATTGATGAAAGGGGTTTCCCAAGGGCTGTGCCTGGGCTGGCCAGGAGCTAAGTGTGTATTGATGGTGTGTCAGCATCGCGCTGGTTCCGTGGAGACCCAGGCACAGGATGGTACTGTGTCCGAAGCACATCCCCAGCATCTGGCAGCTTCTAGTTCCTGCCCAAGGGCAATGTGGCGCCCACATGGCAGTCAAACCTTCCAGCTCTGCACTCCATGCACACACAGTGTCCAAGGGCAAGGTGGCACTGGGTGCCGTCCAGGGCAGATGGGTGGGGCCAGGCAGCCTGCAGTAAACAAGCAGAGGGAAGAGTCTCTGCCAACAGTGTGTCACTCAGACCTGAGCTGGGCCCTGGGGGCCTGTGAGGTGAGAGAGGGGCCAGAGCTCAGGAGTCTGCACAGAGCAACTTCAGGTGTCCACCCTGTGTTAGCATCACCAGGGCTCTTATAACGGCTCACTTATGAATGAGTAATTCATCTCTCCAGGTGCTTCCTTATCTGACTTCATCCTCCTAAAGTATTTGGGGCAAGTATTGGGGAGCCAGCACTCACAGACTTCCACTTACCAGACTCATGGGGCTGGAGCTGAGAAGGCGCAGAGTTGGGTGGGGTGGATGTCACCTGTGCTTCTTGGGACCTCGAGGGGCAGTGGGCAGGCAGTCAGTGGGGTCCTCATGAGAAGATAGCAGGCCCCCATCAGTGGATGAAACAAGGAGTCAAGGAAGATGTGGTCCCTGCATGTGGGGGCTGGGGCCAGTCTGGCCAAGCAGCTGCTCCCAGTGTGTCCTGGTCAGGTCTCTTAAGACCACTCTCAATATCTGAGTTTGTGTTTCATCTGAATGTTTTCCTTCCTGATTCTAAATTTTCATAACTTGGCTTGAACTATAAGATTAGCATCTGCACCTCCATTCAAGGAGAAAATTATATACTTTGAAGGTACAAATTATTTAGACTTTAAACTACAGAAATGAATTTCCCTAAAGAACAAACACTGCTTTGCTTGTAACAGTTATTTACAAAGAAAGACTGTTCTTTCTCTTGCTCACATCTGAGTGTTGGCTAGTCAGTAGTTCGGGCTGAACAAATTCAAGTTTTGGTTCATCTGCAGGAACCTGCACTTATGCCGTGGCTATGGGTGGAGTTTGAGTAGAATGTTCCTTGAATTAAAACTGCTTTTTAAAATGCCAGTTCTGACCCAGCCAACATGGCTCAGTGGTTGAGCACTGACCTATGACCAGGAGGTTGCAGTTTGATTCTGGTCAGGGCACATGTCTGGGTTGCAAGCTCGATCCCTAGTAGGAGGCATGTAGAAAGAAGTTGACCAGTGATTCTCTCTCAGCATTGATGTTTCTCTCTCTCTCTTTCTTTCCTTCCTCTCTGAAATCAATAAAAATATTTTTAACAAAAAATAAATAAAATGCTAGTTCTACCCTGGCCACTGTAGCTCAGCTGGTTTGAGCGTCTTCTCCTACACCAAAGGTCACTGGTTTGATTACCAGTCAGGGTACATACCCAGGTTTCAAGTTCAACCCCCAGTCAGGGCAAGTATGGGAGGCAATTGATGGATGTTTCACTCTTACATCCGTGTTTCTCTCCCTCTCCCTTCCTCTCTCATCTGAAATTGACAGAAGCATGTCCTTGGGTGAGGATTTAAAAAAATAAAATTCCAGTTTCTGTCACAAAGTGGTGTTAGTGGGGGAACAGGGTTGTCTGTGCCACCTCTGGCCCACCTGCCTGAGTGCCTGTATTGAGGGGGGTCTCTTCACACAGATGCCCTCAATGTCATCACGGAAGTGACCTCCATACTACAACACAGCCTCGTCCGACTGGAGAACCTCCAGAAGCTGACAGAGCTGCAGCGGGATTTGGTTGGCATCGAGAACCTCATCGCTCCAGGCAGGGTCAGTGACTCAGAAAGGTTTTTGAGTTGGTTACTTCACTGTTTTGGTTGAGATATAATTCACATACCACAGAATTCATCCTTTCAATGTGTGCAACTCAGTTTTCCTCAATGTGGAACTCATGGCTGCATCTCTGTGGCTGAACTTGCCGGAGTTCTCAATAAGAGCAGCACGCTTCGCTTTGTATGACAGCCTAGTGTAGCCAGCCTGCTGGAAGGCGGTTTGGAGACGGAGTTCATTGGCGTCCAGACAGGCCCCGGTGACCATGAGGAGCAGATAGGAAGGAGGAAGGCAGAAAGATGCAGAAGGTCCTTGAACATCTGGGCAGGAGGCACCGGTGACGGGCTGGGTGGGGCTGCGAAGGGCTCATCCAAGGGCTCAGAGAAGCACACATGGTGACCTCAGCCAGGCCCCGGCCGCGCCAGCGTGCTGCCTGCTGAGGCAGCTGTGGGCCCACACAATGCAGCCTCATTGCTGTCTTTCAGGAGTTCATCCGTGAGGGCTGCCTTCACAAGCTCACCAGGAAGGGCCTGCAGCAGAGAATGTTCTTTCTGGTAGGTGGATGGGCAGCAGTTGTGTTAGGGGGACGATGCCAGCGCGGTGGGCCAGGTGGGCAGCCTCAAAGTCAGGAGCCAAGTGAGGGTCACAGAACACACTCCAGGCCAGCTGCCGTCCTGATTCTGTCTGTGGATGAGCAAAGCCAGTGCATAGAAAATTCACGTGTGTGTGGCTGCAGGGGTGTCTGTCCTGCTGAGCTGCCAGCTTGCAAGGTCTTGCTCTCTGGCTTTGACTCTGGGAGCTGAGGCCCTCCCAGCCAGTCCCTGCTGCCACCAGCTTTCCTGTCATCTGCTTCTTCCTCACATCCAGTTAGATCCAGACCTCAGCATCCTGTATGAGGGGTGACTGGGCCAAGGATGTCTGCTGGTTTGTGTGGTTACTAGTTACTTCTAGTCAGAAACAATAGTATGAATGAAATGAAAATCCCTTTTGCACCAGAAATCTCCAGCAAGCTGAATAGACTTGATAACACCATAGAGCCCTTGGCGTTGAAGTTCATCTGACAGTTAAAACCCTGTTACTTGTTTTTTAAATGATTTATCTAAAGCTGCCTGGCTCAGTTCTCAGATATGTTGCTGTACACAAGCAGAGGTGTCTCGGGAAGCAGCCACTTCCGGATCCGGGGCCTCCTTCCGCTTCATGGCATGCTGGTGAGTGCTGAGGAACCGGCTGTGGTATTTGGAATTCAGCTGGCTACTTTAAAGCACCTGTTGGTCTGTTTCTATCTGTTGTGGTTATTGTTTTTGGTGCTCAAACAGCTGCCCCTGCAGCCCCTCCAGACTCAACCCTGGGACCACCACCAGCACCTGCCGGACAAGCCCCCAACTCACCTTGTCCACCTGCCACCCCCAGAGTGGGAGGTGCATGAAAGACCCCAGGCAGGCGCTGGGGCCACTTTGCTGCTGGAGGGGTGGAAGCTCAGGTTTTGAAAGACAAAACCAAACCACCACATCTTAAGACTGTAGCGTTTCTACTTCTTTGATTTGTATCTCTTTTATATTGACAATTTTGGTCCTGCATGGCATCATTAGTTCTCTCTCTCTCTCTCTCTCTCTCTCTCTCTCTCACACACACACACACACACACACACACACACGGATACACACACTGCTTTAATACAGTCAGATATGCCCTGGCCAGGTGGCTCAGTTGGAGCGTTGTCCCATACACCAGAAGGCTGTGGGTTCAATTCTCGGACAGGACACATACCTAGGTTGCGCGTTCAACTGATCAGGGTGTGTATAGGAGGCAACCGATTGTCTCTCTCTCCCCCACACACCTCTTCCTCTCTCTAAAATATATCCTTGGTATCCTTGGGTGAGGATTATCTATACCAGTGGTTGGCAAACTCAGTCAACAGAGCGGCAAACCGCGGCTTGCGAGCCGCATGTGATCTATACTAATAAAAGGGTAATATGCTAATTAGGCTGGGTGACTGGATGACTGGATATCTTCTGGATGTCTGACTTCCTTCCAGACAGTTAGGGGGCAACCAGGCCAGCAGGAGGACAGTTGGGGAGTGGCCAGGCCGGCAGGCAGGCGAGCGGTTAGGAGCCAGAGGTCCCAAACTGTGAGAGGGATGTCCCTGACTGGAGAGAGTGCAGGCCAGGCTGAGGGCCCCCCCGCCCCAGAATGCACCGGGCCTCTAGTTAAAAATAAAAAACACACACTACCACTGATGGGGAAGCTATGGGCTGGAGAAGCTCCCAGTGAGCTGGCGCCTGGCTTCTTTCCTCTGAGTCCTGTGTGAGGTCCCTGCAGTAGTCTCTTGTGTGGTATCCGGCTTGCCCTTTGCCCTTTCACCTCTGTTTCCACTCTGTTGTTAGGGATCCTGCTGGTCTGGGAGCGCTCTGTCCAGCATGTCCCCATCCCCACTGACAGCTGCAACATGACACTTGTAATTCTGATGAACAGAAATTCATTTTAATGTAATCCAGTTGTTAGCCGCCTCCTTTGTGGTCAGTGCTTTCTATGGCCTGATGAGAGACTTTCATTTGCCTTCCATGTAAGTGTGCTCTCAGCCTGGAACCCACGTTTAGGGATGGTAAAGATAGGAGGCCACGTTCAGAGGTGTCATGGATCCAGAGCATCTGACTGCAGCGAGTATCTCTCCCTGAGGCCCCCCAGCCAGGCCTCCCCTCCAGGTATCCGTGGGTGGGATCCGATCATGCCTTGCTCTGTCGTGCCTGGCCTGCTGTCTCAATTTCTGCAGCTCAGAGCAGTCCTGCACACACCCCGTCTTCTTCTAGGGTGTCTTGCCTTTCCCGGCCCTCAGGGTCCTCCAAGCTTCTCCACTCTCAGCAAGGAGGATCAGTTTGAAAGAGCTCACCTGCCATTACTGGAAGCAGACCCCCTCTGTTTTCATAATTATACTTTCATTATAGAAAAAAATAACTGAAAATATAAAATGAAAATCAGTCACAATTTTACTACCCAGCAATAAGCACTTTTGGCATTTTACAAAAGGCCCTTCCAGCTTCACATGTAGATCAAGGTATTTTGCTGCCACAGTGGACTCACTTACAAGCGGTTCTGTGGCCTGCCCTGGTTTTGCTTAGCGATGCGTCATGAACGTGCTCTTGTGTCCTCTCTGCTTCCACCACCTCGTCAAGTGGAAGTGAGAGGAGATGAATGCACAGTGGGGAGCCGGCCCGTTGACTGACTGATTCGCTATACTGCACGTTCCAGCTGCATCTAGCATTTCAGAATTAGAAATAGCACCATTGTGTGCCTCTCTACACCTCAACCACATCCTTGAAACAAATCCCAAAAGGTGTCGTTTGGACGCAGTGTGCCGTTTCCAGTGTGAGTGCTGCCGCTCCGTGGCTGTCAGAGCACTTGCACTAGTGGACCATCCCACTGAGCACATCTGAGGCTGCACCATCTGCACGGCCCTGGGGAGCACTGGGGGCTCACCCTCATCTTTTTCCGTTTGGTGAGTGCAGCAGCCCTGGGACGTCAGCGAGGCTGGCTGGGTCCTTGTCTCCTGGCACTCCCTCTAGGAGGCATTCATGTCTACCACTCTGGTCTCCATGATGCTAGCTTTTCATGCACTTTTGTGACAGTTACAAAGAGGCCAGCCACCCCTCACATGTCAGAAACTAGGAGCTAGCAACTCCTTTTTACTTTGCCTGCGGTTTGGTTTTACCTTGTGGAACTGAAACCCATCGACAGGGATTGTTTGTCTTGTTCCTAGAACAGTCTGTGGCATACTCTTGCTGAGGGAGTGAACGTAAGACTCTGTAGTCAGATCTGCCATCTTTTCCTTTAGGGTTCCTGTCCTTGGTGTGGACTCAAAAAGTCCCTCCCACGCCAAGAATATATTGGCACCTTGTGCCATGGTGTGGGGACCTCTTGTTTCCTGGTACATTTATGGTTTCATTTTTCTCATTCAATTCATCTTCCTAAAATATTTCATTGGATGTTATTAGATTGGGACTCATTCTCTGCCCATATAATCAGTTTTCCCCTTATTCATTGGACCCTTCATATTCTGATTTCGAAGGCTGCCTTGACAATATAAACAGCCCTGTTTTCACACCTGGGCTCTTTCTGGGCATTTTGTGTGTTTCTCATCAGCCCACACTCACCTAATTTGTGGTGTTATATATTACAGTTACTGTCTAGGGGAATAAGTTTCATCCCTCATTTATCCTCCTTTTAAAAAAAATTTTTTTTGCTATTCTTACATATTTAATTCTTCCAGTAAATTTTTTGATAATTTGGACAGATTCATTCAAAAAACACCATTGAGATTTCTCTTGAAATTGTATTGCCGTCATATGCCACATAATGATGGGGATATATGTTTCGGAAATGTGTCATGCTGTGATTTTGTCATGTGACTATCAGAGCACACCTGCACAAACTTAAGTGATTCAGCCCACTCACTACACACGTCACTGTGTGATACGGCTATTGCTCTTGGGCTATAGCCTACACAGCATGTTACTGTATTGAATACTGTAGGCAACTATAACACCATGTTATTTGTGTATCTAAACATAGAAAAGATACTATAAAAATACGGTATAAAAAATAAAAGTGGAAAAATATATAAAAAGTGGTATACCTGAATAGAGCACTTACCATGAATGGAGATTATAGGACTGCAAGTTGCTCTGGGTGAGTCAGTGGGTAGTGAGTGAACGTGAGGGTCTGGGACATCACTGCACACAACAGTAGACTTTATAAACCCTGTACACTGAGGCTACTCTCAATTTATAAAACACGATTTTAAATCAAGCACAAGAGAAAATGACATCAAGAAACACGGTAAACACAAGATATATGAGGGTGCCGCCAATGTAACACACTGTTTTATAATAAACTGCTTTTTAATCATAGAGTACACTTTAAAACAATGATGAAAAGTATGGTACATTAAATACTAAGCCAATGACATAGTAGTTTATTAACTATTACATACTACACATAACTATATTACTATACCTTTATATGACTGGTGGCAGGTTTGTTTACACCAGTATTACCACAAACTCACGAGTAATGTGTTGTGCTAGGTCAGTGGTTGGCAAACTGCGGCTCACGACTAATGGGTTTGCCGACCACTGTGCTAGGACATTATAACCACTAGGTGATAAGAGTTTTTCAGTTCTATTATAGTGGAATAGGACCACTCTCATATATGCGGTCTGTTGTTGATGGAAATGATATATGGCAATTAACTTTAAAATTACATATTAACTTGGGGGAAATACTAACATCTTGACAACCTTCTGCTACTGGTCATTGCTCATGTTAATTTTAGATTTTTTATGTCCAATGTAAGGCTCCGTGGTTGGCATCCTGTAGGCCCTGCACAGGGAAGCTGTCTGTTCTGTGGGGTGATCTGTAACTTGGCTGAACCTAGGGAAGGATGATAACTCTTGGCTTGAGAAAGAAAACCTTTATCATGTTAAGTTTCTTTATGATCTAAGAAATATCAGAAATAACATGATGGACTTCAGCAAAGTTCTTTTGAGCATTTAGAGAAATGATTACTATTTTCCCTTTGATGTTGTGACAAAGTTATTGCTATTATCACCTCCTAGTGTCAAACCATCCTTGCATTCCAAGAACAACCTTACTTGGTCACAGGATAATTTCTGTCTGCTTTTAGGCTTGACTAGGAATATTTTATTTTTATTTCATTTAGTCATTTATAACTGAGATTACTCTGTATAGGTTTTTTGAATCTAACTTTGTTAGGTTTTGGTACCAAGTTTATAAAATGAATTGTCCAACTCCCTATTTAATAATGATAATGCTCAACACTTTCTCCTGTGCTTGATTTTCAGCTAATAGTACTGGACCCACCGGTGAGTAGTTGGGTGCCCTGTGGCCCACAGCTTACCCACCTGGGTGGCAGGTGCCATGGTGTGGGGACCCCTTATGCCTCCCATAGCCCCTTGTAGAGTCAGCGTAGACTTGGACAGCACAGAATTTTCACATCACCTGTGTTATGCTTCAAGCTTGTGTCAGCCAGCCCTGCTCCTGGCCCAGATTTCTATGTCTTCTCCCACCCACAGGTAGAAGAAAGCAAGAGTGAGTGGTCTGTTCCACACTGTTTTACTATTTATGCAGCTCAAAAAACAATCGTGGTGGCAGCCAGGTAAGAGCCTTTCACATCTGTATCCCAGTGGGACCTGGGAGCCCAGGAGTAAGGGCTTCCCTGCCATGAGTGATGAGTCATTCCCATGGTTAGGAGTGATGTGTGCCCCTTGAGCACTGCTTCTCCAGTGGTGGGGAGCCAGAGAACGCCCCCACAGACTGGCCATGGCACTGCCAAGCTGCTTCCTGCACCTCAGGTTCATGGCCCTTGACAAGAATAGGACTGCGAAGACTATCGGTCTCCAGGGGCACAAGCTCTTTAGCACACTCAAGTTAAGGCACAGTGCAAGGGGGTTAGTGGGAGAATGACAGGGCGGCCAGGCTGGGGCCCCTCCTCACCTGCATCCTAGCCCCTAGCCATGCAGCGAGGCTGATGGGCCACACCTCAGGGGCAAATGGCCACTTTCCCCTATTCCACATCAGATCAACAGAGGAGCAGCCCAACCTCTGTCAGCACCATGCTGTGCCGTCCCTCCCTCTCCCCCGAGGAGCCAAGTGACTCCTGACAATTTAACCTTCTCTCGGGGCCGGCATCCACTAGCTCCCACCAGGAAAGGATGATCCAGGAAGCAACCAATCTTGTACCTGAGACTTTAAAAACCTTGTTTTAGGAACAAACTACACTGTAGAGAACTCCAGTCCACACAAAGGTGCTGCCCTCCCTCCTCCTGCCCCTGGCAGCCCACAGAGGGATGCAGGCTGGGCCACCAGCAGCATTCCCAACCATCCTTTGAACTCTTCAGAGAGGCATCCCGACCTCCTGTCCCCTCTGAGAGATTGTGCAGGCCCTGAGGGCCAGCTCTGAGCCTCAGCCCTCCCTCGCTCCCACCCCTCCCTCTCCCCACAGCACTCGGCTGGAAAAGGAGAAGTGGATGCATGACCTGAACAATGCCATTGAAGCAGCAAAGAGCAGTGGCAACAGGACCCTGGCTCTGCCAGGCAGCGCAGTGTGCATTCCTCCCCGCAGTGAGTTCTGAGAACCCCTCATGGAGGAAGCTTTCCTATAAATTGTTTCCTCGTTCATGTTCTGCTCACTAAGCCCACGTGCTCAAGTTCCAGGTAGAAGGGTGGTCTTTGCTCTTGGCCTGGGCACAAAGGGATAGCTCCCTCGCTCTCAGGGCTTCATTCGCCAGGGTGGTCCTATCCCCTCTGAGCAGATGCCCGATTTCTCCCCCAGGACCCTCCGATGAAGTCTCTCTGGAGCAGGAGTCAGAAGATGATGCACATGGTACCCACAGCTCCTCGGAGGGGCAGGGCCAGCACCGGGCCAACACCACAGTGCACGTGTGCTGGTACCGGAACACCAGTGTCTCCAGAGCCGACCACAGCGCAGCCGTTGAGGTATGAGGTATAACTGGCACAAGCACCCTCTCGGCTTGTGCTTGCCGGGGGTAAGGGACCCTGAGGATCCCAGGCGGCAGGACTGGGCCAGGCTATGGCGAGCTGCCTCCTGCTCTCTCTTTGGGCAGGAAATTGGCTTGGAAAAGTCCCCTCAGGCACAGCAGCCCAGGGTTTTTGCCAGAGCTGTGGAGTGACGGTCACCCTCAGAGTCATCCTCAGGACTTGAGCAACCCAGTGAGGAAAAAACTCAGAGCCCCGTGTGCTGGGAAGAACAGGGAAACTGGTGTCTCCAGAGTGCTCTCGAATGGGCCTGTCACTAGGAGTCGCTGCTTCCACCTCCACCATCAGGAGCACCCCCCCACACACATACACACCTCTCAGGGGGCACCTGTGTACAGAAGTGTCCCCTGAGCTTGAGCAGCTCAGCCATCTGTGCTATCCTGTGGGTGCCTGCTTGGGTGGTAAAGGCCACAGATGTGCTCAGAACCTGTGTCCTTCATGGGGAGGTTACAGGAAAGAAGTGTGGTACCAGCAGGAGGGTGGGAGGTGCAAAAGGAGGGGGCACTGCAGAGAGGGGTCTGCCCTAGGTCAGGGCTCCCGACTTATCTCAGCACAAGAGTGGCTCAGTCCTAAGGCTGCCCAATGGACACCTGCTTGGGCTAGGGTTACATCCCTGCCCTCACCCAGCATGTGAAAGAACCTTCTAGACTTGGCTGTACATGGTCTATTACAGCATCCTCCCTTGGTGTCAGGGCATTTGTGAGGATTGTAAGCGGGGGGAGGGGAGGACTGGCTGTATTCTTGGGGAGCACACCTGCTCCCAGGAGATCCCAGGAGCCAGGAGGGTGACTGCTCTGATGGGCTGTGGTCTTGGGACCTTAACAAAAGCACTTCTACTTTTTCCTTTTAGAACCAGCTTTCAGGGTATCTGCTAAGAAAGTTCAAAAACAGTAATGGCTGGCAGAAGCTCTGGGTGGTCTTCACCAATTTCTGCTTGTTCTTCTACAAAACACATCAGGTAAGGGTGCTTACCAGGGCCCGGGGTAGCCTGCCCATGGTGCTAGAGGAGGGCCCACCATGCCCTTCTCTCTCACTTCAGAATCTCCTTACCCTCCCCCAGGGCCTCTCAGCCTGTGGGTCTGTGTGACCCTACTGCCACAGGAGGGGAGGGGGTGGGGAGCAGGAGAGGTGGCTGGGGAATGCCCATGGAACCATGCTGCCTTCTAGGATGACTATCCCCTGGCCAGCCTCCCCCTGCTGGGCTACAGTGTGAGCGTCCCCAGGGAGGCTGATGGCATCCACAAGGAGCATGTCTTCAAGCTGCAGTTCAAATCTCACGTTTACTTCTTCCGGGCAGAGAGCAAGTACACGTTTGGGAGGTAACTGCGGTGGACTGCCTGGTTCTCCTGCTCCCACTGGGGGCTGGAGGCAAGTTCCTAGTGCTGGGAAGAAAGGGCTGCACACAGCTTCCTGGGTTCTCACTGGCCCTTGTCTTGTCCCATTCACTCCATATCTTGGGAAAGTATTTGAGCACAAGCCCACTGTCAGATGGCCAGAAAGTACCCTGCTTCCCAAGCAGGTATCTGGGCTTTCTGATGGGACAACCCCTTCTGCAGGTGGATGGAGGTGATTGAGAGAGCCAGCAGCTCGCCCGGGAAGGCTGGGGGCCCTGAGGAGGCATGAAGCCCATTCTGCCTAGTTGAGGACAGAGCCCAGGAAGCAAAGCGCCGTCAGCGCAGGCCCCACAACTGCTTATCCTGAGTCTTCTCAACAATGGACCAGCTGTATGGGTGGGCCTCACCGGGACATCTGGGAAGGACACTGTCCCCTTGAAGACCCAGTGCAGTCCCTTGGCCCTGTGGGGCCCTGGCAAGAACACCAAAGTGGAAATGCAGGCCCAGCTCCAGGGTGGCAACCAAGCTGGTGCTCACCTGCCCTCTCCTCTTCTAGAACAGGGCCCTGCTAAGAAATGGTTTTGAGCAGGAACTAGGGTGGCCCCAAATCACCCACTGCTGTACACAGGCCTGGCTGCCCTGTCCTTCAGTCTGGGCCAACCAGGGGTGAGGCACAGGCCTCAGGTCACAGCTGCACAAAAGTCCAGCATAAGCCACTCTGGTGCCCACCCCACATACCTCTGGAGAAGGGGAAACCAAAGTTCCGTATGGCCCTACCAGGGCAACGGCCTCTAATTTATTAGTACCCAGTATTTCTTAACAAGTGGAAGTAGACGTACACCTGCTTGTGTGTGTGGCTGAAAATAAAGGGGATCTTTGTGCACCTGCCTGCTCAGTCTTGGGTCACTCCAAGGGGGAAACAGGGCTGTCGAGACCCTGCCTGGCCTGGATCCCCACCCACCACCAGTCCGTCTTCATTTAAGGTCTTTATTGAAAGTGGCAGAAGCCTCTCAATGTCCTATGAAAACTAACACCTTAACCTCAGAGTATAAGGGGAAACAAGGAAGTTCGGTTTTCTTAAACAAAAGAAACATCCTGGCTGACACTCGTACTTTGAGAAGACACAGTACCCGATCCAACACCACAAGGCAAATCTACAACCACTGTGGGCCAGCGTGGGCCCTGGGTGAGGCGGGGGCCTGGGTGAGTGGGGGAAAAGGCTGATCTGCTCAACAGCTTCCCCACCTCAGTTCCAGTGGCTACCATCCTGAGCCCAAGGAGGGGTGGCTATGCCAAGAGGAGCTGAGGAGGCTGCACCTGCCGCCTCCAGGGCTGCAGTTCTCCATGAGTCTTTGCTGCCAGGTAACCTCAGCCAGGCTGGGAGGAAATGGAAGCGGACAGCCCTCAGCACAGGGTGGGGGGGGCCTTGTCCCACAAGAGGTTCCAAGTCAGCAGTCTGTACAGAGCTCAAAACAAGACCCTTCTCTCCCCTCTGCACAAACAGCAGCTTTAGCGGGTGGACGGCAGGTGGTTTCTGTTGTGTGAAAACCTAGAGGAGAGAGGCCCTGTCACTACCCCAGGCTCCAGTGCAGGCCCACAGGAAGCCACCAGGTGGCGTGGGCTGAGGTCAGCAACACAGAGCAGGCTGGGAGGGGATGGGGGCACCTCCCATTATAGCCCACTATTGGCAGGAAAGTCCACCCTCCTCTCTCCAGCCCTGAAGCTACAAAACAGAAAGGAAGAGAGGCAGAGCGCCTCTTCCAGAGTGACCCCTATAGCCCGTCCTGAGGTCCCACCCCAGCTCCCCCTCACCTCTGTACCCGCTCCACCAGGTGAGCCATCAGCTTGTCAGAGATGCCGGGACAGGACTCCTCGGCCAGGCTGAAGGCGTTCTCCAGCTCCTCCAGAGCCCCCACACCCCCGCCGCTCTGCCTGTGCTTCTCTTTGAGCTGTGGACAGACCACCAGGCGCCTGGTCAGAGGCTCACGCTGAAGGCTTCTCAGGCCCTCTCCTGTGACTTGCATTTGGGGGCCCCACTCCTGGTCCTTCCACCATAAAGCCAAGATGGCTGGGTCCAACCAGGGGTTGCCCCCTCAAGAGTCTCAGGTCTTGGTTCTCAACAGGGGTGTCTCTGCCAGCCTCCCATGCTGTCGTAGGCCCAGCTAACCACAGGACTTCCTCCCAATTATAAGTGACAGCTCAGGGCTCAGGTCCAACGGACTTGAGAAAACAGCCCAGAAACTAACTCCCAGAGTGCACTGCACAGCCAGACCGCCTGCTCTGACCCCCCTCAGCCTCCACACTGCCCCAAGCTGTGGGAACCACTGACCTGGCAGGAGCAGTTAGGGACAGGTCAGCACGGCCTCCCTGCCACACCCACCCTGACACCTGACACAAATGAGGAAGAGCCTACATGTCTCCCAGTTCACCCCACCAGGCAGCCCAGACCTTAGGACCAGCTTACAGGATCAGGACCCCTAAGAGATGCCCCTGCCAGCCTGGATGGGGCTCTGCCTCCCCACTAGGCTCACTGTGGAGGCTGCAGCAGCCTACAGATCCCCCTCATAAACAAACATACACACGTGCTTCAAGCAGCTTGGGATATGGTAGTCCTGCCCTCCTCTCCAACACCTGTCAACTCCCCAGGCCCTGCCCCATGTGGGACCCAGTCTCTAATCCAAGTATTTAAGCTGAGCTCATAATTTCCCACAGGGTCCATGACAACCAGCTCCATCCAACCTCCTTCCCTCGAATTCCAGGCTTCGGGGGCTAGAAGCATGCCTGCCCTGCCCAGATGCCCCCACCTTCCTCAGGAAGACTCTGCTGTATCCTGTCCCCCTCCCTGGATTTCAGGTGCTGCCTTCACTCTGGGGTAGAAAGTGGTCACTCTGGGGGCTCTTGGCTGCATCGTATTCCCATCAGCAGGTGACACACAGATACAGGGTAAATTGCCATGAAGCAAGAACTAGACCTCAGGATGCTTCTGGTCATCCCATATGTTTGCAGTTCAAAGCCATTCTGGGGCCCCAGGTAGGACAAGGGCAGGCGAGGGAACTTGAGAGGACCATGTTAGGGCAGTCAGTCTCAGCTGTCTCCTACTCCTACAAAGCCCGGCCAACAGTTAAACCACTGTGAACTCTAAGGGACCTGGAATCCTATATATTGGGCACTGCAGCCCCATGCCCCACAGAACCCCCAGCCTAGCCCTCACCTCTCCAAAGACAGGCCGGACCAGCGTGGACAGGCATTGGGACCGCGGCTGCCTCTTGACAGGCTCCACAGACTGCAAAAGCAAGGCCACAGCGAGGTGAATAGGGCAGAGAGGCAAGTGGGTGCCCAGGGCAGGTGTGCTCCACCCTGGCCCCATTTCTAGCCTCCTTGAGAGATGCAGAATGTGAGAAGCAGAAGGTACCCTCCCAGCACATGCAGGTCTGGGGCCTGGGGGCCCGCACCTTCTGGGGGCCATGCAGGGCTGTCCCCTTGTGCAGCTTGCTGTGCGGGCTCGGCCGGATGGTTGGAGGGAATGTCCAGATGGGGCCCTGTTCTCCATCCTCAGCATCTCCATCACTGCAGAGGAGAATCAAGAGTCAAGAGGGCCCTGAGGGCCAGGATTCAGGGGGATCCCAAGCTCCCCCACCCCACTACTTTCTGAGGCATCCTCACGGCCCTAAATGCTGTGTAGGGCCCTTGCTCAGGCTGCAGGAGCCAGGTGACCACAAAGGTCCTCAGAAACCAGCACCCAAGTTCCTGCCCTGAAGCAGGGACCCCTCGCATGTCACAGCCCAGAGCAGAAGCCCTGTACGACCAGCAGACCTACATGTCCGAGTCCTCAGAGCTGGACTCCTCGCCGTGCCCCTCAGACTTCCAGCGCTTGTAGCGGTCAATGAGCTCGGTCAGGAAGGAGGTCTTCCTGGTATATCGTGTGATGAACTTGTGCTTCAGGAGCTCTTTGGCAGTGGGCCGCTACAGGGGAAGGGGCAAGTATCACTGGGTGAGGGATGGCTGGGCTCGTCCTTCAAACTCCTGGAGCTTGGAATCCAGATAGCCAGGCTGGGAAGGGGCCTAGCCATCAAGCTCTCTGACAGGACCCAGTGAGGGGTTCCGGGGGAGGGCAACCAGGAAGCTGGGGCTGGACTCCACTATCTGCCCCAGGCCAAAACCCTCCAAGAGCTTCCCCAGACCCTGAACTAGGAGGGGCCTAGGGCCCTGTCACCTCCCATTTCCCACCACAGACCTTCCCAAAGGACTGGAACTGTCCTAGCCCACCCCATGTAGCCAGGAGCCTGAAGGCTTACAAAGCGGGGGTCCTTGTTAAGGCAGGCCTCCACAAACTCCTTGAAAGGCTTGCTGTGGTGGCCCTCCAGCGTGGGCGGGCTGTTCTTGGGGATCAGGAACAGGACACGCATGGGGTGGAGGTCAGAGTTCGGAGGCTCACCCTTGGCCAGCTCGATGGCTGTGATCCCCAGCGACCAAATGTCGGCCTGGACAGAGCCACAAAGAACAGTTGCTACCAGAGGCACCCTGAGCCCTGCTGCAGCCACCCTCATGCCTGCCGTGCCCACCTTGAAGTCATAGGCTGACTGCTTGATGACTTCGGGTGCCATCCAGAAGGGGGTGCCCACAAATGTGTTCCTCTTGATCTGCGTGTCCGTGAGCTGCCCCGCCACCCCGAAGTCTGCCAGCTTCACATCACCTTGCTCTGAGAGCAGCACGTTGGCAGCTGCTCAACACAGGACGGCAGGGCATCACCCTTTGAGCCACATGGACCCCCACCCTATGTGCAGCTGCAAAAGACGTGCCTGCTGGCAGCCACCTGGCCTCCTGGGACACCAGCAGAGCTGTCCCTGGGACCTCATCTTGTCTCTCCTCCATCCAGCAGGCTAGAGATGGGGCCAGATCTGTCCACCCTCAGACCCAAGGCCACAGGGCAGTGCCAGCAAGCCAGGGGCCCACCCTGTGCAGCCCCCCAGCCCAAGCTCCAGGACCCCACCATAGTTTGTCTTTTATGACAGATCCCAAAAACACAGCAATTGCCCTTTTCTGCCAAACCGCCCAACAGGCAGAGCTTTCCCCTCACTCCACCACCCAACATGCAGATTCCCTCACTCCACCAGTGTCTCCAGTCAGCCTCTCAGCCACATCCCTCCTAGGGACACTTAGCAGGGACAGCCCACACCTGACACAAAGAATGTACACTTTCGGCTTAAATTGGGTCCCTTCTTACACTAGGCGCACAGTAGGTGTTTTTGCCATATGCTAAGTTCTACCAGTTACTGGCTGTGTTTCCTGGCAACCGAGCTGATGGCCATGCTCAGGTTCCACTGGACTACAAGAGTACCCACATCCCAGATGCCTAGCATCACCATCCACATGCCCATATCAACCTGCCACCTCATGCCCTGGTCTTTCTAGGGTCACGGAGCTCAGGGGCCCAGGCAGGAGCCATGCCCTGAGGGACCTTTGATGTCTCTGTGGATCTTGCGCTCTGAATGCAGGTAGTCCAGGCCCTTCAGAATCTCCCGCAGGATCGTGGCGATGTAGGTCTCCTCCAGGGGGCCCGGTTTCAACTGTGCACAGACCAGACAGCAGGACCTCAGACTCCCTCCACCAAGGCCAATCTGTCCTTCCTTCCACACCACCCCAGACAGTCACCAAGGCCCCGGCACAACCGCCTCACCACCAGGAGAGGGTGACCCTGTGCATAGTAGGGCTCCTTACTCCATTAACCACTTTGGAAATAAAATAAAGTTTCAGGTGTGGGTCAAGAGGCTGTTTTTAGAGAACATTCAATACCTTCACCTTCACTGTAAAGGTAACAGATGAAAATGGGGTCCCAGCCACCCTCTAAGCCTGTATGACTGGGGACACTAACCCTCCTGCCCCTCCCCAGGCCAGAAGATGCCCAGGACCCTCAGCACCAACCAGTGAGGACTAAAAATAGCACTTCATTTGGGTTTAGTCGGCTCCTGACTGACACTTAATACACCAAGATAGCGTAGGAAAGGAGTCTAGGGACACAGGTGGGACAACCGCATAGCACCCTTTGGTCTGGTCCTGCCCCTGGCAAGCTGCCCACTGTTTCAGCCTACACCTCACCAGGTCCAGTGCAGAGCCGCCGCCCAGGTACTCCATGATAATCCACAGCTTTGTGCTCTGGGACCAGAGAAATGCCTGTCAGTACATGGTAGTCAGCAGGGGGTTCCCCAGGCCCCATGACACACTCCCAGGCAGGGCTCCGGCCTGTGGGGAACCCTCCAAGAAAGGGATCCAGCAGCCTTACCTAGATCCCTCCCATCACACTCTTATGACAGCAGCTTTGCAGATGGAACATGTGCTCAGACAAGTAGCCAAATCTACTCTGCAACAGCCCGTGAAAAGCTAGGCTGGGAAGATGGCTGCCCAGCCAGTACTTGACCTTGATGTATCCACACACTGTGTGCCCTGGGCAGGCCCCCGAGCTGGCACTGGGCTCTGCTACAGGGCCTCATAAATGCCATCCCATAGGGGCTACCCCAGCCAGGGAGTCATACAGCCCATTCAGACTCTACAGACTCCACTTAAGCCCTGCCTCTCCCAGGGCTCCCCATCAGGATGAGATAGTAGCCTCCCGAATGCCTGCCTGGCCCTCTGGGTTGTTGTTTTGGGGGCCTGCTCAACTGTGAAACTGTGTCCATGCACGCTGTCAGGCCATGCCTCTCCTCCCCATTGTTCCAATATAGGGGCAGGTGCAGAGAATGTTGGGTTTAGCCCTGGCCCCAGGGAACCCTGGGCATCCACCTGAGCACAGGCCCCGCCCCCAGACACCTTCAGGTAGGAGCCGAAGTATCGGGTGATGTAGGGGCTGTCACACTGGCTGAGCACGGTGATCTCCTGCTGGATGTCCTCGATCTCGTCCTCAGCCTCCTCCAGGTCGATGATCTTGATGGCCACCACCTCCTTGGTGCGGTTGTCGATGCCCTTGAACACCTCCCCGAAGGAGCCCTTGCCAATGCGGTCCAGCTTGGTAAAGAGCTCCTCGGGGTCCACACGCGAGTGCTGCAGGAACACAGGGCAGGCAGCCCCGTCAGCGCAGGGCAGCCCTGCAGGGACATGGGGATCCCAAGTGCCAGCAGCAGACAGGAGCTCACCCAAGGTCTTTTGAGTTTCCTCTTTCATCCCTTTTGTTTCAGGAAACCAAAATGCACCCTCCACAGGGAGATCCTCAGAGAGCACAGAGGCCTGGCTCCAGCCAAGGGGTGGAGGTGTGGAGCAGGTGGAGGGGCCACAAAGGTCACACCCGCTGCCCACCCCCACCGGTGGGGAGGACCAAGTGAGTTACAGTGATGGGTTAAGGGTTAAAAGTAGGTGCAGCATAAAGATTTTAGGCAGTAAGACCATCCTGTAGGATACAATACCACATGAAAACCACGGGCATAGTTAATGTATCCTTGTTGACTCATCAATTTTAACAAACGTTAACACACAAATGCAAGATATTAATATGCTAACACCCGGGGAGTAACCAGACCTCTTGCTCATTTTTCTGTAAACCTAAAACTACTCTAAAAAATTCTCTTAAACAAAACACCCAGCGTGCATGAACTCACCTGGCAGCCACACCCCCTTAGAAAGGGCTTCCCTTCACCACCCCCACGCAGTCCTCAGGAAGCTGCACCCTCACACCAGCACGGAGCTTGACCCTGGACACTCAAGTATCACAGCAAACTGCCCCACATGGCCCTCGGATTTAAACACAAACAAGGCCTGAAAGGTACAGAGCTGCTAGTGCAGATGGTGCCCAGGACAGGGTTGGCAGAGGGGCTCAGAGGGCTCAGTGTGGGGGCTGCGTGGAGGACAGCAACACCAGAGAGCTGGCCAGGGCCACCCTGGGCATCCCCGAGCTCCTGCCCATGTGGCTTCCTGGGCTCCTGAGAATATTACACTCCACCCACCACCACAGACCATGTTCTCAGAAAGCCAGGGTCAGCCCTGCAGGCCCAGTGACGAGGGAGCCAGGTGCCCCTCGTCCTTTTGCGGCCTTGTCTGAACAGAGGCAGAAAGGTTTCCATTTGAGGTAGACCTCAAATCCCCCAGGGCACACCTCCCTCTGAAGAGGCCACCCCACCCCACCAAAGCACCTACACCAGGGCCAATGTAAAGTGACAAAAATCACACTGCTGCACCAGGTGCTGACCCCAGCCCAGGGAGGGAGTGCTCCTCTCGGAGACCATGTTCACCCTGGGCTCACCCCCACACCCAGGCAGAGCTCCAGCCTGGCCCAACCTGCTCCAGACTGAGACCACAAGTCAATCAGAAACTACCAGTTACTTGCCTTCCTGGGGTTCCTAACCAGGAGGAAGGAAAGGGACATACGAAGGCCCACACCTCGGATGATTCTGGGTACCAGGCAAGCCGGAAGAGAGCTGCAGGTGATAGGTAAGCAGGCACTGCAGAGGCTGGGGCCAGAAGCAGGGTCTCAATTCAGAACCCTCCTCAATAAGGCAGGCCAGACAAAGCCAAGGGATGCAGCCACAGGCAGGTGCCTCAAGCAGGCCTATGGGTGTCCACTGGCACCTTGACTCAGCCAGTTAAGGAAAGAGGCCCTTCTCACTCCCTCACGGGAAATGGCAGTCCAGTGCATGTGGAGGAAGAGACAGCCACAGATGCGTGCAGCCAACCGCTGCCAGAAATCCCCAAAGTCAAGGTCAAGAGCAGGACAGTGAAAGCAGAGGGCAGCACAGGTCCCTCACGCCAGGCTGCCCCAGCCTCTTTCTCCTGATTCACATGTTCTAACAGGTGTGTGGCCTCAAATCACAGCTGCTCAGCCATCTTCAGGGTGGGAGATGGGGTCATAGATCACAAGATTAGAACCAACCCCAGCTGGAGAGAACAGCCTCTCTTCAATGCATTGCCCACACCGCTGACCACTTGACAATCACCATGACACACCTTCCCGCTGCAGAAAAAGTTGGCTCCGACCTGGGTGGGGAACCTCGATACACCCTGCTCAGCCTTGGCCATGCGTGGAATGTAGTCCAGAAAGGGCCCTCTGCCCACTCCTCCCTCACTGACCCAAACCGTGCCTTCCTACAGTGCTTAATGGTGCCCTGAAGGCTTGTCCCCAGCCCCAGGTCATGTTGGGGCAGCCCTGTAAGACACCCAGCTGCCCAGTGATTGCAGTCCAGTTGGTGCCCTGACCTTGCGACCTCTGTCACTGCAAGGACAGTCCTCTCCTTCTAAGGAGGCCTAAGACCCAGAGGTGGGATTGAGGCCTGGCAGCACCCTCGTCACCACTGCCCTTCTAGCTCTCAGCCCCCGCCCTCAAACTGCTCTCAGGCCTCTGCTGATAACACACCCTCCGCTCCACTGAGAACAGTGTCACTCTGCACACCCAGCCAGAGCTAAATCTGGTTCACGCAGCCACCCAAAGGAAACCCCAGGCAGCCTCGAGCAGAATTCAGAGCACCCCTAAGCCAGGGTTCCAGCTCAATAAGGAAGGGGGACCTCAACTCTCAACTCTCATACTCTTTGGGTCCCCACCTCTACAGGTCAGTCAACTGAGCTGATAGGGTGTGACAGGAATAGTCCAGACTATGATACCCTACAAGCAATCACAGGGACAACCACTCCCACCCCATAGTGAAGGAAAGGCAAGCGGCTCCCCCATCTGGGGCCCAGGCTGCCCTTCTAGGAGATGTACATGGTCTGGACAATCACTCAGGTCACTCAACTGGCGGTCAAGACCCTTGTTCTCCGAGTCAGCCCTGGTGCTGTCAGATCTGGGTACACCATGTGGCAGTGTGCCTGCCATTAGTGTCACCCCACAAAATAAGAGGAGCCAAGCTGTCCCCAGTAACCACCCGCAGCCATTCAGGCCCTGCAGGCAGGTGGGCATTAGCTAGGTGAAGAGAAATGGCAGGGTAGGAGCACAGGCTGTGGGGGACCTCCCCACAAAGCCAGTGACAACCACCTCAAGAGAAAACACTGTCTTGTCAGGCTTCCTGCCACTGACAAAGGCTGAGTCTCTCTGCCCCTGAAAAGACAAAGGGGGCTTCCTTCCTTTGGGGTCCCTTCCTCAGCTCCTCTGTACCCGCCCTCCCTCCCGGATCTGACTGGACACCAGGCTGAGCACCAAGTACCATCAGCTCATGGGTACAGAGGCAGCTCGCAGCTCCGCTTTCTCGTTTTGGAACCCACAGGAGCTACTCCTATAGCTCTTAAAAAATAAGCTGGAGGCAGACTTTTCTCCCAGCACTAGTCATGTAATTTACCAAATACACAATGTCAGATATGAATGAAAAATCTGTTAGCATCAGTCAGCAAGCCCTGGTTCCCATCTGTGACCACTGCTGGACCCAGATACCCTGCCCAACAGGTGCATGTGGCCTTCCAGGTTTCTCCAAGGAGCCTGTGTCTGGAGCTGAACCCTGGCTCCTGCTCCTCCTGGCCGCACATGGACACAAGCCTCCTGCTCCTCCTGCATGCTGTTCCCATTGATTCCCACACGGCGCAAGCAGGAGGACCACTCTCTTTCCCAGAGGTCCTCCCAACACTGCAGCGGTTGGCCTGCATTAGCCCAAGCCAGCACGTCAAGAGGACCACCTGCCACCAGGTGGTTTACTACACTTCAAATCAGCATCACAGCACACTTGTGTTGAAATAACAAAAAGGGAGGAGGTACAGACCACGAGTCCCCATGTGCACCCCCCTTCCTGGCACCAGCAGCAGGTCCTCATTCGAGGCGAACTCAGGACACACTATAGAGGGTCCCTCAAAGTCAGCTGGTGCCACAAAATACAAGAACCAATAAACCAAAGAAGAAAGACAGCAGAGAGAAGGCATCGCCCAGGTAAGCACTCCTAGCCTGGGCAAATCAGGTTCTGCAGACCAGCCTTCTCCACCTCCCCTCAATGAAATGCTCACACAGGTGTCCTCTGCTTTCTCTACATGCCAACTGGTACACAATAGCTGCTTAATCACATTCGCAGCCTCTCTCATTGCCCATCAGGGAGGGATCCCCCAGAGCCCCTCCTCCAGCCCAACATGGACAGAATGACCCCAGCCTAAGCCCAGCCTCCAGTGTGGACTCTGACCTTCGCTGTCCCTGCATATCCAGGTTCCCGCCCTGCCCCGCCCTGTTCTGGAGACAGGTCTCTGCACACCTGCCACTGACCTCAAGTGGTTCCCTGTGAGAGGCCGGTGGGCTTCTGCCTCCACCCCGAGTCAGCCCTGTTCCCACCCAGAGCAGCACCTGAGGACTGCTCCCCACTCTGCCCACACACGTGCATCACAAGGTTCCCCTTGAAGGCTCCTCTTTTCATCCCACACACCCTGGAGGGGAGGGCTCCTCTGAAACCCCAGATGTACGAGAGATACTTATGGGTGCAATAAGATGTCCCTTCAGGACCTCGAACGCTGCAGTCAGTGCTCTTGTCCCAGGGGACCCAGCGAACGCGCGCTCACAACCCAGAAACCAACCCTCACCTGGTTGGCAAATCCCCTGAGGTGAGCCATGTCTGCGCGGCCCTCAGACCATCCGCGGCAGCCCCAGGAGGCCCCTGGATTCCTCCTGAGGCTCTGGAACCCGGCTCGCTCGCTTCAGTCAACTGGAGAGAGAGCAGGCCAGCTCAGTATTCCACTCAGGACACACGGGCTCCCCCAAGCCAGGCGGCCGCCCCCTCCTCCAACCATCTGGGAACAAGCTGGAGGAGGGGTGGAGGGGACAGAGACTCTGGGGAAAAAAAACCCACTGCAGCTCGGACATTGTCAACCCTGGGCATCCCTGAGGCCCTTCCCACCTCAGCTCCCGGCCCAGCATAGCCTTCAGGCCCGCTTCTCTGCACCGGACCCCGCCCCCGGTGCCCTCCTCCCCAGCCCCACTCCCCGCACCGTTCGGCCCCCTCCCCAACTGCCCCCGGCGCGGGCTCGCCCGGCAGCGCGCCCACCTCCAGGGGGCTCCATCCCGGCCTCCCCCGGCCCGTTCCGCAGTGCCCGCGCAGGCTCCCACCCGCGGCCTTCGCTCGCCCCGGACGCCGGGCCCTCCAGCCCGCAAAGCAGCGGCAGTGGCGGCGACGGCCGAAGAAAGGCCGGCGGCCGCGGCTACAGCGAGGGCGGAGCGCGGCATTGTAGCCCAGCGCGGGGCTCTCTGGGACACCGAGTCCCACCGCTCGCTCCGGGCCCGGGCGTCCGCCGGAGTTGGACTACAAGTCCCGGCAGGCCATGGGGCGGGGCGGTGTCGCGCCCGCAGGCGCGCCGCGGGGCTCGCTGGGACTCCGAGTCCGACTTCCTACGAGGCTCTGAACTACGTCTCCCGGCAGGCCGCGGGGCAGGGGTGGTGCCAGGTCCTGGAGGCGGAGCCGGGTCCTGGAGGTGGGGCCAGGCCGGGAGCTGGTGGGGTAGGGCACGCCCTCCACTCCTCCTTCTCTTCTTCCCCTCCTCTTCCTTCATTCTCCCCACCGCGACCCCATCCACCCACGGTGGAGGCCGTGGGCCCTGCGGTGGCAACAGACCCACTGTCCATGGAATGATGAAAGGACCGACGAATTGGGCCTGAAAAGGGAGCACAGTCTGACACCTGCTCCGACATGAAGGGACCTTGAGGACTGACACTCAGTGCAATAAGCCAGACAGAAGGACAAATGCTGTGTGACTCCACTGATCTGAGGTTCCTGGAGGAGTCAGGTTCACAAAGACAAATGAGAAGACGATGGAGAACAGGGGTGGGAAGAGGGGGAGAATTAGTGTTTAATGGGGACAGAGTGTCAGTTTTGCAAAATCAGAAGAGTTATGGGGATGGATAGTAGTGATGGCTGCACAACCAGGTGAATGTGCTTAACACAAATGAACACTATTAACATGGTAAACATAAATGAACACTATTAACATGGTAAATTTAGGGTTATGTGTACTTTACCACAGTTATAAATAAATTAAATGAGATTGAAAAAGGTTATTAAGTTCTGCTCTGGAGTGTTGGCTCCTTTGTTTGAATGTCATGCACACCAAAAGGTGGTGGGTTCAATCCACATCAGGGGACATACCCAGGTTTCAGGTTCAATCCCTGGTTGGGCCTCGTGCAGGAGGCAACCAATGGATGTTTCTCTCTCACATCCCTCTCTTTCTCTCCCTCTCTTCCTTCCTCGCTCTAAAAATCAGTACAATTTTTTCTTTTTTAATTTTTAAGCCCTGTCCAGTGTGCTCAGTGTGCACGCGTACGAGTGCACACACACTCTTGGGCAAGGAAGGGTCATGGGTTTCCATTCCCCATCAAGGGTCAAGGGCATGGTCAAAGGCACAGTACTGGGTTGCTGGTTCCATCCTCTGCCCCCTCGGGGCATGTGGAGGAGGCAACCAAAGGAAGTGTCTCTCTTACATGACCTCTCTCCCTCCCTCCCTCCCTCCCTCGTTCTCAGGAAAAAGAAAAAAAAAAACAATGGGAAAAATATCCTCAGGTGAGGATTAACAAAAAAAATTTTTAAAGGAATTAAGTTCCGACACATGCTACAACATGGAAGAACCTTGAAAACATTATGCTAAGGGAAATAAGCCAGTCACAACAAGACAAATACTGTATGATTCCACTCATGTAAGGTGTCAACAATAGTCCCATTCAAGAGATAGAAAGTAGAATAGCCCTAACCGGTTTGGCTCAGTGGATAGAGCATCAGCCTGCGGACTCTAAGGGTTCCAGGTTCGATTCCAGCCAAGGGCATGTACCTTGGTTGCGGGCACATCCCCAGTGGGAGGTGTGCGGGAGGCAGCTGATGGATGTTTCTCTCTCATCAATGTTTCTCTCTTTTCCTCACCCTTCCTCTCTGTAAAAAATCAATAAAATATATTTTTTTAAAAAATAAAGAAAGTAGAATAGAGGTTTCCAGGAGCTTGGGGGTGAGGGAAATGGGGAACTATTACTTAGTGGGTGCAGAGTTTCTGCTTGGGGTGATAAAAAGCCCTGGATATAGATAATGGTGATGGTTACACAACACTGAATATATAATGCCACTGAATTGTACACTTAAAATGTTTCAAATGGTAAACTTTATGTTACATAAATTTTACCACAAATAAAGAAAACCAAAGATAACTGGAGTTTCATCAACATTTTAAAATTTTGCTTTCAAAACGATTGTTACCAGAATGAAAACACAAGCAACAGACTGGGAGACAAAATGTGGAAATCACATATCCAACTATATATAGAGAGAGGATATATAGAAAGCTCTCAAAACTCAACAGTTAGAAGACAATTCAACAAGCAAAAGTTGAGACTAGATTTAAAGAGATAGTTCACCAAAGAGGATACCAGTATATGGATGGCAAACAGTGCATGAACAGATGCTCAACATCATCAACTCTCAGGGAAATGCAAATTAAAATGATGAGATACTAACTACACACATTAGAATAGCTAAAGTAAAAAATAATGCCCAGTAGTGTGGCTCAGTGGTTGAGCATCGACCCATGAACCAGGGCACATACCCAGATTGTGGGCTCGATCGCCAGCGGGACGGGGGGGGGGGGGGGGGGGGGGGAGCAGGAAGGGCATTCGGGAGGCAGCCGATTAATGCTTCTACCTCATCAAAGTTTCTCTCCTCCTTTCCTCTCTCTCTCTCAAATCAATAAAAGCACATTTTTTCCTAGATTTTTTTATTATTGTTTTAAGTATTACAAATAGTAGTACATATGTCTCCTTTTTTTCCCCCCCATTGACCTCCCCCCGACCTCCCCTACCCCCCAGTACATGCCTTCACCTGCCCGCCCTCCCCCCGCCCCGCCCCGCCCCAGTGTCTTGTATCCATTGGTTGTGCTTATATGCATGCGTACAAGTCCTTTGGTTGGTCTCTTACAGCCCCCCTCGCCCAACCTCCCCTGTCTTCCCAATGTAGTTTGACAGTCTGTTCAATGCTTCTTTGCCTCTGTATCTTTTTCCCACCATTTCTTTCCTTTAAAAAGTTTTGCCTTTGCAGACGAGAAATAAACATATAATAACAAACCAAAACAAAACAAAAAAATGTTTGAGTCCCAATTTCAATGTCCAACAGTTCTGAGTCCCCGTTTCAATGTCTAACAGTTCCTTATGTGTACATGTCAGCAATGATATCTGGATGGTGGGCACATGGTGGCAATGCAGGTCCGACCCTCTCTGGTTTGGTCCTAGGTAACCTGCAGCGGTGCACAGCTGCTGACTGCTCCCATGGCAAGGTGTTGTCAGCGTCTTCCATCTCTGGACTGTTTTTTCCTCTTGTCTTCGTGGTTGGAGCACACCTGTCAATTCCTCTCTGTTGCAGGAATCCATCTGGTCTTGGGGTTGTTTTCTGAAAATATACAAATATATTCTCGACCACAAGTTAATAAAGGAATCTTTTCTATAAAATTGATTTGGGATCCTTTTTATTTTTGTTCAAACGATTTTCCTTTGTCTTATTTAGACACCATGTGTGTTTTTAATGGCCGTCTTGCTGTTAGCATTACAAATGAAAATTAATTTGGTAAAGTAAAAATTTTCTAGATGTAATTTACTTATAGGATATTTTTCCTTACATGATATTGCCCTACTATCCCCCCTTTTTTTTATTAATGGAGGTTTTTGTAAATTTTATAATGCAGTCTTGATAACTTTAATTTTTTTTTTCCCCCCACAAATATGACTGCTTTAGGTTCATTGCATATTCAGGAATTTTACCATGAGATGAACTACCAATAGGAATTTTAGTTATTACTTTAAGAACAGCTTTTTGTCCAGTACAATTAAATTTACTTGAATATTCACTTATTTCAATTAGCCTATTTAAATTAATGTGAAAACTTGATTACTATTTTACTGTCAAATTTAATACTCTACCAACAATCTTAGTTTACCCTGTAAATATTAGTGGGAAGGATTATTTGCATTCTTGAGTGGGCCCTGAGCATTCCAAATGCTAGGCTGAATTTAGATGTAGGGCAGCTGCTGTCGGCCAAGTCTCTTGTCTGTTACCTGGGTCCCGATCTGAGCTGGGCCAAGTCTCTGTCTGTCCCCTGTATCTCGATGTGAGCTGGGCCAAGTCTCTTTCTGTTGCCTGGGTCCCGATCTGAGCTGGGTGTGGGAAGCGCGAAGCAGCCATGGGGGCAGGAGACCTCCTTCAGAAGGGGTGAGGGTTCAAGCCCCTGCAATGTTGGGGGGGTGAGGGTCTGTGCCCCACTTCTGTTGCCCCCCCCCCCAAGTTCTCTCCTGATGGCCCCTCTGAGACTGTGCCTGTCTTAGGTTGTTCCTTCCTTGAGGAATCTTACCCGTCTCTGGCTAACCAGCCATCCTCCGGGGCCAAGCAGGGTGGTGTGAAGTTCAGTTCTGTCTCCTTGGTAGCCTATGCCCCTGTGGCCTCCACGCCCAGCACCTGCCTTGGGAACCCCTGGCCTGCTGGCGGGGTCCCGGTGCTGATCACATATCTCGGGGAACTCGGGTTTCTTCTCCAGTGAGGGCCCAGCTCACACAATTGGGTGTGAGACAGATCCATGGTACCAGCTCCCACGAGGCTTCAAGCTCAGCATGAACAGAAAGCTCAGGTAACAGCTGAGGGCAATTGGATTGTGAGAAGAGGGTCCCTCTTGGCACAAAAGGCAAGAGGGGCCAATATAGGATGCTCAAGTGCAAAAGCACATTTTTTTAAAAAACTGACACTAGCAAGTGTTGACAAGGATAGGGTGACCAATCATTCTAGTTTTCCCAGGAGTTTCCTATTTTAACACTGAAAGTTCCACATCCCAGGAAGCCCTCTACCCCCCTCAGTCCTGGGCTAAGTAGGTGGTGGGTCACTAGGTCACTCCAGTGAGGAGGCAGAGCTCAGGACTCTCGTGCATTATAAATTGTGCAAATGCTAAGTAGTGCAGCCCCTCTAAACTCCAGGGGATTTATTGTGTTTTTATTTATTTATTGTTGACAGCGTTGCAGATGTCCCCCATTTTCCCCCTTTGTCCCCCTTCACCCAGTCCCCATCCCACCCCAAGCCTTCACCACATTATTGTCTGTGCCCATGGGTTATGCATACATGAATATATGTTCTTTGGTTAATCTCTTCCCATCCTCCCCCTGAGATCTGTCAGTCAGTTCCACGCATCCATGCCCTCCGGACCTATTTTGTTCATCAGTTTATTTTGTTCATTAAGATTCCACATATAGCCCTGACCAGTTTGGTTCAATGGATAGAGCGTCGGCCTGCCGACTCAAGGGTCCCAGGTTCGATTCCGGTCAAGGGCATGTACTTTGGTTGCAGGCACATCCCCAGTAGGGGTTGTGCAGGAGGCAGCTGATCGATGTTTCTCTCTCATTGATGTTTCTAACTCTCTATCCCTCTCCCTTCCTCTCTGTAAAAAATCAATAAAATATATTTAAAAAAAAAGATTCCACATATAAGTGAGATCATGTGATATGCGTCTTTCTCTGACTTATTTCGCTTAGTATAATAATCTCCAGGTCCATCCATGCTATTGAAAAGGGTAAGAGATCCTTTTACATCCAGCTTGGCATTTTTTTAAAAAATCGACTAGATACTTGCTTGACACATGAGCCAGTGTTCCTGCTTTTGGGTATTCCCGGAGAAGAGAACACTGGTCTTCACACAAAAGCCTGCACACAGATGTCCACAGCATGTCTATCCCAGAGCCCCAAGCCAGGAGGGACTGCCCGGAGGTCCTTCAGCCACAAGTGGGTAACCTGAGGTCCCATCCCTGAAATCGGCCACTGGTGCAGCCACTTCGGGTAACCTGAGAGACACGTGTGAGAGAAAGAGGCCCGTCCGAAAGGTCACGCAGTAAGTATGTGGTTCCATAGAGGAGACTTTGTCGAGAGGACAAAGGCTGCAAGGGAGAACAGACCAGTGGTTCCCAGGGGTTAAGGAGCAGCCTATAGCGGAGTGGCATGAGGGGCTTTCCGGGTGGCCGAACTGCTCTGCACCCTGGGTCCCACAAAGCTAGTGTATGTTGAACTCAGAACGGAACACTAAAAAAGGCAATTTCACAGTACGTACTTTTAAAACAAAAATTAAAATAATTCCTCCACATCACAGATGGAGTCAGCATTCCACTTTCATACATGGGTGCCTGTACATAGACATATGATTTCATGTCTATGACTGCACACATAGACATATGATTTCATGTCTATGATTGTCAAGATCCCAATAAGGTCCATGTGTCACCATTGGTCGGCTTGCTTCTTTTTTCCCCTTGCTATTTAGGTGCTAAAAAATCCCTCCCCTGTCCTTTGGAGGACCCCAGGCTGAACTTTGTAGCTAGACCCCCACACCCGCAAACCCTCTCCCCGCTCCCCACGCCAGTTCACCTCTCAGACCCCTGTCCTGTGACATCACAGTCAGACTTGAGGCTCTATTGTTTCCATGAGGGGGCCCAGGTCACCTATCAGGCTGCTCACACACCTCCAATTGGGGCCCAGCAGCATGTCTTCCTGGAAAGTCCTGGAAACCAGGGTATGCGAGGTTGCGCAGCAGGCGCCCAGGGTGAGCCTGGCTCCATGGCTGAGTGGCGCTGCCCTGCGGTTGTGCAGAAGATGGAGACCACGATTCTGACCACGAACCTAACTCCCTTAGTCACCATGATTAATGATTTCCTCCCCCTGGAAGTCATGGGAAGCCAAGTCCTTGAGCATGAGCTCCCCTGTGATCTGGGCGTGGCACCTTTACTTCCTAGGCCACAGACTCCTGTTCTTGCTTGCTTGGGCTTTGATGTGCACAGGGTAACAGACCCCTTTAGTGTGGGACACCTGCAGGGAAGAGAATGGTGGGGAGAAAGTCGTGCAAGGTGGCGCCCAGGGGTTGGGGGACACAGGTCCTCATGAGGGGCTGGCAGCAGGCCCAGGTTGGGGGCGGGGCTGCAGCTTGGAGGAGCCGCTTCGGTGCAGGGTGAGGGATGGGAAGAGCCAAGGGTACCAGGTTCTCAACACCTGGGTGGGAAAGAAAAGATGCCTGAGGTGGACCTGGGGCGCCTTCTGAACTTCAGAGTCTGGGCACCCCCCAGGCCCATCTCTACCACTGGAGCCCAGCCAGAGCTGTGCTTGTGGGGGAGGGGCCAGGAGGTGGAGGCTTACTGCTGACCCCCTTGGAGGGCTTCTCTGCCACCAGAGTTCAGATTCTCCTGGGCCTCTCCAGTCCCAATGGCCCCAGGTAAGATACTGCCACTCCCTCCAGGTCTCTGTGGCTTTTAATGATCCCAATTGCTCAGTGACCCTGGAGTCAGAACTCTGCTGGGAACCCCGTTTTGGGGTCTGTGGTTGGGATGAGGCGTCCTGGAAGTTTCTGCCCAGAAGAAGGCTCTTCCCACCAACACTGGGGTTGAACTGTCTCACCTTGGGAGTCAGGAACACAACCTGTGGGGGGAGGCAGGCTAGGAGGCAGGCTAGTCCTCAGACTTCCCCTTCCCCCTGGGAGTGGGTCCCGAAGGGACATCCCTGAACCAGGACCCTGAGACCCTGAACCAGGCAGGGGTGCGTGGGGTGTGTCAGGAGGTCAGGAGCGTCCCAGGCATGTGTGTCTGTGGACAAGGATGGGGGTGTGTGGTCTCATTATGGGACAGATCACTGCACAGCCACTGCGAGTGTCAGGGCGCCATGGAAACACGCCCAGGACCCAGTGTTAGGTAAAAACCAGGTTTCAGGGCTGCACAGGAATTCTGTATAAATGTGTGTACATTATTTTGAACTGAGAGGAAATAGGCCAAAATACTCACATTCCTTATCTCTACATAGCACTATGACTTTAAAATTTTTCTTTTTATATGCTTTTCTGATTTTGCAAGTATACTTTAGTGACCAGGTTTTACTGTTATAGTCACAAAAATATGTTGTCTTTGGCTGCTGGCCATGACTTTGAAATCTCAGAACAATACAGAGTGTTTCAAAACAACATATTTGTGCAGAAAGGCCTCCAGACCTCAGGAAGGGGGGAAGGCAACAGAAAAAGAGCTCGTCAGGGGAAAAGCAAGCATCCGACAGGAGGAAAAGGGCCCACTGGCCATTGTCCCTGCCGGTGTCTGAACAGGGCCTGCTCCTGTCCCTCACGCACATGCAGGCTGCAGACTGCAGGATGCAGGCCCCCTGGGAAGGAGAGCCTTGGGTCCCCAGTTCAGCCTTAGGGGGATTGTTAGGCTTCCACTACAGGAACCACTGCTTTGTGGGTTTGGGACACAGAGAGCTGGGTTAACCGGGATCTGTGATTGCAGCCCAAGAGGAAAATCCTATATGGTTTTTAGGGCCTTGTGAAGGGGGAGCCTGAGGTCGCAGGGCCAAGACCAGGGGCCTTTCCACACTGCAGACAGTGCAGGAGGGCGAGGTCTCCAGCGCCGGAGGGGTCAGCGCTGCCCTCTCTCTGGTCAGGCCCTACATTCCCAGCCCACCTGCTGCCTATGTCTCCTCCTCCTGCTCCCCGAATCCTCCCTCCCTGCTTGTCTCGCCCCCCCCCCCAACCCCCTCGGATCCCAGCCTCAGTGTCTCCCTCCAGCACAGGCTCTGCTGCCTTAAGTGCAGGTGCTGAGGAGACAGCGCTGCTCTGGAGGGTTTGGTAGCTTTGAGGGATGGTGCCCAGTGCCCACCCTCGGGTCCTCAGAGCTCACAGCAGCCTCAGGCCCTGCCCTGCATGGGATAGCCAGGCCCTGTTGCCTTCCCCCAGCAGACCGTAGCCCCTTCCCTAGAGAGTAGTGTAAGCCTGGGAGAAGTGTTTGCCTCGCCCAAGGGCATTGTGCCCCTGCCAGTGCGCCGGCCACCATGCCTCCAGAGTCCAGTGAGGCCCTGCAGAGTGGGCACCTCATGAACGTTCAGCAAATAGATGAATGAATGACCCAGGGAAGAGGAGAGTGTGGCTGCCTAGGCCTCCCTGGGTGCATGGGGAGGTCACCTACCACGGGGATGGCCGAGCCAGGGTCCTCACAGCCCAGGTTGTGGTGCCATTCTGGCACACTGAGGGCAGCACATGCTGGGTGACACAGTGTTTGCCAAGTGTGTGCTCAAGGATTCGCTCGTGTGTCCTTCACAGAACCAGGGGAGAACTGGCCCCAGGCAGACCCACCCACATCCAGGTGGTGAAGAGGTAAGCCACTCCATTGTCACACCCTGTCACATCACACACCCGAGGCCTTGGTCACATTCCCCTCTATCCTCACAGACAGCAAATCTTCACCTTCTGCGACTGAATATACGTTTTGGAAACATTCAAACCGAGGTTAGTGAAGAGGGGGTGCTTTCAGGTGCCGCCCGGCCCAGCCCCCCAACAGGCTGCCAGTGATACCTCCCTGGCTGCAGACCAGACACTCGCTTTTCCGCATGCCCACCCCACGGAGCTCAAAGTCCTTGCCCTGTTCTGGTGTTCAAACCCTTGCAATGGGGTTCCACAGGGACCATGCTGTCCCCCAAACACTTTCTTAAAAATCTCTTTAGTAATTTGGGGGGAAAGAGAGAGAGAGACATCGATTTATCGATCCACCCATTCATGCATTCATTGGTTGCTTCTTGTATGTGCCCTGACTGGAGATTGAACCCGCAACCTTGGTGTATTGGGACAATGCTCTAACCCAGCGGTCGCCAACCAGTGGTCCGTGAGGTCCAAAAAGTAGGTGACCGCCGCATCTAACCAACTGAGCCACCCCACCAGGGCCCAAACATGCCACGATGCAGCATTTTAAAAATGCCCCTTCCCATGCTGGCTGGCGTGGCTCAATGGTTGAGTGTCAACCTATGAAACAGGAAGTCAAGGTTTGATTCCCAGTCAGGGTACATGCCTGGGTTGTGGGCTTGATCTCTGGTATGGGACGTGCAGGGTCAGCTGATCAATGATTCTCTCTCATCATTGATGTTTCTATCTCTCTCTCCCTCTCCCTTCTTCTCTGAAATCAATAAATATTTTTTTTAAACACCCCTTCCCACTGACCTGGAAACCGCTTCTGGGCAGCAATGCTAAAGAAGTGATCAGAGGCGCATGATTTAGTTCAATAGTGGATAAAGTACAAACAAGTTAAGCATACCCGGTGGTATAAATAACTGAGCGACACAGCCACAGAGGAGCAGAGTGCAGTCATCAGACTACCTTTTGTGCAGAATCGTAACGAGCTGGGAAAGTTCTCACAGGCGAAAACACAGTGGGAAAAACAGAAACAGCTACAGCCCAGCTCCCTCCTTCTCTTTATCCTTTCCCTCCTGTGGTTGGATAAAAATATATCGACCATTTACAATGATTGCCTGTGAGCCCAATTATGAATCTTTTGTGCAAATTCTTTATGTTTTTTTTATATTTTCCAGAATTTATCACATGAGCATGTATTACTTCATGACTAGGTCCCACCGGGGGGCCCAGAGGACCAGCCCCCGAAGCACCCCAGCACACTGTCCCTGCCTTCCAAGCAGACTGAGGAACCTGAACACAGGTGAACTCACAGGGGAGGGCCACGCCTGTGAGTTCCTGTGACTGCTGCCACAGATGACAACCACCGAATGGCTGCAGACAACACACACTTATCCAATGTTCTGGAGGGCAGAAGTCCGACATGGTTCCTCCAGAGAGAGTCTGTTTCCTGGCCTTTTGCAGCTTCTAGAAGCTGCCTGCATCCCTTGATTTGTGGCCCCTCCTCCGTCTTCACAGCCAGCCTGGTGGGTCTCCGACCCTACTTCTCTCTGAGCTACCCCTCATTCCGTCCTGCTACTTCTGTGGCCTTAGGCCCAGGTTGATCTCTTCATCCTGAGATCCGTGATTGGGTCACACCTGCAAAGTCCCTTTTGCTACATGAGGTGGCACATCCACATGGAATAGGACAAGAGCACTTTGGGGTGGTCGTTCAGCTAGCACACTGCCTAATCAGCAGGAAACACCAGCCCAGCTGAAGGAGGAACTCACAGGTGAGCGGCCAGCTGGAGGCCGGGAATGTGTGGCTCCTGTCTCAGAGAGGCAACGCTGTGTCTCCAGGCAGAGACGTGGGCATTAAAACGTGAACTGAAATAAAATAACACAGTAAATAGACCAAGTGGCAAAATGACCAAAGATGAGGAGAAAACTCATGAGATGAAGACCGATTCCTCCAGACTGTGGAACAACAGCAATGGGGAGGCCTCCCTGGCAGGAGCCCACCCTTCCAGACCCCTATGGGGGGAGTGGGAGTGGGCCAGGTGCATGGGGTGGGGGTCCCCCTGCCTGTTGCACTGCCCTCTGGGTCTGTGGGCTCCCAGCTTGCCAAGCACTCAACCAAGATTATACAAAATCCTCCTGGTCTGAGCTTGGATCCCTCCTGAAGAAGCATGAACTTCTGGCAGGAACTACACGGGAGGGACTGTCCCAGGGTGCGGTCTGGGCACATGGGATTGACAGTCACCCAGGCCTCAGTCCCAGAAAGCTTCCAGGTGCTGCCATGTCACCCAACCCCACCTGATCGTGTCCTGTTACTGCAGGAAGAGCCGGGAGGGGACACCCACCTTCAGGAGCAGAGCCACCACTCCAGGGGCTCCTGTCCCTCAGCCTCTGCCCCACACAGCTCTCATGAGGGGGCAGTGAGGGTTCCCTGTCCGTGGTAGCCCCTGTGGGAAATTGGGGTGAAGCTCTGACCTGTGTGGGCTATGCATAGTCCTTGCCCTTTGTCCCCAGGATGGGTGGGGGTTACCCAATGGGCAACACCCGGGAGCCAGCTCCCCCGCAGCCTCTGAGGTTCCCTCCTGGGGCAGTCTGCCCAGGTAGCGCAATGACCTTATCTGAGGTCAGTGAGCCACAGGGACGCAGATCAATGTCCGCTTGAGCACTTGATTAGCTTCGTTTCTGAGACTCTAATGGTCTCCGGAGAGCAAGGACACCATAAATTTTAGGTCAGAATCCCCATCTCCCTCGCTGTGGAGAGGCTGGTGCTGTGAGGCCACCCTCCCTGTGCTCTCTGCGGGGAAGGCCCTCTGGTAGGGGAGAGGGTTTTCTGTCACTTCTGTCCAAGCACCCCATTGCTGCTGTGATCGGTACTGGTGGACGATCAAGACCTCAAGAGAAAAGGGGCAAGAAGGATGTGGGTTTAGAATAAAGTAGATATCTTGGCGGGGGGGCACTAAAAAGGGTGGGGGCCCACAGTCACAGCAGCCCCCACTCTGGGCTCAGCCCACAGGGGTGCTCAGCACAGGCTCTGCTCTGGGGTTCAGGGGACACACCGAGGAAAAGAGAGGAGACCTGAGGTGGACATCTGCCCAGAAGGAAGGGAAAACCGATGTGAACTAAGAATGTCCAGCAGCAGTGAGGTCTGAACTCCCCAAGGGCAGACCTGGGGGCTCCAACTCCTGTCTCTTAGCCCATCTAGTCCTGTGCTCCCCCTGTAGGTACCTGCTTTACCTGGAGATGATGTGTGGGTGGGACACTTTAGCAGGTGGGGGCAGCAGTGGGCAGGAGGGGCCTCTCTGAGCAAATGGAGAGAAGAAGGAACAGCAAGTTCCAAAGCCCTGAGGCATCTCTGAGGTACTTGGCTAGAGCCTTGAGAGCAAGGGGTCAGGATGGCAGAGGAGGCTCCCAAGGTGGAGTGGGTCTAGTTTCACTTGGAAGGTGAAACCAGGTGCAGGGGGGCCAGGCACTGATGTATCTGGTTGGTTTTGAAAGAACACAGGGTGAACTGGAGGGGTGGGGGCAGAGGGAGGCCATCCAGAGTAGAGGGGTGGTGGTCTGGCCGGGTGCTAGCAGCTCTTGGAATAGATTTTGAAGGAGAGTGAAGATGCTATGGTAAAGGCTCACCCAGCTATGGGTCCTCAGAGACCCATAAGCGCTCCATGAAGCATGTGAACTTGCCCTACACAAGCAGGCTGCATAACAGCCTGAAAGGCTGGGACCTGATCAGAGACCCAGATACTCACCAAGGATATGGCCCAAACCTTCCCCTCCACCCACAGCAAGCCCTGCATTCAGCTTTCTCACGTGAACCCCACATGTCCACACCTATCCGCATCCCTTCACTCTCATCCACACCTCTACAAACTCTGGCCACTCATTTCCCTCTAGGGCCAGGCCAGGAAGAGGCAGCAGTGGTGTAGACAGGGTGTTCTGGGGGCCCGAGCATTTGCTCTGGGGTAGAGGACACCATCCTGCGTGTGTCTGTCCTCTTGAATGGCCGTAGGGGGACCAGGCAGGGACCCCGACCACATCTGAGGTAGGTATGGCCACTCACTTTACAAATCTGGCATCACTGAGTTATAGACCTTCTGCTCCCCAAATTGGGAGCCATACAATAGCCTTGAGCAGGTCTCTACAGAAAGCCAGGATCCTTCTCCTGTCACCTCCCATGGTAGCCCCACCCTCATCCATGCTGATGGGGGCACTGAAGGGCCCCTGTCCCCGTTCCAGGTCCAGGTTTGTGACCAGGCCTGACAATGGGGCACCTATCCCGCTTCCAGCCACAGCTGATTCAGTGATGGGTAAAGGACAAAGCTCCAGTCGGTCGCAGGGCACCCCCAGGAGCTACCTAGAAAGAGTGGCGTTTTTCCACTGGGAAAGGCTGAAAGCGGGGAGGGCGGGCATGTAGACAGGGAGCCAGAGGCATTAGTCTGCAATCACCTGGGGACAAGTTGCCTGAGAGCAAAGCCATCAGAAAGGAGCACAGACAGACCCCCAGATGGAAAGAGGGACTCCTGGATCCAGCCATGCCTGAAACCAGGGCACTTCTCCCTGGACATTTCAGTCACACAATTCCACAAACCTCCTTATGCATAAGTCAATTTGGGCTGTGAGCACTTAGAAGGCTCCTCACCAACCAGGGACCAAGTTCTACACTGGGTCAACCCCAGAGCAGACAGAAGGGTCAGATGCAAGATAAGAGTGGAGAGCAAGAATTCTAAGAGGCAGAAAATCAGGGCCAAGGTAATGGAAGTAGTACCCTAGTACCCTAGGCAGACTTGGGGCTGGGATTGGCTGGGTGGGTCAGGCCAGCCTCCTCCAGCCTCAAGGGACAGTTAGATCTCAACTGATTCTATGAGGGCCTGAGCTTTTAAAGGTCTGGATAAGGCTGTGGTCCCGGTACTACAGATGGGTTTAACTGCCTGCCTCTTGATAAATACTTGGGCCCTGTCCAGTTCCTTACTGCTGTCAATATTCAGTATTGAGTATAATGGGACGCGGCTTTATCTGATCTGGAATGTCCAGGAAGACATCCACTGGTTTCAGGCATGGCTGGTCTCAAGCCCACAGCTCCTGGACTGAAGGGGCCCTGTCACTATGGGTTACTCCCAGTGATTTGTCACTTGCAGGTCAGAGCCCAGGAAGTCTTTGTACACCCATCCACACCCTGGGACAAAGGAAACAGAGAGCCAGATCTCATTTTGTCTGGGAGGAAACTGAGGCTGTGAATGGGACCGGAAGTTCCCTGAGGCCCTTACCACATATGAGGTGGGATGGTGGGCGGTGGGCGGGGAGGGGGTGTTATCAGGGATCCATCCACAGGCATAGATTCTTCTCCTGCCAGAGATGCCTTCCAGGGGCCCTGACGTCAGACTCAAGTTCACAATCTGGCTATGCCCCGTCCTACAGCCACTCTTTGGGCAAGTCCCATATTTCCATCTATAAAACACAAGTTCCCCCAAGCCTGAGTGCTCTTCAGAAACACCAGAGGCAGACTCTGTCCTGGTGCTCTATGCATTAAAGAGAACAAGAGAGTGCACGCTCATATTTTAGAGTTCTGTGGCTGTTCTGCAAAAACAGCTGAAAATTACTGAGCACTTACTATATAACAATTTTTTTACACATATTAACTGATTCAGTCTTCTCAATAACCATAGGAGATAGATGTTGTTAGTTTCTGTTCTATGGGTGGGGGATACCAAGGCAGATAGAGGTCTGGTAGCTTTCCTAATATCTTCTAATGTTTGTGACAGGTTTGGGGATCAATGTTATGTTGGCCTTACAAAATAAGCTGGGAAAGGCTCATCATTTTCGATTCTTTGGACAGATTGTATACAGTTGGTAATATTTCTTCAACTGTTTAGAAGAATTTGTCAATGAAACCATCTGAACCTAGAATTTTCTTTGTAAGAAAATTTTAAATTATGGATTAAATTTGTTTAATTGGTAGGGGACTATCCAGACTTTCTGTTTCTTCTAGTATCAGTTTGATAAATTGCATTTCATTCAAATTTCACATTTACTGTCCAAGTTGCTCAAGCTATCCTTTTGCTATGTTTATAATGTTTGTAATGCCTGTGGTGATGTCCTCTTTTTCATTCCTGATATTAGAGTGTGTGTGTGTGTTGGGGAGGGGGAGTTCTTACCCAGCATTTCCAGAGGTTTATCATTTCTATTAATCTCTTCAAATAACAATTTTTAGCTTTGTTATATTTTCTCTAATTTTTGCTTTTATTAATTTCTGATCTTATTTTTTTCACCTTTGGGTTGGATTTGTTATTTTTTTTTCTAGCTTCTTGAGTTGGAACTTAGAGCATTAATTTTTAGTCTTTCTTCTAAAGCTATAAATTTTCCTTTAAGCATTACTTTACCTGCATCCCACATTTTCACTATCGTTCACTTCAAAATATTTTGCAACTTCCTTTGTGATTTACTATTTGACCCATTGATTATTTACAAGTGTAATGTTTAATTTCCAAGCACTTGGAGGCTTTCTAGTACTTTTACTATTATTGAGTTTTAAATTAATGCTGAGAGAACACAATTGTATGATTTCAATCCTTTGAAATTTGTTGCAACTTTATAGCCTAGGATTTGGTTTATTTTGGTTAATATCCTATATGCACAGGGAAAGAACATGCATTCTGTTGGCTGGATAGGTGTGAATTGGGGCAAGTTGGTCAATCCTGTTCTTTGAACTGGGCTGTGTTGGTTCAAGGACAGAGAAACAAATAGTGGGGCAGAAGAGTCCGGAACAGATCTTCACATATACATCACTTGTTTATTATGGGGACTCTTTCCCAATTCCGTGGGGAAAATGGTCTTTTCAATAAACGATGCTGGGTTAACTGGATACACACATGGAAAATACATGAGCTCTAACCCATTTCCACACCATTCACAAGAATTAATGTGGCCCATCACTATGTGAACGTTAAAACAATTACACTTCAAAAAGAAAACATAAAATATCATTATGAAAAGGCATTAACCATAAGAGAAAAGACTGATAAATTGGACTTCATTGAGAATAACTCCTGTTTGTTATAATCAATAGCAACCACAGAATAGTACAAAGTATTTGCAGTCTCTTCAATACAATGAAAATCCCCGGGCCCATCTCTAACACAAGCCCATGTGTCGGACCAGGGACGCGTATCCAGAATATATAAAGAACTCTAGGAATCAATAAGAAAACGGAGCCGGGTGTGAACGCAGGTGGCTGAGGCCCCAGCTAGGTCCTAATCACTGGGCATGCGGGGGCAGCTCCTGCCCTCCGTGAGCGCGTATCGGGAACTCACTCAGGCCTCCTTAAGCGGGGAAACTCCCGCGCGGCTCCGCCCCGGGGGTTGCCTTTTCCTTAGAAGGCGAAGCCCCAAGCCTCGCCTTTCGCTGGCAGAGAGTGGAGCGGTGCGCCCCACGCTCCCCTAGCCCCCGCCGCCGCCGCCGCCGGAGTCGGAACCCTAGGAGCGCGCGAGGCCCCGCGCACTCCAGCCGGGCTCAGGGGCTGGCGCCGGGGCGGGCTCGCGTACTCGAAGGTTTGCATGTTAGGATCAAGATCGCCGGCGACGGCGGCGAGCAGATCCTGAAGCCAGAACTCCTCCTGGGCCCCCGCCCGCGACATGAGGCGGGAGAGGTGAGCAGGGCGCGCGCGGCGTCCCTCCCCTGGCAGACGCGCCATGGGAACGGCCAGGCCAGGGACAAACACCGAGGACGGCGCGGCGGGGCGCGGAGGTTGTAGCAGGGCCGGGATGGGGTCTTGGCTAGCTCGGAGCAGGTTGGGCTGTGCCTCACGTCCGCGTCTCCGCCGACCGTGCACTCATGTTTGAGCGCGAGCACGGCGACCCCAGAGCAAATCGCCATTTCCCCTCGGCTTTTTTTTTTATCCCCGGCAGCCGCGGGGGGTCTTTGTTATTTAATCCGGAATCTAAAAGAATGTGACTCCGTGTTTTTAAAGACTTGGGGCAGAGAAACTCACGGTTACAGCCTGCTGGCCGCAGCCCTTCCCTGGAGCTGTATCCGGCCGGTCTTTCCGTGCGCCCCGGCCTGGTGCGCGGACTCGATCGAGGTGCACACCGCGCCCCTTCCCGCCCTCCTTGCGCGGCTGGCCTTCCCCTCTGCCAGCCAGGCTGGGCGGGCCGGGCTAAGCGCTGTCTGCCCGCAGGTGCGGCGCCTCCCTACCGCATCCCCGCCATGGAGGTGCTGCGGCGCTCTTCGGTTTTTGCCGCCGAGATCATGGACGCCTTTGACCGCTCGCCCACCGACAAGGAGCTGGTGGCCCAAGCTAAGGCGCTCGGCCGGGAGTTCGTGCACGCTCGGCTTTTGCGCGCCGGCCTCTCCTGGAGCGCTCCCGAGCGCGCCGCGCTCGCCCCGGGCGGCCGCCTAGCAGAGGTGTGCACGGTGCTGCTGCGCCTGGGTGAGTGTGGGCCCAGGCGGGATGGGTCCCCAGACTGCCCCTTCTAAGCTGATCCGCTGGGTTGGGCCCAGTTCGCCTTAGGGTACAGCTGTCTCCACAGTGACCCGCCCACGGGGTGACCTGGCCGAACCCTCCACTTCTGGCCTCAATCTCCCTTTGGGGTAGAGGGGGCTGGTGGTGGTGGTGGGGGGGGCGGGGAGGCGAGGGGGAGGCCCGGAATAGCCATGCATAGAGGCAGGCTACCCAGGCGATGCTCCCCATCTCTCTCACAGTCCTGTATTTACCCCTCTCAGAGACTCCCTGCACACTACAGAACTCCCCCAACTTGTCTGCTCAGCCCAGATTTCAGACAGTCTGGCCATAAAGGATAGAAAGCTGTAGGAAGAATAACGATTTGATGGCTGCATTTCCAGTGACCCTTGTACTCAGCTGGGCACAAATACCCTTGGTCGGACCACATGCCAGTGTTTATTTTGGAAAATAGGTCCTTTTAGTTACTGACTGAAATCCTGCCATCTGCTGCTCTTTCTTCTTGATTTGGAGGCCACCAAGTCCCCCCCCACTACCCCCCCCCCCCCCCCCCCCGCAGAACTGGGTCCCCAGGACAACTGACACCACTGTGGGGCTAGCCCATATTTGTTTCTGGGATCACACCCAACCCAGTAACTGTCTCCACCTTCTCCAGGGTCTGAACCCCTCACCATGGGCACTAAGGTCCTGACCTCCAGCCATTCTCAGTTCTGGGAGTGGGCACTCAGTTCTGGGAGTGGAGAGCAGGAGGCAGCAAAGATGGACCCTGACCAGTCCTCTCCAAGCCAAGGGTGGGGAGATGCTGACACTCGTGTTTGCTTGTCCCTGTTTTGTGTGGCCCCTGGGAGCAGGGTTGTATGTGTATCTGGCCTCCCAGGAGAGTGTGTGAGAGACACAGATTCAATGGGGGCATGTGCAGGGCTCCAGAAGGGTGGTGTCCCACCTTGGCTGTGGGTGTGGAGAGCAAGTGGGTTTGGGGATCAGTCAGGGGTCTGGAGAACCTGGACTCCGATGAGGTCAGCTGCCCACTGCTGTTTCTTCTAGCTGGGCTGTGGGGATGACACTGGGGGGCACCTTCTAGACTCTAGAGGACCCGTGGCATGGCTTGGAGAAGTTCTGTCTGTCCTGGTTTGCTCTGCAACCCTGCCCTGGCCTTGTAAGGCTGCCCCTACCCTAGGCCTGGTGTCCCTGTTGTTTAAGCTCTTCTGAAAGGCCCTGCTTTGCACAATGCAGATCTGATGGGCTCATTTTTGTCCCTTCAGTGCTCTGTTCCACTCTGAGAGCCCCATCCTTTGGGCCTGGCCTGGGTAGTTGCACTGGCCCTCTTAGAAACTCAGCCTTCAAGGCCCTTTCCCAGTGTGCAGCCCGGCCACGTCCAGTCCCTGGGGCACAGCCCCTGCCAGATGGCTGAGGGAGATGACTTGGGTCCCCAGAGCGAGCGTGTATGTCTCATTCCCTGCATCCTGCTGTGGGCCTGATGCTGCCCCCCTGCCCCCAGCCCCTCCTCAGCAAATACCCAGCTCCGGGGACAGCACACACAGGAAGAAGCTGGGTCACTTCCCATGGTCAGTCTCTTGGGATAATTCTCCAGCAGCCCCCAAGGTCTCTGTGGGAACAGCCAGGCCAGCCCTGGGAATTTCCATTCCCCCTCATCACCCCGCCTCAGTTCTGCTTGGTTCCAGATCTTAATTAATTAGATAGTGTGCAGCTGGCTCCAGGGATGACTCTGGCGTTCTTATCGGCCAGGACTGTCCAGTCGGCATTTCCCTGTTTGCTTTGGCTGGAGAGGTGGGCTGAGAGACACCCAGTAGAGTCTGTGGAATTCCCGGCACGTCACTGCCAGGGGCGCCGCAGGGAGCGCAGGCAGCAGGCAGGGCTGGTGACAGGGCCTGTCCTCCGCAGTGTGGCCGCCCATGCACACACCCGCGTGGCACAAGCACAGTTGGAGCTCGGGCAATGCTGGAGGCCCCGGATGACTCAGTTTCTTGGTGCTGGAGCCTGAGTGAGAGTGGCCTCTGAGGCAGTGGCCAGGGCTGCCTACCTGTGTGGGTCGAAGTCCCTGCCCTTGTTGGGTCTGGCTGCTTGCCCTGTCTGCCTGCCGCCCCGGGCAGCTCGCTGTGGGCCATGAGTCACCCATCAGGCACGGCCCATGCTCCTCCCGGGATTCCCACCCTACCAGCCCAGCCGGATTGGTCTTAGGTTGGGGGGGGGGGGTGGTAGGGGGAGCTGGCTCATCAGAAGGGGTGGGCCACAGAGGCAGGTTCTGAGAGTGCCCACCCCACCTCTCTAGTCTTCCTCTCCCCAGGGGCTGAGTCGGGGGTCAGATATAGGCCAGTCAGTGCAGGAAGGGTTTCCAAGCCAGCTGTGGCTATGGGGCTGAGGAGTGGGCTGGTCCCAGGCCCATGTGACATGGGGCTGGGATCAGGCAGGTGTGGAGCCCTCTGACCCACTCGTGTGACTGCAGGGGACGAGCTGGAGCTGATTCGGCCCAGCATCTATCGCAACGTGGCGCGCCAGCTGAACATCTCCCTGCACTCCGAGAGCGTGGTGACTGACGCCTTCCTGGCTGTGGCGGCCCAGATCTTTGTTGCAGGTAAGTCTGTGCATCCAGCCCAGGAAGCCAACAATGCCAGTGTGGCCCTGGGGTCAGGGCCAGGGCCGGAGCTGGGGCTGTGCTGCTCTCTTGGTGAAGATGGGGGGTGGGGCCCGCCAGCAGCTGGCACAGAACCTCACATGGTTCTTGTTAGACATTAGCTGAGGCTGCAGTGACCTGAAGTCCTGACCGGGCTGGATGGGGTCAGGGAGTCCTGCACATATCCTGTGGGGCTTGGGTTTCATTCAGCCAGGTGACCAGGGACAGAGCAGTGCCTGAGTCATAGGCCTCTCTCATTTGTGGCAAGTTTGGCAGTGAGACACAGGACACAGGACTGGCCCGGACTGGGGGCTGCCAGCTGCAGAATCCAGCCTCCAGGGCCACCAGGGGGTAGGTCAGTGCTGACCTCCCTGGGCCAGTATGAGGGGGTGTCTGCGTGGGCTGGGGATGCATTCCTGCAGAATGTTCTCCCAGTGCTGACCTGGATCCTGGGAAGCCCTGGGGGGTGGAGGGACTGTGACCTGTCAGGCACCTTGTAGAGGGTGAGGTGGGTGGGGCCATGGAGAAAGCAGGAGGGTGAGGTGGGTGTCCTGGGCTTATGCCTGCCCTTGGCCCTTCCTGGACTCCCACGTCCCTGGCCTGATGCGCGCGTGGGTGGCCGCCTGTGTCTGTCTCCAGGCTGTCAGGCAGCTGGTTTATGAGCCCAAGGCTGGCTTTAAAAGGAAGGTTCATCTGTGAGAAGGCAGCTCTGGCCTGCTAGTGGTTGGGACTGAGCAGGGAGGTGGGGGCCTGGTCCCTGTTGGTTGTGTGTGTGTGTGAGGGGCCAGAGCATCCTACCCTAGCCTGCCCAGCCTTGCCCATTACAGAGACAGGCCTGAGCAGTACCCTCCTGCTTATTGCTTGTGGGCTCCTTGTCACCCCTTGTCCATCTCAGCCCTCGGGGTCCTTGGACCCTTTCACCTCAGGGTGAGCCCAGCCATCAGGCAATTGCTGGCCCTTGTCCCTTTCTGCCCTTGGCTCTGACCATGCTGCTGCCAGGCCTTGCACAGGCTGACCCTCAGGCTGGGCTCCTCTTCTTTCTCCACTAGCCCTGGCTTCCTCTGGTTGGGGCTGGGGCAGGGGCTGTGCTGGTGCTGTGGGCAGCTCCAGGACTGTAGGGCAGATTTCCATGGTGGCCCCTGCAGTGGTCGAGTCACCTCCTAGGGAGAGGCAACTTTGGGCTTCTCAATTCACTTCAGTGGAATAACTAATTTTTCCCTTCCAGATTAAAAGTTGGCAAGAGTTTGCATTTTTTCCCTTATCACAAGAGCAAATTATTTTACCACAGAAGAATCAGAAAATAAAAACTCTTAGAAATAATACTAAAAAGACAACCCAGTTTAAAAATGAACAAAGACTCTGAACAGACATTTTTCCAGGGAAGATGTACAAATGGCCAGTAAGCCCATGAAAAGATCAGTCGTTGTCAGTCATTAGGGAGACGCACACCAAAACCACCAGAGACACCCTTTGGCATGTGGGAGGGCAAGAACATCAGGTAGCACAGGTATTGGTGAGCATTGGAGGAGTTGGGAACCCCATAAGCTGCTGGCAGGATTGGGAAGAGGGCTGATGCTTGGACGAGTGCCAGAATCTGTAAGGCAGTTACCATGAGAGCCAGAGAAATGAGAACACGTCCACACAGAAACTGGCGCACACATGTTCAGAGCAGCAAGATTCCTAAGAGCCAGGAAGGTGCAACGACCCGAGTGTTCATCACCTGAGTGGTAGACAGGGAATGTGGTCCATCCATGGGATGGGATGGATTTGGCCACGAAAGGATGCACCTCAACCTGGATGAGCCTAGATGGCATGGTGAGTGAAAGGAGGCCGACACGCTGGAACACACAGTGATTCCATATGTGACGTGTCCACCACAGGCGAGTCCACAGGACAGGTGCCTGGGTCAGCAGATGGGCGTGACTGCTCATGGGGGCAGGTTGCTTTTTGGGGTGATGAGAATGTTCTGGAATGGTTGCACAACTTTGTGAATGTACTAAAACATGATATCTCACTTTAGAGGGATGAGTTTATGGTAGTGATATTACATGTCCATAAATGGTAAAACACAAAGGAAACAGAATGTCCCTGGAACTCAGTGTCCTCTCACGGGGCAGCTAGCACCTCTCTGCAGACCGCACCACAGAAGCTGCTGTCACGTTCTCAGAGTGCAGGCTGTAGTCCAGGCGGCGGGCTCCATCCCCACCGCCCACATTAAGCCTTCACCTGCCCTCTCTATGTTGAGCACCTGTGAGTGCTGAGCCTAGGGGTGCCCAAAGCACAGCTGTGAGCAGAACAGGACCAGGCTCGGTGCCCAGTGGCATCTGGTAAATGGGGAGCGTAGTGTGAGGGCCTGAGTGGTGCTGCAGGGGGGACCTGACTAGAGCCCTGGTGGTGGGAGAACCGTGGCCTGAGAGGGACGAGCCAGCTCTGGCATTTCAGACTTGGGCCTGTTTTGACAGAGGGAAGTAACAGTGACAGGAGGTTTTTAAGCAGGGGAGTGACATGATTTGATTCATGACGTTTCTTGTTTTTGTTTTTTAAGTTTTGATTGGGCATGGATGACTACTCCTTTTGGGGGAGGAGGAGAATGGGTAGAGTCACTGCTCAAGGGAAGCAGACTAGACTGGATGAGTTGTTGTTTTTTTAAATATATTTTATTGATTTTTTTACAGAGAGGAAGGGAGAGGGATAGAGAGTTAGAAACACCGATAAGAGAGAAACATCAATGAGAGAGAAACATCGATCAGCTGCCTCCTGCACACCCCCTACTGGGGATGTGCCGGCAACCAAGGTACATGCCCTTGACTGGAATCGAACCTGGGACCCTTCAGTCCGCAGGCCGACGCTCTATCCACTGAGCCAAACCGGTTAGGACATGAAGTTTTTATTGAGGTGAAATTCATATAACACAACTAGCCATTTTAAAGGGTACGATTCCATGGCATGTAGTGGGTTCACACTGTGCACCACCACCCTGGAGTTTTTCACCATCAGGAGGAACACGCATGCTCATTAGCTGTCCCTTCCCCCACCCCTGTCCCAGTAACCACGGACCTACTTCCTGGACATTGTGTAGATGAGCTCATACAGGTGGCCTTGGTGTCACTGCCCTTGCTGAGTGGATGTTGAGGTGTGTCCAGATTGCAGTGAGTGTCCATGCCTCACTCCTTATGGCCGAGTCACACTCCATTGTCTGGATGACCCTAGTGCAGAGGTTAGCAAACCGCGGCTTGCTGCTCTGTTGACTAATGAGTTTGCTGACCACTACTCTTTACCTCTTTGCACACAATATGCCACAATTGCCTAATCCTCACAGCTTCCAACTACACGGTAACATTTAGTCTAGTCCAGTGGTCGGCAAACTCATTAGTCAACAGAGCGGCAAACCGCGGCTCGCGAGCTGCATGTGACTCGCAAGCCGCAGTTTGCCGACCACTGCCCTAGTGCATTTGTCATTTCCAGCTATTGGTGATTGGGAATAAAGCTGCTGTGAACTTAGTGAACAAGTATCGACTCAAGCCAATTTCTGATTCAATAGCTGTGCTGCTGTGGAGGTAGACGGAAGGGCTTCATCTCTGCCCGCATGTCCTATCTCAGCCTGCAGGTGGCTGTGCATCCATTGCAAGGCTGCAGCTGGCCTGGGGCTCACGTTGCCATCTGAGTTCTGATCTCGTGGACTAGTCTGCATCCCATTGTAATGCACCTTCAGGTTATTGAGCATTTTTCACGTCTAATGGATTGTTTCTGTTTTTCCTTTTGTGAATCAGCTGTTCATGTTCTGTGCTCATTTCTTTTGAAAGGTTTCACTTTTTTCTCATCTATATATATAAAAGCCTTATATGCTAGTTGTCCCTCCGACCATTCGACCAGTCACTATGACGCGCACTAACCACCAGGGGGAAGACGCTCTGACCGGTAGGTTAGTTTGCTGATGGGGTCTGGCCGATCGGGACTGGGCGAGATGGGCCGGACATGCCCTGGAGTCCGTCCCCTGCCCCGATCATGCACCAGTGGGGTCCCTCGGCCTAGCCTGCACCCTCTTGCAATCCGGGACCCCTCAGGGGATGTCAGAGAGCTGGTTTCAGCCTGATCCCCGCAGGCCAGACTGAGGGACCCCACTGGTGCACAAATCTGTGCACCAAATTCCCATGGGTTTAAGCATGAAAAGAAAGAAACAGCAATGGAGCTGTCATCTGTTAAAAGTGTGGGCACAAACCAGCAGTCAGACATTCCCTGAGGGGTCCTGGATTGGAGAGGGTGCAGGCCGAACTGAGGGACACAACACCCCCCCAACCCCCCCAAATGAATTTTGTGCACTGGGCCTCTAGTTAATTTATAAAATTTCTTTGTAAAGGGAGTTCATACCATATAATGTGCAAGCGTTCTTCTCTGGGTGGTTCTTCTCAGCTCTGCCCCTGCCACCACCACCACCCCCCCCCACACACACACACACAGCTTGGGCGTCTGGGAAGGCCCTTCCTCCCATGGAATACCCTGCTGCTCCGCAGAGGGGTGCTCAGGGGGACAGACAGGTGGCAGGTGTGGCTCAGAGCTTCTTACTGTCCATTGTTTCCAGTGCAAGTCAGTTGGCACCCTCCACCCCTCAGCTTCCTCCTTGCTGAGTACTTTGCTGTCCCATTGCCTCCTCCAGGAGATGGGGGCTGAGCATGGTCATCCCGGGCTCTGGCTCAGGTGCACAACTGTGCAGTGGAGTCCAAAGAAATCTCTGCCTAAGAACTACCCAAAGGGTGGGCAGGACTGACCTACAGCAGATGATGGCCAGGCACCTGTTCAGGGGTGCTATGGGTAGGGGCTGGGCCCCCTGAGTTTCACCCCCAGCCATCATGTGACCCCGCGGGCTGGACTGGAGCAGGGTTTTGGTGGCCTTCTGCTGACCAGCATCTTCTCTCTGCTGCAGGCATCACGTGGGGCAAGGTGGTGTCCCTGTACTTGGTGGCTGCGGGGCTGGCTGTGGACTGTGTGCGGCAGGCCCAGCCCGCTGTGGTTCATGCTCTCGTCGATTGCCTCGGGGAATTTGTGCGCAAGACCCTGGCAACCTGGCTGCGGAGGCGCGGTGGATGGGTGAGTGGGGTCTGGGGGTGCAGGGGTGCTAGGGAGGGGAGTGGTGCTAAGGGTGGGAAGATGGGTGAGGGTTGGGCTGCTGGGTCCAGGATTGGCTTGCTGCCCCACTTCAGTGTTGACCTGTCCCTCCACCCCCAACTCCAGCTCCAAAGACCCACTACCCGGTCCCTGCACTGCAGAAGGCGGCCTGGGGAGGGAATTCAGGCCTGAGAGGGAAAGGCCCTGCACTGCCCTGCCCTCCCCACCATGCTCCAGTGCCTAATGAGCGATGGCGTTGGTCATCCCCAACATTGTCTCCGTGCCCCTAACTGCTCACCTGGCCCAGCCAGACCTTGGGGCTGCTGGGCCCTGGGCATGAGGCAGGGCACCCTCATCCATATTTTCTCTGTAAAATAGGTGGGACACACTGGCAGGAGTGCCAAGCTCAGCCCTCCATTGAGGTTGCAGCCAAAGGCTGTGGTCTCATCTGAAGGGGGCATTGGGCGGGGAGGTATTGCCTCCAGGTGACTCCCATGGCAGTGGCACCCCCAGCACAGGGACTCTGAGGCCTCTCTTCTCCCCTCCCTCCTCCCCCAGGGCTGGACATGGTGGCTTCCTGGCGTGGGGCCCACCTGCCTCCTCTCCCACCTGAGCTCCCTTCCCTTCTCACCATCTGAATCCTCATGGGGAGGTTTGGTCCCTGCTGGAGCTTTCAGTCCTGACCAGACCACAGACCTTCCCTACATAGCTCAGTGCTCCCTGTTGACTCGGCTGACACGGGTGGAAGGCTCGGGGGGCCTCCGCTCCCCAGCTCTGTTCTCAACTGTCCCTTTCTCCCTGCAGACCGACGTCCTCAAGTGTGTGGTCAGCAGCAACCCTGGCTTCCACTCCCATTGGCTTGTGACTGCACTCTGCAGCTTCGGCCGCTTCCTGAAGGCCGCCTTCTTTGTGCTGCTGCCAGAAAGATGAACCTGGCCCTGGAACCAGGAGGCTCTGGGCCAAGGCATTGCCCTCCTCCCGCAGAGCCCCTCCTCCCGCTGAGCTCCTTCTCTGTACACCCAGACCCTGGGGAAGTGGGAATGCAGGCTCCCCTGGGCCTGGAGCTGGCCTTCAGTGCCCACCTGTGGCCCTGCTCCAGTGTGCTTCCTCTGGAGCCAGAAGGTCAGGGTGACCTCCCGGGCCCAAAAGGAAGGCAGCTGGGAACACCAAACTCTCACTTGACTCCAGGGTCCCATCCACGAAGGGTGACCATGTCAGGATGTTTGACCTGAAGGTGACTTGGGCCTGGCCAAGGCTAGAGGAGCCGTCGGATCTTACCGACCCCACAGAGCATAAGGCTCATGTGCTGTTGCTTAATCCGTTCCTGGAGGGAGAGTGTTCCCACCTGTGGCAGGAACAGGATTGGGCTCCAGGCTGACACACCTGACTTGTGAATGCACGAACTCCTGACCTACGAGGTCGGGATGTGTGTTTGATTCCAATAAAGTGTCACAGCAGGGGAAGGCGACCCGCCTGCGTCTGTGTGCCTATCCTCCTGCGGCTGCCCGGGACTGGACAGGAGGCCGGAGAATCCTGTGTGATAGGCTGTCTTCCCTAATTGGCTGCCTTCTGCTCCTGTGGCCCACAAGCAGGAGCTCACACACCAGCACGCACACACAAGTCAACAAGAGCAGGGTGCCCAGTCGCCCTAAGCCGCACAAACCCTGTCCGTCCCTGCCGTTCCCATCCCTTTGCTTGGCTGACACAGCCCTTGCCTCACTGCAACCTGCCTCATGGCCCTGAGCCTGGCTCCCGTCTGTCCCCAGCAGGGCCTGTCCCCTGCAGCCCATCTGACTCCTGCTCTAGCCACAGGCACATGGCACAGGAGGCCTGTGATGTGGCTTCTCACAGCCTCAGTTTTTCTTTCTGTACAAGGCAGGTTGAGCCATACAACTGCTATGGTCTAGCCCTGCTTCCTGTGCAGCCTCAGGAAGAAGAAGCGTCCCGATGGTGCAGCTTTCCTCACTGCCCCCATTGCCCCTCCCAGCTTCCTTGCCCCCTGCACTGTCCCCTCAGCCTCTGCTCAGCACCCGTTCCCCAGTGGCCTTGCAGTGGCAGGTGGAGAGAAGGAAGGGAGCAGGCAGGAGAAAGGGATGGGGGGGTGGAGAGGAAGAGGACGGCCTCAGACCAGTGCTGCACAAGGCCACCCTGCCTGCCCCGCTTTCTGTCATTCACTTGGACCAAATGTGCTGGCATTTCCAGCATAAAAAGGTAACGTTCCAGATGCTGAGAGCACTCAGGAGCAGCAGGGGTGAAGTGACACATCAGTGGTCTATGCACATGCAGGCAGAAGGGACACTGGGAGAGGTGCCCCATTTCCAACAGCAGCAAAGGATCACATTCTAGGTGTGAGCCAGACGGGTGAGGACAATCAGGACCCTAAAGACACCCAAGTAGATGAACAGACAGAAACACCAGCTCCCGGAGAGGAAACCCACGCGAGGAGACAGTTCTCTACGTTTATAAAGTTAATGTAATCCTTACCAATAAAATAGCAGGATGTTTTTTTCCTAAACAAGCTAGTTATAAAGTTCATATGAGAGGAACCAAAAAGCAAAAACAGCCAGAAAAACCCTTAAAAAGAAGAAGAATGAGGAGGGACTGGGCCATCTCTGCCAGGCACCAGACCAGATGCAGATGGCAGAGACTCGGGACATCCAGACTCAGGCCCAGCCTGAGGACAAGCCCGGGAGCGGTGGCAGCTCAGGCAGTGGGGAGGATGGGTTTGTCACTGATTGTCGACTCACAATGAGCCACTTGGAAAAAAAACTAAACCAGACCTGTACATCCCACTGCACCAGTCAAACTCCAAATGGACCAAAAAGCTAAATATAAAAAATGAAACAGTACTAGAAAAAAATAAGTGAATTTCTTTGGAACTGAGGAGTGGGCGAAACACTCCCAAATAAGATTTAAAATCCAGGAACAATAAAAGACAAAATATATACTGGAAGGAAGTGTTTATAACATTTAACATTTTCAAATATATAACTAGAGACAAACCAATAGTGGATGTCAGGGACAATGACAGTGCCTGTCTAATAGGTGGGTACAGGGTTTTACTGAGGAGTGATAAATTGTTTTGTAAGTAGATAGGTAATTGTTGCACAACTTGCAAATAATACTAAATGACACTGAACTGTATAGTTTTTGGATACTTTAAAATGATGAACTTTATAACAGTGCATCTTCTCAATAAAAATTGTAATTTAAATTAGGAATGTTAGAATTAATATTTCTAATTCAAAAGAGCTCAGCAGCTCCAAAAAAAAAAAAAGGAATGCAAACCAAAACTACCCCAAGATCCATGTCTCATGGATCAGATTGGCCCAAATCCAGATCTGACCACAGGGGGTGGGGACGCGGCAAGCAACCCCACACACCCTGCGGGATGCCAAGTGGTGCCATCCCTGTGGGGTAGGGGCAATCCCAATTCTAGAAATCTATCCCAGTTACACTGGCAAAAATGCAAACCCAGGCTATTCACTCTGACATTCTGTTAGCACAGACTGGGAACGAAGTAAATGGCCAGCATGAGGGGACCTGCTGGATAAACTGGCACATGGCTTCTCAGGGGTACCCTACAGCTGGGCTCTGTGAGGGGCAAAATGTACCTTAGCTTACCATCTTTTTTTGTTGTTTGTTTGTTTTTGGTTAATCTTCACCAGAGGATATTTTTCCATTGATTTTTAAAATATATTTTCATTGATTTTTTTACAGAGAGGAAGGGAGAGGGATAGAGAGTTAGAAACATCGATGAGACACATCGATTGGTTGCCTCCCACATGTGCCCCAACAGGGGTTGGGGATCAAGCCTGCAACCAAGGTACATGCCCTTGACCAGAATCGAACCTGGGATCCTTCAGTCCGAGAGCCGATGCTCTTATCTACTAGTCAAACCAGCTAGGGCAAACTTACAGTTTTGATTTTGACAATAAATATAGGATGTTTTACACAAAGCTAACCTAAGAGAACACTCAATTTGTAGAAATTAAAATGAATTAGTTTGTATATCAAATTAATGACATAAGCAACCAGAGAAATTGCTTATTCTAATTATATGTATTTGAAAGAGAGAGAGAGAGAAATATCAATCAGTTGCCTCCCGTATGCACCCCGACCCGGACCGAACCCGCAACCTGGGTATGTGCCCTGACTAGGAAATGAACCAGTGACCTTTCCATGCATGGGTTGAGCCTCACTGACCAGAGCTCCAATTATATTTTAACTATATTTAATGAGGAAGGCATAAAAACAGTAACAAAAATATCAAACTTTAATCAGTAACCTTACTATTAATAAGAATATTATTATACCAAAATAATTGTGTCCTGTAGAATAAAGCAAATAATTTCAATGTTTTGAAGAACCAAGATTTTCATCTTAAAAGATGTAAAATGAAAAATTTTAAGGAAAAAAAAATTTTTAATCTTAAATTTTGAATTGGAAACAGTGTGGACACATACTTTTTTTCCCCTTTCTTTTTTAAAAATATATTTTATTGATTTTTTACAGAGAGGAAGGGAGATAGAGAATTAGAAACATCAATAAGAAACATTGATCAGCTGCCTCCTGCAAACCCCCACAACCAAGGTACATGCCCTTGACCGGAATTGAACCTGGGACCCTTCAGTCTGCAGGCTGACACTATCCACTGAACCAAACCGGTTAGGGCTTTTTTTCTTTCTTAAAAAATGTGTATGCTGCATTTCAGGGTGAAGGGTGTCCCGGATCAGGGTGGGGGGGTCCCTAGGGTTGTGGGGCAGCCTGGGCAAGGGGCCTGTGGTGGTCTGCAGGCCGGCCACGCCCCCTGGCAACCCAAGCGGAGGCCCTGGTATCTGGGATTTATTTATCTTCTATAATTGAAACTTTGTAGCCTTGAGCGGAGGCCTGGGCTGGCCAGGGTGTGCAGGAAGCTTGGCTTCCTCCATTGTCGGGGAAACCCAAGCCTCATGTTCACTCTGCGGCCACAGTCATCTTGGTTGGGTTAATTTGCATACTCACTCCTGATTGGATGGTGGGTGTAGCTTGTAGGTATAGCAGAGGTACAGTCAATTTGCATATCACTTTTATTAGATAGGATTTTCTGGTTCTGCCCATGGAACAGGCCTGGAAGCAGAGCGGCTGCCTGTGGTCTCTGAGTCCCACCCTCTCCAATCCCCCACTCCCAGTAAGAATGGGCTCTGGGGCAGGAGATATAGGGGGGGGGGTGCAGTGGTGGTGCTGGAACATGGAGTCATTGAGGATGGGGGGGGGGCCTCTGTCAGGCCAACTGTGGGATCATTGGAGCACTGGACTAGAATTCCATCTAATGTACAGAAGTACCTGGTCAAGCAGGAGCAGGAGGAGCTGAGGGGTGGTGTGGAGGTGTGAAAAGAGCTCAATCCTCAGGCATCACCCAGGGTTAGGACATTCTTACTCTAACAATTCACAGTTAAAGGTGAGAATGAAGAGGTGGCTGTCCAGACCTCCACACAGGAGGGTCTGAACATCAGCCCCTGTCTGGGCAGGTCCTGGTGGAAGGTCACATCCCACAGCTTCCTTGTGAGAGGCTTGTCTTTACCCTGAGCGAGCCTGTTCGCTGTTCTCGTGCATCTGGAATAACATGTCTTTAGAATGTCAGAGTAATTTTAACTACCAGACCCTCAAAACCGGCCCACTAGTGGCAGGCCAGGACCGTGGAAACTCATCTCGTTGCTGCAGTCTCTCCTCACTGTGATGGTGTGAACCATCCTGCTCCCACCAATGTAAAGCAGGCATATATCTCTACTTTCCTCTCTATCCAAGCCTAGAGATTTCCCTGCCACCAGTGGACTTCATGTGACCTTTTTTGACATCTTCTCCTTTGACCCTAAATATATTAAAAAAACCCTGCAAAAGCACCTTCTCTGGAGCACTGTCTCAGTCCTTTGAGATCTTACTTCTGGGCATGTCCTCAAAATCCCAGCTCAAATAAATTCTTACTAAAGGCTTTTTACAAGTTTGATATTTCTTTCGTAGCTAATTGAAAGAGTTATGCTGCTATGCTGGCTTTCTGGTGTGAACATTTTCAGGGAAACAACACTTAGCCTAGTGGATGCAGGGGAAGTTCTTCTGAGGAATTACCAGCCCCGAATGTGGAAGTAATGACAACGGGGCCACCACTCTAATCAAGGGGCTGCTTTGGGCGATGTCCCCGGCGGGCAAGCCTTTTACGTGAAAGGCTGTCCCCATCCTCAAAGTGAGACCAGCCGGCTGTGAGGACTGGGCACCCTGCAGGCAGTGTGTCCAGCCAAAACTCTCCATCCAGCTTCCAGACCACAGGAAATAGAGGGGATAGAGGGACACGGCAGACACTACAAGCTCAGGTGAACCCAGACTGCAGCCAGGGGATGCCTTGAGGAGGAGTGACCAGCTTCCCAACAAGCAGTGGCAGGACTTGGGGGTAAGATGACTGGTCAGTTATTTGCTTCTCATTTCTCAGCTCCGCTCTGAGTGCTGCCTTCCCTTCCAGCTCATGCAGGGGTGAGAGACAGGGTGTGGGGCAGAGGGGCAGGTGCTGGGGCAGGATTTGGTCAGGTGTGGGGTGTGATGCACGGGCAGCATGTGGGGTTTTGGGTGGGATGCAAGGGCAGGATGTGGAGGTGGGATGTGGGATGCAGGGGCAGGACTTCCTTGATGCTCTCAGTATCTTTTGGCTTCTCTCCAACAGTGGAGATGGCTGACCCCAGCCTTCAAGGTCACTGGTGCTATGGTCTGAATGTTTGTTTCCCCCAAATCCATGTTGACATCCTAGTCTCCCAAGTGATGGTATGAGGAGGTAAGGCTTTTGGAGGAGGTTAAGACAGGATGGCTCCATCCTCAGGAGGAATTCGTGCCCTTGCAACAGACCCCATCCCCCATCCCACTGCCCGTGAAGTTACAGCAGAGATGTGCCTGTGAGAAAGGGGCCCTCACCCAATTGCCCAGTGCCATAACATTGGGCTTCCAGCCTCCAGACTGTAAGAAATAAATTGCTGTTGTTTATAAGCCCCACCCACCCGTCTGTGGTATTTTTGTTATAGTAGCCGGAATGGATGACAGAAATTGTTACTGAGAAGTGGGTGCTGCTGTAACAATGTCTACAGCGTGGAAGTGGCTTTGGAACTGGTAATGGGTTGAGGTAAGAGTTTTGAGGTGTGGATGAAAAGGGGTGCATACTAAACCTGCTAAGTTCAGGGAAGGCCTGGCGTGGAGGCCTTGCAAACTCAGAGACCTAGAGTAACCACAAAGGTTGGTCTGAAATGAAAACTTTTTAAACTAAAAGCAGTTTATGGCAGGTAGTCATGTCCTAGGCCAGCATCTTCCCTGACAAAGGTCAATCTTTACCCTAACTGAGCCTATTGTCTTTTTGCATCTACAATAACATATTGTTGGAATGTCAGAGCAATTTTCCTTTTTCCAGACACCTCAAAGCACAGGCCCCACTCTGCAGAGACCACCCTCATTGTTATTAATTGTTGACTGTTAACTATTCTATACCCACCTATGTAAAAAAAAGTATGTCTTTTTATTTTTTATCCAATCCCAGAGGTTTCCCCTTTGCTTTCTCTCCTCTCCTAATCTATCACCAGTGTATTTCATGTAACCCACTTGCTCCATCTCTTTTGATTGTAATGTATGAAATAAGGTGCAGCCCTGGCTGGTTTGGCTCGGTGGCTGGATTCCCAGTCAGGGGGCGTGTGTGAGGCAACCAATTGATATTCTCTCTCACATAGATGTTTCCCTTTCTTTCTCTCTCTCTCCCCCGCCTCCTCCCTTCTGTCCACTCTCTCTGGAAATCAATGGAAAAAATATCCTCAGGTGAGAATTTAAAAAAAAAAAATTAAAATAAGGTGGAAAACTGCCATTCTCTGGAGCATTATCTCAATTGAGATTTTGCTTCCTGGCAATTGATAGAGGTCTATGCTAGGAAAAGTCTACATTGCATGAATGGACTGTTTTGGGTGATTCTAGTGACTCAGAGAGAAAAGTGGAGTGTGGAGAGAAAGCCTCCATCTTCTCTAAGAAATCTGAGCCACCATGAGCAGAATGTTGCAGAAATATGGATGGTAAAGACCATTCTGATGACATCTCACACGGAAATGAGGGTCAAGTTCTTAGAAGCTGGAGGGAGGGTGATGGTTGCTATGAAGTGGCAGAGCCCTCAGCTGAACTGCGTCTGTGGCTGAGATCTATGGATGGTAGAACATGTGAGTCATGAAACTGGCTATTTGGCAGGAAATTTCTAAGCTAAGTCAAAGTTTTGAAGGAGTCGCCTAATATCTCCTGAATACTGTAATAGTAAAATGCAGGAAGAGAGAAACGACTTACAAACAGAATTGTTCATCAAAAAGGAAGCAGACTGCCTGGCCAGTGTGGTTCAGTGGTTGAGTGTTGACCTATGAAACAGGTCATGGTTCCATCCCTAGTGTGGGGCATGCAGGAGGCAGCCGATCAATGATTCTATCTCATCATTCATGTTTCTCTCTTTCCCTCTCCTTTCCTCTGAAACCAATAAGATATATATATATTTTAAAGGAAGCAGACTTTAAAACCTGGAAAATTCTCAGCCTATCCACATTGAAAGTAATGAGAAAGCTTGCTCTGAGGAAGCATGACAGGTGTGCCCAGATTTGATAAGGAGATTAGTATTAATTGGCCATCTCAAAGAAGTTAAGGTGATTTTCTACGCCCCTGGGGAAATTAGCCAGCCCCCTACACAGAAGCCAGGGCCTATAGTCCAAGACCAGGAAGAATGACTGAAGGCATTTCAGAGAGCATGGGGTGCCCTCCCCTTACAGGCCCAGAGCGAAAGGGCCTACTATTCACTTTTTTCCCCCAATTAGCAATAATTGTGCCTCAGATAAATCTCACTGGCTACGATAGCCACTGCACAATGCTCCCCCACATACTTGAGCCACCCCTTTAGGAGGCACAGGCCGTACACATTGGTGGCATGTGTATGAGCCATGGGGACTGCTACTTCCCCCTAGAGTTTGGAAGTTGCAGTGGTGTGGGTGCTCATGACCCAGGCCGAGAGCCAGGTCCTACATGGGTGAGGCCGCTGCAGAGAACTCCTCATTAGGATGACCCAGCTGGATAGAGCCACTGGTGTGTTACTGCAGCCCAGGAGGACCTCTACCCCAGTGGGCCTAGAGGCAGACATGAGGACAGAGGATTATTCTGAGGTCTTAAGGTTCTGGGTTTGCTCAGGACCTGTCACTTCCTGCCCACCCCCCTTTGGAATGGGAATGTCCACCCAATGTCTGTCCCAACACCTTATTTTGGAGACACATTTCTTCTCTGGTTTCATAGGTTCACAGCTGGAGGGCTGTGCCTCAGGATGAATTGTACCTGAGTTTCTCCCATACCTGATCTGCTCGGAGTGCCCAGCTTCCCTGTGCTCCTGGCACCTGGGGAACCACTGGCCATGCTCCTCCCATATGACTGCTCAGCGCCAGCCCTGGTTCCTCCTCTGAGCTTCTAGGTGTGCCACCTGATAATACCTTTTGTCCCCAAGTCCTGGTAGGATGCAGATGCTCTTGCAGGTGCTAATCTCTCTCAGCTGGAGCACCTCCTTCCACATGTGTCTGTGGTCCTGGTGTGGTTTCTGATACCCTGGTATGTTAAGAAAATAAAAGGCTTTGTTTTTAAATGCATATTGAAGCATTTAGGGATCAATGACATTATGTCTGGAATTTGCTTAAAAATACTCTAGCAGAGAGAAGGTGGAAGAACAGGTGAAATCACTGGGCCGGAAAAGCTGGCAGGTATTACAACTGGGTGACAGGTACACAGGTCAGTGTATGTCTGCAAACTATAGTCAACAAAGAAAGAAATCCAAGTAATATTATATTACAGAGTAATAAAATAAGATGTCCATAATGACACTAATTTCACAACTACCCTCTTGCCTTGGGAACACCCTTTGTTCTTATAGAAATGGGGTCCTCAGGCTCCTTTAGCTCATTAAAAATCACAGCAACCCTTTCTGTCCTGTCTTTGACTTTAGCTTATGATTGACCACCCTACTTAAGGTTTATACGTATTTCAGAGCTTGTAAAAAATTCAGTCTTTTTTAGGGAAAAGGCTCTGGAAAACAGTCACCAGCAGATGAGGAGATGGGACAGTCCACACACATGATAATATCAAAATGCTCAGCCATAAAAATAAAGGCCTTTTATTTGGTTTTTCTATGCCATTACAGGAACATGGGGCAATACCCTTGATCCCCCTGGGAGCTGCAGCCACACCCACACTTGCTGCTGCGTCGTCTGTGAGAAGCCTAGTGTCACATCCTGACACACATGGCCAGGATGAAGCTCTGCTCTGGGTCATGGGGTCACCTTCTTGTAGGTGATGTGAAGATGCTGAGTCATGGGCTGGGTAGTGGTTGCCATGGAGACTGTCTGTTCAAGTTTGCCTTCAGAATTCAGCCTGAATTTTCGGGTAATCTGAGCAGAAAAAAAACAAATACAAAACATCTTAGTTTTATCTTCCAAAGATGTAACAAATGCTTGAGGTCTCACCACAGGCCAAGTGTTCCTGCAGGGGCTGCAACAAGTCACCTTAGTTGTGAGTCAGATGACAGACGCTGCCCACAGAGCTACAGCACCTGCCAAGATCCAGGTGTCCTCGCCTTTCTCTGTCCCCAGAAGACCATGACTTAGTCCCTCCCATCTTAGGGTACTTAGAAGCCATCTCCTTTTTTCTGTCAGTAAATTATACACTTGATCAGGCTAAAGGTGACTTTCCCACTTCACTCTACAGCTTGAACTGATGTCACACATGTTCCTGGAAAACTTAGTAGCAGCGCTTAGGAACAAACTATGGCAGCTGTTTCCAAAAAGGAACCCTGGAGCAAGCAACCTTTGAGAAAACCTTCTCTACCTTGGGATGTCTGCAGAGTGAGGAACCACGACAACTGTTGAGAGATACTTCGATGGTCACCCTTTCCAGTGTTCCACAACATTCTGGGGGCTCCAGTAGCACATGAAATAGGAGTGTCAGTTTGTGCTGCAGACAACTGTATTGTAATTGGTCAACCATCTGGCAGAGAAAAAGCCAGATTTTAAAGAGTCTATTTAAAGGAATCAGAGAGTCACCAAGGCTGCAAGGACCAAGGTCCCAGAGAGAAGGGAGTGCAGAGGGGAGACCCAACGTGGCTCCATTACCTGCTCCTTCATAGTTCTTTCTCTGCACTGCCAGAGTGGCTTTTGGACACACCACATGCAATCACACCGATCTCACTGCTCAGGGACCCAATGAGCCTGTCCCTCAGCCTTCAGCTCTGTCTGTTTGTGCCAAAATCTGTGAGCATCCCATAGCAGCCACCTTGCTCCCACTAAAAGCAACTTGGCAGCAAGAAGCAGGTGAGCAAGAGATGGGGAGACAGCCTGAGAGCAGTCACTGTGGCTGAGACACTGAGGCCACCTCTCCCTGGGTCCCAGGAAGGAGACAGTGTTGGGAAAAGCAGGTAAGGGCCTGCCCAATGTGCCCCCTGCCCCAGCTGTGCACACTCGCAGAGCGTGGCCTCCTGAGCACTGTCACCCCATCTCAGGGATGATAGTCAGCTGTCGCAGTGGCTGGCTCAGTGCCAAAGCTGGCAATGGCAATGCTTTGCACAGGCTCCCCAAAAGCCACTTGTCAGGTCCTTGGGATTTTGTATCCCCTTGAACTTTCTTGTGCTATTTTCCTCTTCAAACTAAAGTTATTTGGAAAGATTTAATTTTGAGGCAGATGTACACTGCATTGCTCAGGCTCAATAGACCTCTTCTGGTGCCCATGGTTCCAGCTATCAATCCAGTGAGGTCACTAACCATAACTGTGGGTGTCCTGAGGCTGCCAGGGGGTCCATCTGAGCCACAGAATGGTCCTTATTTCAGTAAGGTGGGGTTGGAAGCAACTGTTGGCCTTGCTGACTACAAAGCAGAGCTTGCGCAGGCTGCTGCGAGCCCACATTCTGGAGAGGCCGCCACTGGGAGTTCTACTTCTCAGACAAGGGCAACTCCGAGCCTCTGACACTTGAGGAAGACAACCCATCTCTCTTTTTTTTTGGGGGGGGGGGGGGGTGGAACTGACCCAGACTCACTGGATCAGAGTCTGCATTTCAACAAAACCCCTTGTGGACGAAAGGGGCCACATGCTGACCTGAAAACCTCAGGGGAGGCCTCCATGGCAGTCTTGCAAACTCTGAAACTTAACCACAAAGGATGGTCTGAAATTAAACTTTAACCAAAAGCAGTTATGGCCGAAACCGGTTTGGCTCAGTGGATAGAGCGTCGGCCTGCAGACTGAAGGGTCCCGGGTTCGATTCCGGTCAAGGGCATGTACCTGGGTTGCAGGCACATCCCCAGTAGGGGGCATGCAGGAGGCAGCTGATTGATGTTTCTCTCTCATCGATGTTTCTAACTCTCTATCCCTCTTCCTTCCTCTCTGTAAAAAATCAGTAAAATATATTAAAACAAACAAACAAACAAAAAAAATAAAAGCAGTTATGGTGGGCAGTTCTATCCTAGGCTGGTATCATCAACCTTTACATTAACGGAGCCTATCTGTCTTTTTGTTCTATGTTAACATACCCTTGCAATGTCTGGGTAACTTGTAACTTCCCTTTTCCTGGAGCCCCTGGGACACAACCAAATGTGCTGGGCGCCAGGACAGATACCACACATTCCTTCATTATCATGTTAACTAGTGACCCAGTGCATGAAATTCGTGCACATTAAAAGGGGATTAGAGGAAATAATTTAATATTGCTATTTGCCCTTTCTCTATAATAGAAGTATCAGAGATGAAAGAAAATTAGTAAAATGTATATGAAAACCTTCCTCCTGTCAAGAGTCTGGGGCTCCATGGGACCCAGAGTCAAGTCCCCGCCCACCCACATGCACCTCAAAATCACGTGAGAACCAGACCCGGCTGCCCCCCCTCTCATTGGGCTATATCCAGACCCAGCCAGTCCTACCCTTGTCAAGCCCTGCTGGGCAGGGGGCATAGCCTCAGGTCCCCTGGCCCAGTGCCAGGACAGGGGGGCGTGGCCTGAGGTCCCCCAGCCCAGACCAGGGTGGGGAGCGTGCCTTGAGGTTCCCCGTCAAGCCCCGCCAGGTGGGGGCCACAGCCTGAGATCCCCTGTCAAGCCCTGCTAAGCGGGGGAGGGGGGGAGGGGGGTGGGGGGTGGCGGGATGGAGGGTGGCGCAGCCTCAGGTCCCCTGGTCCAGCACCGGGAGGGGAGCCCAGCCTTAGATACCCTGTGAAGTCCCACTGGCATGGGGGCGCAGCCTCAGGTCCCCCGTCAAGCCCCACTGGGTGGGGGCGTGGCCTGAGTTCTCCCGACCCAGCACTGGGGGTGCACCTTGAGGTCCCCCGACAAGCCCCGTTGGGTGGGGGGCACGGCCTGAGGTCCCCTGTCAAGCCCTGCCAGGCAGGGGTGCGGTCTGAGGCCCCCTGGCCTGGTGCTGGGGTGGGGGGCACGGCCTGAAGTCCCCTGTCAAGCCCCACCTGGTGGAGGGCTTGGCCTGAGGTCCCCAGTCTGGTGCTGGGGCGAGGGGAACAGCCTGAGGTCCCCTAGCCCAGCACCAGGACGGGAAGCGCACCTTGAGGTCCCCTGTCAACCCCCAAGGGGGCGGGGGAGGGCATAGCCTCAGGTCCCTGCTGACTGCTCATTAAGGCTCCTTATGGGAACTTGGCCTCAGCTGTGTGTGCAGCCATACTTATGATGGAGTGATGGTCAATTAGCATATTCCCTCTTTATTAGATAGGATTATTCCTGCACCCACCTAAGAGGTATGTATCCATCATTTTACTTTTTATCCAATCCCAGGGGTTCCTCACACCCCCCTCCCCTTTGCTTTATCCCACCTCCTTAATCTATCACCAATGAATTTCATGTAACCCACCTATGTCCCTCCTTTGATTGCAATGTATAAATACAAATGTAACCCACCACCATTCTCCAGAGCATTATCTCAATTCGTTGAGGTTCTGCTTCCCTGCATATGTCAACAGTTTGGCTCAAATAAATGCACAAAAATACTTTACAGGTTTCAATGGTTTTTTTACGTTAACACCATAGATTCACTGGTACATTGAAGTGTGAGAACTGGTATGAGTGATAAGCAGTTAATTTGCTTAAAGTGTAGCTATCATCACAATATAAGTAGAAGGGCAATTCTGAAGATTCCTGGGTGGAGTAATGAAACAGTGTTTAAAAAACAGCACTGGGGAGAGATCAAAGGTTGTGGCCACAGTGACCTGGCAGTGTGGGTGTAGCCTGCTATCACTGAGGAAAAAAGGGCAATTCTCTGTGATTCATGGAATGTGGGAGGTAACGGGGAGGAGGTCAAACACAATTCAAGGCTATGAGCCCTTGTTCATTCAGCTCTAATTCTGTGTTCAAGACCCCAGGCTGGCTTTGCTGTTTAATTAAACAGAGATGGTCCTTATTTTTAAGACATTCTTTAGCTGTCCTAGTTGGTTTTCAACAGGCTGTCAAGACCATTCAATGTGGAAAAGACTTTCTTTTCAACTAATGGTGCTGGGAGAACTGGGTATTCACACACACAAAAAAGAATGAAGTTAGACCCTTATCTAATAGTATATACAAAAACAATAACTCAGATCAGAGACTGGAATATAAAAGCTAAATTTATAAACCTCTTAAAAGAAAACATGAGCAAAAGTTTCATGACATTGGACTGGGCAACGATTTCTTGTAACACCAAACACAGCCAACAATAGAAAAACAGACAAACTGGACATCATGAATATTTTTAAAATTTACTCTATCAATAGTGCCTTTTGATATATAAATGGCAGCCCACAGAATGAAAGAAAGTATTTGCCAAATACCTGATAGTAGAGGTAGTAGCCAGAATACATTAAGAACTCTTCCGACCCAACAACAACAAAACAAACAATCCTGGCCTGGCCAATGTGGCTCAGTGGTTGAGCACAGACTCATGAACCAAGAAATCACCCATCCGATTCCTGGTCAGGGCCTATGTCGAGGTAGAGGGGGCTTGACCCCCAGTAGGGGGTGTGCGGGAGGTGGCTGATAAGATGTTTTTCTCTCATCATTGACATTTCTTTTCTTTTTTAAAAAAATATTTTTATTGATTTCAGAGAGGAAGGGAGAGGGAGAGATAGAAACATTGATGATGAGAGAGAATAATTGATCAGCTGCCTCTTGTACACCCCCTACTGGGGATCGAGCCCACAACCCGGGCATGTGCCCTTGACCAGAATTGAACCCGGGATCCTTCAGTCTGCAGGCCGATGCTCCATCCACTGAACCAAACTTGCTAGGGCTCAATGATGTTTCTCTATCTCTCTCTTTCCTCTCTTTCTAAAAACATATTAAAAAAAAAAAAAAGAGTTCCCAACAATCACAAAGATTGCTGCTGGAATTTCATTGTAAAAAACAAGCAAACAAACAAAAAACCCCAAATAACCTGTTCAAATATGGACAAAGGACTTGAATAGACATTTCTGCAAAGATACATGAATGGCTAACAAGCCCATGAAAAGATGCTCAACAGCACTGATCATGGGAAACACAAATCAAACCACAGTGATGCTTCCTCACTCATCAGATGGCTGCTATCAAAACCCCAGAAAATATCAAGTGTTGACGAGGACGTGGAGAAACTGGAGCCCTGTGCACATGAGATGGAAACGGAAAATGGTGCAGCTTCTGTGGAAAACAGTATAATGGTTCCTCAAACAATTAAACACAGAGTTACCACATGACCTAGCAATTCCACTCCTGAATACAAACTGAAAGAATTGAAATCAGGGTTTCAGAGATATTGCACACCCACGGAAGCGATCCAAGTGTCCCTGGACGGAGGAAAGTTTAAACAAAATGTGGTCCATTCACACAAGGGAATATTAGCCTTAAAAGGGAAGGAAATCCTGCCATGTGCAACAACATGGATGAACCTTGAGGACATTATGCTGATAAAATAAGCCAGTCATAAAAAGACGAATATATTGTATGATTCCACTTATATGAGGTACTTAAGAGTTATTAAAATCACAGAGAGAGAAAGTAGATGGTGGCCGCCAGGGGTTGGGGGAGGGGAGAAAGATGAGTTATGGTTTCATAGATAGTGTTTCAGATTTACAAGAGCTATGGGGATGGATGGTGGTGATGGCGGCACAACAATGTGAATTATAAAAATCACTGAAGTGGACACTTGAAAATGGTTAAGACAATAAATTTTTTGTTATATGTATTTCAACTCAAATAAAAACATTGAAAAAGAAAAAAAAGTTGGGTGTGCAATAAACTCAAAGGCATTGTTGCCAGCAGATTTGTGCTATGAGAAACACTGTTAATGCAGGTCTTCAGGATGAAGGGAAATAGTACCACTGGAAACTCAGATTGACAGGAAGGAGGCAAGGGCAACACAGAGAGAAAATAAATGGATAACTATAAGAGATTACTTCCTCTCATTATAATTTGTTTGGAAGTCACCTGACTATTTAAAGCAAAAGTAACAATACCATGAAGGTTCCCAGTGTAGTGTGTTTGTGTGTCCATCTCCCACATGGACCAGGTGTGGTGACAGCAGCACAGAAGGAGAGTAAATGGAGTTACAGAGCTGTGAGGTTAGGACCTGTGAAATGGAAAGGGGAAAGTTCAGCTGCAAAGTGAACACAGGATTATCCAAAATCAGGTGGGAAATGGGAATGTAATGGTATAACACTGATTATAAGTTAAGATGCAGATAGCCTGAAAGCAGCCATTAAAAAAAGACAGTTAAGAAACTAACAGAAGAAATAAAGCAGAATGCTAAGAATATTTAGTCCAAGAGAACATAGTAAGGGTCACCCAAGGGGAAAAATAAACTCACGGGGAAAGGCCAACCCAGAGGGGGAAGGTCAACCAGGCATGTGAGACCAGCCTTTGGTCAGCCAGGTCACTTTGCAGAGTGGAGCCCTTCCCTTGTCCCCGCCTCTCGCAAGCCTCACCTCTGCCTACTCCTTCCTTTTGCAGAAGAGCACTTTTTGTTTAATTAATAAAACCCAAAGTTAGTTCTCTAGCGAAAATAACCAAAACCCTGATAAAACAGGAAGCCTCTGGCAGGAAGAAAAAGAGAAGACAAAGAAAATCCAAGGGGACATATGTGTCACTTCTCCAAACTCTGAAAATCTTGATACAAGGAGCCACAAATTTACAAATGAAGTGAGGTAGGGCCTGGAGACGAACAGTGGAGGCAGAAGCAGCATCCAGGTCTGGGTCCCTTTGCTCCTCAGTGCCCGGCCCAGACATGTTCCCAAGGGGGTCACCACTTAGTCCTGTGGGGGCCACCCTTGCCAGGGGGCAGAAACAGCTAAGGAGCTCTATGAATAACTGATACCAAAATGGACATCTGAAAAAATTATTTAATTCATTATAACTAGTAGAAGTGATCTTCAAACATGACTCAACATTTCGAGTTATTAATATAATTCACTGCATTGACAGCTTCAAGTGGAAAAAACACAGAATCTTCCCCAAAGAGGCTGCAAGAGCATTTGAAGAAACTCAAAACTCTTTCTTGAAAACAATTCTTAGCACACTAGAAACAGGATCTTCTTGACCCGGCCACAGCCTCCAGCAAGCATCAAACAGGGCTGTGACACAGCAGTACATCAGGAAGTCAGGCCTGAGGTCAACAGGTTCCCCTGTGACCCTGGCAGTGTCATGCCCAGACCCAGTGGTCAGAGATGGACAGATGTGACTTGGATGGACAGAAACACACAGAAACCATGTGTTCCCTTATAACCACCAACAACCAGTTAGAAGATGAAATGGAGACAAGAGTCTATGCACATAGCAACAGAAACTATATGGCACTTAAGGCTTCACCCTACCACAAAGTGGCCAACACCGATATGATTTAAGTGATAAATATACTTTGGATATCTACTGAACACACCACACTAGACCTGAAATCACTGCAGCACACCATCATGCTGCTGTGTAGCACTACCCATGGAAAGACTCCAGTTCTCCCCCATTTAATTCGTGTATTCACGCAATCTTGATTTATATTTTACTAGAGGCCCAGTGCACGAAATTCGTGCATGGGGGGGGGTGTCCCTCAGCCCAGCCTGCACCCTCTCTAATCTGGGACCCCTCGAGGGATATCCAACTGCCCGTTTAGGCCCAATCCTACTGGGATTGGGCCTAAACGGGCAGTTGGACATCCCTCTCACAATCCAGGACTGCTGGCTCCCAACTGCTTGCCTGCCTGCCTTCCTGATTGCCCCTAACTGCTTCTGCCTGCCAGCCTGATCACCCCCTAACCTCTCCCCTGCCAGCCTGATTGATGCCTAACTGCTCCCCTGCCAGCCTGTTTGCCCCTAACTGCCCTCCCCTGTAGGCCTGGTCACCCCTAAATGCCCTCCCCTGCAGGCCTGGTTCCCCCCCAACTGCTCTCCCCTGCAGGCCTGGGCCCCCGCAACTGCCCTTCCCTGCAGGCCCGGTCGCCCCCAACTTCCCTTCTCTGCCGGCCTGGTCATCCCTAACTGCCCTCCCCTGCAGGCTTGATCGCCCCCAACTGCCCTCCCTTGCAGGCCTGGTCCCTCTCAAATGCCCTCCCCTGCTGGCCATCTTGTGGTGGCCATCTTGTGTCCACATGGGGGCAGCCATCTTTGACCACATGGGGGCAGCCATCTTGTGTTGGAGTGATGGTCAATTTGCATATTACTCTTTTATTAGATAGGATAGAGGCCTGGTGCATGGATGGGGGCCAGCTGGTTTGCCCTGAAGGGTGTCTCGGATCAGGGTGGGGGTTCCCTTGGGGCGTGGGGCGGCTTGGGCAAGGGGCCTGTGGTGGTTTGCAGGCCGGCCACGCCCCCGGGCAACCCAAGCGGAGGCCCTGGTATCTGGAATTTATTTATCTTCTATAATTGAAACTTTGTAGCCTTGAGTGGAGGCCTGGGCTGGCCAGGGTGTGCAGAAAGCTTGGCTTCCTCCATTGCCGGGGAAACCCAGGCCTCCTGCTCGCTCCGTGGCCGCAGACATCTTGGTTGGGTTAATTTGCATACTTGCTCCTGATTGACCAGTGGGCGTGGCTTGTGGGTGTAGCAGAGTGATGGTTAATTTGCATATTACTCTTTTATTAGATAGGATGGACCTCGACAAGCTCATTGAACAGGTTATCTCAATGAGGAACTGCTTAAGAATTAACCAAGAAAAGGTAGCATTTTAAAAAAAATCCTCACCCAAGTATATGTGTATTTTTTAAATATGTTTTGATTGACTTCAGAGAGAGGAAGGGAGAGGGAGAGTGAGAGTGAGAGAGAAACACTGATGAGGTAAGAAACACCAATTGGCCCTAACTGGTTTGGCTCAGTGGACAGAGCATTGGCCTGCGGACCAAAGGGTCCCAGGTTCGATTCCAGCCAAGGGCATGTACCTTGGTTGTGGGCATATCCCCAGTAGGGGGTGTGCAGGAGGCAGCTGATTGATGTTTCTCTCTCATCCGATGTTTTTAACTCTCTATCCCTCCCCCTTCTTTGTGAAAAAAATCAATAAAATATATTAAAGAAAGAAAGAAACAAACAAACACCGATTGGCTGCTTCCTGCATGTCCTGTACTGGGGATTGAGCCCTGAAACCCAGGCATGTGCCCTAACTAGGAATTGAACTGGTGACCTCCTGCTGCATGGGTCAACACTCAACCAAATGAGCCACACAGGCCAGGTGATGTGTTGTTTTTTTAAGTTGATTTTTTGAGAGAGTGGAAGAGAATGAGAGAGATAGAAACATCTATCGGTTCCCTCCTACATGTGCCTGAACCGGGGATCAAACCTGCAACCTAGGTATGTGAATCAAACCGAACACCTTTTGGTTTCATGGGATGCCTCTATTCTATCTAATAAAAGAGTAATATGCAAATTGACCATCACTCCAACACAAGATGGCTGCCCCCATGTGGACACAAGATGGTCACTACAAGACGGCCAGAGGGGAGGGCATTTGGGAGGAACCAGGCCTGCAAGGGAGGGCAGTTGTGGGCAATCAGGCCAGCAGGGGAGGGCAGTTGGGAGGGACCAGGCCTGCAACTTAGCCACACTGGCCAGAGCTAATTAAGAAAATTTGAAAAATCAAGAACTTTCCCAAGACATTAAAATATAACTAAGTGTGGTAACTTTAAATTATTAGATCAGTGGTTCTCAACCTTTCTAATGCCGCGACCCTTTAATACAGTTCCTCATGTTGTGGTGACCCCCAATCATAAAATTATTTTTGTTGCTACTTCATAACTGTAATTTTGCTACTATTATGAATCGTAATGTAAATATCTGTGTTTTCCAATGGTCTTAGGCGACCCTGCTAGCGCTTCTCAACCTGTGGGCCACTGCTGTAGAGCCCAATAATTAGATGATTTTAAATTACTATTGAAAAAGTAGACAAAAAGAAACAGGCCCCTCCCCCTATTTATGGGGGACGTGGCTTGGGATAGGCATGACATTTCAAATCTGTGGGGTCACCGTTCATCCATCTGAGGAAAGTCAGAACTATACGTTGCATTCTGTAAAAACAAATCTGAGAGAAACTAAAGGTCTGAGTGTAAAAAGGAAAGCTACAAGAGTACAAGAAAATGGAAGAATAATTTTATCATTTTGGAGAAAACAACTTTCTGAGCATGAACCCGAATCCACACACCACAAAGGAAAAGACCCCCAGAGCAAACACAGAAAAGCTTACAACCTGTGGGTAGAACACATCATAAACCAAAATCACACAAGCCACCAAATGGGGAAATGCAGGTAATAGATTAATATCCATAGTATATAAAAAGCCCCCAGAAATCAATAAAAAAAATGATAGCCCACAGAAAAACAGGCAATAACTTTAAACATCAAGTACACAGAACAAGAAATACCAATATGAGTGTGGGGAGTCCTCCCTCCCATAAGTTAAATTTAAAACATGAATGAGATGCAATCTCTTCTTTATCAGATTAGATTCATAAAGTCTGAAGATACAGCATATTGATAAGGGAGCAGGGAACCAGGCACTCATGCAATGCTGGTAGGAATTTGTTAATAAAAGGAATTTACTTGTATCTATCAAAATTTTAAATGTACCTATCCTTTGATCCAACAATTCAAATGGGAGAAATTTATCCAACAGATGTGGATATGTCTGCAAAAGTGGACAACACAAATGGAAAAGGAGTGACAGAAAAACAAGGAACCTGAGAACCTCCCTGCCCACCAGCCAGGACATGTAAGTGAGGAAGAATGATGTGCCACGGAGAAAGACAGGTCCCCAAGACAAAGTGAGAAGTCAGAACCAAGTGCAATCAATCCTGCTTATACCGCAAAGTGATGTCTGAGAGGGATGACAGGCTCACCTGCTCAACGTGGGGCTCCTTGGCAAAGGAGATCCTGGCGATGGAGTGGGATGCGATGCACAGCTCCTGCCCGTTCACCTCGCCCTCCTCCACCTCCACAATGCCTGCAAGGGAGGGCCATCAGTCCATGACAGCCTGCCATGGGCTCTTGGCTGTCCATCTTTGCATTCATAGATTCAACAAACCTGAATTCTGCAGCCATCAAGGCCACAAGACCCCTTGTCTGCAATGAACCTCCTGATATCAAGAGGGGAAAAACACAACTCTTCTTACCAGTACCGCCAGGGCAGGTGATCTACAGAGGGTCGCCCTCTCCAGGGGTGCCCTGACTCCAACTTCCACCTGCCTTCCCCATCCCCCTCAAATAGGTCCCCTAGGATCTGAGAGGAGGGAAAGGTGGCCAGGGATGGACATCCCTCTGGCTGCCCATTGACTTGCAGTCCACCAATGTCCTGGGTTCCATTCAAGGTTGGGCTGGTCCTAACTGTCCACCTGCTTCCAGGAAATGAGACTCACCTGAGCCAGTGAGCAGGTAAAGGTCAACAGCTGGGTTCTGTGTAATTTCTAATTGATGAATCTGGTAAGCTATTTTAGAATGACCTCATTTTAGGGGCAAAGCAGATTTCCAGACAAGACCTTTCAGATGGACAGTGAGCCTCCCTGGTCTAGCTCTCTCCCTAGGGCTGTGTCCCCATAGGAAACACCTGCCCATAGCAGGATTCCGGGAGGCGGGGAGTGTGCTGTCATTGAAGGAACTCAGGTGAAAAAAAAATCAGCCTGTTCTCACAGAAACACTCCCTTACCACCTCCTGTGGACCTCAGAGAATGCAGACAGGACTCCACCTGCTGGCTCCCCTCCTGCAGGCCCCACTGCACTTGTCCTGATGCTTCCTGCCTTGAAAGGCACCCACAGGATTAGGTCTGTGTCCCAACTGACCCCCACAAAATGTCTGTGAGCAGGGACACGGGAGCAACTGAAAGAACAGAGGCAGACGCTACCTCACCCAGGGGCCATCTGGTTGGCTGGCAAGAGGTACCTGTGTTCTGGGCGCTGACGAAGGCCACCTTGTTGGTGTCGGGTTCTAGCCGGATGAAGCCACACTCTCTGTGCATGGGCTTCCGCGTGTCCGGGTGGAAAGCGTTGAATCTGCACGGGGACCAGGGGGTGAGGACAGGGCAGAGGTGAGGGCAGGGATGCAGGGCCCTCAATGCAGGCTTTGCGTCCACCCTCCCCACTTTACAAGGCCCCCACTGAGAACACGGTAATACACTTCTCGCTCACATGGAAAGACACTTGAGCAACCAAATTCGTGGGCTGTGGCCACCAGGTGCATTAGGGGTTCGACCTCTAGCCTTGAAGCACCCCCTGGAACTTCCCCCCACACACACTCTGCTGTGCTTGGCACCACCTCAAGGACAGCCATGTTCTTTATAATTGTGGTTACCTTTCCCAAGGCTCTTTCAGCCCTGCACCTGACATGCTTCAGGCCTCAGCACCAAATCCCACCCTTGCACCAGGCCTGCCCTCCCCAGAGCTATCATCTTGCCTTGGACACCCACTCATCTACACGGTGGAGAAAAGAACAGGCCCAGAGTCAGGACTCCACTTCTTATCAATCTACCTGCATCATGATGCAAAAGTTCACAGTGATGGAAGAGACAGCTGCGCTGACAATTCTGCAATTAGACTCTAACAGAACTTTGCCAGCACCGCGAGCTGCCGTAGGAATCAATCCCTGAATAGGGAAGCGCTGACTGGCCACAGCACATGCCCTCTCTCCACAACCCTAATGAGAAATACACTCTAGATCATAGTCTAACACACTCACAACTCTATTCACCAAAATAGATACTTTGTACTGTAGTCACAAAATTATTTTTGGGTTGTAGCCCACTGTTTAACTAGACTGTTTTATACTGCCCGTTATTTTTTGTTATCCAGAGTTTCCTCTTCGGCGTTATGTACAGAATATTACTTTGCCCTCATCCATTCAGTCAATAATACAAAGAGGTAAGAGATAATATTTTTAAAAGCAAAATCCTTCTGAAGTTTCTAGGCATGACATAAACAGAATCAAGTTAATTTAATAAGATTCTTAATATATAATTAAATGTACAGCAGATACTGGGGAAGGGCAGACTTTTACTTTTTATATTTTTTCATTGCTTGAACTTTAAAAACTGTGTTATCTCTGAAATTAAAAATAAAAAGATTTTCAGCTACCTCCCCTAGTTCCCTACTATTTAGCCACCCGACACTATGACCTGCCTCCTGTGGTTGGGGTTGGGATGAAATGCACACAGCTGGAGGACTTCTGCTTTATTGTCTAATAAGAACCTGAGAACCACAATATTAACAGCTCCTTTGACCTCAATCAACTAAGGGGTAAGTCTAAAAGAAAGTCAAGCTCTCTCCTTTTCAGTAATATTGGGTGAAGGGTTTAGTTAAGCATGAGCACTTATTTTGTGTTTGGGGTAACATGCCTGACATCTTGCCAGCCCAGCATCATCACATACACATGAGCCAGAATGTACTGTCTCTGGCCACCACATGTTTCAGCTGCAAGTGCAGGGAGCCTCTCTGGGACATGCCCTTCCCACCTGGCATTCTCCCGGAGACTCAGGCGCACTTACGAGAAGTTGAGCATGGGCTGGCCCACGTGGGAGATGTGCACCTCCTCCAGGTACTGGAAGGGCTGCAGTGTTGGGAAGGTCCCAGCTCCTGGCGGGTCTGACAGCCAGGTGCCCAGCATCCAGGACAGCGGCTCCACCACTGGGTTCATCTTGGGAGACTCTGAGGACAAATGGAAAAGACAGTCAGTGGCTCCGTTTCCGCTGGTCTCCTTCTGACCAAGCCCTGCTGAGCTTTGTGTGGAAACACACTCTGTCAGTACATGCCTCATAATTTACAGCAGATCCTGCTGATTCTAAACATGCTACCAGCCACCTGTCAAGAGGGGGAGAAAAAGGCCAAACAATGAGTAAATGTCATCTTGCAGATCAGTGTCGGAATGTGGCATCTCCTACATGAAGGGAGAAGAGGAGATCCATTGAAGAGATAGGAGTTCTAGAAGCACCTTGGTCTCTGAAATTATACAACCTTTGGCTATAAATTGGAAGCAGCCTGGGAGAATAACATCCAGGAGGAAGGGAAGTGAAGGGCTCTGGAGCTGGAGAAGTGTACCACCAAGGCTGAGACAACTGGGAACTGAAGAGGAGACTGTGTGGCCAGCTGGTGGCAACCCCAGCCTAAGAACATAATGGGCAGAACGGGGAATGTCACATAGACTTCTGGGCCCACAGAGGGCAAAGTGGCAGCCTAAACAGGAATGGGGGTGAAAAGCCATTCCTTTCCCATTTAGCAAGCTCCCTTTCAGTGTTTCCTTTTCAAATTGCCTACAGAAAGTTCGACAGTGAGGATGGCAACAGTAGAACTTTGGCCAATAACACTTTCATAATCCTATATAATAAAAGCCTAATATGCTAAGTGTCTGGTTCCACCAATCAAAGCATAATATGCTAATGAATACTAAAGATGCTCAACTGCTCGCTATGACATGCACTGACCATCGGGGGCAGATAGTCGACCAGTTGCTATGACATGCACTGACCACCAGAGGGCAGGCGCTCCGACCGGTAGGTTAGCTTGCTGCTGGGGTCTGGCCTGAGCAAGATGGGCTAGACATGCCCTGGAACCCTCCCGTGGCCCCTCCCCAGCTGGCCAACCTCCTGTGTTCCTCCCCGGCCCCGATTGTGCACCAGAGGGGTCCCTAAGCCTGGCCTGCACTCTCTTGCAATCCAGGACCCCTCAGGGGGTGTTGGAGAGCTGGTTTCAGCCCAACCTGCAGGCCAGGCTGAGGGACCCCACTGGTGCACGAATTCATGCACCGGGCCTCTAGTCAACAATAAAAATAATTATAAAAAGTAAAAGATGGAAAATTATATTTTTGTATATTTCAACACATTTAAAAAACAAAAGTTGTGTAATTGCCAATAATCTCAGACATTAAATAAGAAGGCACCACTACAAAAAACTCTATGCCCATAAATGTGCAATTGTAGATGAAGTGACCAAATTCCATTAACATAAACCACATAAATTTATGTAAGAAACATTTGTATCTCTGAAAAATAAATCAATAAATAGAAGTCCTTCCAATAAAGAAATAAATATGCTCAAATGTTTTAATTGGTGATTTTGAACAAATATCTATATATATAAAAGCCTAAGCGGCTGTTACAACAGAACGACCAGAATGACCGGCCGACCAGTTACTATGACGTGCACTGACCACTGGGGGGCAGATGCTCAATGCAGGAGCTGCCCCCTGGTGGTCAGTGTGCTCCCACAGTCAACCTCCCATGATGGCCAACCTCCCAAGGTCCCTCCCCCCGGCAGATCCCTCCCCCCTGGCTAAGGCTCCAAGCACTGGAGAATATGGGTCCAGGAAGCCTGTAGGAGGAGAGCAACCCTGATTGAGATAGAGTAGTAGAGACAGAGGAGGGGGCAGAAGGGGCAAGGCAGCAGCCTAACTGCAAAGACATAAAGTAAGCAACACCACCATCTTACCTCTGCCACTGAACCGTGTGCGTGCACTGCTTGCCCTTCTGCCCCCATCACCTACTTCTAGCTTGGCCCCATGCCTTTCCGGGCTCCCATCTGCTGATTGGCTAGTGCTCCTATGGCAGTGTGCCACCATTGGCCAAAGTTAGCTACCTATCATGCTTGGGGGCAGAGCCCTGAAAAATGTGTGACTGAGGTAGAGAGATAACCTGTCTGCCTGTCAGCAATTCTGCCCTGGGGAGAGTGAGGCAGCCCAAGTGTAGGCAGCAAAGTAGAGCTACATTTCCATCTCAGAACATAGCTGGTGTTCAGGCCGTTTTGGGGTGCTCTGTCTATGGTCTTTGTGTGCTGCTACCTCAGCACATCTACACAACTAGATCGGGGCCTGCTGGCCAACCTCCTATGGTCCCTCCCCCCAGCCAGCAGGCCCTGATCAACCCCTCTGCCCTGCACGAATTTGTGCACCAGGCCTCTAGTTAGACAATAAAAATTTAAATCAGAATGTCGGTTACAGTCTTTGATGCAGCTAAGGAATAAAAGCTTCAGAATCAAGAGTTCTAGACTAGAAGAAGCTGCTGCTGATGTTTGTGAGCTGCCTATTATCTTCCTCTCCACAGGAGGCAAACAGCAGCCAGCTAACAAAAGCTAATAAAAAAAAGACAAATGTCCCAGCCCACCCTGTGGCCTTACATTCCAGTGAAGGAAGACAATACACAAAGAAATAAGGAAGAGGAAGAATTTACCGTGCATTAGGTGACAAGCCGGAAAGGGAAATGAAGGTTGGTGAGGGTCTTGAGATCTTACTTAAGAGGGGCAAGGCTAGTCTCCGAGAAGTGTGCAAGGTCACTCTGGGAAACAGTGGACTAGGCAGACACAAAGGTCCTGGGTTGTCCAGGCTGGCCTTGCTGGGGAGGGCTCTGGCCTTGACTGAGCAGACAAGAGCCCTGGAGGTCTCAATGAGTCCAAGATCGCTGTGGAGCAGAGTGGGTACAGCTGCAACAAGCACCTCGTGGCAGAGGAGGGTGACCTGGGCAGTTGGCAGTGGTGGAGGTGGTGGAAAGGGCCAGATTCTGGATCTGATCTGAAGGCACAGCTGGCTCGGACATAGGACATGAGAGGGAGGGAGAGGAGTCCGAGGTTTATAGCCTGAACAACTGAGAAGACAAGTTGCCACTGACTGACATGCAAGATAGGAGCTGGGTGGTTTGAAGCTTGACACTAATGGCAACAGGCAGTCAGCAGGACAGTCCAAACCCAAAATCTCAGAATAAATAGAAATCAGTATGTTGCAGACAGACAGCTGTGGTCTTAGAGCATCTTCCCATCTGGCAGACTTCTGCCAGGTTCAGTGCAGCCCTGAAAACACATCTTTGTAGACCTCAGGCTTTGTGGAAGTCAGGCCGCCTAAGTCCAGTGCAGCACAGAGCGGTCAGAACCCGCAGTCACCCGCTTGCTCCACTCCTGACCTCAGGTCCTGGTCAGTATACATGAAGCATGGCCTATCTGGCCAGGAAAGCCAGAAGCCAGGTGCAGGGCAGCCTAGGATCCCAACCCTGTGGCTCAGGGGGCTCAGCCAAGGTGGGGCTGGCAAGAGCCTGGCTAACTCAGCATGCTGGGCACAAGGATGTGTGACATGGAGGGGTCCAGAGTCAGACCTGCTCCTCCACCTGGAGCTGTGAACTGAAACCCCCTTGACCCCCAACACACCTGAGCCCTTCAGTGAACACATTAAAGGTGTCTTCTTCTGAAGGAGAAGTTAGGAAGAACGTCCATGGGCCCCCCTACCCAGCCTGGGTACTAGTGTAATAAGGGGAGGGTGTTTTTGATGTTGTTTTAATATATTTTTGATTTCAGAGAGGAAGGAAGAGGGAGAGAGAGACAGAAACATCAACGATGAGAGAAAATCACTAATCAGCTGCCTCCTCCATGCCCCACACTGGGGATGGAGCCTGCAACCCGAGCCCACAACCCAGGAATGTGCCCTGACGGGGAATCAAACCATGACCTCCTGGTTCATAGGTTGATGCTCAACCACTGGACCACACTGGCCAGGCTGATTTCACATTTCTGGATCTCAAGGTCAGTGGACAGTCATTCTGGCCCAGAGGGTCTGAGTGACTTATATAAAAATTGTTCTGGCCTTAGCCAGTTTGGCTCAGTGGATAGCGCGTTGGCATGTGGACTGAAGGGTTCCAGGTTCGATTCCAGTCAAGGGCACATGCCTAGGTTGCAGGCTCGATCCCCCCACTGGGGGCGTGCAGGAGGCAGCCGATCGATGGATGAGGTCCTCTCTCATTGATATTTCTATCTCTCTACTCTCTCTCTTCCCCTTTCTCTAAAAATCAATAAAACATATTTTTAAAAAATCATCTTGTTAATATGATGCCATGTCAAACTAGTGTTCTTCCTTTTCTTAGGTTTTCTGAGTATGTTGATCCTTTCACCTGGGCAAGGAACCAAGACCTTGGGATGAGCTGGGCCAGCCCCTAGTAGGAGCCACACAGCTGCATTGGCAGACCCCAGACATGAGCGGGAAAAGTGGGAGAAGCTGAAGAATCCCCAAAGAAGAAGAAAAAGTGTTAATCAGAGCACCACCAAATGAAACCAAAGGGGAAGGGCACTGCTGGGAAACATGTCACGGGACACAGGGTAGAAATGAGTTCAAGAGGAGGGAAAAGGTAAAAGGAATGAAAATGAAATTATAAGGATTAGAGACCCTCACACTCCGCTGTTGGGAAAAGTTTGGTGGTTGGTTCCCCAGGCTGAGCCGGAGCCAGGACTCTGCAGCAAGCCCACCTGAGACCTGAAAAAAGACATCCACACACAACACTGTGTATGAGTGTTCAAAGCAGCATCACAACAGCCAAAACAAGGAAACAGCCCAGAGCCCTTTACTGGACAGATAAACAATGGGTCCATCCAGACAACAAAGTGCTACTCAGCCACAGAGAGGCACTGACATTTACTAAGACATAGCAAAGCCTTGAAAATGTTGTGCTAAGGGAAAGAAACCAGACATTAAAGGCCTCGTATGGCCCGACTCCATTCATATGAAAATCAGAACAGGTGAGGCCACAGAGCAGGAAAGCAGGACAGTGGTTTCTCCACGGCGACTTCAGTGGCAGAAGACATCACTACTACACTTACAAGATGCAGCGATAGAAAGTAAGCCACGGATTCTACAGCCACCACAACTTCCTTTACAGGCAGGCCACAGACCTGTGCTGCCCAACAGGGCCTCTGGGGGGGGACACATGTGAGCACTGGAAGTGTGGCTGGTCCACTGAGGTATGGTTTAAGTGCACAGCATGCTGGGTTTCCAAAACACAGTCCAAAAAAAGAACTACAAATACCTTAGTAATTGTAAGTAGTGGTGGGTTACATGTGAAAATGTTTTAGATAACATTGGGTTAAACCAGTGGTCGGCACACTCATTAGGTAGCAGAGTGGCAAACCGCGGCTCGCGAGCCCCATGTGGCTCGTGAGCCGCAGTTTGCCAGCCACTGGGTTAAACAAAATTCATTATGAACATTCATTTCACCTGCTTCTCTCTACCTTTTTAATGTGGCCTTAGAAAATTGAAGTTACACAAGGCTCAGGGACTGAAAAGCAGGGTAAGCGGCCACAGCCATGATGGATCGACCTTAGTCACCAACGGTAGGGAGTCGGGTGGCCGCGGGCTGGTCTGTGGCATTCGGGACTGGGCGAAAAGGTGGTTTATTATCACAATAAAAATTAAGAGTGGGGTGGACTAGTGATAAAAAAAAGTTTAAGTTACATATGAGCTCATGCTATGGACAGTCTCAGCATTCAGGGAACACAGTTCCTGTGAATTGAACCTGAGGATGTTACTAGAAGGCAGACTTCACCAAGAGACAACAAAAAATGATGGCAAAAGGAATCACAGTAAGTACTGAACACATTCCACAGAAACACACACGTTGTGTGACTCAGTGGTTGAGCGTCAACCTATGAACCAATAGGTCATGGTTCGATTCCCAGTGAGGGCACATGCCCAGATTGCCAAGTCAATCCCCAATAGGGGGCATGCAGGAGGCACCTGGTCAATGATTCTCTCTCATCATTGATCTATTAAAAAAATATATTTTCATTGATTTCAGAAAGGAAGGGAGAGGGAGAGAGATAGAAACATCAATGATGAGAGAGAATCATTGATCAGCTGCCTCCTGCACACCGGAGGCTCAACTACTGAACTATGATGGCTGGGTTCATCATTGATGTTTCTATCTCTCTCTCTCTCCCTCTCTTTCTCTCTGAAATCAATAAAAATATTTTAAAAAGAAAAAGCACAGCCCTAACCCGTTTGGCTCAGTGGATAGAGCGTTGGCCTGCGGACTCAAGGGTCCCAGGTTCGATTCCGGTCAAGGGCATGTACCTTGGTTGCGGGCACATCCCCAGTAGGGGATGTGCAGGAGGCAGCTGATTGATGTTTCTCTCTCATCGATGTTTCTAACTATCCCTCTCCCTTCCTCTCTGTGAAAAATCAATAAAATATATTTTAAAAAAAGAAAGAAAAAGCACAGGCACAATCCTAACAAGAGAGTAATATGCAAATTGACCATACCTCTGCCACACCCACAAGCCATGCCCGCCAGCCAATCAGGAGCGAGCATGCAAATTAACCCAACCAAGATGGCTGTGGCCACGGAAAGAGCAGGAGGCCTGGGTTTCCCCAGCAATGGAGGAAGCCAAGCTTTCCGCCTGCCCTGGCAGGCTTTGGACTCCGCTCAAGGCTACAAAGTTTCAATTATAGAAGATAAATAAATCCCAGATACCAGGGCGCCCACTTGGGTCACTGGGGGGGCATGGCCAGCCTGCAAACCACCACAGGCCTCTCACCCAGGCTGCCCCACACCCCAAGGGAACCCCCAACCTGATCCGGGACACCTTTCAGGGCAAACCAGCCGGCCCCCACCTGTGCACCAGGCCTCTATCCTATCTAATCCTATCTAATAAAAGAGTAATGTGTAAATTGACCATCACTCCAAGACACAAGATGGCTGCCCCCATGTGGTCAAAGATGACTGCTCCCATGTGGACACAAGATGGCCGTCACAAGATGGCCAGCAGGGGAGGGCAGTTGGGAGGGATCAGGCCAGCAGAGGAGGGAAGATGGGGGCTACTGGGCCTGCAGGGGAGAGCAGTTGGGGCGGGGGGGGGGGGGAGAACAGGCCTGCAGGGGAGGGCAGTTAGGGGCAAACAGGCTGGCAGGGGAGCAGTTAGGCATCAATCAGGCTGTCAGGGGAGTGGTTAGGGGGTGATCAGGCAGGCAGAAGCGGTTAGGGGCAATCAGGAAGGCAGGCAGGCAAGCAGTTGGGAGCCAGCAGTCCTGGATTGTGAGAGGGTTGTCTGACTGCCCATTTAGGCCCGATCCAGGTATGGGCAGTGGGACATCCCTCAAGGGGTCCCAGATTGGAGAGGGTGCAGGCTGGGCTAAGGGACACTCCCCACCCCTGTGCAAGAATTTCATGCACCGGGCCTCTAGTATAAATAATAAGAGCTAAGCGCAACCACACTTGAACTCACATAATAAAAAAAAAAGCTTTTCAGATGGATCACAAAGCAAGACACTAACTCCTGTGCTATGAACAAGAGAGGCACTAAATCAAGTGACTCAGAAAGGTGTTTCAGAAAGTGGGGCAGACACATCAGGAAGAAAGCAGGGTCAAGCACCTACTGTCAGGTAAAACAAAGTTTAAGCCACACAATGGCTGAAGAGACTGCCATGTGAGTGCTCATGCACCAGACATAGCAGCAGCATTTAGGTAGCGGAAATTACTGAAGAGATACACGTTGACAGAAAGAAGCTAAAGGAAATATCAATTCATGTCGATATCCAAGTGAATAAAATACAAAAATGAAATACCTATATAGCATGATAAATAAGGCACTTCTGATGGATACACCAACTTTGTAGCTGAAAACTAGAGGATACTCCTTTTCTTTTTAAAATACATTTTTATTGATTTTAGGGAGACAGGGAGACAGTGAGAGACAGAATCATCAACGATGAGAGAGAATCATTGATTGGCTACTACTTCCTGCACGCCACCTACTGGGGATTGAGCCAGAAACCCAGGCATGTGCCCTGAGGTGTCTGCACCAGGACATCTAATTACTCTGAGAAACACTGCACATTTGGTCCTGGCTTGCTGTTACTTGTTTGTTTGTTTTTTACATATATTTTATTGATTTTTTACAGAGAAGAAGGTAGAGGGAGAGAGAGTTAGAAACATTGATGAGAGAGAAACATTGATCAGCTGCCTCCTGCACACCTCCCCCTGGGGATGTGCCTGCAACCAAGGTACATGCCCTTGACTGCAATCGAACTTGGGACCCATGAGTCTGCAGGCCAAAGCTCTATCCACTGAGCCAAACCGGTTAGGGCTGTTACTTGCTTTTAACTATAAGGAATTTTAATCTGAACGGGACACCAGGACTGGAAGTAAATAATCAGCAGGCAGGTGGATTCCATGACCCTCGCAGCAGTGCCCACAGGTTCCTCCACTGCTCCAACCTGTCTGGCTGCATCTTTCCTTGTTTTCACTGAAGCTTTGAGGGAGGAGAACAACCAACAAAATAATTCTAAAATTCAAACGTCAGGTTACATGAGCCTGTCAAATTTCATTAAACTATATCCTTAAAATTTGTATATTTTACCTACATAAATTATACTTCATTATAAAAATAAAATGAATTTTAAAGTCAAACAAATAAAAGGTATAATAATAAAGGACCTAATCTATTTGCCACTTTCAGCCTCTTTAAGTAAATTGAACAGGCTTTTCTATGCATTTTTTCTGGATTTCATTTTTCTTTCATTAAAGTCAACCAATATGCAAAAAAATTTAAATTTTCTCCAAGAAACTTAACTTTTAATTTTTTGGCCTGAGGCAGCAAAAGAAGGCTTACCCATCCCTAAATTTTGTAAACTCCGGAACACCAGCAAGGTTCTTCAAGGTTGTTTTCTTCCAATTGACGGGAAATGTTTGCACCTGGCTGTTAAAGAGCTCGGCAGGAAGTGAATGCCAAACCTAAAGAATGCATTCTGGGAACTGTAGTTCCCTATAAAAGATGACTCCTCAAATCTGAGAGGGAAGGTGGGGGGAGGGGAGGTGGGTGGGAAGAGATGAACTCAAGAACTAGAAGAACTTGTACACATATATGCATAACCCACGCACACAAACAATAGGGTGGTGAAGGCCTGGGGTGGGGCAGACTAGAAGGGGTCAATGGGGGGGGGGGGAGGTGACATACTTTCAACAATAAAGATTTAATAATAAATAAAGAAAAGAAAAAAGATGACTCCCCAGGAAAAAATGGAAGACAAAGACAGACCTGGAGATGACCGAGTCCTAGAGCTGGGAGGAGAGGTCAAGTTGAATTTTATGAAGGTCAGTCAGGCCAGAGAGGTCACATGTCTTGTGTGGAGGATGAAGGGGGATCTCCACCCTCGCTACTTCCACTGACGACAGAGGGAAATGACTTTTTCAACAGGGAAAAGGTCGGGCAGCCAGACACACAGCAAAGCTGCTTCTTTCTGAACAGTCACTCTGGAAACATGTCCCTTTCTGTCTGTCTCCCAGAGTGCGAGCTGCCCATTCCTCCTGTCTTTTCAAGTGGACGCTCAGAGACTGCTCTGTCTCTTGGCAAATGTATCAGCGTACCAGCCCTGGACTCAATGACAGGAAATACTTACTGAGACCTAGAGACAGACTTCTTCCTGGCACCTCCCACCCTCACAGTGCTCTGTGACAACAGTGTTTCCCACCCCAGCACACTGGAAATGATACTAACTGCAAAGCATAGCAGGGTAGGGAGAGCCAAGAGTGCCTGCTGCTTGCCTAGCACTGGCCATCCCCAGTGGAGAGGACACTACCTAGCACACTACCATTAGGACCCGTTTGGGTCCCACTGGCATGGTACAACAGGTAAAGAAATAGCAAGGCCCTCGCTTTATCACCCGTTAAATGGAAAGGCATCACCACAGTTCTTATAGCACAGGAATGTGCAAGTTATTAATTCAAGTTCTGCTGCTTCAATTACCAGCCATGTACACGCCAGATACAATGTGAATCCCTGGAGATGCCATCATACAGTGTTCTGTCTTTAAGGAACAGACAGTGTGGCCATTTGTAGTGTGTTTTTTTAAACTGATTTCAGAGAGAAGAAGGGAGAGGCAGAGAGAGAAAGAAACATCAATGATTAGAGGCCTGGTGCACAAATTCGTGCACTTGGCAGGGGGGTGAGGCGGGTCCCTCAGCCTGGCTTGTGCCTTCTCACAGTACAGGAGCCCTCAGGGGATGTCTGACTGAGAGCTTAGGCCCGCTCCCCACAAGCCGTCAAGTCGGACATCCTTAGCACTGCCACTGCACTTGCCAGCTGTGAGCCCAGCTCAGGGTTTCTGACTGAGCAGCACTCCCCCTATGGGAGCGTACTGACCACCAGGGGGCAGCTCCTGCGTCGAGCATCCGCCCCCTGGTGGTCAGTGAGCATCATAGTGACTGGTTGTTCCACCGGTTGATTTGGATATTAGCCTTTTATTATATAGGATTATTATATAGGATGAGAGAGAATCATTGATTAGCTGTCTCCTGTATGCCCCCCAACAGGGATAGAGCCCACAACCCAGGCATGTGCCCTGACCGGGAATCAAACTGTGACCTCCTAGTTCTTAGGTTGACGCTCAACCCCTGAGCCACACCAGCCGGGCAAAAAAATATATATGTTTTTAAGGAATAATTGATATGCTAAGGAAGGGGAGAAATTAAAATAAAATAAAATGCTCAATTAAAACCAGAGAAGGCAGAAAGTACAGGAAGAAAACAAAACCAAATAGAGAGTAGTTATAAACACAACATATATTAATCCCACTGTAGCAATAATCACTTTAAAGTGAATGGTGTAAGTATACCAGCTCTAAGAATACCAATTAAAAGACAAAGACTGCCCTAGTTGGTTTAGCAAAACCAGCGGTTAGAGCATCCGCCTGGGAACTGAAGGGTCTCGATTCGATTCAGGCCAAGGGCACATACCTTGATTGCAGGCTCGATCCCCAGCCCCCAGTTGGGGTGCATATGGGAGGCAACCAATCGATGTGTCTCACATCCATGTTTTCTTTGTCTCTCTCCGCTTCTCCCTCTCTTCCACTCTCTTTAAATAATTAATGGAAAAAAATACTCCCGGGTGAGGATTAACCACAACAAAGCAAACAAACAAAAAGGAGACTGTCAGAATAGATTAAAAAGACCCATCACTCTGTTGTCTATAAGAAACCCACTTGAACTATAAAAACATAGATTAAAGTAGATACAGAGAAAGATGTATCATGAGAACATGAATCAAAAGAAAGTTGGAGTAGACAAATTAGTCTCAGGTGAAGCAGACTTCATGACAAGAAAGTTATGGGGTAAAGAGGGGAATTACATAACAACAAAGGCATCAATTCTCAAAGAAGACACACTGATCCTTGATGTCTATGTACTAACACAGGGCATCAAAACACGTGAGACAAAACTGAAGGAATTCAAGGAGCAACAGACAAATCCACTGTCACAGGTGGGGACATCAACACACTCTACAAGAATGGACAGGTCCAGCGAGCAGGAAAGCATTAAGGACACAATTGAACTCAACGGCACCATCAATCAACTGGATATAACTGACATCTGTAGGTACTATAGTTAATTTTATGTGTCAACCTGACTGGGTGAAGAAGATGCCCAGACAGCTGGTAAAACATTATTTCTGTGTGTGTGTCTGTGAGGATACTTCTAGAGGGATTAGCATCTGATTTGGAGAACTGCATAAAGCAGAGGCCCTCCTGTAAGTGCACCCAGGGCCTGAACAAAACTGAGGAAGGGAGAATCTGCTGTTTGGACATCTATACTTCTGGCTCTTGGGCCTTCGGACTCAGACCAGGATTTATCTCCTACACCCTCCAATTCTCAGGCCTTTGGACAGGGACTAAACTGACCTACCAGTTCTCTTGGCTCTCTAGCTTGCCATCCATAATCTCAGGAGCCAATTCCTAAGAAACCTCTTCTTATGTCTGTCTGTCTGTCTGTCTCTCCCCCCACGCACATACACACACACGCGCCCTATTGGTTGTTTCTCTGGAGACCCTTAAGAGCTACTTCATCCCAACAATAGAAGTCACATTCTTAAGGTCACATGGAATATTCACCCAGATACACTACATTCTGGGCCCTATAAAACACCTTCACTAATTTAACAGAATAGAAATCACACAAAGTATGCTCTCAGACCACAACAGAATTAAACTAATACCAATTCTTCTCAAACCTTTCCAAAATATAGAAGGAAACACTTCCTAACTCATTCTATGAGACCAGCAAAGACACAAGAAAAGAAAGCTACAGACCAATATCCCCTATGAACACTGATGTGAAGAAAATACTTAACAAAATACTAGCAAACTGAATTCAGCAGTGTATTAAAGGAATTATACACCATGACTAAGTGGAATTTATTCCTGGCATGCAAGGAATGCATATGGTTCAACGTAATATGTCATATCAACAAAATAAAGGGAAAAACTACACGGTCACCTCAATTGATGTAGAAAAATCATTTGACAAAATTCAATGCCTTCATGACACAAACACTCAACAAAATAGGAACAGACAGAAACAACCTCAACATAATAAAAGCCATGTATGAAAAACCCACAGTGCACATCAAACTTGATGGTGAAACACTGAAAGCTTTTCCTCTAAGGTCAGACACAAGACAAGAATGCCCACTATCACCACTTCCATTCAATATGATCCTGGAAGTTCTAGCCAGAGCCATTAGACAGGATAAAGAAATAAAAGACATCCATTAGAAGTAAAATTATTTCTGTTTACAGGTGAGATGATCTCATATGTAGAAAATCCTAGAGACTCCACAAAAATTTTCTTTGTCAGATCTAATAAATAAACTCAGCAAAAATACCAGGATATAAAGTCAACACACAAAAATCAATTGCATTTCTGTACACTAACCTGAAAAGGAGATTACAAAAACAGTTCCATTTATAATAGCATCAAAAAGCATAATTACTTAGGAATTAACCAAGGAAGTGAAAGACTTGTCCAATGAAAACTATAAAACATTTCAGAAAGAAATTGAAGACACAGAATAGAGAGCCCAGAAATAAAGCCTTGTACATGTGGTCAAATTATTATTTTATTTTTTTGTTGGTCAAGTTATTATTTTTAAAAATTTATTTATTGTTTTTAGAGAAAGAAAAAGGAGGGGGAAAGACAGAGAGAGAGAGAGAGAGAGAAAGAAACATCAATTTGTTGTTCCACTTATGCATTCATTGGTTGATCCTTGTATGTGCCCTGACAGGGGATCAAACCCACAATCTCAGCATATGGGGACGATGCTCTAACCACTGAGTCCCTGACCAGGACTGGTCAGATGATTTTTGACCAGGGTTCCAAAACCATTCAATGGATAAAGGACAGTCTTTTCAACAAATGGTGCTGGGAAAACAGGAGATTCTTAGGTAAAACAATGAAGTGGGACCCTTACCTAACACTGTATACAAAAATGAACTAAAAAATGGATCTAAGACCTAAAGGTAACACCTAAAAAAATAAAACTCAGACAAAAACATAGGACACAGGACAAAAGCTTCATAACACTGAACTTGGCAATGATTCCTTGGATAAGACTACAAGGCACAGGTAACAAAAGAAAAAGACAAATTAGATTTCATGAAAAAGTTTTTTGACATCAAAAGGCACTATCCAGCCTGGCTAGTGTGACTCAGTGGATTGAGCATCTTCCAATGCACAAAGAGGTTGCTGGTTGATTCTTGCCCGGTAAGGGCACATGCCTGGGTTGCAGGCTCCATCCCCCCAGTAGGGGGCATCATCAACTGATGTTTTTCTCTCTCTTCGATGTTTCTATCTCTCTTTCCCTTTCCCTTCCTCTCTCTCCACAAAAAAATCAAAACATTTTTTTAAAAAAGGCACTATCCACAGAATAAAGAGGCAACTGACACAATGGGAAGAAAATATTTGCAAAATCATATTTCTGATAAGAAATTGATATCCAGAATACATAGAGAACTCCTAAAACTACCAGTAAACAACAACAAAACAAACAACCTGATTCAAAAATGGGCCAAGAACCTGAAATAGACAATCCCCAAAGAAGATATACAAATGGCCAAAAAGCACATGAAAAGATGCTCAACATCATTAATCATTAGAAAAATGCAAAACAAAATCACAATGAGATATCACCTCACACTCATTAGGATGGCTTATCAAAACAGGAAAGTAAGTGTTGACAAGGATGCAGAACTGGAATTGTGTGCACTAGAGATGGGAATGGAAAATGATACAGCCACTGAAAAACAGTATGATGGTTCCTCAAAAAATTAAATGTAGAATTCCAATATGATCCAGCAATTCCACTTCTAGGTATACACCCAAAAGAATAAAGCAGGGTCTGAAAGAGATATTTTGCACACCCAGGTTCACAGCAGCATCACTCACAATAGCTAAAACGTGGGAGCAACTCCAGTGTCCATGGATGGATGAAAGGATAAACAAAATGTGATCCATTCACACAAGGGAATATTAGCCTTAAAAAGGAAGGAAATCCTGCCATATGTGCCAACATGGATGAACCTTGAGGACATTATGCTGATAAAATAAGTCAGTCATAAAAAGACAAATATTGTATGATTCCACTTATATGAGGTACTTAGAGTCATCAAAATCACAGACAGAAATTAGACGGTGGCTGCGAGGGGCTGGGAGAGGGGAGAAGGACAAGTTATGGTTTCATAGATAAGAGTTTCAGATTTACAAAGAGCTGTGAGGATGGATGGTGGTGAAGGCTGCACAACAATGTGAATGTAAAAGCCATTGAAGTAAACACTTGAAAATGGTTAAGATGATAAATTTGTTATGTGTATTTTAACTCAATATAAAAAGAAAAAGAAAAAAATGAAATGAGCTATCACACCACAATAAGACAGAGAGGAACTTAGAAGACATATTGCTAAGTGAAAAAAGTCAACCTGAAAAAGCTCTAGATTCTAGTCCATAGTACCCATATAGTTCAGTTATATGACATTTGAGAAAAGGTACAACCATAGAAAGAGTAAAAAAATCTATGATTGCTCGGGTTGGAAGGGAGGGATAAATGGGTGGAATATAAGGATTTGGGGGCAATCTAACTATACTATATGATCCAATACTGGAATGGTGGATGCATAAGATTATGCATTTGTCACCTGGCAGGCATGGCTCAGTGATTGAGCATCAACCTATGAACCAGGAGGTTACAGTTCTATTCCTGGTCAGGGCACATGCCTGGGTTGTGGGCTCGATCCCCAGTGTGGGGCCTGCAGGAGACAGCTGATCAATGATTCTCTCATCATTGATGTTTCTCTCTCTCTGCTCCACTCCCTTCTTCTCTGAAATCAATATATATATATATGTGTGTATATATATATATATATATATGTGTATATATATATATATATATATATATATATATATGATTATGCATTTGTCAAAATTCAAGTACAAGGCAGTGAACCTTAATGTAAACTATGGACTAGTTAAAAACAATTTATCCATATTGGTTCACCACTTGTAATGAATGTGAACCCGGCCAATACACAACACAGGTGGTAAGGCAAGATGTGAATAGAGGAAACTGGGGGTAAAGGGCATGGGAATGTTCTCTGCACTGTTTGCTGAATTTTTCTGGAAATATAAAATTTTCCTATGAAAACAATCTATTAATTATAAAATAACTAGAGGCCCGATGCACGAAATTCGTGAAAGAGTAGGCCTTCCTTCCCCTGGCTACCGGCTTCCCTCTGGCACCCAGGACCCGGGCTTCCCTCTCAGCCTTGGCTTCATCTGGTCTAATTAGCATATTACTTTTATTATTATAGATAAGCAGGAAGTAGAGAATAAGTAGAAATATAGATGAAATAAGAATATACAATATTGATAAATGTTGAAACTTGGGGATAGGTTAATGTGTTTTACTTTTCTGTTTAAGATTTTCTACAATAAAGTTTTAAAAACTCCAAATTAAAAAATTATATAAATAAAATAAGAGAAATGAACAGGCTTTTTTTTAATCCTCACCCGAGGATATTTTTTCTACTGGTTTATAGAGAGTGGAAGGGAGAGAGGGGGGAGAAGGAGAAAGAGAGAGAAAGAAAAAAAACCACAAACATTCATGTGAGAGACACATTGATTGGTTGCCTCCCATACAAGCCTCGACTGGGGCTGGGGATCGAATCTGCAATCCAGGTATTTGCCCTTGACCGGGATTTGAACCAGTGACCCTTTGGTGGGAGGGCCAATGCTCAACCCAGTGGCCGGCAAACTGCGGCTCACAAGCCACATGCAGCTCGCGAGCTGCGGTTTGCCGCTCTGTTGACCTAGAGAATCTCGATTCCAATAATTACAGGCTGTTGTTGTTCCTTGTGATTAAGCCCCTATCCCAGTGGTCGGCAAACTCATTAGTTAACAGAACGGCAAACCGCGGCTCGCGAGCCGCATGTGGCTCGCAGGCCGCAGTTTGCCGACCACTGCTCTAACCAGTGATCCCACCAGTCAGGGCACAGGTAGGGAAGTGACAAAGAAATACTGGTAGGGAAATATGTTCACCCTCACTGGTTCAGAAATGCCAACGCACCCTGATACAACTGTTTCAGGTTTTAAAATGCTGTAACCTGGAGTTAGAACAGATTTAAGGACAGATCACCACATCCTGTGAGAAGAACAATAAGCACCAGCTTTCCAGAGGGTAAGTGGGACCAACCCCTAAATCCTATAACCCATGGCCCACTGGCCTAACTGCTCTGTCCAAAAATAAAGGTTTGGCTAAAGATAATGGACTGAATAAACACAGGGATAGCCCCTTCAATATGAAACCTATACACAATGATCAAAAGACTCCCTCATTGATGAACAAATTCTTTTTTTTGCTGTTAATCCTCACCGGAGGATATTTTTATATTACTTTTAGATAGAGTGGAAGGAAGGGAGAGAAGGAGAGAGATTGATTAGTTTCCTCCCGCATGCTCCCTGGACCAGGCAAGGGAACAAATCTGGAACCCAGGTATGTGCCCTTCACCGGGAATCGAACCTAAGACCCTTCGGTTTGAGGGCCGACACTCTAACCATTTAGCAACACCGGCCAGGGTGATGAACAAATTCCTAATAGCACTGGAAACCTCCGAGAGAGCAGACATTTTGAGGAAGACAAAGAGAGACAGCAGATGGTGACCACAGATCCAGCCGGAGCTTGGGCAGGCCTTGGAGACCAAGCCGCTCACCTTCTCTCCCTCCCACTCTTGCCACTGCTGCTGAAATCCTGCATCCTCCCCTCCACTCCAGCCAGCGCCCATCCTCGTACCCTAGGGAACACAGCAGAAGCTCAGACAGGCTCTTATGCTCCGTACAGCCTCTGTCTCCTTGCTCTCCACCCCTCCCCAGGCCCTGGAGCCCAGCCCAGCACTGCCTCAGGGCCCAGCATGCTCCTCCCTGGCCTCTTCATCCTGGCCCTCACTCCCCTCAGCAAAGACACCTGCTGGATTGTCTCCACACATAAAACCCCATTGAAACCATGCTCCCTTCCGGCAACTATCCACTTTTGCAACTCCCCTTCATGGCTAAACCTCTTAAAATGCCTTATTGCTGCCCCTCACTCCCACCCAGCTCCATTCTTGCCACTCCAAGGAGACTGTGGTCACCAGTGACCCCATGTGGCTGAGTTCGGCCATCTTTCCTCCATTTTTCCTCCAATCAGAGCTTTATCCAACCCAGCCAAGCACCCCTGCTGTCTGAATGCCCTTATCCTCTCTGGCTAGCATGACTCCGAGCACCCCATGGCCCCATGGTCCTCCCTTCTCATCTCCCTTCCTGGATCCTCTTCAGCTGCACCTCTATAAACATAGCCTGCTCCTGGGCTAGACCTGAGCCCCTTCTCTAGCTACACAGTTTCTCCAGGTAACCTCATTCAATTCCATGGCTTTAAACACCTCTGACCTCATCCGACACAGCAGACACACACATACACTGTGGACACACATACAAAACTGGCACCAGCACCTAATACCTCATACTCAATCATACTCATACTAAGTATCCATATTCAATTCCTCTCAAAAATTTACTGTCGTATGAGTTCCAAAAATATCATGAAATGTCTCTAAAAAGAACAAAAAAAACCTGGATACAATAAATAGTGGTAAATAAAATAACCAATAAAATGTATACTTACAACTAACTATGGTTGTTTGGAGGGGAAAATGAGAATATAGAACCAAGACCACAGAGGGTCTGGCCCTGGGGAGCAGAAAGTAAGGAGCTAGGAGAGTAGAACACAGGGACTGATCAATTCAAAGCAGTTACTGAAAGATAGGCTTCAATGGTTGTTTTTAAAAGCTGAAAGATATCCACTAGAAGAACAGGGAAGAAAACAAGAAAGCTTACCAAATTAAAAAATAAAACAGAAGATCAGGCCTAAATTTCAACTTACCAATAATCACAATTGTAAATGGGTTAAATTCTCCATAAAAAGACAAAAGCTCTCAGACTTAGTTAAATTTAACTGTAAAATAAAGGGAGCCCTGGCCGGTGTGCTCAGTGGTTGGAGCGTTGTCCTGTGCATCAGAAGATGTCAAATTTGATTCCTGGTCAGGACACATGCCCAGGTTGCGGGTTCAGTCTCTGGTTAGGACGCATGCAGGAGGCAATTGATCAATGTTATTCTCTCTCTCTCTCCCTAAATCACCCTTCCTTTCTCTCTCTAAAACATTTTTCTTTAATTAAAAAAGGATATAAAAGGGTTGAAAATAAGGAGATAAAGAAGACTTTAAATGGGACAAAAGGGGATTTCCTGTAAGAATCAGAGACACATATCTCTAACAACATTATCTCCAAATAAAAAGCAAAATTAGGCTGAGAAGGAAACAGACCTGTTGACTATTACAAATAAGCTAGATTCTTCAGGAGAACAAAGTAACTGATGGAAAGGATACATTCTTCTCAAACCACAATGAAACACAAAAACAGACTGGATTAAGCCACACTGAAATCTCAAGATTCCAAAAAACAGATCTCATTAAGCGACTATATAACTGGAACTTAAAGCAATAAAATTTAAGCATAATTACAAATAAATTAGCTCCCCTCCTCCAATCTATCCACTTGAAAAACTGTAAACTTCCTGGGTTAAAAAGGGTATCAAGAATGAAGTTAGAAACGATTTAGAAATGAGTAGCAATGAGAGCAACATGAGGCAAATCCACACTGAGAGGCCAAAGGGACCAAAGAAGGGCTTAGCCTCAGCTGGAGGTATCAGGAAATATACATGTACAAGAATAAACTCAGTCCTCAGTCCAGGAGCCAGAACCACCACAAAATGAAACTGAAGACAAAATGAAACTGAAGAAAGTAGAAAAAAAGTGAGGATTAATGAGGCAGAAACAACAAGGCAGATGTGATCAATGGAGTTGAGGGCTGGCTGTTTGAAAAGACCTACTGACAAACTTTGGGACATCTGACCAAGATCAACAGAAAAAGTAACCAAAAAGCAACATTGAGAAACAATAAAAAACAGCTTAAAAATGACAAGAGAATACACAAGACATCATGGTCCTCACATGAGCTGCTCCTCCCCCAGGTGCATTTAGAAACACAAAGGACAGGTTTTAGTTTTTGCTTCTGTTTTTTGTTTTGATAGTGGTTGATGTCCTGGGGGTCCAGGAAGTTCTGAACAGCCTGTCACACAAGAATCTCCTGAAGTGTTAATTACATCTCTGAAGACAAACTGATCCAAATTAAATGAACAATGTGGCAGGATGTTTTCATGTATCTATAATAGGCAAAAGATCCTATCTCCAATATGTGAAAAATAGCCACAAACCAACTTTTATATATACTAAACAGTAAACTAGAGGGGAAAACAGAAACATAGCCAATACACATATAAAAAATACACTCAACCTATTTGTATAGGTACCAAGATATGTAGGATAAAGCATAGAAAGTAATCCAAAAGATCATACAACAAATTTTAACAGCAATAGGGATAAAAGCTGGGAGGTGGGGGAGAAGGAATTTTCACCATTTCTTAGCCTGTATTTTTCTGTAGTGTTTTAATTTCTACAGAAGACAATGTATTCTACTTGAAGAGATGTTTAAAATGTCATTATTAGTGTTCAAAACTATTTAACCTTAAGGATATTCACGGAAACGTGAATGGAAAGAACCTCTCTAGTAAGTTTTCTACATCTATTTGATTTTACATTTAGATCCTAATCCATTTGCAATTTGTGTGAGGTACGCCTTAGATGTTCACATTATCCCAGGCAAGGGGAAAACCAGGTGTTGGAACCCCCCTTCACTGAGTAGCTGACCTCACAACTAGAGGCCTCCCAGCTGCTAGAGATAAGCTTTCCCACCTGAGCCCCTGTCTACCGGGTCCAACTACTACCAGAGCCTCATCGGAGCAAGACCCACTAAGGGATAGGCAGTGGGAGCCTGAGGTGGGTACTGACCGCGGCCTGGTGCTGGCAGGCTGCTCAGGCTCAGCATGCTTCCTCTCTGCAGTTTGTCCAGCTTCTCCTGCAGTTTGCGCACCAGGCTGTCGGAGCGGCTGACACGCTGGCGTAGGCTCCTGAGCTCACCGTTCTTCTTTTCCACCTGCTTCCAAAGGCAGCAAGCCCGGCTCCGGTTCTGCCGCGCAGAGAAGCAGTAGGAGTGCAGCGAGTCGATGAGCTTGCAGGCACCCGAAGCTGACAGAATAACCTCGTTGATGGACATGGGGCTGGCGTCGCTGTGCTCGCTCTGCACAGCCTCAGTGGCTGGCTTTGGGGTGACGTCTGTCGGAGGGGCAGAGGGACTTTGGGAGGACTTCTGTGGTGTTGCAGTCAGAGATGAACTTGGGGGGCTCTGCCCCAAGCTGGTCCCACTGCAGCCAGGCTCCGTGTCTCTCTTCGGCCTCTTCCGGTCCACAGGCTCCCGGGGGACATATGGCCTCTCTCGGGTGTGCCTGGAGGAGAAACTATAAGAGTGAAGTGAGCCAATGAATTTGCAGGCCCCAGATCCTGGGGGGGTAAAGTCATCCATGGAGATGCCACTCTTATCCACCAGGTCCTTGTCGGGGGTGATGCTGCTCTCATCAACAGCATCGCATGCAGGCCCATTTGCTTCGGCCTGGCTGCCGGAGGCTTTCGTGGCCAGAGCATCAGCTGGGGGTCCCTGTGTAGCCTGCTCCTGACTGGTGGCTTCACTCTTCAGAGAAGACCGCTTCAACTTGCGGGACTCTGGCTTAACTATCAGGTTCTCACTTGAGTGCGATGGTGAACCTGCATCTCCTTTCCCATCAGCTTCACTTGCACGTCCCCTCAGGGCCCCCGAGGCCTTTTTGGTGTCCTTTCTCCTGCTGCGGCCATGGCCTCCAGACCCCCTCTTCTTCTCAGTCAGGTGGAAGATGGAGGGCACGGCTGTGGGCTTGAGCAGGCGGTGCTGATCCTCCAGCCTTTTGGAGAAGCTGTCTTTGGTGAAATGCTCACTACAGAGGAAAGAATACTTAGTAGGGGTCCAGTTGTCCCTCTGAACAGCTTTTAACCACTGGATCAGACGCTTTGAATCCTTCAGGGGGAATCTACAGGAAAAATGGCAAAGGAATTAGAAACATCCACCTAAAATGATCAACTATAAAAGCAAAACAAGTATTTTTGAAAACACACAAACCTATATGAACTATACTTAAGGAACACATTCTACTTACACATTACTACTGGAATGGGAAGATGGAAGACCCATTGTTTACTGTGAAGGAGCATACAGTTGCAGGGCAGATAGGAATGAAGGCAGATAACTCCTACCAGAATGTTAGGAGAAGCATAGGATAGCATACAGACAACAGGAAAAGCTCCGGGAAGCCCTGGAAATAATTCCTAGAAAGTCATGGCTCAGCAGCCCTGCCAGTGTGCCTGGGATGCAGGACTTTGGGTGCTAAAAGTGGGATGGTTGGTCATCCACTTAGAAGCCAGACCAGTTGTGGGCCAGCAGAGATGAGAGCCAGAGACCAGCAGAACATCCCAGAAGCCCAGTACTGATTTAAGCAGCTGAGGATGGGAGATTAGCTCTCAGAGAACATCAGACTCAAAGATGTAGTTCTGTGTTCCTACTACACTCCCATCCCTAGAAGATGCTGAATAAGACACTGAATGACCACTTCTCATCAAGACAAGATCTACTTAGAAAACTCTGGCCAAAATGTGCACATGAGGCCATTTGCTCCCTCTAAGGTCATGTAACACACCTGAGGCCACTGTGGATAAGGACAGGGTGGAATCTCAAACTTCAAGAAATTCTCCTCAACATGACCTCCTAAACTTCCCAAAGATCCTCAATTCCCATGCCCTTTGCCCCCACACCACATTAGACTATCATGAATACCAAGGGCAGCCTTCTCTGCAAGGACTTTGTCTCATTTTCAAAATGGTAACAAAACTTTTGGGACCAGAGACTCCGAAGGAAACTGAGGAAAGCATGGTGGCTGCTCTAAATAATCCAACATTACTTTTGATAAATTGTAACCATTTAAAATTTAGTACACCACAGCAAGCTTTCAGTTACTATAAGTAACAAGTGTCACTCCGCTTTAAAAATTAAATACTAATGTCCTGCAGCATACAACATGTATACCCCTTCAGCTCACTGTGTGGGGCCTACTGTGCCTACATGGGCTTCAGAGGCCTCCTGAAGGGAAGAAGGCGAGACCCTTGCCCGGCAGAGCCCACAACAGGGGCCCAGGGCCGACAGCCCCTTGCAGCCTCCGGGGGAAGCCGGCAGGGAAGTGCCACCCACTCCAGGACAGGAGGCTGTCAGGCGCCTCCAGGGACTCACCTTACCGCTGGGGCACAGCTACCTTTCTGTACCCAGGACTGGGGACCCTTCCAGCAACAGAGCGCCTGGAGCGCGTGTTAATACACGAGGTATAAGACGCATTTGCTTCGCCACATTCCTGATGGCAGAGATCAAGGCAGCCTCCCCCGCGATAAAATAGGGACAAGTCACAGCCAATGGAGAGGACAACTGACCTAAGGAAGAGGTTGCCAGAACACACTGCTTCTGGAAACCGGCGGCGCCAACTCGAATCAATGGAGCGCGGCGGCCGCAGGGGTGGGGGCAAGGGAGGTGAGGCCGCGAGTGGTCGCCAGGTGGTCGTGGGATGGCCTTCAAGTGGCCTTAGGGTGCGCGAAGGATGGGCGCCGCTGGCCGCGGGGTGGTTCCCGGAGGGCGCTGGTGGCCGCGGGATGGGCGCCGCTGGCCGCGGTGCCCGGCCCAGAGACGGCGGCCCCGGCCAAGGTCACACAGCGCCCGGCGCTGACTCACTCGCAGGAGCGGCCCCAAGGCCTGGCGCGGAAAGTGCCCCTCGCGCCGGGCCTCACGGCCTCAGTTTCCCCGGTGCCGAGCCGGGCCCGGCGGGGGCGTGGTCAAGCCCAGCGGACGGTGGGCCGGGCCCGGTTACCTGTGGAAGGAGACGGCGCGCTTCTCCCCTTTGCCCTGCCGGTTGGAGCAGTTCGCGGCCGCGCAGCAGATCACCATCTCGGGCCTCGGGCCGCCGCGCCGCCACTAGGCTCCGGCCCTCGCCTCGTCGCGCCGAGCCCGGAGCGGGACCGCCCCGAGGGGAGGCGCGCGGCGACACGGCTGCGGGACGTGGGAGCCAGCCCCCGCGGCGCCGTACGGCAAGATGGCGGCGCCCACCTCCCCGCCGCCCGCTGTCGGCACGCCCAGGATCTCAGGCACCCAGAGTCTCAAGCACCCAAAGTGGCTCTGCCCGCGTTTCGAGGCTTTGGGGGTGAGCAGGGGCACCCGGGACGGCGGTCCGTACAGCGACATGGCGCGCCGACCCGTCCGTACGGCAAGATGGCCGCGCCTGCGGGTGCGGGCGCACGGCAGGCTGACAAGCTCGCCCCGAGGCTTATCTGCCCACCTGCGCCTGCTTCCACCGCCCCGGTGGGTCGTTGCTGGGCTCCTCGGAGAGCGCGCCGAAAGCCGTCGGGGTGCGGAGCGCACGAGTAGGACCCTTCGTGCCGGACTCCTCCGTACGTCAAGATGGCAACTGGCGCACATCCGCGCGCACTTCCGGCCCCGCCCGCGCCCCGGATTGGCCCTGGCGGCGGCCCGTCGCGTCGCGCTGCGGGCCCGTAGGACCGACGCGGTGTTAGTCGGCGGCCGGAGAAGGAAGATGGACGCAGGTAAGAACCTGCTGGGGCGTTGGGGACCCGCGGACGGCGCTCTCCTGGCCCCTCGGCTGTTGGGGAGTCTCTCGGCGCGGCCTGGGCGTGCGGAGGCGGGTGGGCGGGGTGCGGCCCCGGGAGGAGCGGGCGGGGCGTCGTCTGTGGGGAGGCCGGCTCGGATCTGACAGTCCCGTGTTTGCGGGTCTCGGCGCTTCTCCAGTCTGCCTGCAGCACCCGGGTGACCGGCCTGGCAGGCCCTGGGCCGGGTCGGACGAAAAGGGGCAGTGCGGCGCCCGGGGCGGGAGGGAGGGGTCGGGCATCGCTAGGGGCTCGGGCGGTGTTAGGTCCCGAAGCGGCGGTCGTGGGAAGCTATTGCCTCTGCCCCGCCAGGAGTTACGAAGTGGAGACTGTTTAACTTCTGTAAAGTTATGTTGGTGGGCTGGAGGCAAGAAACATGCTCAACACTCACAGCACGGGCACCTTGTTTGGGTTTTTAATTTTTAAAGTAACCAATAGATTACTTTTTCAAACTGAAGCCATCTTTTATATCATAACTTTTTGGGGTCCTAATGCAAAGTGGGGTGGAAGGGTGTCTGTACACACGCCTAGCCCACTGTGCTTCTGCAGCTTAAATTTTGCTGGCAAGACATTTTGTGTCTTTGTCCAGGAGCCTTGAAAGCATTTTTACCTGGACGCTCGTTTTCATTCCACAGTTTTAATTCTTTCACTTCTGTAGGGAGTGCCACCTCTCACCCCCAATAAAGGAAGACTTTCATCTGGGTTAATTCTATCCCATTGTCTGCTTCGTTTTTCTTTTCCTGGCAGCTATAACATATGTTACCTGAAATGTGAAAATCATCATGTTAAAGTTGGGAGTAGCCATCCTGGCCGGGTGTATCAAGTGGTTGGAGCATTGTCCCATATACAAAAAATAAAAAATAAAAAAAAATCCCCCATTAGGGCAAGTGCAGGGGAGGGAGGGCAAGTGGTCAGTGTTTCTCTCTCACATCAATGTTTCTCTCTCCCTCCCTTCCCTCTCTGAAATCAATAAACATATCCTCTAGTGAGGATTTTTTTTTAAAGTTATAAAGTTAGGAGTAGCCACGTGATAATAACCTAATGAGATACTCAAGGCTGCTTCAAAGCAGGAAGAGTGTTTGCCTTTGAAGGCCTGTGTTGATGGTGATAAAAACGTATGTGACGGTTGTAGGGTGTGGTGGGGAGTTTTCTTCTGACCTGACGCTTACATTCTTTTAGGGGTGATTAATGGCCCACCTTCCCCTGATCCCTCTGTCCTTACAGAGTCTGCCTTCCTTGATCAAGTGTTCTGAGATTCCTACTTTTTTTCACAGTCATACATTCAATAAACCACATTTATTATTGTGCAGAAGGTTTGTGTTGGGCATTGTTCTAGACCCTGGGATTAGAGAAGTGAATAAAATAGATGATAACCATGCTCTCCTCACATTCCAGACGTGACACCAGTGGCATGGGTCATGTGGAAGAGTGATGTGGGCCAAGCAGGGGGGTTGGAGTTGGAGCCAGGATGGCCAGGGAAGGTCTCACTGCAGAGGTAAGTTTGACCAAGACCCAGAAGCAGTGGAGAAGGAAGGGCAGGGCAGCACGTAGGCCAGTGTGTTCAGGGTACAGTGAGTGGGCTAAGACAGTGGTTGGCAAACTCATTAGGCAACAGAGCGGCAAACTCGTGAGCCGCAGTTTGCCGACCACTGAGCAAGAGAAGCAGAAGCTGGAGGCAGAGCGGTGACTTGGGCTCAGGCATGGGACCTCGCTAGGTCATGGTGAGGACTTGGGCATATGCTTATTCTGAAGGATATGGTGACACTCTGGAAGGTTTGAGAGGAGTAACCAGACTGGAGCAGACTCACTCTGGCTGCTCTGTTGAGACTATGCTGCAGAGAGACAGAGCAGCCACAGGAGACCAGTTAGGAGGCTCTTTCAGTAAATCAGGCGAGAGGCCTGGGAGTCTGGGTCTGGGTCAGGGTCAGGAGAGGAGGCTGAATTTTGGTGTATTGAAGGTTGAAATGATAGGGCTATGTACAGATAGGCAGTAGTGAGGGGTGGAGATGGAGAGGAAGGAGTTAAGATGGTGACGCAGTGTATGTATGGCCTGAGCTCAGAAGCTAGATGGGGAACACTTGGGGATATCCTGCCTGGTGGGGAACTCTTGGGAGTCAGTTTTGTACATGTTGACATGTACATGGGATACCATCAGACATTTATTTTGTGATGTCTGGGGAACACTGGGTCCATGGGCCTGGAGCTGAGGGAGCAGACCTGTTCTAGAGGTACACGTGTGTAGAAGGCCACTTTGAGTGAGGTCACTGAGGGTTTGAGTGTGGGAGAAAAGGAAGAGCCAGGGAGGGGACGGCCGAGGGCTGAGGGTGCTTAGAGGTCCAGAAGGTACCAGGCTGACTGTCTTCTTCACTGAACCTCCAGCACTGACCATCAAAACACACTCCTGGTTCAGGCAACTGCCAGACCCAGCGTTTAAATGGCCACACTGGCCTGGCTGGTGTGGCTCAGTGGTTGAGTGTTAACCCAGGAGCTAGGAGGTCACAGTTTGATTCCTGGTCAGGGCACATGCCAGGGTTGCGGGCTCCATCCCCAATAGGGGTTGTGCAGGAGGAAGCTGATCATTGATTCTTATCATTGATGTTTCCATCTCTCTCTCTTCCTTCCTCTCTCTGAAATCAGTTTAAAAAAACAAAAACATAAATGGCTGCACTGTCTGTTCTATGAAGACAGAGCAGTGTCTTATACTTGCATCTCCAGGGCTTTATATTGTGTCTGGCATGTACATGACTGGTAATTGAAGAAGAACAACTTGAATTAATAACTTGCACTTTCCTGTGCTTTAAGAATTTCAGTTGTAGAGCTTGTGTATAGTACAGATCCAGTCTGTTGGTATAAGGTGTCTGTGAGTGAGAGGGCTGCTCACGGCAGGGCAGTGAGGTTAATGTGGACATTCTGTCCCCTGTGTTCACTGAAGCAATGCTTTCCAGTTTTCTGGTGGTAATAAGTTCCCAGTTCTGTCCCATCCCTTCCCTTCCCTCCATCCTTCCTCCCTCCCTCCCTTCATCATTTCATTCAGAACTGAACCACCAGCATCTTCATAGAAAGTATTTGGGATTAAGAAGAAAAAAACTACTTGCAAACATATTTTCTTAAATTTTTTTAAAGGAAGGGGAGACCTCTTCACTTGATTTTGAATCTTTCAGAATACAGCAGTATTTTGGGGAACTGTTGAAACATGATAAGCTGTCAAAGAAATCTAATGGTGAAATGTTTTGTGGTTTTCCCTGATTGAATCTGAATATGATTGATGCTAAGTGCAGAGAAGTTAGTTATATTCCTTGAGCACAATTTCCTATTTTTCTATCAGATTAATAATATTAAATTGAAACTTTTTTTCATGGAATTACCATGCTATTAAAGGGCTTTTTGCATCCTGTTCCGGGTGTGCTCAGGGATATCCCAGGGAAGTTGTGGAAAATCAGGCGTCTGGGACCCAGGTGACCACCTGGGGAAAGTAATTCTCAAAGGGCCTCTTTCATAAGGTGGACGATGCCTCTCCATCTGGCTTTTCCTGTGTGCCATCTTATTTCAAATTAAAGTCAAAATGGGGAAGTCTGGAGACTGGCTTTTCTTTTCGAGGTGGGAGTCCTTTTAACTTGGGAGGTATGGGACTGCTTCATAAATAATATGACATTGTGTAGAAAGACAGGTGACATTATAATGCCGCTGAGAACTGAGATGAGGGGGCCATCTCAGGGAGGCAGGTGGCTGCTGGCCTGTCTGAGAGCAGAGTCATCATGAGTCCTGAAATAATACAATAGAAATGGAGGTGCTCAAAACCATTGCTGGGTGCTGTGCACCCGTCTCTGTTGTCCCCACTGAGTTGACGGCTTTGTCTCATTTCATGGTCAAGGAGACTGAGGCAAGTGTCCCGTAGCCAGCAAGTGGTCTGGTCTCTCCAAAAAAACAAATCTTTAGCCCTAGCGGGTTTGACTCAGTGGATAGAGTGTCAGCCTGTGGACTGAAGGGTCCCGAGTTAGATTCCGGTCAAGGGCACATGCCTGGGTTGCAGGCTCAAACCCCAGTAGGGGGCATGCAGGAAGCAGTGAATCAATGATTCTCTTTCATCATTGATGTTTCTATCTCTCCCTTCCTCTCTGAAATCAATAAAAATGTATTCAAAACCAAAACAAAAACAAAACAAATATTCATATAAATTAGGAAGTTGAGCATTAGAAGTAAATGTTACTTAGAAAATTTCTCCTTTCTGCATTAGAAAGTCTGATTCAGAAGGTCCAGGAGCTTGGGGGTCTAGGTGCCTCTTTTGTGCAGAGTGCCTGACCTGTGGCATTTCAGGTGTCAGGCAGAACAGGCTAGTCCTATCTTCCAGTGCAAAGTGAGACAGTCAGAGCCACCATCAACACCAGTTAAGACTTTCTGGTGGCTGCTCAAGGATGAGAAGTGCTTCACTTGCTTTTCTGGGTGAAATTGCTGCAGGTCCTGGGGCTCTTCACACTCATTTTCCAGGGTGAAAGCTTGCAAATATTGGAACGAGCTTGTGCAACGAGCTTGTGCAGTGGCACAGACAGCTGGCTTCCTCCTGTCCTTCTGTGTGAGGATGGTGTATTATCTGGATTCAGTGGTAATGAAGTAATTCACATGTTCGGTGGGTTTCCTGTTTACATTGTATGAGGTGTGGCAGCTCAGTTTGGTCACAGGCTGTCATCTTTGTCTCATTTATTTCAGGGAGTCCCAGAAGGCCCACGTGGAGACGTGCTTACTTTGCCCAGCACAGGTCACAGCTTTTCACTCTTACTAACTTGTTTTTCCTCACACGAGCCTTAAGGAAAACTTAGCTGTTCCCATTTTACCAGGGAGAACACCCAACTGAGGCACAGGAAGGTCACTGACTTGTAGGGGTGACGAGACTGGTTAAGGTGTCCATGCTTCTGTCTGCACTGGGGGACCATGTTCCGCAGGTTTTGTCCTGATGGTCCCCGTCGTGAGGAAGGTACATGCAGCGAGACACATGAATGTCTAACTCTAGAGGCAGATGTGACACACATGTTCAGTTGGGATGGGGGGGGCAGAGGCCTGGGTGTTTGCATAGACAGGAAGAGCAGTGAAGTGCAAGGGTACAGGGATGGGACCCTCTTTAGGGACCCCATAGATATAGGTGCTGTTGCTGAGTGGCTCCTGCTTAGCTGGTGGGAGCTGGGGTTGCCTCCTGGTAGTTTATTTCCTGCAAGGTCTTGGCTCTTCACTGGCATTTGGCAGTAAAGAATGTGAGGCTACACAACCCATAATTTTCTTAGTTATGGTAGGAAACTTGGTGGATGTGTTTTAATAAAAAACCTCTCAGTACCCTCCCTCTGAAGTTGGCTTCATTGCCTATAAAGTTGCTCATAAACCTAAAGAAATGTGCCTGCTTTGCATTTTGCTACTACAGTGATGAAACTCCTCAACTTTAGAGCTGTGCCAGGCCTTGTCACCCCCCTTTCAGAATGAGCCTTTCCCTTCCTTATCACTTTCTTCATCTGGGAAGCTAGGTATCTGAGGAGTGTCTCAGTGTCTAGAATGATACTACAGACTCAGCAATAGTTATCATAGTCCTTGCACATGTGCCACCATCACAGTAGAGCTACTTGCCCGAAGTTTAGCGCTCGCCAGCATTTTAGGAGATGCAAGCATCTTTAGTTCACAGCTGCTGCCCTGGGAGGCCTCAAACATCAGTAGAATGTTCCACCTCCAATAGGATGAGAATTACAGTCTATGGAAATCAGACAGGTGCCTTGGCATTCTTTTTCCTTGAGAGTAAACTGGCTTTGAGTGTACATACCGGTAAAAGCCTGGAGGTCACAGAAGACAGTGATTGCTAAAGATACAGAGGTGGGTTAGAGAGCAGAGACATGATGTTTCCAGCTCCTTGAGAAGATAGACTTTTCATTAATCCCAACTCAATTTTTATAATTACATACAGAAACAAGTAATCTTATGCAAACAAAGGAGAAATAAACTTGACATTACATTATGCATTCCCATTACTAAGCAGCCTGGTTGACATTGACTGGGCGCATGGCCACTGGAGATATGTGAGAGCGGAGGAATGAGGCCCCAGCACCTATCGTCGCACTGTGGCCCTCGGGGCAGCAGGGTTGGCTCTGAAAGCACAGGATTCCTGGAACTCTGAAAAGACAGAACTGGGTCTGGGTTTGTGACAGCCTGAGAATTCTATTTTTATTTTTTTTTTAATCCTCAACCACGGATATTTTTCCACTGATTTTTAGAGAGAGTGGAATAGAGAGGGAAAGACAGAGAGAAATGTCAATGTGAGAGAAATACATCAATTGGTTGCCTCCTGCACAAGCCCTGACCAGGGCCAGGGCCAGGGCCAGGGCGGAGCCTGCAACCTAAGTACCTACCCTTGACCAGAATCAAACCCAGGACCCTTCGGTCTGCAGGCCAACGCTCTATCTGCTGAGCCAAACTGGCTAGGGCCTGAGAACTCTTTTTTTAAAATTTATTTTATTTCTTTATCGATTAAGGTATTACATATGTGTCCTCATCCCTCCATTAGCCCCCTTTCCCCCCACTCATGCCCTCACCCCCCTGGTGTTCATGTCCATTGGTTAGGCTTATATTCATGCATACAAGTCCTTTGGTTGATCTCTCCTCCTTTTGCCCACCCTCCCCTACCTTCCCTCTGAGGTCTGGCAGTCTGCTTCTCTGCCCCTGTTCATCAGTTTATGTTGTTCATTATATTCCACAAAAGAGTGAGATCATGTGGTATTTGTGTTCTCTGACTGGCTTATTTCACTTAGCATAATGCTCTCCATCTCCATCCATGCTGTTGCAAGTGGTAAGAACTCCTTTTTTCCTGCAGCATAGTATTCCATTGTGTAGATGTTCCAGTTTTTTAATCCACTCATCTGCTGATGGGCACTTAGGCTGTTTCCACATCTTAGCTATGGTGAATTGGTGCTGCTATGAACATAGGGGTGCATATATCCTTTCTGATTGGTGTTTCTAGTTTCTTGGGATATATTCCTAGAAGTGGGATCACTGGGTCAAATGGGAGTTCCATTTTTAGTTTTTTGAGGAAACTCCATACTGTTCTCCACAGTGGCTGCACCAGTCTGCATTCCCACCAGCAGTGCACAAGGGTTCCTTTTTTCTCCACATCCTTGCCAACACTTGTAGTTTGTTGATTTGTTGATGATTGCCATTCTCACGAGTGTTAGATGATACTGCATTGTCGTTTTGATTTGCATCTCTCGGATAATTAGTGACTTTGAGCATGTTTTCATATGTCTCTTAGCCTTCCTTCTGTCCTCCTTCAAAAAGTGTCATTTTTTTAATTGGATTGTTTATCTTCCTTTTGTTAAGTTGTAGGAGTTCCCTGTAAATGTTGGAGATTAAACCCTTATTGGTGATGTCATTGGCAAATATGTTCTCCCATGCGGTGGGCTTTCTTGTTGTTTTGTTGATGGTTTCTTTTGCTGTGCAAAAGCTTTTTATTATGATGTAGTCCCATTTGTTTATTTTCTCTTTAGTTTCCATTGCCCTAGGAGCAGTATCAGTGAAGAAGTTCCTTTGGCATATGTCCGAGATTTTTCTGCCTGTGGATTCCTCTAGTATTTTTATGGTTTCCTGTCTTATGTTTAAGTCCTTTATCCATTTTGAGTTTATTTTTGTGTATGGTGTAAGTTGGTGGTCTAGTTTCATTTTTATGCATGTATCTGTCCAATTTTCCCCAACACCATTTGTTGAAGAAACTATCTTGACTCCATTTTATGTTCATGCCTCCTTTGTCAAATATTAATTGGGCAGAGTGGTTTGGGTCAATTTCTGGGTTCTCTATTCTATTCCATTGATCTATCTATATGTCTTTTCTTGTGCCAGTACCAGGCTGTTTTGAGAACAGAGGCTTTGTAATACAGCTTGATATCTGGTATTGAGATCCCACCTACTTTGTTCTTCTTTCTCAGGATTGCTGCAGCTATTCGGGATCTTTTTTTATTCCAGATGAATTTTTGGAAAGTTCGTTGTAGGTCTGTGAAATATGCCGTTGGTATTTTAATGGGGATTACATTGAATCTGTAGATTGCTTTGGGTAGTATGGACATTTTGATGATGTTGATTCTACCAACCCATGAACACGGTACGTTCTTCCATATATTTATGTCTTCCTCTATCTCTTTTTTCAGTGTCCTGTAGTTTTTCACATATAGGTCTTTTACCTCCTTAGTTAAGTTTATTCCTAGGTATCTTAATTTTCTTTGGTGCGATGGTAAATGGGATTGCTTTTTTAGTCTCTCTTTCTGTAAGTTCACTATTGGTGTGAAGAAATGCCATAGATTTTTTGGCATTAATTTTGTATCCTGCTACATTGCCCTGAGAACTCCTTATGTCACGCACACTAGCCTTCTGTGGCTATGGATCTGATGGCTCAGTGCGCTGCTTTCCTGGCCCTGTGATGAGGACTTAGCTGCTCATCAGTTTAGGTTCTGGTGTAGCAAAGTGCTTGCCTTTGAGCCTGCAGTTCCTTTTTTATTATTATTATTGATTTCAGAGAGAGGAAGGGAGGGAAACATCAATGATGAGAGAGAATCATCCCACATGCCCCCTACTGGGGATCGAGCCCATAACCCGGGCATGTGCCCTGACTGGGAATCGAACCGTGACCTCCTGGTTCATAGGTCAGGGCTCAACTACTGAGCCACACTGGCTGGGCAAGCTTGCAGTTCTTGTTTCTGTTGGCACTGCCGACCTTGGAGCCTCCTGAACACCTCCTGGGAAGGGTCCCTTCCGCATTTTATGGTGAGGAAATTTCCACCCTGAGAGTTCACATAAGTGCCCTCGGAACCTGCAGCCTGTGATTGTCTGGCACTAAGCATCAGAGCCAGCACTCTGGGGTGGTGTACAATAGAGAAAGATGGCCGGGGTGCTGGCTTTAAAAGGCATACTCATAGGGGGCGTGAGTCTATTATGGCATGCCTCAAAACAGTGAGACACAAGACACTGGTAGAGTTGTGACTCAGGGGACTGACCATCTTGTTGAGAAGAATAAGATGAGGAAACCACAGGTGTGCTGTGGCCTCCATTCAAGGGTCTGTGCAGAAAGACTTCTGGAAGGACAGGCATTTCTGGGTGTAAGGCTGCAGATTATTTCTCTCTTTTTTTAACATTTAAAAAATTGATTTTAGAGAGAAAAACATCCATCTGTTGCCTCCCACACAAACCCAACCTGGGATCGAACCTGCAACCTAGGACTGGGAATTGAACCTGTCACCTTCTGGTGTATGGAATGATCCTCCAACCAACTGAGTCACACTGGCTATGGCTGCAGATGATTTTGTAGTCTTTTTTTTTTTTTTTTTTTAAAGTAATTTTTACCAAAAGGTGGAGCTATTGTCAAAAAATAAAGATATAGGAGAAACTCACATAATATTGATTTCCCAAAGCTTCTGTGAGGTTGCAGGTGAAGGATGTGATGACTGGGCTCTGTGAGAGCTTGAGAGGCAGCAGGTGAGAGTTGTATGTTCAGGGTTCTCTGAAAAGCAGCTGCAAAGATGGGACACCCAGAGCACACTGCGCACACCTGGCATTGCAGGTTTGGGGACCTGTGTGGAGGCAGGGTTTCCTCAGCCATGGTTCTGTGGACAGGAAGGACCCTGGGCCTGTCTTGTTTCTTATGAAAGCAACACAGAGTAAGAAGGGGTCAGGTCTTGTTAGCTCAGTGAGTAGAACCATCCTCTGCACACAGTGACTCCTTAGGAAGGGGGGCATTGCCGGTGGAAGCTGGTGGTTGTGCCCATCTGGTATCATCGTCAAAGTGAAAGTAGGCTCTAGGCCTTGATGTCCAGGCCTCTTGGCACCTGGGGCTTTAGGGGACTTTTCTCTCCACTTCTCGGGAGCCTAGCTTCCCACCCAGGAGTTTGCAGCCTGCTCCTCTAGGGCTAATTGCTCCTCACCAAGAAATCTGCGGTGGACTGGAACTTCCAGTCATCTGGGAGGGTTCTGGTTTTTTGCCCCTGACGCATCTGCCTTCAGCATGGCTCCTAGACACGTGCTCCCAGGTGACGTCTGCTGAGCCTGGGATGGCTGTGAAAGCTTACTCTACCGTCTGTCAGTCTGGCCTCCCTGGCACACAAAGATAAATGTGTGGTTTCATTTTACTTTTGTCCTTTAGGTTTTAAACATTTTAAGTCTAAAACAAGTGTTTAACACATTAAGCGCCCAGCCAGATGGAAAGTGTAGTGTCAGTCACTGGTGACTGACTGGGCACTAAGTGTTAAACCAGGAGGCTTTGTTTTTGTTTTGTTTTTACTTTCCCCTGGGCCTGGCCCCCAGTTGATCTCTCACCCTCGTTTCTGCAGGCACTGACTCTGGCTTTGAATCTGAATGGCTCAGGAAGTGGGGTGGCAGGTCACACCACCTCATCCCTACATGTCCCCCCGCACAGCTGATTATTGTGTACCTTTGGTTTCAATAGCTACTCTGACCTATGACACTCTTCGATTTGCTGAGTTTGAAGATTTCCCGGAGACCTCGGAGCCTGTTTGGATATTGGGTAGAAAATACAGCGTCTTCACAGGTATGTGCTCTGTTGGAGCCCACTGTGCTTTTAATGCTCAGTCTCCAAATCATTTTTGTGGTAATAATAGTTATCTGCTAACTCTCTAACCTGTGACTTAGTACTTATACCTCTGTGTGTGCGCGTGTTTTCTTCTTTTAAACATTCTTTAGAAAAGGACGAGATCTTATCTGATGTGGCGTCCAGACTCTGGTTTACATACAGAAAGAATTTCCCAGCCATTGGTAAGTACTGCCTGTCACAATGTGTGGTGATGCAATGTGCACGTTTTAGAAGGAGGAAAACAGATGGATAAGTAGGTTGACTTGGATATGCCTAGTACTTGTCACTTTGTGTTAATCCGCATGGCAACCCCAGGATAGTGAGCTGGTGAGTCTTGCCCCGAGTTGTGGCAGAGCTATATTCCAAATCTAGGGCTTCTGACAGTGGTTTCCAACCGTAAGTCACCGTTGGTTACTGGGGCTTAAAGTCAGGATAAGGAGTCCCGATCAGCAATGAAAATGGACAAGACAGTGCACTGTGAAGGAGCGAATTCTGCAGAGGCTGTGGTTAGATTATATATTTGAGTCTTGTTCTGGGTCAGGGCTGTGGGTCCAGGGTGGCTGGAGGCCGTTGTTCTGTACCCATCATCTTCTCTAGTACGTTCCACACATAGATGTGGGAGAGCTGAGGAGCAGGGTGGATGGGACATGTTTTCCCATGACACTAAAGTATGTTTCATTAAAAATGATTCTTCATCATTGTGCCCTGGAGGCGGACACAAGTTGGGGACCACCTTGGCCTGGCCTTTGCCAGTCAGAAGACCTGAGACCAGATGTTTGGGGCCAGGAGGCTACACCTCCTCAATGCCTAGTCTTAATTCAGTTCCTCTCCAATATGTGGTTTCTTCTGTTCTTCAGAAGTGAGGTGGGTGTAAAATAGCCACAATGCTTGACATTGGGACACTGAAATGTGGGGAAATGAGACCATTGTCCCCACAGGTTAATACTTAATGATGTGATTTGTCAGGTGCACTCCGTTCTGGTTGCACATCTGCTCTGAGGCTGTTTTGCTTGGTCCTGGTTGTAGGAGGCGCAGTTGCCCACTTGCCAATTAAGGCGTGCTGTGTGGACAGTGGTGTTTTGCAGATGAGATGTCTGAACACAGAGAAGGAGGACAGGCTAGAGGAGGTGGGCTATCCAGGTTCTGAAGGCCAGTGTGATGTTTCCTCCCTTTGCCCCTTGACATAGCTTGTTGGTATAGGAGGTGGAGTAGGGAGTGACAGGTACCATGCTGAGTACCTTCTCTGATCTCACTCAAGAAGTGGGCTTTGTCCCTGCATGCCTGGGCAGGGTTCATGAGGCTCAGAGGTGAGACTGCAGCCCACATGGTCTGGCTCCAGAGTCTGCTTGTTTAATGCCAGCCATCCCAGGCCTTGCTGATGGTTAGGACATCAGGGCATTTCCTGTATGTCTGGGCCTGTCTCACTGTACGCAATATCACATGCCCAATGTCAGAATCTGCGCACCTGTGAATAGACGGGACATGGATGGGCCCATGGCACATGTGTCTTCAGGGCTGACTCTGAAACCTGTTCCCTCCCAGCACCAACCACCTTCCTACTCCACTGTCTACTGTCTGGGTACTGATGACTCATGGGCACAGTGTCCCCTCGTGTTTTCCAGACATTTGTCCTCTGTGACTTGTTCACACATTTTGCCCATTTGAGAGGGTCGTTAGGACATTTCGCTTCCTAGCAGTGGGTGGGTCCTTGGCATGACCATGTTCTAGGTTTTGTGTATTGCCGAGATGGTGCTGACACCTGCAGTGTAGAGTTACCTGACTGGAGTCTGTTCTCTCTGCGCCACCACAGGGGGGACTGGCCCCACCTCGGACACGGGCTGGGGCTGCATGCTCCGCTGTGGACAGATGATCTTCGCCCAGGCCCTGCTGTGCCGGCACTTAGGCCGAGGTGAGTCACCTGGGGAAGCAAGGATTATGGGTGCAGTTGTGTAAACACAGGTGAGGATTCAGGGGCTTCTTTAGTAATGACCCACTGATTTTTCATTGATTTTTAAAAAGTGACTTTAAAGAATGCTGATAAATGTTTGTCTTCAGAATTCTCTTTAACCCCTGAAACCATTGTTTTCTGTATGGATTTGTGTTGATGGGTTGGCATTTTTAGAATCTTGGAAAGGGCTTTTAACTTGATCATGGTTCAAAGCAGTTTGTATACCATCTGTGTCTTCAGTGTTGCATAACATAAAGGCTTCTTTCTCACATTTGGTAAAACTGCACTTCTGCATCTGTCTCCATTAGATTGGAGGTGGACACAGCGGAAGAGGCAGCCGGACAGCTACTTCCACGTCCTCAACGCATTCATCGACAGGAAGGACAGTTACTACTCTATCCACCAGATAGGTGGGTGGGAGCAGGGTGCCCATGTTTGGCTCTTTAGCTAAGCAGCAAGTCTTGGGTTTCTCAAGAGCTTTGTTGTATTTTGGTGTGTACGGCGTGAGGCTTGTCACGACCGTAGGCTGCTTGTCGTAGCATCTGTGAAAATTAGATTCAGTGAGGGAGTCTGAATGCTCCTGTGTTTTAAATAAGTCCAACTTCTGAGCATCATGTTCTCCTTGTAGAAGGAAGTAAAAATACAGCTCTAAATTCAGGGGGTCATTTTACTTCTTAATCCTGCTCCTCATTGAAGGACTGGAATCCTGGCTCATAGTAAAGGACAAACCTTGAGACAGCGTTTATCCGTTTTGGATAAAGCGCCCTGGTGTCCATCAGCTTATGCTGGAGGCAGGTTTGGGCGTGCTTGTCCAGGCTTCCTGTAAAGTGTTCCTCAGCCACATGCCTCCAGGACCAGCCTTTTCTAAGAGGTCGGGGGAGGGATGTTGGTGGTTGATAAGTGTGTGTCACTAATCAGATCTGTTTCCTGCAGCGCAAATGGGAGTTGGCGAGGGCAAGTCTATTGGCCAGTGGTACGGGCCCAACACAGTCGCCCAGGTTCTCAAGTATGTACCAAGCTCCATCACTCGCATATCCTATCTTTGGGGAACATGGCATGCATAGATGTACCTGGGATGTTCAGACTCTCCTGAGGCCTGTTACTAAAGGACATAAGGGGTCTCTTACTCTTCAAAGCCTTGAGGAGAGTCCTCAGAGGTGACCATCCATGTGGTGTTGAATCGGAAATTTGTTTTCTAATGGAATGAATACCTTCATTCAGGTTGCACCCATTAGTATGGGCCTTCATTCTGTGTCTAGTGGTGAATCCATCCATCACAGTGGTCTGATGGTCAGGGAAGTAGGAACTGATCGGGAATGACAGCACTGTGGTGAGAAGGCAGCCCTCCATACAGGCTCTGTGGGACTCTGCCTCTGTTCTGACTGTCTCCCCCCTTCCTTGAAACCTGCTCCAGCTTTGGCCTCCCCTGTACCTCCTGCCTCGCTGTCTACCCCCCTGCTCCCTGCCCCTATGGGAGGCTCCCACAGGCATCCCCCATGTGACTTCCTGGAATTGCCCTTTTCTTCCCTCCATGTGGTGGATGACTGCCATCTCTATCCAACTGTCCTCAGCAGGTTCCTTGGGATCCTCTAGGACACTTTCTTTTCTTACATGTCCAATTTCCAGCTGGTCCCCCAAGCCTGACATTGTCTCTCCATCTCCTTATCCAGGCCCCTGGATTACTTAGCCCTCCCACATGTCCTTTAAAGTCCTGGGCCTAGTGCTGCATGCCTTGAAAGTGTAGTTTGTTTGCGTGGTTGGCCTGTATGGTCCTTGAGTTCTTCCTGTCTTGTGTTACTCACTGACACCTTCCTCCCCACTGCTGCCTTGAAACACCCCAATCGAGGTCACCATCAACCTGTCATATCTGAAGGCCGAGTTTCTGCTCCTACTCAGCCATCAGCAACCAGCCCTTGGCTCAGGCACTTGCTGTCTTTCGAAATCCAGACTATAGAGCCATGCTCTCTGGTCCTTCTGTCCCTCTGGCTGCCTTGGAATCTGTTGCTAGCTCTCCCCACCTGTAAGCACTGCCGGCCTTGTCTCAGGAGTGTGGCCGCTTCTCTGCACTGTCTGTGACCAACTTTAGCTGTTGTCTGCTCATACTCAACTCCCAGAGTCACATCCTCCATTGTCCTATCAAGATGTTCACTCAGCATCTTAGATGTCCAAGGGGCATGTTGACCTAACAGCCAGAACTCTAAGCTGAACCTTCCCCTACACTGCCTGCTTCTCCTGCACTGAGGGCAGCCCCTCCTTCCTGGCACTCAGGCCAGATACTGGGATTATACTTGGTTCTTCTCTCTCAAGACACCCATCCAGTGTGTCCTAACTGACCAGTGTGTCTTGCTTCACTGTCCTCACTCTGGTCTAAGCCCTGGTTCTGGCCTTCTTGTTGGTCTTTCTTCTCTCTGCCATTCTGGAGTCTCTTTTCAAATAACAGCAGAAGTCATCTTCACATTTATAAGTCAGCCACCCATCCCTCCTCTGCTCAGCACACCCCGGGCTTCCCAATGAATGCAGGAAAGCTGCAGGTGCAGCCCTGGCTGCCCTGTGCTCCTCCCTGGCACATGGCACCTTTTGCTTCTCAGAGGACACACCACCTCAGGCTCTTTGAACGTGCTGTAACCTTTGCATCAGGGCCTTCCTGCACTGCACTGGTCATGCCCCTCCTGCCCCTGCTTTGTTTTTTAGGGCACTTACTACCTCGTAGGATTACGTCTTTCTTGCTGTCCCATTCCCCCCGTATCAGCCTCTCTAGGGGCTTTGTCTCTCACGTGTCATTGCATCCTCAGCACAGCTCCTGGCCCTCGGCACAGGAGCAAGGTGGCTGGTGCAGCACTGCAAGTGCTATCTTGGAATCCTATCTGGCCTTTCCCCCAAGAGGGACTCTGTGTGGACAGCCCAATACCCCAACCTTCCATCTGTGTCCCCAGACCCATTACGTCTTCTCACATGGGAGCCCACCTCCACTGCACTTGAGAGTAAGTCAGATGCCTCCCACACCCCCATTATACTTCTGGTGGCAGTCTGCCTTTCTTCCAGAGCCAGAATCCTGTGGCCACCACTCCTCAGTCATTTACAGTCGGGAACCTCAGCTCACCACATCTGGGGTGGAATTGAAGGGAACAGAGTGAAGTGGGACTGGCAAAGCCCGTGGTATCTGACTCCTGGCTCATGATTTAGTTCCCACCTCCACATGCCAACTAGGTCAGGACATGACATCACCAAGAAGCTTCTGTGCAGGAACTTTCTCTCTGCAAAGGGCAGCTGGGGGTCATGGAAGGAGCACTAGACCCTGGGAGGAAGAAACAGGTTCCAGCTTCAGCTTTTTTCCTGCCTGTGGCACTGACATCTCTGAGCCTTGGCTTTTCTCCTGTGAGAAACGCTGTTCCCTTGGTATCCTGCAGAGCTGAACCATCTTTGAATTGTGAAAGCTTATTGGCGTGTCCTCCCCCTTTCTGATAGGAAACTTGCTATCTTCGACACATGGAGCGCCCTGGCTGTCCACATAGCAATGGACAACACGGTGGTGATGGAGGACATCAGTAAGTGACAACAAAGCAGGGTTGGGACTGACGGGACTTGGGGAGCAGCAGCTGAGCACTTATTCCTCTCTGGCTCACCAGGGCCTCGCCTGAAGGCGGTGACTATGAGTCCTGCACAGCAGCTGGACACCCTAAACAGAGGCTAGGGGACCCCAGGTTTCCTTGCAGAGAAGACCAGGCTAAGGAGTAGGGTCCAGATTCTCTCTAGAGCTGGGTTACTTAGGACCCCCGTGGTTTTTTGTGCCATTAAGGCATGCTGGGTTGAGCTGCATTTGTGCAGGTGTTCATGTGCATAATGCACCGCCAAGGAAGGCAGGAACAACTGATTTTCTAACCCCACCCTCTCAGGCCTAGATGTAACACAAAGCAGGGACATAACTCCGCCCCTTTCTGGAAGGATCCTCCAGAATCTGAATCGGGCATACACAAGTTTGGTCTAGAGCAGAACGAGGTCTCAGTTTGGCAAATAGCCTGTCATGAGCGAGTTTTGACTTCACGATTTACATTTTATTATGCACCCAAGCTGATAGAGTTCTGTTTTATTTAATGCCTACTTAAGTTTTCACTCAGCAGCCTCAGAAATTCCCAATGAATTTCCCAAAGCAGCCTCAACCCCAATTTTATTGAAGTTCCACATGTAGATTGTTGCCTTGAATCCAATTTTATGAAAGAGAGAGCACTTTGAGCTACATCCTTGCAAGTATGCAGATTTGCAGGTCGACGTGGATGTTTAGAAGCAGGTCTTGCACACATGACTGCCGATCTAGAGCATGGCCACAAGTGTTTCTGTCGGCTCACAGGGGTATTGCTTCTCCACCAGGCAGTGGGCCCATTCTGGGACACTGTCAACTTAGGATTGGGGAGCCGGGGATGTAACTTATTAATAAAAAGCAATACTGGTTTCTGCAGCTCTGAACACTCTGGCAAATACCTCATCCCTTAACAGTTCTGTTCCCCTGGGAGGTGAACTTGGAACCATAGCAGAACGGTGTATAGTTCTTCCTCCTCCCTGTTCTCCATATTCCATTTCCTGAAATTTTTCTGAAACATTGAAAACTTAGGAAATGTGCAAAGAAGGGGGAAAATCACTTCATTTTACCTCGCAGAAATAGCTCATATTGACATGTAAACATAGTTGGTTCCAGTGGGGTTTATTTATTTATTTATTTTAATAGGATCATAAGCATTTTCTCCTGTCAGTGAAAATGGGGAGGGAGGCTTGAGTTCAGCAAAGCAGAAAGTGGAGAAACAGTGCCCAGTTATAACTCTTATTGTCTGGCTGCTCAGTGCTCCGTTATACCTTAATTTCTTTTGGGGGGGATTGTTCTTTACCCTCCTCAGAGTCTAGCCCAGTCACTGGTCCAACCCCTGGCTTCAGACTACAGACTGGTTGCTCCAGGGCAGTGGCCAGGAAGAGAGAGGGGACAAGTGGCTTTCCAGAACCTCCATCTGTCTTTGGGAGAGGGGGTGATGCGAGTGAGGGCCCTCTCCAGTCTCTTCTGGGAGTCTTGGTCATTCAGAGCAGCCAAGCTGAAACTGTGATGAGATGTGAACCCGGGCTTATCCCAGGAGCTTGTGGATCTGGTTCTGGGCAGAGTCTGACCTGCATTTTTAACAGACTCTCAAGTGTTACGTGTGTGGCCACCTGGCCAAGATCAGGGCCTAGTCTCACTGCATCGTCCTCCCCTTCCTCGGGTCAGGAGTTATGGGTGCACAGCACAGGAACAAGTGGAGGATGTGTACCCAAATTTAGAAGAAGAGCATCAGAACACACCCAACAAGAACACTGGGACCGAACACAGTGTAGTGAGGTGTGGGGTGAGGGGAGGTGATTCTAAATGGCTCATCCTGATTCCTTTGGGCTTGTGAGAGCTCAGGCTTCATAGAGTCAGGTCAGCTGCTTTTCTGGTGCGCTGCTGAGTCACCCAGGGCAGCAGGCTGGGGAGGGAGGCTTGGGTTCAGCAAAGCAGAAAGTGGAGAAACAGTGCCCAGTTTCTAAGAAAAGCCCTTTGATGTCAGAAATCTCATAAGCCCCTCTCCAGTGATAGAGGTTGCTTACAACGTTCCTGCTCAGATTTTATGGGAAATGTGCCAGGTTAAGGGGCACTTTGTTCTTGAGGTTCCCCTGCCCACCCACCCACCCCCTGAGGGCCCACTGGGACATCCAGAACAGGCCCTAACAGTGTTAAAGTTGATAAGAGTCACACCTTTGTAAGCACAGTGGACTGTGGGAAGTCATGGAACTGAGGGAGAAATAGATTGGAAAATCTGGCAGTGAGTACAGGTGACATGGATGAAAACCGATTAATACGAGAATAATCAGAAAAGCTGTGGGACAAATAATCCGATTGCAGAAGTAGAAATAGAGCAAAATAGAAATAATCGTTTGGGTTGAAATGGCAGGAGAGAAGGACAGGGTGAGAGTAAAGGAATTGAAGCTGGAAGAAGAGTTGAGCCTTTAGCCTGGCTGGTGTGGCTCAGCAGTTGAACGTCGATCCAGGAACCAAGAAGTTGCTGGTTCGATTCCTGGTCATGGCACATGCCCAGTTGCAGGCTTGATCCTCTGTAAGGGGTATGCAGGAGGCAGCCGATCGATGATGTTCCTCTCATCGATGTTTCTATTTCTCTATCCCTCTCCCTTCTCTCTCTAAAAATCAATACATATTTTTTTAAAAAGAGTTGAGCCTTTAGAGTTAACCTCAAATTTTTAAAATCAAGAATATGCAAAATATGCATGTGTCTGGTGACATTTCCAAATAGCAAAAATGAAGATAAACTTTTATAAGCATCCAAATAATAATAATAATCCTGAGAAGAAAGGCTGTTCACTGGTACTACAGCCTCATCTTCCTGCCACCAAACACCAGAAAATGTTCAGAATTCTGAAAGACCTGGGTTCAGGAGGTTGGGAAGGCAAAATATATATTGTTTAGTTGTTGTCATTGATCAAAAGACAAAAAACGGGGCTTAAAAGGGTTAAAAAATGTTAGGAGAGCACTAGAAAATTACAATTGGTTGCTGGGACAAAGGAAAACCCATTTATTAACAGAACACTTGTGACATAACAAGCCACAGGCAGGCTCTCAAGTCCCAGGGTGCAGCTGTGACAGGCCCCGCCCCATTCTGAGACAATTCATGTGTCTGGTGTTCTGGTAATAGAAATCAAATCAACAAGAGAATGTTCTCATCACAAAGCATAGTCTCAAACGCAGGGAACACAGAGACCATGACAGGTCAAATAAGTTATAGAAAAGCAGCATAACACAGTAAGAGTATAACAGATAGGTGTCAAATACTAGGTTCTGGTAGCAGAGTGTACCTCTTTTAAACATTTATATAAACTAATGCAGAATAAATAGGGAAAAAGACAAAACTCTACTACCTTGAAGTTTAAACCTCTATCTTAGCTTTTGGGTCAAAGGAAGCCAAGTTAACAGACTACATAGCAGAATTCGACATACACTGAATTCTGCACCTTCATACTGGTGATCAGAGAGTAAAAAGTGAAAATGAAGTTGGAAAAGAACAAAATTGTCAGAAGAAACCCCCAAAGAGTGGTATGATGACACCAAATGCAGAGATTGATGATTTTAAGGAAGAAAGGGTAGAACTAATAATAACTTCCTGAACTGGCCCTTTCAAACAACATGCAGATCACCAGACTACTGCAAGGGGGAGAGGAAGAAATCAGGAGATCTCTGTTTAGAAATTAGAAGCTAAGATACACTGGTTCTGATGTGTATCACCCACCCACCAAGCAATTGACACCAACTGGGTGTCCTACAATTCATCCCAGTTGGCACCATCTACCTGGAGATGGTGTCAGACCCCACAAGTTAAGGCCTCAGTCCTACAAGATTGTACCCCTTCCCCCCTGTGGGAACCCCTTTCACAACCCGCGTGGTTCAGGGTCCCGGTTTAGGGTTCGGGTTCTGGAGAAGGCCGCACACAAATGAAAAGAAACTGGGAAAGTATCAATTTGGGAATATTGGGGGCCAGGCGGGAGCCAACCTCTAGGTGGAAGACTACCACCTGCTCTGGCCTTGCTATCCCTTTTATTGAGACTATGGGATACACCCACAACCTTTAGGCAGGAAATTCCAATAACAAGTTTACATGAGACAAACAGAAGTGGAGGCTGCTTCAGCTAACAGTGTTTTAACTAAACAGTAAGTGATTAGCTCCGACCTTTCAGAGCAATTAAGGTTGATGGCCTTTCGGATTTCCTTGCCACATCACTCTATTAGTGGGACAAAGATTGGTTTCCGGCACACACCCCCCCCCCCCCACCTCAGAGGCCAATATCAAGTCCAGGTGTCACCTGTGCTTCTGACCAACACCATAGATTGGAGGTTCCCACCACCCCCTCGGGTTGGATTATTTGTACAGCGGCTCAAAAAACTCAAGAGAAACATGTTATAGATCACGAGTTTATTCGAAAGGATATGAATCAAGAAAAGCAAGATGGAGGAGCTTCCCTGCCCTCTCCAAGTGCCACTCTCCCAGCATCTCTACTGGTCCACCAACCCAGAATCTCTGAACCCCCTCCTATGTATTTATGGAAGCTGCATTACACAGATGAGATGGATGAAGTCATTGCCCATTGCTGATGGAGCTCCCTCAGCTCCTCTCTGGAAAGTTCAGCCTTTAATCTGGGTTGGTTCCCGTGGCAGCCCCCACCTTTGGACTTCACAAGTCTTGTTAACATAACAAAACACCTGTTTGCTCTAGTCCAGTGGTCGGCAAACTCATTAGTCAACAGAGCCAAATATCAACAGTACAACGATTGAAATTTCTTTTGAGAGCCACATTTTTTAAATTTAAACTATATAGGTAGGTACATTGTTATTAACTTAATAAGGGCACTCCTTCAATCGCACTGTATGTGCGCGCCAGCACGTATTTTGTGGAAGAACCACACTCAAGGGGCCAAAGAACCACATGTGGCTCGCGAGCCGCGGTTTGCCAACCACTGCTCTAGTCATTAAGGAAATTCCTAAGGTCAGAGCTCTGTGCCTGCAGTGAGATGTACCAGCAGACCAAGTATATATTTCTTATAAATCACAGAAAATTTAGCCAGAGTTAAAGAAGAAAGATAAAATCTCCCCCCACCCCCCGCAAAAAAAAAATCTCACTCCCAGTCTTTTCTTTTTCCAATCATTTACTTTGAGATTCCAGTTTTTTGCTAGTAGGTACTTCACAGATGAGCTGCTGTTTCCCAACTGCTGGCCTCACTGTCACTCTCTGGAACCTCCTGTGATCCAGGAGCCAGGCCGTTTCAGTCTCTTTTAATCCAGAAAGTACCGCCCCCCCCCCCCCCATTGATGTTTTTGAAGAACCCAGGTCAGCTCAGTAGAATGTCCCACACTCCATCTATTGTTTTCTCACTGTTACATTCGGACTAAACATCTTGACCAAGAGCACTACCTGGTGGCTGTGTCCCCAGCATCACAGCAGGAGGCTGCTCCTGCTCAGTGATGCTTCCTGGGTCACCTGATGAGGGTAGTCTTTCCCTGTGACTAATGGTGGTCTAGGAATAATCCATGGTGTCTTGCATGGGGATCTCTCTAAGGCAGTCCTTCCTCCCAGGTTGGTTGGCGTTCTGGGGAAAGGCCCTCTTTTCTTCCCTCCACCACCACCTTATTTACATTTGAAAAACTTTTTTAGGGTCAGTACATTCATGGATTGTTTTTTAATTCAATGTGTTGTCCATTTTGGATACTAGTCATTGTCCCAGATTTGGCTGGTGGGCATCTGTGCAAGTGGTCCTGTCTTCTGTTGGTTCCTGTTGTTTTCGTTGTTCAGCATCACCTTTCTGGCATTAACTAGATGCTGTTTCCTTTCAGCAGGAAAGGTGTTTAGAAACTAGACTGAGTGCTGCATGTGCTCAAGGCCACTGGAGTGTCTGTTTCTTTTTGTTGTTAATACTCGATATATTTTCATTGACTTTTTAGAGAGAGTGGAAGGGAGCGGGAGAGACAGAAACATTTATGTGAGAGAGACACGTTAATCGGTTGCCTCCCGCAGGGTGAAAAGGGTGTTGGGGATTGAGCCTGCAACAGATGTACATGTCTTTGACCAGGAATCAAACCCAGGACCCTTCAGTCTGCAGGCCAATGCTCTGTCTGCTGAGCCAAACTGGCTTGGAAATTCCAAAAATTGGAGCTCTGTGCCTGCAAGCTAGAGCTTCTTTCTCTTCTTGCCACCAAACCCCCTCATTCATGTATTTGTTGAAAGTTGCCCAGTGCACTTAGAAGTTGCCTAACCATTTAAAAGGAGAGCAGTTGTTCCTTGGTGTTCTTGCTGGGGGTGGGGCCACAGAAGTTTGGGGACCTGGTCAGTGCTCTATTGGCCAGGCTGGTGGCTAAATGGTGCCTGTTTAAGGGTGCCTCTCTTAAGGTGCACACAGATCTTGCACTATTTTCTGTGCATGCTTTATTTCACAATAAAAATGTTTAATTGAACAGAAAATGTTTGGTTCTTTTTTCTCTGTGTGCAGCAGGGTTAGTCTTACACTTTATTTCTCAAGTTTGAGTTGTGTTTTATATCCTGTTTACGTACCTGTTTCTTTTGCGTGAACTTGTACCTACTTAGCCCATAAGAGCACTTCTCCATTTTTCAGGAAGGTTATGCAGGAGCAGCCTTCCATGTGCAGAGGCCACTGCGTTTCCTGCAGATTCTGAAGGGCACTGTAATGGACTCCCTGTGGGAGCCGAGGTCACCAACAGGTCATCACTGTGGAGACCCCTGGTGCTTCTCATCCCCCTGCGCCTGGGGCTCACGGACATCAATGAGGCCTATGTGGAGACACTGAAGGTGAGTCTATGCTGGATCTGTCCTCTCACAGACCAGTGGGGGGATTGAAATGCTGCTTTTGCATTAAAATCCTTCCGTGTCACCATCTTGGCCCCATCCTCCAGCCCTCTGACCTCCCTGTCACCAGCCCGGCTGCCCTTCCCACTGGCCCCTGCGCTCTTCCCTAGCCTTGCTCCTCCTGCTTGCTTGGTGGTCCCAGTGGCCTCCTGTCTCCTCCACCCAGCCTTGGTGTGCAGGCCTCCTCTACGTGCCTGTGTGCTCTTTTTTTTTTTTTTTTTTTTAATGATTTTTTTTTACAGAGAGGAAGGGAGAGGGATAGAGAGTTAGAAACATCGATGAGAAAGAGACATTGATCAGCTGCCTCCTGCACACTCCCTACTGGGTATGTGCCCGTAACCAAGGTACATGTCCTTGACCCGAATCAAACCTGGGGCCCTTGAGTCCACAGGCCAACACTGTCCACCGAGCCAAACCAGTTAGGGCCTGTGTGCTCTTTTTGACACCTGCTGACTCTTGACTGCCCTCCTCCCAGGGCCTGCACGTCCACCTTCCTCAGGCCCGTCCCCTGCACAGAGTTCCTGAGCCACAGCACATGTTTCTTGAACTCCTTCCTGACTAAGCTCTTGGGGGTTCATTCTCCTCCTTAGGCCTCCTGTTCAGGGGTGCAGGCCTCCTGCTTGCACCTGCTCAGCAGCCCACCTTTCCTCCCTCCTGCAGGGCTGTTTCATGATGCCTCAGTCCCTGGGAGTGATTGGAGGGAAGCCCAACAGTGCCCACTACTTCATCGGCTATGTGGGTGAGTTGGGGGGGGGGGGTGGTCCTGTGTGATGCCCCAGTTGGCCGGATGATGAGGGGGAGTGATCTTTAGGGCAGTCCCATGGAACAGTGCTGGTCCCCCACACCTAGAAGTGGCTTGACCCAGGGCCACCAGTAGAAAAGCAGCATAACCCCATCCCATCTACCTGCTGTCTTTCCCAATTTGGCTCATCCAGTCAATGGTTGTGGTGTGGCAGGTCTGAAATAGGTCCCCCATTGGCTCCCTCTCTGCTGACTTTCATGCTGTCTTGCCAGGTGAGGAGCTCATCTACCTGGACCCCCATACGACACAGCCAGCGGTGGAGTTTACTGACAGCTTCTTGATCCCAGATGAAAGTTTCCACTGCCAGCACCCCCCAAGCAGGATGAGCATCGGGGAGCTAGACCCGTCCATTGCTGTGGTACGTTCCCCACTCCATCCCATTGTCCCCTGTGAATGTGGGAGCTTATGGGCACTTGGGTCCTGCATAACCTTTGCTGCTGAGCCACTTAGGAGATGTAGGTTGAGACCAAGTCTCAAACCCACCAGAGCCTAGCCTTTGTTCAGGGGCACAGGGGAAGAGACCTGTGTGCTCTGCCATGTAATTATACCTGCTTCATTCTAAGGCTTTAAAATACGCACACAACCTCCATGATCTGGGACAGTTAGGGCAGAGGGCAAAGGGTCGAGCTGTGGATGGAGACCATGGAGAGGGGCAGAGGCTGGAGAAGTGAGGATGGTGGGAGGTGCCCCAAGGTCCCTGAAGTGGCACTGGGAATGGAAATCTGGCCTCTTAGGTCATTCTGTGGCCAAGTTCAACCTGGTGCCCATTATGCTGCTTTCTGCTTACCAGTGTTTTTCCTTTCAGGGTTTTTTCTGTAAGACTGAGGATGACTTTAATGACTGGTGCCAGCAAGTGAAAAAGGTTGGTAGCGCACAGCGGGTGTGGCTCCGTGGTTAAGCGTCAACCTGTGAACCAGGAGGTCACAGTTTAATTTCTGGTCAGGACACATGCCTGTGTTTCAGGGTTGGTCCCCAATGGGGGCTGTACAGGAGGCAGCTGATCAATGATTTTCTCTCATCATTGATATTTCTCTACCTCCCTCTCCCTTCCTCTCAGAAATAAACATGTGTGTATGTGTGTGTGTGTATACATTTTTAAAGGGGGTTGGTAGCAATTCCGCTGTCTGTGTGGATGGGCCTCTGGCTCGTCACCTGCTTCCCCAGTCATTCCTCATTCCTCCACCAGCACACCACTGTGAAGTGTTCTGTGGCCCTTATATGGTTGCTGCTTCCGGCATCGTCTCATCGTGATTAGAGGATGTGGGGACTGACATTGTTCGGGAACTTTAGAATGGGGTTTCTAGTTCATCAGCCTTGTGTTGACAGGGTGGTAGGAAATAGGGTTTTTGCCTCCAGGGCTGTTTCCATAGGATGGGTAGGCAGGCACCTTGTTGGATTCCCATCTCAGCCAAGGGTTAAGAGTCTCAGTCTGCTCTTGTCAGTGTTTCCCTGATCACAGTGGTGGGGGGAGGGAGGGCGGGGGGACAGGGGGACGTAGATATTGTGCCCCTGTACGCTGCCTCTAATGGCTGTGTCTTGCTAACAGCTGTCAATGCTTGGAGGTGCCCTGCCCATGTTTGAGCTGGTGGAGCAGCAGCCTTCCCACCTGGCCTGCCCTGATGTCCTGAACCTGTCCTTAGGTGAGTTGGAGACCGCAAGGCCACATCTCAGATGGAGATGGGTGCTGCCTTTTTGTTGCTCGGATATGTTCTGTGTGATGCTTCTGTCCTCCCCTCCTAGCTTTTCCCCAGGTCCCATTACTTTTGACCTTCAAGATTTGTGTGGGCCCTGGCCAGGTAGTTCAGTTGGTTAGAGCATCATCCCAATATACCAAGGTTGCGAGTTTGATCCTCCCCAGTCAGGGCACATATAAGAATCAACCAATGAATGCATAAATAAGTGGAACAACAAATCAATCAATCTACCTTTTAAAAAATCTGTAAAAAGATTTGTATGAATCCCAGATGCAGTCACTTGGTGATTTATATGTGCAACAAGGGACCAGCTGAGTATCCCCCTCCTCTCGCTGAGTGTAGCAGCAGCAGTCTGACCCTCGTCTTTACCCCACATGCGTCATCTGGCCCTGTGCCCATGGATCTGGGAGTGTTCCCAGATCACAGGTTCTGGGTTCTGTATGATCCAGAATATGCTGGGCTTTTTGTAATGACATGAGCTCTCCATGCAGTCCACTGTGTGAGCCAGTCCTGCTCTGTTTGACCATGGGTGCAGGCAGGCTTTGCATCCCACTACAAGATTCTGTGCCCAGGGGCCTTCTCCCTCGAACAGACCCTCAACTCCCTCCAAGTGTACTGAGCATGTGGCACACAGAAAATGGAGACTTGGCATTGAGGCTGTGAGCACATCCAGTTCACACCTCCATCTGTTCCTGGGAAGACCAATGTGAGGACCGCGATGAGCCTGTGGAACTGTGTATTGAAGGTCACTGAGGACAAAGATGATGGAGCCTGCTGTCCCGTTTCTGTGAAGATCATTGAGGAGAATGGAGCCAGCTGTCCCATTTCCGTGAAGATCACTGAGGAGGAGGATGGAGCCAGCTGACCCCGTCTCTGTGAAGATTATTGAGGATGGTGATGGAACCACCTGTCCCCTGTCTCTGTGAAGATCACTGACGAGGAGGATGGAGCCATGACGATGGAGCCTGCTGCCTGACAGAAACCACATGGGGGTCAGGGTGCTGGCATTGAGAATCAGGACAGGTGCCCTGTCTGTCCCAGATGGTACAGGGTTGGCACTCCTCTTGGGACTGGTGGCCCTCACTCAGCCCCGTCATGTACCCCTGGGTTCTGGTGAGCGATGTGTCTGCTCCTCCTCCTGGTAAGTTTCTGGCATCCCTTTCCTGCTCCCATCCCTGCCAGTGAGACCCCTGGTCAATTCAGATCTGAAGACCACAACCTCTGCTGGCTAGAGTCCTGATGTTCTCTTGCCACCTGCCACCCTGAGCAAGCACTCTTGCTTGTTGGGTGCAGGGCTAGGGCCAGCTCCAGCACAAGCAGGCCAGCAGGTGTTGCTGCACATATAGCTGCTTGTCTCACCCTCACATTCAGAGTAACTCATGCAGGTGTCTGATGGCGTTTTGTCTTCTTTTAGATTCTTCTGATGTAGAGCGACTGGAAAGATTCTTTGACTCAGAAGATGAGGACTTTGAAATATTGTCCCTTTGAAAATCCTAAAGTTGGGGGACATCTCGATTGGCCCTTGCTGGGGGTGCCTTTGAGAGCCCAGTCTGGCCTCAGGGTGCTTGGTGCCACCGCATTTCATCCATTCTGCCCGCCTGCCCACCACCCATGTCCCGGCCGCCTCTGCCCTCGATGGGGGACTGCACTATGCTCAAGGCCTCACTGCAGGAGTGGGACTGCTCGGCCCAGACACTCTGGGCTGCTGGAGAGAGCCAGGAACTGCAGGGAGCAGAGCAGCGGCGGGGCTTGAGTGTTCACGGCACCTTCGTCCTACTTCCTCCAGGCTCTCAGTTCTAGGTTTTCTTTGGAATTAAAGTCCCGTTTGAAGTTACTCAACACAGACATGCATTTCTGTTGGGCCTATTCTGAGTCCAAGAAGACTGGAGACCAAATGAGAAGTGGCCCTGGGACTGGGCCTACATGCCCTCCACCTGCAGCCCTGCCCATGGCTCTACCAGGCTGCCAAGTGGGAGACAGGAAGGAGCAACCACCTGGCATCTCTTGGCTTTGGAGAGAGAAATAGCAGAGAGGTGGGGCCTGGTGCAAACCAGAGACCACCGTACATGTGACTTGCCAGGAAAGAGCTACAGGTAGAACCCAAGTGGGTTCACTTTCCTCACCTTTTGGTTCCAGCATTTTGAGACACCCACAGGCTGCTGCTTACTTGTTGCACTGGCTTTCCCAGGGTGGGCAGTGGGTGGTGGGTAAGTATGGAGCTGCCCTGGTCTGTGATCCTTGGGCCCATGCGGGACATGGGGTATGGCAAGCCTGGCGGGCAGAGGCTAAGGGCACCACAGAACTGCCCTCCCGGTACCAGTACCGAGCCTTCAGATGGTTTGGGGCCAAAGGATGAAACCCTGCTTATAGTGCAAGACAGGCACCCCATCGCTCATCACGTCACTTGGAGACATTTCCAGATCCTTCTCAGCACTGACTGACAGCAGCACCTGCAGCCCTGAACCCTGGTTGGGCCCAGAGAGCATGGCTCCCATGCAGGCTTCGAGTCCTGAAGAGTAGCCTCCGTGGGACCTGCGAACAGACACCTGGGGAGTTCAGGGAGGTGGCGCCTTCTTCCCGGGGGCCTGCCTTGCAGACCCCTCCCTCCCTCGGCATCTGCAGCTTGGACAGCGGGTGGGGGCCCACCTGATAGCAGAGAACACCCAGCCCCTGAGTGTCACCGACATGTTAATTTGCTCTTGTCTCTTCTTCCTTCCCCAGGGAAGGAGGAAGGCTGGGCGGTCTCCATTCCTTCTGCATCTTGGAAATGTGCCACCCTGCCTGCGGGGCCAGGGGGTCTTGCTGCAGCTCCCACTGTGGTGCATACGGTGGAAGTGGGTGACAACTGACCAAAGGGGAGCTTTGTCTTAGTGATTTGAAAAGGCTTACTGAAGAGAGTGTTGTCCATTCTTAGTATAGTTTGCAGTTCTTCATGGCAAATAACAGTTTCAGTAGAAAACAAAGTCTATTGTCTCTGTCTTGACCTTTCCTCAAGTTAGAGTTGTAGTGATGGGACAAGAATGAACTCATGTCCATGGGTCTCAGTGAGGATTTGTGGACTCATGGCAAGCTCATCTCCCCCCCACTAGGCAGACGGACCTCACCTGATAAGGCTCTGCTAACTGTGACACGCCTCCTGTGGTCCTAACGCAAAGAGCACGAGGAAGTTTGGTTTAGAAAAACACACAATAACCCATTCTTCAGCAAGAGTGGTTACCCTAGTTTCATGTCCCTCTGGTGAGCTGAGACTACTGGTCTAGAGCAGGCACTGGCGCCTCAGCCAGTTCCCTTACTGTGCCCAAGATGCTGGACAATGCAGGGGGTGACTGGCCTACTTGGCTCCCTGCCACCCATCTGTTTAGGTGCAAGGGGACCAATGCCAGACAAGAAAGCAGGAAGCACTGTGCTGGTCGCCAGGTGAGGTGGCCCAGGAACCCGAGTCATGGCCTCTGCTAGCACCTGTTGTAACAAATCTTGCCCAGTGGCTTCAAACAGACATTCAGGATCCTGAGGGCAGAGGTCAAACAAGATGTCAGTAGGGCACGTTGCTCCTGTGGCTCCTGGGACGTTTCCTCGCCTTGTCCAGCTTCTGGAAGCTGCCCTTCTGCCCTCCACCCTCAGTGAAGATGCCTTTGCACACCTCCCTCTGGCTTGGCCTCTCCTGCTTCCCTCTGTTGGAGACCCTGGACAGTCTAGGACAGTGGTCGGCAAACTCATTAGTCAACAGAGCGGCAAACTGAGGCTCACGAGCTGCAGTTTGCCGACCACTGGTCTAGGAAGTCTCTACCTTTAGGGACCTTGAGACAGAAGTCATCTGGAGGCCTTTATTCTGGCAATGCCCCAAAGGCTTCTTCAGGGTGCTGGGAGGCAACCAGCCCCTCAGCTAACCCTGCTGCCACAGCCCTGGCCAGGATGTTGGACAATGAGTGCTGTAGTTATTGAAGAAAGTTTAAGTGGCCTTGATTTGGAGGTCAGCCCATTTCTACCTTTGCCCAGCTCCACTGCCTACTACCACCTATGGACTCTGTTCAGCTCTGGCCTCTCTCAGCCTGCTCATCTCTGACCCCACAGCTCTGAGAGGATGGTCTCTACTGAAACTTCCACTTCACCCCAACATCCTGAACCTGGGCAGAGAAAGTTCTAGTCCAGTTTCCAGCCCTGCCCAGCCTATGCTGGGTGCTTAGCACACAGCCTGGACTCACCCACCTCCCTCTGTCTTAATCTCACCCATGCCCACTGCCAACACCAACCCTTCCTGACAGCCATGACCTCTCCATGAGTGCCAGCCTGATCCTGATGTGTCCACAAAGGCAGGGGAGCTACTGATTCAGGTCTCAAGAAATCAACCCAGTTTCCTTATCATTCTAGATGGGACCTGGTTATGTAAGAAGTCAACCAGGCAGGTGAGTGAGAGGAGTGTCCCAATAGGGGACCCAGGGACTGTCTTAACGTGTTAAGCACCCAGCCTGTTTTGTCTTCCAGATGGGAAGTATAGTGTCAGTCACCGGTGACTGACTCAGTGCTTAACATGTTAATGAAAATGATTGACTCTGTGACTCCTGGAATTCTGACCTCACATGTGTACAGTGTGGTCTGGTGGATGTGCTGATGCTCAAGGGCAACCTGCTCCCATCAGCAGGGCTACAGTGAGCAACTCGAACCCCCTGTGAGCAGATACCAGAACCACGCCCCAGGACTGAGCGTGCAGACACCAGCCATCCATCTGCTGTGCCTTATGTCCTCAAGGTGATACCGAGGGACCAGGACAGAGGGCCAGGCAGCCTGGGTACATCCTGCCCAAGTCCACATGGGCATTAAGGGCAGCCTTATCTGTGGAGCCCAAACAAGTGTGGACCTTGCCTAGTTTGGGGGAGCTAGGGTCTGGCTGCCACCGCTGTGCAGGACCTCCTGGCCATCTGTAGGTTCTGCCTCAGTCTGGTCTGAACTGTCTGGTGACCACTTACAACTCAGGGGTTAACCAAGTACCACATTGTTTCGTTTTGCCTAGAATCCAGTGTCCTGGCTTCAGAAGGGCACTGAACCCCCACAGTGCTATCTGTACAGAGGGGGTCCCTGTGCAGCACCTGGCATATTCTCCTAGGAAGGGTCAAGGAACCATTATACGTTAGAGCGGTTCAAGATGGAACGGAATGAAGTCGTATTCCTGGCACTTAGGACCATAGCAGAAAGAAAAACAAAAGTACCAGCTGGCCCTAGCTGGTTTTCCTTAGTGGAGAGACATCGGCCTATGGACTGAAAGGTCTCGGGTTCAAGTCCAGTCAAGGGCACATGCCCAGGTTGTAGGTTCAATCCCCAGTAGGGGGCCTGCAGGAGGCAGCCACTCAAATGATTCCCTCTCCCTTCTCTGAAATCAATAAAAAAAAAAATTTTTTTAAAGGTACCAGCTGTGTTCAGATGAAATGGGACATCACACCTCAAGACACAGCCAGCCAGACTAAGCGAGGCCAGACCAGTGGGGTTGGTCCAGAGAAGCCCTACTGGGCCAGCGTAGGGCCCTCCGACTCAGGACTCTAAGGAGGAGGCATTTGACAACATACTTTCAAAGTAATTTTTATTCATGCCTGTAAGAAATTCAGATTTCAAACTGATTGCCATATCAATTATCTTGAACCGGCTTGGATATGGTTATCATTAAGTTTCAGTAAAAAGCGCAATAATTTATCAACATCCTCAGGATGAGAGAGGGTAGAGGAAGGCCGAGTGACATACCACGAAGTTCCTGTGCCCAGGCCTTTCGAGAGACCCATTGTAGCTCTGCTTTTCGTTGGCTTGTGCAGAGCCCCCATGTTGTGCAATGTGAACACTCCACACATCAAGCCTTTCACAAGGCTCCCGCCTGACAGGACCCAGGGAAGGGGATAATCCCTCCACGTTTACGTCCACAGCTTCCCCAGTGGCCTCTGCGCTACGGTCTGGATGGTATCCTCAGAGAGTGCACAGATCTCCTTGTGGACGTCTTCAATGCTTTTGGAAGCATCAACCATCTATTCCCATGGGATGTCAGGAGAAAAAGGATGGTTAATGCTCTTCACCATTCTCGGTGAGCATGTGGATTTCAGACAGGGCTGGGTCGGCTTTGCTTGTGTCCTTGGGACGAAGCTGACCCACATACCTGCTGCATCCCAGATGCAGAAGAAACACCCCATCCTCCTGATCGTCTTCCTCCTCCCTGTTACTCCCCCAGGGCATGTGTCCATGCGGTAACCACACATCAGCTCTCCTCAGGTCTGGCTGAGGAGGCAGAGAGAGGGCAATGCCTATGCTAGGCTACATTCCCACATCATCGGCCACAAAATTCACTCATTAAATGCTGTGTCCTCACATGGAAAGCATGAGGACCTTTGGTTCCATGGGAGCCAGCCCACAAGAAACTGGTCTCCACCGGGATGGGGGAGACTGGGACTCAAATCCCTCTCCTACCATCGATCTAAGCCTAGGCCAAGAACAGCTAATTCTAGAAAAGCTCCTGGGCGGTGTAGACGCACTCAGAAAAATCCAATCATGAGGTCTGACTAGGCAGAAATGAGAATGACTCCCTCCAGATCCCTGAGACCCCACACAAGTACACCCTGAAGGTCACCTCGCCAGCCACTGCTCCAGCCGCACAGCTCTAAACAGAACCTTCACAGACAGCAACACTGGATGGTGTGAGGGGTGTTTGCCACCAATTTATTTTCAAATGGTCCTGGGGAAGTTTTTGTATTATACTTGCAACTTTTCTGGAAGTATCTTATTGCTTAAAAACTTTGAAAAAGAATGCTTAAAAAAAAAAAAAAACATGGAAGGAGAGATGGGCATAAGTGTGGGCCAGTAGGAAATACAAGTTTTCTGTTTGTTTCCTGATTCATATTCCTAGCATTCTACATTCTTGGCTTGATTCTTGCAGATATTGAAATGTGTTATAAATGAGAATCATTGAAATCATGTGGAACTGACTCCAGGGTTCAGTGTGAGACACTCCTCTAGTACAAGTGAAAGCCTTGTGAGGCTCTATGTTACTACTCCCTCATAAGGAGGAAGGGCTTGTGGTCACCCCAGACAGGCCATGTGGCTCCGCATTGACCTGAGCGCACATGAAAGAGAAACGAGCCCACCCCAGCAACAGGCTCAGCTCCTAGTAGGGAGGTGGGGAAGCACACACCAAGTGACAGGATCAACAGCTTAACCTTTTGGAGCTACACAGACACAGTGTGTGACCAGCAGAGGACCTGGTCAACAGAGGATAAAAGCAGCTCGCTCAAGCCTGGGGTGGCACCTGCAGCACCACCTGATCCCTAGAGCCCAGGCACTCAGATGTGCCTGAGAGATGGCAGTGGTGGGATCTGCTTTGGCAGGACTGTAGCTCATCTGCAGGGAAGGAGGAATGAGACTGATGCCTGGGACTGAGGCCAGGGCACCAATGATGGGCGCAGAGATGAAGGGGAGCCCCAGCACAGGGAGATGGCTGAGCAGGCCATGGGGGGTGTCGGGGATCAAGCACCCCAGGCCAGGCCAGTGGAGTCAGGAGCCATCTCCTGCCCAGGAGCTAGTGAGGAGACAAGCCCCCCAAAAGCGGCGCAGGAACACCCAAGAGCTGGAACTGTGCAGGACAAGGGGCGTGAGGGAGGCAGTCTCTGACCCCAGCAGCTGAAACAGGGTGTGGACTGAGGGCTGACCCCAAAATGGACAAGATCTGACCTCTGATGCAAGGACCTAAGTACAGACTGCAAACTAAAGTATTACTCTTCCAATAAGCAGGAAGGTGACCTGAAGAGTTACTCAGGGATTTTATGTTCTGAATGACAAGGTCACATGGTTAATGCTCAGCAGAGGACAGGAACCTGTTGAGCAGTCAGCTCTGGAAAGGACCCACCAGGGAGGATTGTTGCTGTGGGGGTGGTGCCTGTCAAACTGTCCACCAACTCACCTATAAGACACCCAATTTCCACATTTTGAGAAGGTGGCACAGGGACCCTGAGGGTGCCCTTGCTCCTGGGTGCAGCTCTGGCACCAGGGTGACTCTCACCTTCCAGTTTAGGGTCCTGTCCTCCATGAGCTGGTAGAAGCATCGCAGTGCCCGCTCCTGGAAGGCCCCATCCTCATAGCGTTCTCGGCCAAACCCGCCCCGTTCCACAGCCTCTGCCAACCTCAGCTGAAGAAACACGACCAGGTCTGGTTTGGGAAGGCCCACGTCTGGTTGCTTGCACCAATGCAGAGAGAAGTTCTGCAGCAAAGAAACCAATGATCAGATAAAGAAGCTGAATGGGGTCTAATGTGTTTTAAAATCCATAAAAAAAGGAGGGGAAATGAGCTACCATTTCTTGAGATGGCAAGAAGTGAGGATCCCAGTAGTGACTTGATTTTTTAGATTGTGAATGTTTTACTATTTCCCATGGCACCTCCTTCTGGTTTAATTTTGTGAGCACATTCAAAATTGGACAGAGCTCTGGCCAGTGTGGCCCAGTTGGCTGGGTGTGGCCCCTTGCACAGAAATGTTTGCTGGTTCAATTCCCAGTCAGGTCACATACCTGGGTTGTTGGCTCAATACCAGGTAGGGGGTGTGCAGGAGGCAGTCAATCAATGGTCTGCTCTCACATCAATGTTTCTCTTTCTCTCCCCTCTTCCTTCCTCTCAAAATCAATAAAATATCCTCTGGTGAAGATTTTTTTAAAAAGTTATTTGGGGGATGCACAATGAAACATTTATGAAGCAAATGATGTGTCCGGTGGGTCACAGTACTGGGTGATTTATCATTTTCTCTGCTGGTATATATTTGAAACTTTCTAAATAAAAAGCAGGAAAAAAGGGGCAGTACAGTCACTGCCATTCTTCCTGGAACAGGAGGTCAGGAAAATATAAACGAAGCACCAGATGCTCTCACAAGGCTGGGGCGGAAAGCCCTGCTGATGGACCACCTCTGGATATGTGTGATGTGAAAACAAGCTGCAGCTACCGCAGTGTTTGCCCTTCCCTTAGATAAGACCAGATTCCAGCGGATGGACATAAGGACCACAGGACTTGCTGTGTGATGTAATGGCCCTGCTCTGGACAGATACTAGTGATGTCCTACCGGGCTGGGTAGCACTCACCTCCTTGGCATTGGTAAAGGCAACACCAGAAAACGCATATCTGTCCACGACGAGGGTGATGCCCTGGCTCAACCTCTCCTTAATCAAAGGCCTAAAAAAACAGAAAATAATTCTGAGCCATGGACCCAGCTTCACAATCCCAGAACCGTCATGTTACAATCATCCTGATGACAATTTAGTAATTCAGTAACCTGGCAGGGATTACAGGCCAGTGACTTGTGAACTTATTTAAAAATTAAAAAAAAAAAAGGAGCTCTGGATCTCCTCCTAGAAGATGCCACACAGGCACTCCCAGCAAAGCCCAATGTGAAACACAAGTCCCCTAATGAGCCACAGACATCACTGACAAAGACAGTAGGGAAGCCTGTGGGCAAGGGAGTGGAGCAGTGGACTCAGCCAGGAGATGATGCTGAGAATATTCTCACAGGTGACAGTAGCTTAGGAAGATGTGCAAAGACAAAGGTCTGACATCAGCAAGAAGCATCGCTTGCACTTTGGGGAAAAGGATTTTTGTCACCTGTGACCCGGAGAAGCCCACAGAAGAGTAGGGATGGGGGAATCACACTTGCAACAGCGAGATGCAGTTCTCACAGCTTCATCTTTGACCCCAAGCCATTAAAAACTACCTAACCTGCAGACAGGAAGTATGGCACAAGCACAACAGAGAAGATGCAACTGTATAAAGAATGAGAAAGTCCTAACTGGTTTGGCTCAGTGAATGGAGCGTCGCCTGTGTCCTGAAGGGTCCCGGGTTTGATTCCAGTCAAGAAGGGCACATGCTGGGTTGCGGGCTTGATCCCCCAGTAGGGGCGTGCAGGAGGCAGCCTATCAATGATTCTCTCATTATTGATGTTTCTCTCTCCCTCTCCTTTCCTCTCTGAAATCAATAAAAATATTAAAGAAAAAAAAGGAGAAAGACGTCCATAAGAAGATATAAACCAGTCTCCTAATGTGTCACTAATAAAGCAAAGTACAAACAAGTACATATGGCTGACTACCTTTTCAATAAGGTATATCACACACAGAAAAAGGTTATCAGGATGACACATACCTATCTGCTTATTTTATAAATAAATACATAAATAAATGAGGGGAAACTATTCCCCACAGCGGAGGGCAGGTGTTGGACATATGGGAAATGGGCAGGGCAGTGACATATTTTGTATGGTTTTAACTTTTAGAACCATATATTTTTGAATTCAAAAACGAAAATTAAATCAACAAAGATGAAAGAAACCCTAAAATTATACAGTTGAATGAACCTAACTATATCTTACATGAATACACAGGGAAAACCTGCTCCAGACTTAACAGCACTCTCTGTGCCCATATGCTAAGGACAGAGCTGCCCACCACCTTGACCACTACAAGGCTCTTACAGAGGTGTGGACTGCAGGCAGGCAGGTCCCCTAATGAACCACTCTCAGTGATGTCTGTGGTTCAGTAGGGAACTTGTTTCACTGTGAACTTAAGTAAGTTCATTGAAGATATAAACAAGAAAACTGTGGGGGAGCCCTGTGATTCTGGACTGCAACAGGTGTCAGCATGAACTGAGTTTCAGTGTAGGTATGTACAGTCATCCCCCATATCTGCAGGAGATACATTCTAGGACCCCCAGGGGATGCCTGAAACTACAGATAGTACCAAACCCTATATATACTGTTTTTTCTCACACACACACACACACACACACACACGCACTTTGGGGCCATCATTAAGTCATTAAGTAAAATAAGAGTGACTTGCCCTAGCTGGTTTGGCTTAGTGGATAGAGTGTCGGCCTAGGGACTGAAGGGTCCTGGGTTTGATTCCAGTCAAGGGCACATGCCCAGGTTGCAAGCTCAGTCCCCAGTAGGGGGCATGCAGGAGGCAGCCGATCAATGATTCTCTCTCATCATTGATGTTTCTTTCTCTCTCTCCCTCTCCCATCCTCTCTGAAATAAAAATATATTAAAAATAAAAATAAAGTAAGAGTGACTTGAACACAAACTGATGTGACTAATGAACAGATAGCATTTACAGTGTGGAGATGTTGGACAAAGGGATGAGTCACATCCCGGGAGGGACAGAGGACATTTCAAGATATCATCCTGTGACTCAGAATTGTGCACAATTTAAAATTTCTTTGAATTATTTCTGGAATTTTCCGTTTAATATTTTTAGACCTTGGTTCACAGTGGGTAACTGAAACATGAAAAGTGAAACCACGGATAAGGGAAACTAAAGTCGATAAACAGATACAGAGGCAGAGCAGACAAACGGGTAGGTCTGTCCCCAGAAGGGACACCCCACTAGCAGTGAGCACACCTAGCACCCAGATGTTTCTAAACACTATTCTCCACAAGAGAAAAACAGCTGGTTCCTAAGCTGGAGTAGAAAACATGAGAAGCCTAAACATTTTGTTACACCAAAAAGTAAGCTCTTAAAAACAAGGCCTGGAAACACAAGTGGGCACAGAAGCCAGCTTGAAAAGCCTTCCACCAGCCAAATTTGGAACAACCTGAACATCAAAAAACAGGAGTAGCTTGTGACCAAGTGACTAAAGAATTTGAGTCCACACTGATGACGAATGGATGGGGGAGGCAGGAAAGCCCTTCCTTACATAGAACGTCAACTAACAAGTAAAACAAACGCAATTATAAAGTCACCCTTTGAAATCACAATGACTGCCTCAGGCAGAATTATTCATGAATGCTAAAGCAGAGGGTCAGAGTTTGCTAAGGAAGGGGATGTTTATACAGTTTTGTAGTATTTCCCTTTTAAGTATTTTTTAACATATTTTTATTGATTTCAGAGAGGGAAGGGGAGAGAAACATCAATGATAAGAATCATTGAGGAGAATCCAAGATGGCGGCGTAGGTAAACACCTAAACTGCTGCCTCCCACAACAATTTCAAAACCACAACTAAAAGACAAAACGTCTATCACCCAGAACCACGGGAAAGCTGGCTGAGTGGAAGTTCTACAACTAGAAGGAAAGAGAAAAGAGCATTGAGACGTGCACAAGCGCTGAAAAGCTGAGGTACGGAGGCGCGTGATCCGGGCTGGCGGCAGGCATTGCTTTTTTCAACCCAAAAGGAGGCAAGCCCCCGATTACTCTGAAATCCAGTCTCTGGGGAGACACGGGGGACCCAAACTCCTACGGGGAGAAGCTGGACTGTCTGCCAGTGAGGGTGGCTTGCTTGCAGAGCTGCGCGCAGGAATAATTGTTTACGGCACTGGGGCACGGGACTCGCAGATGCCGAGGGGGACGCAGAGCCGGCTAACTAGCAGCCATTGCTGTTTGCCACGCCCTAGCCTAGTGACACCCTGAGACCCCGCCCGGCACAACCTACAAACCCACCCAAGCTCCAAGCAGTGGCGTTAGCATAAGAAAGGCCTGCCCTATTGCAGCTTAACCTAGCAAACTTGCAGCCTGGGTCAGACAGCTCCAAAACCTCCAAACCCCAAGCAAAGAGGAGAAAACTGCAGCTCCCACTGTAGCTCCTGCTGAGTGGCCTCAGACAGTAGCTGACCTGCACCCCATTGGAGATCCAGAAGCCAGTGTACCTAGTGGTCAGTGTGAGACACCAGATTTCAACTCCTCACATCCATAAGTGACACATTCAAGAGGCAGACTCAGTGAGCACCAAAGCCCCACTGAAACAAGTCCTGCACCATAAGTGTGTCTTCAGCGCAGCAGTTCTTCCATTATAGACACAGGGAGTGCTCACAGCTAATTGGCCTGGAGGTCAATTCCTCCCAGCATACCAACAGCAATTAAGGCTTAACTACACCAAGACTTTGCACTCAGCCCACAAAGGGGTGTACCAAGAGCATCCACCTCCTGTGATTGAGGAGGCTGAGCTACTGCCCCCTATAGATCACCTACCACACAAAGCTACTCCATCAACACAGGGAAGCAGCCAAAATGTGGAGACAAAGAAACATGTCACCAATGAAAGAAACGGAGGAAAGCAAACTACTGGATGACATAGAGTTCAGAACCACATTTATAAGGTTACTCAAGAATCTTCTTAAAACCGCTGAGAAACTTGATGAGACCTTTAAGGACCTTAATGAGAATGCCAAAATAATGGAAAGGATCAGTCAGAAATGAAGCATACACTGTCTAAAATAAAGAATATACAGACACTCAACTGTAGATCAACGTACCCCAAGAATCAAACCAAAGATCTGAAATATGTGGAAACAAAAAACATCCAACCAGAAAAACAAAAAGAAAAAAGAATCCAAAAATATGAAGATAGTGTAAGGAGCCTCTGGGACAACTTTAAGCGAACCAACATCCGAATTTTTGGGGTGCCAGAAGAAGGGAGAGAGCAAAATATTGAAAACCTATTAGAAGAAATAATGACAGAAAACTTTCCCTACCTGGTGAAAGAAATCGACTTACAAGTTCAGGAAGCGCACAGAACCCCATACAAGAGGAATCCAAAGAGGACCACACCAAGACACATCATAATTAAAATGCCAAGAGCAAAAGACAAAGAGAGAATCTTGAAAGCAGCAAGAGAAAAACAGTTAATTACCTACAAGGGAGTACCCATACGACTGTCAGCTGATTTCTCAACAGAAACTATGCAGGCCAGAAGGGAGTGGCAAGAAATATTCAAAGTGATGAACAGCAAGAACCTACAACCAAGATTACTCTACCCAGCAAAGCTATCATTCAGAGTTGAAGGTCAGATAAAGAGCTTCACAGACAAGAAAAAGCTAAAGGAGTTCATCGCCACCAAACCAGGATTACATGAAATGCTGAAGGGTATTCTTTAAGAAGAGGAAGAAGAAGAAAAAATTAAAGATAAAAATTATGAACAACAAAATGACATCAAATACATACCTACCAACAAGTGAATCTAAAAATCAAGTGAATAAAAAATCTGAAGAACAGAATGGACTGGTGAATATAATAAAATCAGGGACATAGAAAGGGAGTGGACTGACAATTCTCAGGGGAAGCAGGTGTGAGGGGTGCGGGAAGAGATTGGACAAAAATCTTACTCCTATGGATGAAGACAGTGGCGGGGGGTAAGGGCATGGGGTGGGGTGGGGAAATCAGGTGGAGGGGAGCTATGGGGGAAAAAAAAGAGGAACACCTGTAATAATCTGAACAATAAAGATTTATTTAAAAAGAAAAAAAAATCATTGATCAGCTGCCTCTTGCACACCCCCTACTAGGGATCAAGCCTGCAACCCGGTCATGTGCCCTGACCAGAAACCATATAGATGCTCAACTGCTGAGTCACATGGCTGGGCTCCCCTTTTAACTACTTAAAACAGGGAAGACAGTCACTTAGTGGAAGGGCTGGCCAGCAGCCTCCCAAGAGACCCAGGGAACCTGCAAATGATGGCTAAATGCCTTACCTCCCTCTTGCCCAATGCCCTAAGGACCCAAAGTCCCTTTACCTGTATGGTATTCCTCCCAAAATTGCATACCTAAGTCTACTTGTGAGGAAACATCAGACAAATGCAGCATTTTATAAATGGTTTGTAACTTTTTAGAGGGTGAGCAAATGATAATGTGGCAAATGTTAATCATAGGTTAAGGTTGGTGAAAGGCTTATGGGAATTCTTGGTACTAGTCTTACAACCTTTCCAGCTGACTGAACTTATTTCATAAGTTTAAAAAGAGGCAGAGTAGTAAATTGCTATGAAAAGTACGAGAAATCACTTATTTCTAGGGATACGTTCCTACATGGAGATATTTAAGGTCGTAGTGAGTAGGCAGGTTTTGGTAAAAGCAAATAGAGCGGGATCTGGAGGGTATTACCCCCATTGTTTTGAAGTATTTGCAGGGACCACCATCTACCCAATTCAGATGAAGCAAAACTAAGGGTGAAAGATTAAATGGCTGGAGGAAATCAGTTTCCGCACAAAGTGCTTCAAGTACAAGGATGAATTCAAAACAGCTGAGGCTTACCAAGCACTTGCTCCCACCCTGCCTGGCTGACTTCAGGTGACTGTCACACCAGACCTACAAGGGGCACTGTTGTGCCAATGATGAAGCTGTGGTTTTGGGCTGAGCAAGACCAAGGTCACACAAATGGTGGGCAATGGTACCATTTGTGAACTCAGCACCTGACTTATCACCCAAGGACTTCCAAGTCTTAGGAACGCTAATCTGACAGTAGTGGCTGGAATGATCTACAAAGGGAACTGTGTGTTGTGGCAGAACAGAGGGACAACCGATAGGATATCTTTTCCATACCGGGGACAAGACTACTATTTAGGAAATAGCATTATTTCTCACTTTGAATTGGGCCTACATTACTTTTCCACAAAGCCACAAAAAAGAAACAAAATCAGAACAATTATATCCATAAATTGCAGATGTGGGATCATAAAAATGGTCTTGGTGTCTTAAGAGTGGTACTACAGTGGGGAAGGCCTTTCCAAGCAAGACAGCAAGCTAAGCAGAGGAGAGCAGAGCACTGTCCCTGCTTGCAAGAGGGACAATGCAAAACCCCTGAATGTCCATCAACATCTGCTGTGAACACCCTTCTGGAGAGCAGGCTACAGCATAGGAAAGAATGAGAAGAGAGGCCTCCTTCAGATATCAAAGGTCTGTAAGGCAGTTAGAAAGCAGCTGCAAAATTATTTGTATGGTAGGTTTGCATTTATTTATAACAAAACAACTCCAATGTGTTATCTACATATGTGTAAATGGAAACAAGAGCCTCTGAAAGCACACACCATATAGTTAAATGTCGAGAGGACTCTAAGATGTAAAACAAAAAGGAGTTGGGAAAGGATGAGATACCAACCTAAACTGTGAACTTCAGTTAAACAAAGATATAATCAAGAAAACTGGGGGGGCCCTAACCAGTTTGGCTCAGTGGATAGAGTGTTGGCCTGCAGACTGAAGGGTCCCAGGTTCAATTCTGGTCAAGGACATGTACCTTGGTTTCGGGCACATCTCCAGTAGGGGGTGTGCAGGAGGCAGCTGATCAATGTTTCTCTCTCATCGATGTTTCTAATTCTCTATCCCTCTCCCTTCCTCTCTGTAAAAAATCAATAAAAGTAAATTAAAAACAAAAACAAAAAACTGTGGGGGAGCAGGAGGAAGGGACAGGAATATGGGACAATTTAGTATTTTCTGATAACCCTTTCTGTAAACCTAAAGCTACCTAAAGGAAATTAATTAATTAATTACAAAGAGGTGGTGGGCAGGAGGCAGGAAAAGCATTAATCAGTGCTCTTTGGGAGTACAAAGCGATTAGATCTGGTCACAGGACTGGTGACTAAAAGAACCTTGTAAAGGCTCAGCCTCCAGCATCACTGTCCACCACCATCCTGAATCTCAAGAGGGTTTTAGAAAAGCACTGGGGGAGAGATGGAGGGCAATGGTATTACACTTGTTCCCAGCGGTTTGCAGAGAAAAGTAGGTGCACCGAGTGATCCTCCACCTCACTCTTCTTTTCCAAATAAGAACTCAGAAGTTTGCCAATTTCAGTTGATCTTTCTAAAAAGAGAGAAACACAAAAAGTGAGGTTTTCCATCCACATTAGAATAGTTTGAACTAAACTTCTGGTCCTAAACTGGCAGTCGGACATCCCCCAAGGGGTCCCAGATTGGAGAGGGTGCAGGCTGGGCTGAGGAACACCCCCCACCCCCACCACCCAGTGCACAAATTTTGTGCACCGGGCCTCTAGTGATAGTATATTTCAAAAAAAGTAAACAGAAATCTGAGACATGGATTATAAAATAGCACCAGCAAGGGGGAAGGGGCTGGGAGGTGTGTGTGTGTGTGGGGGGGGAATGGGAGATATCTGTAATACTATCAATAAAAAATCAAGCAAAAAACAAAACAGCATTAGCAAACTTTTGGGGATGACAGATACAGTTTTGATTGTGAAGACAGTTTCACGGGTGTATAATTATGTCGAAGCTCATCAACCACACACTTCCCACATATGCACGTTACTGTACATCAATTACAGATCAATACAGTTTTGCAAAAAAAAAAGGCACGGATGCATCAATACTGACGGACAGGCCACAGTGACCACAGGAATAACAAGTGAGAAAGCCAATGATGGCGACAGATGGCAACCACAGAGCCCCAGGTAAACCATATTTGCACAGGTCAATTAAAGTAAGGTCGCATGAGGCTCGGTTTCTTCATTCTCAGACACCTTTGGATGAGACCACAGCCAATCCGCCCTCAATAACAACGCGGCAGATTCGGGAGAGATCCGGGCGGGCGAGCACATTCGGTCCCCGGATCTGGGTTCCTCCTGCTCCCAGCGGTGCTCCAGCCCCCGGGCTCCCGCCGCCCGACCTTTCCCGCTCGCAGCTCCTCAACGCCTGCCAGGCCCGTCCGAGCGCTCCACCCACCCGGGAAGCGTAGCAGCTCGGCACGATGGCCGGCGGCGCATAGAGCCGCCACCAGCTTACGGCTCTGCGTGCTCTTCCCGGCGCGGTCCACGCCTTCCAGCACGATGAGCGCCCCGCGCCGGCCCGCCATGGCCGCGTCTCCACCGCCCGCCAAGGCCCCAAAATTCCGCGCCATCGCCCGGAGCTTCCATTGGCTGGCGTCAGCGGCGCGCGCTAGGATTGGCTGCTATTTTCCATCGTTGGTCGGATTGGCTAGAACTGACAAGGGGAGCGGAGCGAGAGGCGGAGTCCCCGCCTTCTAGGCCGGAAGCCGGATGCGGGACTTAGTCCTCGGTGGCGCCAGGAGCTAGGCTGCGGCTCGTGGGCTGGAGGCTCGGGCACGGGAGGGCTAGAAGCCAGTCCGCGTCGAGTTGCGGCCGAAGGGTGGCACGGGCCGCAGGCAGGTCTCGCGAGCAGGCCGTGTATTGTAACGCTCGCCGGTCACGCCCGCTCCGTCGGTGTCCAGCTGCGCTGGGAATCGCTGTCTGCATAGGGCCCACGCGACAGCCTTGTGAAACACGGGCCTGTCAAGCTCCGAGACTTCCATTTGCAAAGACTCCGTGTGCACACTCACAGGAGAAAGGAAAAAAGGGCGGTCGTTTCGTCTGTGACATGTGGCCACCGACTAGGAGCGGTCCCTGTCGTAGGGAGGCGACACGTCTGGTCTGAGAGCAGCCCCGGCATCTAGAGAGCGTTCAGCAATGTTTGCTGCTCTTGTCTCAGGGACATCGGGCTGCGGCGGCATCTTTCAGGTGACACTGCGCACTTGAGGGTGCCGCCTTCCTCTCCTAACAAGCGCACTTTCCCACATGAGGGGTCAGCCCTCTGACCTGTCTAAACCTTATCACCCCGAAGGCCGGTCGGTCCCCGATACCATCACATTGTGGGAACACGAGTACTCAGACCGGAGCAAGCCAGGAATTAGGTTTTTCCAGAATTTCTGTGTCGTGCTGGCTTAGGTTGCCCTTAGAGGCGCTGGTACAAACTTTGGAGGCCACTGTTTTGGGGAGGTGGATGCAGCAGAAATGTAGATGTGAAATTCCAGGCTGTTCTCTAGTGAGCTGTTGAGAACCACCTGCCTCGCTACTGCAGACCAAGAAGTCCGTGAGTCACCGCCCTTAGGGTTGAGAATGGCAGTGGCGTCCCGTCCGCTGTCTCAGCGCCTGGGTTGAAGACCTTGGGGCCATTTCCAGCCTTTCCTCCCCTCCACCCCCCTCCCCCTCCTCTCGGTGGTTGCGGAAGCCCAATGATAGTATTACCCAAGATACGTACAGTGAGTTTTGGAGGGGTGATAGATTATATTGTTTCCAATTATTTGCTTCCTTCCTTGATGTTGAGCTTGGCCACGTGACTTCCAAACTGCTGTAAAGTAATCCCAGCTGACAGCACACGTTCAGGCAGAAGCTTTGAAAGCAGTTTGGTTCACCCATCCCCCACGTGAGAGGAGCTTGTGTGCAATTAGGGCTGCTTTTTCACTCTGAATTCTGGAATAAGACATGGCCACAGCCAAGCTACAGCCACTGCAGCTGATAGGTAGCTCCAGTAAGAAAAACTGAGTTAAGTCACTGAGACTTTGGGGTTCTTTGTTACTGTAGCAGGACCCAATGAAAGCTCATGACAGAATTTGCTTAATACCGCTTTACGTAGGTAAGCAATATCCTGTTGTCTCATTGATGTCTTCTAAAATGTCCATCTCCTGCCCTAGCAGGTTTGGCTCAGTGGATAGAGCTTCCGCCTGTGGACCAAAGGGTCCCAGGTTAGATTCCCACCAAGGACATGTACCTGGATTACAGGCTCCTCCCCGACCCAGGCGATGTATTTCTCTCACATCGATATTTCTGTCTTTCCCTCTCTCCCACTCTCTCTAAAAAAAAAAAAAAAAAAAATCAATGGAAAAATATTCTCAGGTGAGGATTAACAAATAAATAAAATACCCCTTAAAAAAATAAAATGTCCATCTCCTTGCCTTCAAAAGGAGGAAGGGATTCAAGTAGTATAGTACAGAAGAGAAGCCTCCCGGCATTGGATAAGTCTCAGTGCTGTAAGCAGTTAGACATGACAGAACAAGGAAGATGGGCCAGGTATAGGTCATTAGGGTGGAAAGCCCCAGGTGCCTAACAATGGACAATTGTAGAGTGGAACCTTACCCCCAGGGTGACGTTTCCTCCCCTAGCACATCACTGGTCAAGAGGTTTGGACCCCCTGACCTTTCCTCCCTAGAGATAACATCTAGGCCTCAAGTTGTATTTCAGCTCCAGGCCCAGATAAGCAATAAAACCAGCCACACATGGAATAAAGACCCCCTGCCCTGGTACCAACCAATCAATCAGTGGAGACCACAACCCTGAAAGGATGTACCTGGAAAACTGCTGAATATTAAGATCTTTCCCTGGGACCTCCCCTAAAATCTCCACCCTTAAAACCCCCAGGTACATTATCACTCCTCACTTCCAAGATCCAAGGGCCCTTCCTTTACCTCCATAACTTGTTTCCTAAGCCCATTTCTTCTAGGACTTACTTTTTCTACCTCTGTAATTTACCAAATAAATGTTCTCTTACAGTTTGGGTCTTGCTCTGAATCCTTTCCTAGCCAGAACCCAAGTACCGAAGTTGTTGAACCCAGGTTTGGTCTGACCCCACTGGTCAGACACCTGGTGCTATTTCCACTGCATACAACACCAGGACAGCCTTGTACCACATCTGTAGGACCAGCTCACCAGGCAGATGGGAACCTTTATGAATACACAGCTGTCCTGGTCACCCATGAAAATAGAGGGGACCTGGCTGATGGGGCCTTGCATACTGAATAGTGATGGGGTGCCCTTTTCATTGCAGAACTTGCTAAGCCAGCACAAGTAGTTTGTTACTAAGCTACAACAAGTGAAGGAGCACAACATGAGAAGTGGCATGTGCTCCTTCAAATAGCAAACTGAACATTGTCCCTATTCCCTGCCCTGCCCTCCTTGCAACCCAGCCTTGACCATGAAGACAATGACGAGGCCCTTTAGGAGCAGACACCACTCGGAAGGAATCTGGGTTTCTGTGACCCCATGGGCATGGCCATCTGCCCCTAGACAATTACATAAGAAATAAAACTTTTTTCTAAGCCACTGGATTTGGTTGGGTTTCTTGGTTAGAGTAGCTTAGCCCTCCCCTAAAACTCTGGTTCTCAACTGGGGACTTTTTTTTCCCCTTATTAATGCTCACCTGAGGTTATTTTTTCCATTGATTTTTAGAGAGAGTGTAAGGTGGGTAAAGGATGCTGCTAAACAGCCTACAAGACACAGGACAGCCCCACAGCAGAGTATCAGATCTCAAATGTCATAGTCTTAAGATTGAGCAACCCTGCTCCAGAGTATAGAGCAATGAGAAGAAAGTAAGGGAGTCGGCTCTCATTTGGCAGCTTCTAAAACAGGGTCCCTGTAAAAGAATTAATCAGTTTTCTTATATGCGAGAATGACAAACTGCTATCTGGGAAATGTTATTTTTAGTATATGATATATGAAGGGCACAATATGTGATTTATCTTCTATAATAATAATAATATTTTTAGATGGGCACAACAAATATGTAAAAATTTGTTTAGCCTCACTTAAAATCAAAGAAATACAAATTAAAACACCCAGGTGGATTTTTGGTTATTTCTTTTTCTATCATGTTAGCAAAGATAAAGCCTGATGAAATCTAAGGTTAACAAAAGTGTGGAAACATCCTTAGTGGAGTGTTAGTTCATTTAAAAGTATCAGCACTTAGCCCTAACCAGTTTGGCTCAGTGGATAGAGCATTGGCCTGCGGACTGAGGGGTCCTGGGTTCGATTCCGGTCAAGGGCATGTACCTTGGTTGCGGGCACATCCCCAGTAGGGGGTGTGCAGGAAGCAGCTGATTGATGTTTCTCTCTCATCGATGTTTATAGCTCTTTATCCCTCTTCCTTCCTCTCTGTAAAAAATCAATTAAAAAATATATTTTTTAAAAAGTATCAGCACTTAGAAAATACAATACTCTGAGCCCTGGCCACTGTTGCTCAGTTGGTTGAGCATCATCCCATGCACTGGGTTTCAGGCTTGATCCCAGTAGGGTGTGTGCAGGAGGCAGCTGATGGATGTTTCTCTCACATCAATGTTTCTCTCTCTCTCTCTAAAAATCAATAAAAATATAAACCTGTGCATGGCCTGGCAGTGTGGCTCAATGGTTGAGGGTTGACCTATGAATCAAGAGGTCAAGGTTGGATTCCTGGTCAAGGTACATGCCCAGGGTGTGGGCTCAATCCCCACTAGGGAGTGTATTGGAGGCAGCCCATTAATAATTCTCATCATTGATGTTTCTAACTCTCCCTCTCCCTTCCTCTCTGAAATCAATAAAATTCTATTTAAAAAACAAACAGACACCCTGCACATGAGTAAGTAAAGCAGCTTTATTCTTGACAAAACTTGGAAGCAACCTAGATGTTCTTCAATAGGTGAATGGAAAAACTGTGGTACATACAGAAAATTAAATATTTGGCTATTAAGAAAGAAAGAATCTATAAAGCCAGGAAAGGGCATAGAGGAAACTTAAATGCATACAGTATTACTAAGTGAAAGAAGCTAACCTGAAAGGTTACATACTGTATAATTCCAACTATATGATACTCTGGAAAAGGCAAAACTATAGAGATAGTAGACAAATCAGGGTTTGCTAGGGGTTGTGGGGGGAGGAGGGATTAACAGGCAGAGCACAGGGAATTTTTAGGGCAGAGAAACTTCTGTATGATACTGTAATGGTGGGTACTTAACAAAATTGTACAACAAACTGAACCTTAATGTAAACTATGGACTTTAGTTAATAATAATGTATCAATGTTGTTTCATCAATCCTAATAATGAACCACACCAATACAAAACGTTTATATTGGGGAAAACCCAGTTCATGTTTCTGTGGAAGGGTTATACAAGAACTCTATTTTCTTCTAAATTTTTTTGTGAGCCCCAAACTACTCTAAAAAATAAGGCCTATTAATTAAAAAAACAAAAACACAAAACCTTAGCCACTTAAAACAAAACAAAAAAAGGGTAGTGCCCTAGACGGCTTGGCTCAGTGGATAGAACATCAGCCTGTGGACTGAAGGATCCCAGATTCAATTCTGGCCAAGGGCACATGCCGGGGTTGTTGGGCACAATATGTGATTTGTGCCCAACAAATCACATATTGTGCCCCCCAGTGGGGGACGTGCAGGAGGCAGCCAATCAATGATTCTCATCATTGATGTTTCTCTCTCTCCTTCTCCCTTCCTCTCTGAAATCAATAAATATATTAAAAAAAATAAGGGTAGTATTTAGTTATGTATGCATGTGTGTGGGCATCTTCTCATCAAGCATTAAATGGGGCCAGAAAGAATGCACCCAAACTGCTACCATTTGGATTCAAAGGTCAACAAGATAGTCACAGTCCAGTACCTTCCAGAGGTGGGGAAACTCCTTTATAAGTTCCTGGATAGTTTGAATTTTCATATTGAATGTAAAGTTGGTAAAAACGTTTCAATTTTTAAAAATTTCGGGTTTAGGTGTCAACATAAGAAACATTCAAACCTGTAGAGAATTTTTGTGAGTTTATTTGAGCAGAAATGTTCACAATTGCTGGGAAGCAAAATCTCAGTGGATTGAGAAAATGCTCCAGAGAATGGCAGTTTCACACCTTATTTTATACATTATAATAAAAAGAGAAGACAAAAGTGGGTCACATGAAATCCGTCGGTAATAGATTAGGGAGGCAAGAGAAAGCAAAGCAGGAGAAACCTCTGGGATTGGATAAAAAGTATAATGACAGCCCTGGCCGGTTTGGCTCAGTGGGTGGAGCGTTGGCCTGCGGACTGGAGGGTCCCGGGCTCGATTCCGGTCAAGGGCATGTGCCTTGGTTGCGGGCATGTGCCCGGCGGGGGGTATGCAGAGGGCAGCTGATCGATGTTTCTAACTCTCTGTCCCTCTCCCTTCCTCTCTGTGAAAAATCAATAAAATATATATATATATAAAAAAGTATAATGACAGACATACATTTTTTAAATAGGTGGGTGCAGATAGTTAACAGTCAACAACTCAATAAGGAGAGGATTTGTGGTCTTGCTCTGTTGCAGTACCTATGTTTTGAGGGGTCTGGAAAAGAAATCACTTTGACATTCCAAACGTATGTTTTCCTAGATGCAAAGAGACGACAGGTTTAAGGTGAAATTTTGCCTTTGTTATGGAAGAGTCTAGCCTAGGACATGATTACCCACCATAAACTGGTTTTAGTTAAAAAGTTTTAATCTCAGACCATCCTTTATGGTTATTTTAGGTTTCTGAGTTTGTAAGGCCAGCATGCAGGCCTGCCCTGAGCTTTTCAGGTTTAGTATGTGGCCCCTTTTCGTCCACATAGAGAAGGAGGTACTTTTTTTTTTAATTTTTGAAAGGGATAGATTGATGATAGAGAAACATCAATGGGCTGTCTCCTATAGGGCCCCCTGCCCCTGGGGATGAGCCCTACACCCAGGCAAATACCCTGAGGTGGAATCAACTGGTGACCTCTTAGTGCATGGGAGGATATTCAACCAACTGAACCACACCGCTGGGAGGGGGCTGGTGTTACATATGCATTTTCAATAAGAAAACTCATTGGTCAGGGCTACCTGAATCCCAAGGGAGGATGGGGTTGCGTGGTTCCGGGTCCTGGATCCTTCCATCCAGGAACCAGTGGTCCCTCCCGCACGCGGGGGTCGCGCAGAGCCCCTCCCCTGCACCCCCGAGAGGGGCCTCGGGAAGGCTAGCGCTGGGCCCAGCGTTTCCCTGACCCCCAGCGACACGTGCTGACCCCATGACCTCCAGTTTTTCTGAGCGCATCCGGTGCACTCCAGGGGACCCTCTTGTCCGCTGGACCACGTTCTTCACTCCTCTCAGGCTTCCGCCAGACCTGACCCTGGCAAAAGGACCACCAGGCCAAAAGGGGATTAGGAACCTCCCCTCCCTCAACGCTCCTACAGGGAACGCCCTCGGCCCCCTTCGCTTCCCCCGAGGTGCTGCACGTACCCCTCCGGCCGGAAGCCAGGGGGCGGATCCCGCCGGTGGCCGCCCCGCCTGCTGACCAATCCTCACGCGCAGCTCATTAATAGTGAACATGCCGGCCCCGCCCCCTACTTCTCGAGGCTCCGCCCGCCTGCGCAGACCCAGAGCGCGGCCGCGGACGAAGATGGCGACTGCCATGTACTTGGAGCACTACCTGGACAGTAAGCGCTCCCCCCCACCCGGGTGTCCCCCAGGCCGTCGCCCGTGCGGGCCCCTCTCCGCCATTTTCCCCCGCACGCTAAGAGCCGCGTGCGGATCCCGGGTTCGTGGGGGCTGTGGGACGGCCCAGGGGCGGCGGAGGCGGACGCAGATCGGGCGGGTACAAGGGTGGGAAGCGCGCGGGGGGGTGCGGCGCCGGGTCCACGGACACTGCCGCGCCAATTCTAGGTGCGTCACGGCGGGGCGGGGCGAGTATGCGGTTCCACCTCTCAGCTGGGCCCGGCTCTCCTGGTAGGCCACGCCCTCACCAACAGGCCACGCCTCCACATAAAACCACGCCCAGTCAAGTTCTAGCCTCCCCGAGTAGGCCCCGCCTACTTTTCTTGTCTTGGTCTCAGGCCTTGCCCTTACTTGATTTTGGCCTGCCTCCCACCACTCAGGCCCCAAGATGGTGATGAACCCCAGCCCCCTTGAATGCTGAGCCGGGCCTGGGGGGCTCCGGGCCTGGGGTCCACAGAGTCGCTTCCGGGCACCGAACCTCACCTTGTGCATCTGGAAGATGGGGAGGCGATACTGGCCTGGAGGGTCTCCCAGGATGCCTGCCTTTTTGCGGGGGTACTTACGGGACTGATTATGTGTTCAGGGCTGACGTCCATGAGGCTCCTCCAGCAAGCATCCTTCTGTCTATCTGTAGCTCAGGGTGGACCTTCCTGACCAGATGGTTATTCCCACATTTCACGGAGGCTGAGTAGCTTGTCAAGGTCACATACATTTTGGGAGTGTCTGACTCTGGCTGGGGCTTGGGGCACCTTGCTGCACTGGGGATATTCATGGTCACTCCGGCCTGGGCGCCCCAGGAGTTGCTGAGTAGGAATGAGCCCCTGCTCTGAAGGAGACAGTGGGGATCAACTCTCCCCAAGGAGGGGTTACCCAATCTTGGTCATTTGTTCTGCTCTTTTGGCCCATCCTAAGCACAGGTCAGGTGGGAGAGCACTGGAGGGGAGCCCTCCCTTCATTGTCACTAGAGAGATCTGCACTCAGGTGCCTGCTTGGGAGCACTGGGGCTTGCCCTTTCTGTCCCACCTGCTCAGTGGCCCCTATGGGAGGGTCTGAGGAACCTGAACATGAAGTCTGGGAAAGGAGGCACCTGTTTCTTTTTTTGTTTTGTTAATCCTCACCCGAGGATATTTTTTTCCATTGATCTTTAGAGAGAGTGGAAGGGAGAGGGAGAGACATAGAGAAACATCTATGTGAGAGACACATTGATTGGTTGCCTCCCACATGTGCCCCAACCAGGGCTGGGGATTGAGCCTGAAACCAAGGTATGTGCTCTTGACTGGAATTGAACCTGGGACCCTTCAGTCTGCAGGCCGACACTCTATCCACTGATCCAAACTGGGTAGGGCACCTGCTTGCTTCTTGAGCATGTCCTGTGTTCCAGGAAAGCAGACATGATCCCCATTTTCCTGAAACTTACTATCACATGGGAAGACAGATTATTTTTAAAGTTTATAGAAAACTAAAGGCCACACCCTAGCCGGTTTGGCTCAGTGGATAGAGCGTCGGCCTGCAGACTGAAGGATCCCAGGTTTGATTCCAGTCAAGGGCATGTACCTTGGTTGGGGGCACATCCCCAGTGGGGAGTGTGCAGGAGGCAGCTGATCAATGTTTCTCTCTCATCGATGTTTCTAACTCTCTATCCCTCTCCCTTCCTCTGTGTAAAAAAAAATATATATATATATATATATATATATATATATCTTAAAAAGAAAATTAAAGGCCACAAAGGAGCCCCATAAGTCTCAAGAGCAGGGAGTGGCCTATTCTGCAGAATCCTGCAGAGCAGGGAGGTCTGGGGAGGGCATGGTGATCCCTGAGGCTGTGTGGGGAGTTTTCATGGCTCTCTAGGGAGCTGAGGAGCACTGGGGCTTTAAGCAGCAGCTTCTAAAGATTAGATTGAGTTCTTGAAATGATCGCTGGCACATGGGGAGAGTGGAGGGTGGCCAAGACTGGACAAAGGAGTCGAGTTAGGGCCTGTTGTGGCTGTGCAGGTGTGTGGGGACATTGGCCTGAACTATGAGGATGGCAGCACAAACAGGTTAGCAGCATTGCATGGGACCCTCCACCTGTGAGGTTCAGCATGTCCTGTTTAACCTTAAGTGAATAAACTTGAGTGAAATTAGAAGTTAAGTCCCTCAATGGGTACTCTCCCATTTCACATGCTCAGTAGCCCAGTGTGGCCAGTGCCCACATTTTTGGACAGCTTAGAGAACGCTTTCATCCTTAGATAAAGTTCTGCCAGCAGTGCTGGTCTGCACTACCCAGTGCAGATTTCAGAGTAAGGTGGGGAAAGATCAAAGAGGACCCCAGGGTCGGACTGGGTGGCTGTGGTGGGGTAATCTAGACTGGAGGGTCTGGGGTGGGAATCAAGAGGCCATCTTTCCTGCCTCTGCTCACAACTTGTTTCTAAGTTCACTTGTGGCTTCTCCAGCATTTGGCAACTTTGGAAGTGTCAGCCTTGTATCAGTGTTTGGTATTCACACGCCACTAAAAGAGGATATCTTAAACATTGTCCTTTTCAAACCCTAGCAGAAAGAGAAGACTAAGTGGGCTTATTATCTGTCGACTTTAGGGTTATAAAGTCCAGCAGGTAGATTTGTGTGCCTCTCCTGAGAAGTCCATGTCCTTGCGTTTTAGGTATCGAGAACCTTCCTTGTGAACTGCAGAGGAACTTCCAGCTGATGCGTGAGCTGGACCAGAGGACAGAAGGTGGGCTCAGGCCTTCAGTACATCTGGGGAGAGGAGGCATCAGGATTCTGGGGTGGCACTGGGTGACCAGCCTTTGCAGTGGGGCTGTGTGGCCTAGCCCTAGGCTATGGCTCCGGATGGTGTCTAGAGAGAGTGCTGATACTTTAAACCAAACTTAGTTCCTTGGATTCTTACACTTCTTCAAATCAGATCTGTAAGGATCATCCTTCCCATACCGTCAAAATATCTGTTACCTTTTCTTTCATATAAAAGACTTTCTAATTTCAAACTGTGTATGCATAGTTCAAAAAGTTAGCTAGTACTTCTTTTAAAAAAATATATTTTTGTTCATTTCAGGGAGGAAGGGAGAGGGAGAGAGAGATAGAAACATCAATGACGAGAGAGAAACATTGATTGGCTGCCTTCTGCATGCTCCCCATTGGGGACTGAGCCTGAAAACCACACATGTGCTCTGACCAGGAAACAAACCATGACCTCCTGGTTCATAGGTCGACGCTCAACCATTGAGCCACACCGGCCGGGCTACATTTTTTGAATAGTAGTTTTTTGTTTTAAATATATTTTATTGATTTTTTTACAGAGAGGAAGGGAAAGGGATAGAGAGTTAGAAACATCGATGAGAGAGAAACATCCATTAGCTGCCTCTTGCACACTCCCTACTGGGGATGTGTCACAACCAAGGTACATGCCCTTGACCGGAATTGAAGCTGGGACCCCTCAGTCCCCAGGCCAATGCTCTATCCACTGAGCCAAACTGGCCAGGGCTGAATAGTAGTTTTTTTTGGAGTTTCTAATTGCTTTGTTTGTTGGCTGTGTTTTCCGCATTTCCACTGCGTTTTCAGTGTGTCTGCTGCACAAGGTTCTCTGCTGGCTCTACCTGCTCTGCCTGGAGACCTCTCCAGACACAGGTCCTGCAGGTCTGTCCAAGCTGGTGGTTTCCGGGACTGCTGCACATGCAGGTGCTGAGTTTTCTTGGCCTCTCCCTTTGTTCCTCTTCAGTTGGGACTTCATTTCCTGGGTCATAAGCATTCTTTTTCTTTTTTTAAATGCCCTTTTTCTTGATTTGCCCTCATTTCGGAGGAGCTTTTCCTCCGATAGCCTCCTGAAAAAGGGTACCTAGGAAGGTAAATGTCTTCTAACATTGCGTGTCTGAAAACCTATTTGTTCTGGCTTCTAGTCACTTAATAGTTTGGGGTAGCATTTCAGATTGATAGTCATTCCCCCAGGATGTGATAGGCATTGCTGACTGGTTCTTGGCTTCCATGTTGCTTTTGAGAAATCGGAGGCCATTTGGATCCCTCGTCCTTTATACATACCATCTTTTTCTTGTCCTGTTTAGAAGTTTTGGGTTGTCCTTAGCCCTGAGGCTTTATATTTTGAGATGATGAGCTTGGGTGTTAGTGGTTTTCATATTATCATTTAATTTTCTTACTGGGGTAGCTGCAGTTTTTCACTAAGATACAGCCTGACTAGCAAATACAGAGACTTCTTTTATTATGAAATACAGATTTGCAATCAGAAATAAGCATAAACATTTACAATGTATTACCTGGTGAAACTGTGCCCAGGTAAGGTGGAGCTTCTGGCTCCTGGGGACCTGTGTGACCCCCCCCCTGGGGCCACCACCCTGAATCCCACCTGCAACAGATGTTTTCCCACCTCTAAACCGGAGTTGAGAGTTGTGTCTGTCCCACCTGGATGTTTATGAGCCACACAGCATGTCCTTTGTCCCTTTTCATGCTCATGGTCACCTTTTGTGGATTAATAGGTGGTGTTCTGTGAACCAGCAGCTGCTTCTTTTTGTTGCTGGAGCAGAGCTATTTGTCTGTTCGAGTGAGGACTGGCCATTTGGGTTGTTTCTTGTTTCCTGAAGTTATGGATGTTTTCCCATGTGTATCCTGGCATCTAAATCTTTAGGGTGGGTACCTAAGAGTAGTATGCCAGGTCTTAGCTAAGGTGAGCACACACTTCATTGTTCCGATAGGGACTTTTACGAGTCAGAGCTGGCATGATGCTTGCTCCTGGGACAATAGTCGTATGCAGAACTGTCCTGGGCACCTTGCCTTGGCCGGAGCCTCTGTCCAGCTCAGAGGTGCCACGCTGTCTGTAGACACACTGCCTGTAGACACGTTGCCTGTGGAGTGCTATGCCCTCATACCCCCACCTACAATACTTCGGGGTGCTTGTCAGCCACTTGCCAACATTTGATGTTGTCAGGCTTCATTTGTTACCAGTCTAGTGAGCCTGTTCTGGCATCTCATGCAGGGACTAGCTTTCAGCCATTTCTCTATCAGATAAGAAAGCGGAGATTGACATCCTGGCCGCAGAGTACATCTCCACAGTGAAGACTCTGTCCCCAGAGCAGCGGGTAGAGCATCTGCAGAAGATCCAGAGCGCCTACAGCAAGTGCAAGGAGTATAGCGATGACAAGGTGCAGCTGGCCATGCAAACCTATGAGATGGTGAGAGGCTGGGCGGTGGGGTGGGGGTTGGGCGTAGGGGGGTGGGGATGAGCTGCTCAGGGATCCCAAGGCCAGGGATGGCTGGGGGCTGGGGACAGTTCAGACTCTGGCAGAGTGATGCTTCCAGAGGAGTACAAATGGGGGGTGTCATTCACCCCAGACTGTGACTGTGTCTTGTTTTCTCTGCTCTTTTGCTTATTTATTTAGCTGGGGAAACAGTGCATTGTTATATATAGATATTTTAAATCAAAAATATTTTTTCACAAGGAAGTCATGTTTGCTTTTTAAAAAAATATATATTTTATTGATTTTTTACAGAGAGGAAGGGAGAGGGATAGAGAGTTAGAAACATCGATGAGAGAGAAACATCGATCAGCTGCCTCCTGCACACCCCCTACTGGGGATGTGCCCACAACCAAGGTACATGCCCTTGACCAGAATCGAACCTGGGACCCTTCAGTCCGCAGGCCAACGCTCTATCTGCTGAGCCAAACCAGTTAGGGCTTAATCAATTTTTTGGTCATCTTTAGGAAAACTCCTAGAATTTGTGTCCTGTTTCCTCTCAAGTAAGCTTCTTCACTCAGAGCTCATGCGGTGGCCTGGAGTCCTTGTTCCATGACGCACATGTCGTGTGGCAGATCTCTGTCATCCCTGTAGGCCATCACCTGACGAACGCCCTTCCCCACCTCCCCAATCAAGCAAGAGTGATTTCTTAAAAATCTGAAGTAACTTGTGTTTGAGAAAGAGTACTCTAGAAGGAGACCTTAATACTTGTATTTGGGATTTTGATGCTTCAAGTGCTACATCTTTGGAGTATGCAGCCTGCTGAAATACCAGTTTTGGTCAATTGTCATTGAGTCAGATTTTTACTATGTGGCACAACGAAGATTGTAATTCATTTCCACATGTGGAAGGTGCTGTCACTCTCCCAGGTGGGCTGTGACTTCAGCATGGGAGCCGGCTCGGCTCATCTCGCTGCCCTGATTGCAGTGCTGTCCCTCCCTTCTTTCTAGCTCATCCATAGCCAAAGCATTGGAGGCATTTTACTTTCCTTTGTTGTTCTGTTACTCTGTTTAAGGACCTCTCTGTTCTTCAGGTTTTGTTTTTTTTTAATAAATCTTTATTCAGATTATTACAATTGTTTCTCCTTTTTCCCCCCATAGCTCCCCTCTACTCGGTTCCCACCCCACCTTCTGCCCTTACCTCCCCCCCACTGTTCAGTCTCTTCCCACACCCCCATATCCCTTTCCCCCTGAGAATTATCAGTCCACTTCCTTTCTATGCCCCTGATTCTATTATATTCACTAGTTTATTCTGTTCCTCAGGTTTTTAATTCACTTGATTTTTAGGTTCACTTGTTGATAGATATATATTTGTTGTTCATAATTTTTATCTTTACTTTTTTCTTCTTCCTCTTCTTAAAGAGTACCTTTCAGCATTTCATATAATACTGGTTTGGTGGTGATGACCTCCTTTAGCTTTTTCTTATCTGTGAAGCTCTTTATCTGCCCTTCAATTCTGAATGATAGCTTTGCTGGGTAGAGTAATCTTGGTTGTAGGTTCTTGCTATTCATCACTTTGTAGATTTCTGTCTGGCCTGCATAGTTTCTGTTGAGAAATCAGCTGACAATCGTATGGGTGCTCCCTTGTAGGTAATTAACTGTTTTTCTCTTGCTGCTTTTAATATTCTCTCTTTGTCTTTTGCTCTTGGCATTTTAATTATGATGTGTCTTGGTGTGGTCCTCTTTGGATTCCTTTTGTTTGGGGTTCTGTGCGCTTCCTGGACTTGTAAGTCTATTTCTTTCACCAGCTGGGGGAAGTTTTCTGTCATTATTTCTTCAAATAGGTTTTCAGTATCTTGCTTTCTCTCTTCTTCTGGCACCCCCATAATTCTGATGTTGGTACGCTTGAAGTTATCCCAGAAGCTTCTTACACTATCTTCAACTTTTTGGATTTCTTTTTCTTTTTGCTTTTTCGGGTGAGTGTTTTTTGCTTCTTTGTATTTCAATTCTTTGACATGATTCTTGCGTTCCTCTAGTCTGCTATTGGTTCTCTGTATAATATTTTTTATTTCAGTCAGTGTATGTTTAATTTCTAGTTGGTCCTTTTTCATATCTTCGAGGGTCTCGTTATATTTATCGGCCTTTTCTAGGATATTCTTGAAAAGCCTTATAACTGTGGTTTTGAATTCTATATCCAGTCGTTTGTTTTCCTCCATTTCTTTCGTTTGTGATCTGTTTCTTTGTCGCCGCATTTTCACTGCTTCCCTGAGTTGGCAGGGTAGCTTTATATGCTAGGTTTCCTATATGTCCCAGTGGGTCGGCCTCCCAGTTACCTGAGGTGGACACTCTTGGTGCACCCCTTTGTGGACTGTGTGTACAGCCTTGTTGTAGTTAAGTCTTGATTGTTGTTGGTGTCACTGGGAGGAATTGACCTGCAGGCCAGTTGGCTGTGAGGATCAGCCGTGTCTACACTGGGAGAAGTTCAGTGCTGGAGACAGCCTTATAGGATTAGACTTGCCAAATTGCAAAAGCCTCTGTTTTCAGCTTGGATGGGGCAGAGTCTCAGGGCAGAGCAGACAGTCTTGGCTTCCTGTCAGCCCTGCCCTTGTGCGCGTGCGCCCCCAGACCTCTGCCTTTCCGGCTCCCGAGCCTCCGCCTGAGAGTCCAGATTTCCCCCACAAGAGCGTGGGTCCCCAGGGGCTCGCCTGGAACTGGGGTTCAGTGCAGTCAGAACTGGAGTTCAGTGCAGTCAGGAGCTCCCGACTCCCTTCTGCTAGGGAAGGCCTGTGGCAACCTCCTCAGTCTTTGTGCGCACTGGCGCGTGCACCTCCAGACGTCTGCCTTCCCTGGCTCCTCTGCCTCCGCCTGAGAGTCCAGATTCCCCCCGCAAGAGCGTGGGTCCCCAGGGGCTCGCCTGGAACTGGGGTTCAGTGCAGTCAATGGCTTCCTTCCCCCTCCCGCCAGAGAGAGTCAGTCAGGCTCTCAGCTGCCCTTCCTCTCTGCGCACACAAAGACCCTTTGCTGTACCTCAACCCTTTGCCATTCCTCCAATTCTCCGTGAGCTTTTCTCTTTCCTTTTAGTTGTAGAATTTCCACTCAGCCAGCTTTCCTGTGGTTCTGGATGGTGTCCATTCTGTCTTTTAGTTGTAGTTTTGAAATTGTTGTGTGAGGCAGCAGTTTAGGTGCTTACCTGTGCTGCCATCTTGGTTTCTCCTGTTCTTCAGGTTTTTAAGTTAGGACTCGATCTCAAACATCCTCAGCCCTAGTCCATTGTGTTTCACAGCTCCCTGTCTCATATTGCTGACTCATGGTATTTCCTGGGCAGGATTTATTTGGTTGAGGTGTCAGAAAGGACTGTCTTGTACACTTTGACGGGGGCCTCACTTTAGCAGAACCTTGTTAATGGAAGGCTCAAGTAGAGGCTTAGATAGCGCGGAGTTGGCTGGTGCTGGGCTGTGACTCCAGGCTGTTTGCTTTCATGTTAAATGTGACTCGATCTTCTGTGCAGGTGGATAAACACATTCGGAGGCTCGATGCAGACCTGGCGCGCTTTGAAGCAGACCTGAAAGACAAGCTGGAGGGTAGCGACTTTGAGAGCTCTGGAGGACGAGGGTTAAAAAGCAAGTCTGTCCATTTTTTTTTTATTTTGTTACTTTTAACTATGGAGTTTTGAAGAATTGTCTGCTAAATATGTTAGGAACCTGTGAGTAAATATATTTGGGTAAACCTTGTCCTGCTTTAGTGAATTCTGTGACAGTAATTGAGTCTTCATCGTCTTTCAGAAGGTCGAAGCCAGAAAGAAAAGAGAAGTTCCCGGGGGCGAGGCAGAAGGACCTCAGAAGAAGACACTCCAAAGAAAAAGAAGCATAAAGGAGGGTGAGAGGCCTTTTTCTTTTCTATTTTCCCTCAAAGAACACCATTAGTATTTGCTAGATCTAAACACCAGTGACAGCCACCCTTGAGGAAGTGCTTACCACGCCCAGCATGCCTATAGTTAGTTCTGTGGACTTTTCGTGTGTCAGTCTGTCAGTCCCTTAAGCAGCCAAGGTGAGCAGCGTGGTGGGCAGTGATTCCCAGGGAGTGCACCTGCCCCTGCCTGGTGGCCCATGTGCAAGAGTATCAGGCTGGTTCCACAGCCCCTTCTCTGAGCGTATGCCTGCCTCTCGAGTGATGTAACAGTGTGTATTCGGGCTAAGCCACTGTTTAGTAGCTGCCTATGTATCAGTTGATCATTTTATATATAAATATATTTTGTATATATTCCTTATTGTGTGATTGCATTTATTAAACACACATGTCATTTAACTTGACCTTGAAGATGTTTCATGTAAAGCCTGCCATCTGACGCCCTCCCCTGTACTGTAGTGTTGCTTCTCAGAAATATTTAGACTAAAGACAGTATGGTAAAATGCCAGCTGGCTTCTGTGGAAATGATTCTGACAGTTATGGGGAGAGGTCTGAAGAGTTAGATCTTGACAGAAAAAGGAAAATTTTTGGTTATTAAACCTGGTGTTCAAACTTTCATCTTTTAAAAACACCCAGATGCCAGCCTTTGTATTGTAAAGCACTACAGCAGTGGTTCTCAACCTTTCTAATGCCTCGACCCTTTAATACAGTTCCTCATGTTGTGGTGACCCCCAACCATAAAATTATTTTCGTTGCTACTTCGTAACTGTAATTTTGCTACTGTTAATGAATCGTAATGTAAATATCTGTGTTTTCTGATGGTCTTAGGCGACCCTGCTAGCGGTTCTCAACCGGTGGGTCGCGTTATGAAGTAGCAACAAAAATAATTTTATGGTTGTGGGTCACCACAACATGAGGAACTGTATTAAAGGGTCACGGCATTAGAAAGGTTGAGAACCACTGCACTACAGGGATGCAGAACATGACACAGAACAAACAGTGTGATGAGTTGCTGTGAGAGGCATGTCCTTTGACATGCCTGTCAGAATCATAACCTCCTCACTCTGCCCAAACCAACATGACCCACATATACAGTATATATAGTATATGCCCTACTTGTTCTTTCTAGTTTTTCCCCCATGAGTACACTCCTGGACATTAAACTTTGAGATGGACTTTATTAAGGAACTAGAGGCCCGATACCTGAGTGTAGGCCTTTGCAGCCTCAGTGGCTGCCTCAATCCCGCAGCTGCAGCCCCGGCTTCATTTGGACAGGACGGTCGTTCCACTGTTCGGCTGTTTGGTTGATTTGCATATTATGCTTTTATTATTATAGAAGATAATTTACATACAGTAAGATGTTCTCATTTTAAGTATATGGTTTGATATTTTTTCTAAATTATGGAACTATTTGGGCTTTTTGTATCTTTTTGAATCAGTTTTGGTAATGTGTCTAGAAAGATTTGTAGTTTCTTGTAAGTTGTCTGACTTATTGACATCAGGTTGTTTATAATATTATGTGATTCTTCTAATGTTGTAGGATTTGTACAGACGACTGCTCTTTCAGACCTGACATTGGTAATTTATGTCTTCTCTCATTTTGTCATGATCGAGAACTAGCTTTTGGTTTCATTGATCCCCACCACCCCTCCTGTCTTTTGCATTTAGAGACAGTAGAAGGGAGGGAGAGGGACAGAGAGAGAGAGAGAGAGAGAAACATTGATGTGAGAGTGGCACATCGATGGGTTGCCTCCTGCATGCTCCCTGACTATGGGGCTGAGGATTAAACCTGCAACCCAGGTACGTGCCCTTGACCAGGAATCGAACCCGAGACCTTTCAGTGTGCGGGCCAATACTCAAACCGCTGAGCAACACTGGCCATGGCACCCCTCTGTTTCCTATTGCATTTAGTTCTGCTCATATTCTTATTATTTCCTTCCTACTAAGCTACTTAGATTTACTTTTCTTTTTAAAACAAAATATATTTTTATTGATTTCAGAGAGGAAGAAAGAGAGATAGAAACATCTATGATGAGAGGGAATCATTGATTCGCTGCCTCCTGCACATTGGCCTGAGCCCGCAACCCAGGCATGTGCCCCTGACCAGAATCAAACATGGGACCCTTTGGTCCGCAGGCCAACACTGAGCCAAACCGGCCCGGGCTTTGCTTTTCTTTCTCTAGCTTTTTAAGATAGAAGTAGCTTAGATCTTTGATTTTCATATCTTCCTTTTCTAACAAGTGTTTAAAGCTGTAAGTTTTCTTCTAATTTCGGTTTTAGCTACATCTCACAAATTTTGATATATATATTTTTAAATTCCATTCAAAATATTTAAAATTTTCCTTGGTGGTTTTTCTTTGACCCATAGCTTATGTATGAATAGGTTTCTCAGTTTCCAAGTAATTTGGGGTTTTCCATGTAACTTTCTGATTTCATTTTCTATTTTTGTTATGATCAGAGAACATTTCTATAATTGAAATCTTCTACAATTGATTAAGACTTGTGTTATGGGTTATGGTCTGTCTTGCTAAACGTTCCGTATCCACTGAAAAGAATATGTATTTTACTGTCGTTGGGTGAAGTGTTCTATAAATGTGAATTCAATGGCTAGGTTAATAGTGTTGTTCAAGTCTTCTGTATTCTTACTAGTGTTCTGTTTTGTTTATGAACTATTGAAATCTCCAACTCTAATTATGGATTTATCTGTTTCTCCTTTCTGGTCTGTCAGTTTTTGCTTCATGTATTTTGAAGCTCTGTTATTTGGTTCTACATGAGCATTTAGTTTTTAAAAAAGTAATTGACTTCTTTATCATTATGAAATTTATTTCTTTATTACTTGTAATGTTCTTTGTTTTGAAGTCTGCTCTGTCTGATATTACTACAGCCCTTCCCACTGTCTGATGGTGAGTTTTTGATGGTGTATGTTTCCTTTTTCATTCTTTTACTTCCAACATGTGTATGTTTTTATATTTAGAGTGGGTTTCTTGAAGCCAGCAAGTAGTTGCGTCTTGCTTTTTCATCTAATCTGATAATCTCCGCCTTTTCATGCAATATTTAGATTGTTCAGATATTTACTGTAAGAATCTACATACATATTCTTCCTTCCTGCTCCTGTTTTTTGGTGTTATTGTCAGAATTTTTACTTCTACATGTGACAAGCCTCACAATATATTAGTGTTATTATTTCAGGTCAGACCATTGATGATCTTAAATAGATTTTAACCCATTCGCACCATAGGCATCCTTTTTAGGGGACTCTAATTACATGTATGTTATTTAGCTTGACATTTTCCCACAGATCACAGAGGCTCTGCTTAATTTCTTATTTGTGCTCAGTTTAGGTAATTTCTATTTCTTTGTCTTCAAGTTCTTTTCTCTTGGTGTCTAATTGAATTTTAGCCTCCTTTAGTGAATCATTCATTTAATATATTTTCTTCTCAAGAAGTTCTATTTGTTTCTTTTTTATTATTTATTTAGTTATTTAAAAAAATACATATCTTTATTGATTTCAGAGAGGAGGGGAGAGGGAGAGAGAGAGAGAATCATCAATGATGAAAGGGAACCTTTGATTGGCTGCCTCCTGCACACCCCACACTGGGTATCAAGCCCGCAACCCGGGCATGTGCCCTGACCGGCAATCGAACTACGAACTCTGGGTCAATGCTCAACCACTGAGCCACGCCGGCTGCGTTATTAGTTATTTTTAAAATGTTTTTATTGCTTTTTAGAGAGAGAGGAAAGAAGAGGGAGAGAGAAATAGAAATAGCAATGAGAGAGAAACAAGCGACTGGATGCCCCCTAGTGGGGATTGAGCCCACATCCTGGGCATGTGCCCTGATTGGGACCTGTTGGTTCATAGGTTGGTGCTCAACCACTGAGCCATACTGGCTAGGCTGTTTCCTTGCCTGGGCATGCTGTCTTCTGGCAAGGCAAGAGCTGTGTGTGGACTGGGGACAGTTCCTCCTGTAGCCCCCACATCCCAAAGCTTGGATGAGCAGCTGCCCCTGCTGGAGGGCTACTTGCAGTGTTGGGGAGGGGCTCCTGTCACTGTCTGGGGAGGGATGTCCCCTATGTCCATGGGAATTAGCTTGGAGGACAGCTCTGGTGTCCAGTCAGGCCAGAGCGAGCACCTCAGGCAGTGGGGTCACCTGGCCTGCTTGAGGGACAGGCTTGGCAACTTCCTATGTGCTTCCCTCCAGGGGTAGCATGAGTGCTCACCACCCTGGAGCCCCCTCTGGTGAGATTGGAGAGGAGGTGACTCAGGACCAATCCCCGGGCCTGATTGCTGGCAAGGTGGTGACCTTTCCAGGTGGTGCCCTAAGTCCCTCCAGCTTCTCTTGCTGCCACCCACATCTGGCCCATGCCCTTGAACATGGAGTGACAGGCGAGGGTCAGGGGGGCAGCTGAAACATAGTCTGCAGAAGTGTGGAGAGTGCCACAGAGCGAGAGTGTGCCGAGTATGTGTGGTTATTAAGGGTGAGCACCTGGGAGACAGGACAGAGCCAGCAGGTGGGTGAGACAGTGTCATGGGCCGTGGTGACAAACCTAGGTTTCAGTGTAGCAAGGAGCCAGTGTCGTAGCCTGAGGACTGCTGTGACTGTTACCTGAAGTAGTGTTAAAGCACATGGATGGGGCAGGTTCTTGTGACATTTATGATTTTCAGATCTAAAGAAAAAATCCTGTCTATTCCCAGAGACAGAACAGAGGGAGGAGACTCAAGATGTGCCTGGAGCCTGCATGGGTGGCACTCATGCTGGGGGGTGGGCAGCACATATGGGGCATCATGTGTCATGCTGGGGGCATTATGGAGCTTGGTATGTGACCACAAAGGCACAAAACCTTCCTAGACCAGAACTGGTAAGGGGGGGTTCCTTTTGGGAAGCAGACTTCTCATGTCACCCACGTCATGATGTCAGTTGTCTTGGCCTGCCACTTGCTCACCTTCCCCTCTGCCCTGTTGCCCTGTGAATTAGTGTACATAGCACGTGTGTGTTCGGTGAACATATGTGTTCTCTATCTGGGGGCAGGTCTCTGTACTGATGGGAATATACTGTCTGTGTAACCTGCAGCTTTATTTAGAAAATACTGAAACACATTAAGAGTAAATGCCCTAGTTCCTTCCCTGTAACAGGTGGATGTCTGTCCCACCACCCCGCTGCAGAGCTGTGGGGTTGGAGGGAGGTGTGGGCACGGCGGGATCCTGGCTGGGCCATGGGTTAGAGACCCTGAGGGGAACTGAGGGGGGATGGCAACAGGCCTGCTTCCCAGGTGAGTGGGGAGGGTGGCTGTGGTCAGAAGCATCCCTGCTGATGGGTGGGCAGAGGGGAACTCCTGAGATTTAGATCTTGGAGGGTGAGGAGAGCTGGTGGGCTTCATGGGTTTTGGGGTAAAGAAGATACGTGGGGATGTGAGTGGGAACTCACAAGCCATTGTCATGGGAGGGATGGAGAGAGCTGGAGGGGGCAGGCCTGCTCAGACTGCCGGACCTGTCTGGGTGGGATCCCGCAAGTTGCCTGTTCTGGATGGGGAAGAGAGGCCCTTTGGAGGCGCAAGAGGGTCAACCTGGGGTGGGGGTGAGTCCTGGGAGCAGGTCCTATCCAGGTGGAGGGACTGAGGCAGGATGGCTTCATGTGCCCAAATGGGCTGGACCCTGAAGCCGGAAGGTGAATGTGCCTTTGCCCCCACTACCAGGTACCACAGGGGCAATGTGGTCCCATCTAACTGCTGCTCAACACTGGTGTGTCCCTGCAGGTCGGAGTTCACTGACACTATCCTGTCTGTGCATCCCTCTGATGTGCTGGACATGCCCGTGGACCCCAACGAGCCCACCTACTGCCTCTGCCACCAGGTGTCCTATGGGGAAATGATTGGCTGTGACAATCCAGATGTGAGTGTTGGGCATGCTGTGGTGGGGTTCTGCCGCAAGATGCAGGGCCTTGAGATGGGAAGCTGGACACTGCGGCATCCCTCCTGCTCCCGTGGGACCCTGGGCAGGGTCCTGTACCAGGTGGGCTGGGCTGGGGAGGGGAGAGGGGATGGTGGGATGGGGAGGTGGCAAACTCTCTGTGTCTGGCACACAACAAGCCAAGTGCTCACTGCAGCTCTCCCCCTCTCCCCTGCCACCTTGCAGTGTCCCATAGAGTGGTTTCACTTTGCCTGTGTAGACCTGACCACGAAGCCTAAAGGAAAATGGTGAGTATGGGCACTGCTCTATCTCCTTCCTGAGAATGAGGTGGGGGTGGCTGGGCCTAATAACCTTCCTGCTCTGGCCCCCGGTGGGTTTGGGGATCTGGCTGTGTCACACACTGGTCCTGTGTCCCTGGCCAAGTCAATGAGGGTCATTTGCTGCCCACCTCACCTGGGGCATCTTCTATTATATTTGCAAAACACCTACCTTTCTGTTGTTGTATATAATGGCCATTCTGACTCTTTTGAGTGAGGTAGAGATAATCCTAAATAAAAATGAGAAATGAGAGGTTCTTTTCTGCTGGGGAAGCTTTCAGAGAAGGTGAGGAACACAGTATTAAACGAATGGGACCAGGTGGGTGGGCGCTCTGCCTGGTCAGGGACTCACATGCTCTGGACTGAGCCCCTCCTGTTCTTCATCCTGGTATTCAGTTGTCCCTATGATGCCACTTAAGTCAGCACCTGGTTTTGTTTAGTTGTGCTAAAGGCAGGCGTGTTCTAGGCTACAGTTGTGGAGATGTCACCCTCCCTATTTGTGTGTGACACAGTTGCTGTATGTAGACGGGGACTAGATGCCCTGAGGACAGTCTGCCTTATTCTGGGTCCTCAGTGGATGACAGCAGAGCCGGTGCGGTGCTCAGTGTCTCAGCCTGGGCAGTCTTGTCCTGGCAGGGGCTCCCTGGGCACCGGGACGCACCAGCAAGTCTGAGAAGTGATGCAGCAGCCCTGACAGTGCCCTTTGGCATGGGTGATGGGAATGTGATGGGACTGTGGTCAGGGCCCTGGCTGATCAGGGCGACCCTTTGGGCTTGAGGAGGATGACCCACGGGGCAGGCTTGGCCTGTGATGATGGGGAATGCCTGAGCTGATGGAAGGGGCATGAGGCAGGAGGGGTTTGATTAGAGTTTGATTCTGGACTTGTTGTGTTTGAGTTGTTTGTGGAGCTCCTGGTGGAAGTTTCCTAGCAGGCCTTGGAAAACAGTTTTGCCTCTGGGAGAACAGGCAGAGCCCGGAGGCATGGTGGGGACCCAACCTGGCTGTCCTCCTCCTGATTTCTTTGTGTTTTTTTTTTTATTTTTATATATTTTTATTGATTTCAGAGAGGAAGGGAGAGGGAGAGAGAGATAGAAACATAAGTGATGAGAGAGAATCATTGATTGGCTGCCTCCTGCATGCCCCCCCACTGGGGATTGAGCCCACAACCCAGGCTTGTGCCCTGACCAGGAATCGAACCAGGACCTCCTGGTTCATAAGTCAATGCTCAACCACTGAGCCACCCTGGCTTTATGTCTTTGTGGTCTTTTTAGAGATCACCGAGAGTGCAGGCTTATTGGACGGTGAGATGTGAGCTGATTGCCGTGCTTGTACTGTGTGTGCCGTGTGTGAGCATGATGCTGGGCGCTGCTTCTTCAGGGCTCAGCCAGGGCATGGGCAGTCGGCAGGCAGGAGCCAGGGGCAGGGTAGGGTCAGGGGGAAGGCCGGGCAGGGGGCCAGAGGGCAAGGTAGGGTCAGGGGGCAGGCAGGACTAGAGCAGGTGCCAGAGGGCAGGGACAGGGGCAAGAGCAGGGACCGAGGCTTCCTCAGGGCCCATTCACTAGCGTAGACCTGGCCTGGGTGAGTTCAGCTACACAGTAATCAGCTGCCTTCTGATAGGGAGCTCAGGAGGGCTGAGGTGGACAGCAGTTTGTACTGTCCTTGTGGCCCTGTGAGCTGCCATGGTCCAGGAGTGACTGAGAAAGTGCTCTGTGTCTGAGACTCTGGAACTTGCTTGCGCAGGGTCACCTGACCACATTCTGCAGGATGGGCCGGAGCCTGTGGCCTGCCTAGTCGGCGTGCACGTCATCCTACACCCATACTAGGACACCAGCTCAACAGCAGGTGTTGTCTCTGTTTTGGTCAAGAGGAATGCTCATGTCTGAAAGCAGTTTTGCTGATTGATTTGTATCTATCTATTTGAAAACAGCCATGCTAGATAGAGCGAGCGACTTGCTTAGGAGATTTTTCCTGGTGGGAGAGCTGTGCACTGTTTGTGGGTCTCTCTTCTGGTTCTGGTGTTTTTTCACCGGGAGGCAGCGTCTGGGCCTCCCGAATGCTGGCGGAAATCTGCAGAGGGCTAACTAACACTGTCTCTCTCATCACAGGTTCTGTCCTCGGTGTGTCCAAGAGAGGAGGAAGAAGAAGTAAGGAAGAGGCTGACACCGGGCCAGAAGAGCAAGTTGATACACTCCTTTATTCATGTTGCAATATTTTACCTTCATCTTAAAGCTACCTTGTTTTGAATGATATTTAATAACTCAGTGGCCAGTTGTAATTCTGGATATTTCCTAAAACCAACAAGAACCCACCTGATACCCTGTTTGCACAGAGGAGGGATCTTGCCACAGTGACTTTGTTCTCATGACTTTTTGTACAGACCCAGCACTGAGCACAGCAGTCCTACGAGCCCGAGTGACTCCGTGGGTGTGTGCATGCGGTGTGCTGGTACGGTGGGACCCAGCTGAGAGCAGATACTGCCATCACTTTGCAGCTAGAGGTGTGAGCCTTGTGTGGTCTGCAGTTTCCTGGGCTTCCCCTGAGAGCCCACACCACTCTATGCACATTGGCCATGCTGAGTGCACGGGTGTGTAGTCTGGTGGGCGTTGCCGGAAGGCGCCCTCCCGACTCAGGTGTGCTCGGAGCTGGCAGCTGCACAGGAAGGGCTGCGCCTCCCAGAAGGAGCTCTGCTTGGCTGTGCACTGCCTTTTAGTCTGGACTGCCAGTTCTTCCCTGAGGTTTCACTGTCTGGAGTAAACCGCTCTGGACTGGCAGATGGGCCGTAGGTGACCATGACCAGCACCAATGAGAAACAGCATAACAGACTGGCAGATGTTCCATTTCTCTGGGAATTCCGGATGTTTTTACTGTGAAGATGAAATTATTGTAATTGCATGAAGTCTGTCTGTGAAGTGAATCCAGTCTACCAAGAGCTGATTTTGAACCTGCTTCTGTTACACACTGGGTCAGCACTTTGTCTCCCAGAGGACTACAATTATGTGATGTGATTTGTGAATTTCTTGTGCCACAATAGCAGTTCTGGAATGAAGCTAGGAAACTAGAGTGTACTTTCTGTTTAATCAGCATTCACCAAACTGGTTTTAAACCGTCTCTTTGGTACTAGTTGGGGACATTGCATACGTTTGGTATGTTCAGATCCACTTGTGATGGTACCTAGAGTGGGGCTTCTGGGAGCATCCCTGGACTCTGCAAGACCCACCCCGCGTGATTCAGAAAAGTCAGGGTTTCTTTTGCCAGAAAAAAAGATCCAAGAGATAGAATCAAGGTGTGAAATGCTCAGCTTCAGAAGAATCTCATTCTCTGTGAGGAGTGTCCTCTGGTGTGGTCCACCTGCTTCCTTTCAATGGCCTCCTGTACCACATCCTCTCCTAGCCTCGTGTTTCACCACGGAGAGGACATAGGGCAGAGGGACTGGTGAAGCTGCGTCCTAGACCTGCAAATGAGTTAATATTTGGCAATTAGGAGCAGATATCAGAGGGCAGCTGGGCTCCAGCTGGAATCTGTGGCCCTTAGTGGGTCTTACCCTGCACGGAACGTGTCCGGACTGCTGTCCTTTGTAGAGCCACCGGAGGGAGCAGGACTTGCTTCCAAATGACTGCAGGCGGGGGTCACTTCAGCTTGTGTGCTGGTGGTTAGAGTAGGGGTCAGCAGCTGCCACAGCCTGTCCCTGGTGGGTTCCAGGCCTGATGCACTGTCTCAGAACCGATGTCTTCTTGCTGCTCAGGAAGAAGTTGGGGGCGCACCTGTAACTCAGCTGTAACACGAGGCCCGCTTGTATTTAGAAACTTAGTTTTACATTACAGGTGTTTAAAGATTGTGAGGAATGAGTTGTGGAAATTTTTTTTCTTCATTCTTTTACCAGTTTTTGTGGAGAGGATAGGTAAGTACATTAAATTTGTGATGATTCTTTGGAAGCAAATTTAATATTTGCACCTCATCTTTGAACACACTCACTTGCCACTGGAACACAGTGTGTTTGTGGATGCAGGTTAATGGCTGGCTAGTTTCAATTGTCACCTGGTTTCCTGAGGCCATGCTCATTTCCTGAGAATGAGACCAACTTCTGTCTTAAGCTTTTGTTTAAAGTTCAGTGTTGTCATTCTGCTTGTCACTGTGCAGCATCCCATGTGTCGACTTTTTGTAAGTTTCTGTGCTTATCTGTTTCTGGTGTTTACTTTTGCCAGTTAACAATATTACCAAAATAATATGCAGACAGCTTTGAAAAAAATGGAAATCATGAGCATGATAGGAAGGTCCTCTGGGATGTTTGGAGAATGCCTGAACGCCATTCCTGACCATTAATACCATCAGAGTCAGAAAGACAAAAGGATAGCTTTCTGGTTGAGAAAGAATGTCAGGCCACCTGGCTGGCTCTGGCCCTGGACAGCTGGAGCACCAGAGTGGTTTGCTCCCCACAGCTTGGCTGCCCTCATCCTGGGGGTGATTCAGGCTGGAACCCTGTCTGTGCCTGCCAGGTCCCATCTCTGATCCTGAGGACAGCTGTGGAGCCAACCCCATCCCTCAGGTTACAGGATCTGGGTGAGGGTACAGCCTCCATGGCTGGGGTTTACTGGTAAGGGAAGAAGTATCTTGTTCAGAGGAGAAGCAAAACCATTTTTCTTATTCTCAGTGCTATGTTTTCAGCTAGCATTTGAGAAACCTAGTTTTCCAACAGGATACATCTACACTAACAGTTTTTTAAGCTGAGCTCTGCATCTCTGGCTGTGCTAGTGGAGCTGTTGGCTGGGCTGAGGCCTGAGTGACTGTCCCCACTGTGCAGGCTGGGCCCCAGGCAGGTGGACATGAGATGGACTAGCCAGAGCCCTGGAAGCCGGGTGTATAGCCGTGTGTGGTGAGATGCATGGGGATGCCGGCCAGCTGTGTGTCAGTGCTGTTCCAGGGAGCCACACTGCACTTGCCTCCTGCCCTGTCCCTGGCAGCCCTTGGTAGGGGCTGTTTCAAGCAATAACTGTCCACATGCCACAGCCAAGGCCTGCCCCGTCACAGAATTCGGACACTTCTCATGGGCATTCTTGAGTTAAGGTTTTCCTCCATTTTTAGTGAACAGTAACGAGTTGTCATTACCTGTGCTGAGAGGCATTTAAAATGGGAAGTCTAAGAAATGTTCTCATTCAGGAGACAGTCCTATGAAGTTTCTTCCTTTGTATGTGTTTTGTGGTGGTCACTTTTACCACATTTCATCCAAAAAGATGATGCAGCTTTAACATGAATGTTACATTTTATTTTCAAGGAATTATTACCTATGTTTCCTTTGTAAAGGAAAGATAATATTGTAAATCTTTTTATTAAATAATGTAAAGATGTATATCTGTATTTTTTGATCATGTTATAGATTATGGATATATTGTTTAATAAATAAAGTATTTTTTTGAACAAACAGTAGAGAATGCATCATTTTTGGAAATGATAAACTTCAGCATTGTGTCCAGAGGTGGTGAGTATATCCTATGTTGAATTTTGAAGGGCCAGGTAGAAGTATCTGGGTTGTCCTGCCTTCTCCCTTCCAAGACAGTGATGCAAAGGCAAACACATTCCTGGCAGAAAGGTGCAGTGGGATATACTCAACAGCCCCAATTTACCTGTAGGAATACAGTTTACAAAGTGAGGTGAACTGGAGGAGAGTTGTTTGCTGGCCATGGGCCCGAATAAGACCCTGGCCTCATCTTGGTTACTGACCAGCTCTGGGCCTCAGCTGTGTTGTGGCGTCAGAAGTTGGTTCCCAGGCTTACAAAAAAGATGTGTGTGTGCATGAGAGTGCCATGAGTTGCTGTATGGAGACTTACAAGTGCTTTGTATGGAACAGGTTTGCCATCAAGAGCTGCAGGGTGTCAAGATCCCTTTGAGGACTAACTAGTTCTTAGAACATTCCTTGAGAGTTAATGGTCAGTGTCCAGAAACCCAACGTGGTCACCATGATGGAGAGGCACAGCCTCACTTCCCAGGTGAAAATCATTCAGACCTGGAGTGAACCACAGGCTGTCACCCTCTGAGCGCTCCAAGGGCACTTGTAGCCATTTCTTTGGGTGACTCCCTGGGAAAAGGAAATACCAGCTCTTTCTTTGGGGATAGGGGTGGCCATCCTCACTAGTTCTGAACTGTCATCAGTTCCCAGAGGTCCCAGATGCTGGTCTAATCAGTGTGGGGCCTACGGCTGTCGTGGCAAGTTAGGTCTGAGTGGTTGTCTCCCCAGGGCCCACCTGTGTCACTGAAACAGACCTGACAGCTGGCAGGATTCCCACAGTAACTGACCTGTGAAGCAAGAGCCGTTAAGGCAGGAAGGGCCAGGTAGAAGTATCTGGGTTGTCCTATCCTCTCCCTGCCAAGACAGTGATGCAAAGGCAGACAAATTCCTGGCAGAAAGGTGCAGTGGGATGTACTCAACACCCCCAATTTACCTGTGGGAATACAGTTTATAAAGACAGGTGATGACTCCAGCTGCAGCATTGTTGCCAGAGCACGTCCGCACTCTTGGCACCGGTGTGGACGTGTGGCCAGTGGTCTGGCAAGGACCTGGCTATTCTTGGCAAAGCCATCAGTGCAACTCTGGAATCAGGATTACATGAACACTCTTGCTGTCTGCAGTCTGGCCACAGACCCTCATCATTGGGGCATAGAAGAGTATCCCTTCTGTGGGCATCACTGACCACACAGGGAATTGGAGTTGCCTCAGTAGGACCCCTGGGAGCCAGAGGGTGGGAGGGAACCCTACTCAACACCAGGACTGTATTGTCAGGAAAGCAGGAGCCACGCGTTACTGCAACAGTTTAATTCAGGGTGCTGGAGGGCCCAGGGAACAGTAATTGCAGGAAGCAGCTACCACCCCTAATCCTGGGGGGCCAATGGAGGAAGCTGGAGTTTCTGGATCTGACAGCGTCAGGAAGGGGACTGATTAGGACTCTGCTCTGAGGGGAGCTGGCCTCACAACTGATGGGGAAGTGCTCTTAGGCGGGATTCAGCCACCTGGGGAGTGGGTGCTACCTGGCTGGTGGAGCAGAAGCTTAGGGAGGGGGTGCCCCTGTCTGGGACTCAGACGTCTGGGGCGAGGGCGGCACCTCTGAGGCAATGGGGTGAGGCTGGGAACTGGCACGGGTGCCGCTGGGGTGAGGGCCATTACTGGGATGACAGAGGAACGTCCATCAGGCTCCTGCCCTGCCTCCGAGCTGCCGGCGGGCGGAGTCTATCTAGCAGGCCAAACAGAGAGCTGCGGGCGGCCCGGCAGGGCCAGGTGGGACCTGGAGGGGCTGGAGAAGGCTGAGGTCCGGCTGTGGCCTCTCGCAGCCGGTCACGCCCCCGCCCCTCTGCGGGCCTCTGTCCAAAAAAATGTTCCCGCTGCTTGGCAGGCAGCTTTGGGAACTAGCTCGGGTTCTGCCTGCCCTTTGGCGGGAGCGGGCCAGGACTCGGGGCTCCTGGAGAGAGTCCCCTGAGGGCCCGCAGGAGGAGGAGGGAGCGGGCAGTTTCCCTGTGGGGCCCGTTCGGCGGACTACGATGGGGCCGGCCTCGGAGAGACCCCTGCTGGGCGGTGCGGGAACGCGGGTCGAGGTTGGGGATCCCCACAGTGAGGGGTGTGGACAGCGCCGTGCGCCTGGTCGCCGCCCTCGGCCTGGGGGCGGGACCTACGGGAGAGGCGGGGCTTGGGGCGGGGCGGGGCCAGGAGGGCGACAGTGCGCAGGCTCAGTTCTGCCAGCTCTGTCCACTGGCTCTGGTTGCTGGAGGACGGCTACGGCCGCTGCGGCCGGGACGGGGACGCGGACGTGAGTGCGCGCGCGCGCGGCCGCCAGGGATCTGAGCGGAGGGGCCGCGGGCTGCAGGGCGGAGCGGCGACCGTGGTCGCGGAAGGAGAGGACAGGGAGCGCAGGCGCCGTCCGCGGGCTCGCCCCCGTGCGGGCTGCGTCCACCACGTGACCACGCAGGCTGCGCGCGCCTGGCGGTTCTCGCGGGAAGAACCTGAGCTCGCTCTGCGTCCTTCCGAGCGCGAGGGTCCGAGGCGGTGTGGCTGGTCCTCCCTGCGCGGGCGGCGCGCGGGCGTCGTCGTAGAGCACCGAGAGGCCGGCTCATTTCCCCAAGCCACGCAGCTGGCGTTAGCGCAGCCCCAGGTGCCGTCCAGGTGGTGTGAGCTCCAGGTGAGGGCAGGTAGCCACCTGTCACCTCTCGTTGGTGCGTTGTCAGTGTGCGAACCGTCGCCACCACGTGGGCAGCCAGAGAAGTTCCCTCTGTCCTTTTTTTTTTTTTTGATTCTGCACTTTTTAAACTTGTGGTAACATATACATAAAACATAAAGTTTACCATTTAGCCATTTTTAAGTGTACAGTTTCGTGCCATCTGTCCCTTTCTTTGAATGCCTTGAATCCTGGTCTTGTTCTGAAGGAAGAGGGCTGAAAGGAGGCAAAGATCAGCCACCTAGGGATGGACAGCTGTGAGTCCTCAGGAGGTGCAGGGGGACCACACCCGGGGCAAGAACAAGGGCAGAGCTGCCACCGCTGGCCTCCTGTCCCCTGTCCCCTCCAGCCCGCCTCTCCCGCGTCCTGTCCTCACTTTCCCAACTTTCGCCCTTCCTTAGGCAATTACTTTTTTAAAAAAAATATTTTTATTGAGTTCCGAGAGGAAGGGGAGAGAGAGAGAGAGAGAGAGAGAGAGAGAGAGAGAGAGAGAGAGAGAGAGAGAGAGAGAGAGAAACATCAGTGATGAGAGAGTCATTGATGGCCTGCCTCCTGCACACCCTTTACTGGGGATCGAGCCCTCCCCTGGGCATGTGCCCTTGACCAGAATCAAACCTGGGACCCTTCAGTCCGCAGGCTGATGCTCTATTCACTGAGCCAAACTGGCTAGGGCAATTATTTCCTTTTCATGGCTCATAGTAGTCCAGGGTTACAGGTCCCATCACTTGCTTTGTAGGGCAAGAGCTATGGTGCCCCGTCTGGCCCCCAGGTGGCCTGTGTGGCTCTTCCAGTGGCGGGTAGCCTGCACTCCTGGAGCCTTCGTGCAGCAGAGGACATGGGCAGGGGCGTCCAGAACCCGCTCGTGGGGCAAACTTCGTGGGGTCGCGGGCATTAGCCCCCTGGTTCGCAGAGGCAGCTCCTCCACGTCCTCCCAGGCCCCTGAAGTGGTGCTGACCTGCGAGCGCTACCCTGTGCGGCGGCTGCCCTTCTCCACAGTGTCTGAGGAAGACCTGGCCACCTTTGAGCGCATCATCCCCAGGAGGGTCATCACAGACCCAGAGGAGCTGGAGGCTTCAAATGTGGACTGGCTGAGAACCATGCGAGGTGAGCGAGGACCCCACAAGCCTTTCTTATGCTGCAGAAAGCTGCCTAAGAGGTGACTTTAAGATGCTCTGAGTACAGAATTTACAGAAGTTTATTGGTGGTTGTCATGAGCACTCTAGCTGTGAGTATAGTCTTTCCTCTAAGTCATTCGATGTCCTGACTCCCAGATAATATCAGGGGTGCTTGATCGAGGCCACTTGGCCCTCTAGGTTCCCAACACCAACACAGGTGAATATGCTGTCCATTTAGCTTTTATTACTTGCCGTTTTAATCTAAATTACAAACACATCAGAACACATACACACAAATATTGGGGGTTAACAAATTGTTCTGCAGTCCAGGCTATTCACAGAGCAGGGTTTACTGGTCATTCGAAGTCACAGAGGCCTCAGTGTCTGGGGTTGGGGTGAGGGGGTGTATGTCTTGCAAGGAAGATTGCTGAACTACCTTGAGACAGCAAGGCTCTGAAATAATCAACAGTCACCAAGCCAGACACACGAGCTGCCAGCACGGTTCATTCACAGGAGGGCGAATAGCAAGTGTCAACTGTTCTTAGTTTCACTTTTATCCTTGTTGTTGAGGTGTCTCCCTTCATCTGCACTTGTTGGATTAGCTTGTGGTCTCTTGAGATTAGCCCTTGAAATCCAAATAAGCCGAAACCGGTTTGGCTCAGTTGATAGAGCGTCAGCCTGCGGACTGAAAGGTCCCAGGTTTGATTCCGGTCAAGGGCATGTACCTGGGTTGCGGGCACATCCCCAGTGGGGAGCATGCAGGAGGCAGCTGATCGATGTTTCTCTCTCATTGATGTTTCTAACTTTCTATCTATCTCTCTCCCTTCCTCTCTGTAAAAAATCAATAAAATATATTTTGAAAAAGAAAAAAAAAAAGAAATCCAAATAAAAATATTTGGCACCGTCCACGAAGATGCTTGGTCATCATTATAACTTATACATGTGGGTTGCCTCCCTTTTGCTGGCAGCCCAGGACTTGGCTGTTAGCCTAGGCCTGTGGTTGGCAAACTGCGGCTCGTGAGCCACATGTGGCTCTTTGGCCCCTTGAATGTGGCTCTTCCACAAAATACCATGGCCTGGATGAGTCTATTTTGAAGAAGTGGCATTAGAAGAAGTTTAAGTTTAAAAAATTTGGCTCTCAAAAGAAATTTCAATCGTTGTACTGTTGGTATTTGGCTCTGTTGACTAATGAGTTTGCTGACCACTGGTCTAGGCTTATATGTGTTCAGATGATAAGGTTCAGACACAAGGTGGAGTTAGTTATTAACTCTGCTCTCTACAGTGGTGCATGAAACCTTCACATTAAAGGACCAGACAGTCCCCTGGCTGCTCTGAGGCGGTCTGTGTGTTTACTGCTTGCTTCCTCTCAGCTCCTGTGTTGGCTCCTGGAGTCATTGTGACAAAGAACCACAGACGGGGCTGAAGAGAACAGAGATGGGTCCTGCCAATTCTGGAGGCAACAAGGCTGAGATCAGGTGTCTGTGGGACTGCACTCCCTCCCGAGACTCCAGGGAGGGTCCTTCCTTCCTCTCCCAACTTCAGGGGACGTCCTTGGCTTGTGACAGCATCAGTCCAGTCTCTGCCTCTTTCATTACATGGGACCTAAGAAACGGCCAAACTTGAAGAGAATTTTTAAAAATTTATTTTTATTTTTTAAAATTGATTTCAGAGAGGAAGGGAGGGAGAGAGAGAAACATCAGTGATGAAAGAGAATCATTGATCCGCTACCTCCTGCATGCCCCCTACTGGGGATCAAGCCTGCAACCCAGGCATGTGCCCTTGACTGGAATCAAACCTGGGATCCTTCAGTCCATAGGCCAATGCTCTATCCACTGACCCAAACCAGCTAGGGCCTGTAGAAAACTTTTGTAAGAGCTTATTTGAGCCAAAATGATGACATATACCGGGAAGCAAGATCTCAAATGCTCCAGAAAATAACAGTTTTGCAGCCTTCGTGCATTTGAAATTAAGGAGGGACCGTAATGAAGATTACATGAAGGTAGGAGAAAGCAAGGTAGGGATTGCATTACAGGATAGTTAAGATTAGTGCTTGCTTGAGGGTGGTTATGCTTATTTCAAAAGTGTGTTGATAAAAAATAAAAGTGTGTTGATGTAGATGCACAAGAACAATTGACAGGGCTTGCTTAAGGCAAAGGTAAACCTTTTACTAAAAAGTTATCTGCATGGGGCATGACTTCCCAGTTAGGAATTTTTTAAAAAACATTTTTATTGATTTCAGAGAAGAATGGAGAGAGAGAAACATCAGTGATGAGAGAGAATCATTGATTGGCTGCCCCCTGTACTTCCCACACTGGGGATCGAGCCCACAACCCGAGCATGTGCCAACAGAGAATCAAACCATGATCTCCTGGTTCATAGGTCGAAGCTCAAGCTCTGAGCTACACCCACTGGCCTGATCTCACGGCTTCGTGAAGAGTTAATGATGTAAGAGGAACATGCTTGGTGCTCCTCCTGCCTCTGCAGCCTCCACTCTTTAGTCAGAGTTCTTTCAACAAAACAAAGGTACAGAAGGGGGGGCAGTGGTTAGGGATGCCGACGGACTAGTTCAGGGGCCTCCCACCAGTCACATCTGGACCTCAAATCATGAATTGTAACCAGTGAATAACAGAAAAATGAACCTATGAGTCCACACTGATATGATTGAAAGCTAAGTAAATAAATACACGAGAGAGAAGGAAGGCTCCTCCTTACAGTACAAAGTCAGCTGTTCAATGCAGGATGGGTGAAAATCCCCATTTGGCATCTATCCTAAGAACTACTTCAGGCAGGAAAATCAATAGATGCTAAAGTCCTGGGGTGAACTTGGAGGAGCAACAGGGTATCTACATAGTGTCAAGTGTCTGCCCACAAGATCCTTAGTAACTTGCAGTGGAGAAGCCAGGCAGGCGCCCCTCCCCTCACATCTGACCACCTTCACCATTACTGTAATCAGGCACCTTCTACCAGCCTCTCCACCTCCTCTCAGTGAGCAGACTGACTGCTCTTGTCCTTGAGGTTGGTGGGTGACGGTGGTTGTGCGGGTCATCTCACTGAGGAAGGAGAAAGTGCTTTTGAAGAACCTTCCTTTTCCAGGGAGGTCCCCTTCCCATGTCTAACGCTCTTTTCTGTCTCAGGCTGTAGCAAGGTACTTCTGAAGCCCCGGACATCGGAGGAGGTGTCTCACATCCTCAGGTAAGAAGCCCTCTCTGTGGTATGTGCGTAGATTCCTCCTGAAGACACACAAACCCAGACTCCAGGAAGCTGGCAGCCTGTGCACAGCCAGGCCTCAAACCTCAGAACCTCAGAACCTTGGGTGAGGAGTGGGAGTGGCTGCAGACTCCAAGGAAATGGACCTTGAAATATACCTTTTTTATTTTTTTATATCAATAAACTATTATGTTTATTATAGGAAAATTGGAAAACATAGAAAATCATAAAGAAAAAAATTCAGCCGTGGCCAGTTTTTCTCTGTGGTGAGAGCATTGGCCCTCGGACCAAAGGGTTGCCTGTTTGATTCCTGGTCAAGGGCATGTATCTTGGTTGCAGGTTCCCCAGCGTTGGTAGAGGTGTGTTCAGGAGGCAACCAATTGATGTGTCTCTCTCCCCCTCCTTATTTCCCTCCACTCTCTAGAAATCAGTGGAAACAACATCCTCAGGTGAGGATTAAAAAAAAAAAAAGAAAAGAAAAAAATGCAGCTATGGTTGGTGTGGCTCAGTGGTTATGAATGTTGGCCTGTGCACTGAAATGTCGAGGGTCTGATTGCTGGTCAAGGGCATGTACCTGGGTTGCAGGTTCAATCCCCGTGTTTGGTGGTCGGGTCACATGTGGGAGGAAACCAATCAATGTGTCTCTCACATCAATGTTTTTCACTCCCCCGCTCTCTTTCTCTTCCTCTCTTCCCTTCCTTCCCTCCCTTCTATTCTCTCTAAAAATCAATGGAAAAAATATCCTTGGAAGAGGATTAATAACAACAACAAAAAAGCAAAAGTAACCATTAATCTCACTTCCAGAATTCACACTTGATGACATTTGATTTATGTAGTATCTTTTTTGCTGCATGTGGTTTTAAATGTTGTCACATTTTATCTAAGACATTGTCATCTTTTTTCCCCTTCCCATTTGGCAAATCCATGGCCATTTCTTGGTGCAAATTATTCTTCCGTGCCATTTTTGACCCACCTCAAAAGTGCCCTACATTTTACAGCCCCCCAAAGTTGCCAGATCACATCAAGGTGGTCTTGAGTTTCACATTATTATATTTCATTGTCCATGTGTGCCTGCTCTCAGAATTCATCGCTAGAGACTGGCACCTCACAGGGTGGGTTTACTTGATGCACGTGGGCAGGCCTGTTGCTCCAAATCCTTTTCCATTGGATTGCCATCGCTGCTCTCAGATGTTGGTCCAGACCATGTCTCACAGGATGGTGGTGTGGGTGTGGGGAAGAGGGACCTGATACCTCTCCTGTGCTTGTCCCAGGTATTGTCATGAGAAGAACCTGGCTGTGAACACCCAGGGGGGCAACACGGGCCTGGTGGGGGGCAGTGTCCCTGTCTTTGATGAGATCATCCTGTCTACTGCCCTCATGAACAAGGTCATCAGCTTTCAGGACATATCTGGTGAGCCTGGCTGCCTGTTGGTGCTGTACTCCTCCTTGTCATCTGCTGGGGCTGGGCAGGGGGGCCCTGGGCCCTGGAAGGAAAGACCAGGCCTTTCCATGCCTGGCCTTCTGGACATGTCCTCACAGGGAGGGTTATTTAGTTGGTCACTTAGTGACATATTGTGGGCTTGAGGTGAAGGGGATGGGCTGTCACTGTGGCTCCTGTGGACTCTGACATTTTCTGGCCAGGACCACCTTTTGGGAATGTGAGGTCACATAGCATGAAGGGGCTTCCTGCTCAGAATGCAGCAGCATCGTGGTCTTGAGAAGAACCTGGCCCCTTCTTGAGAGGGATGTGCGGGTTGCATCATTCTTTATGCTGGGGGCACCTGGGCACCACAGGGTGTTGAGCAGCATCCCTGGCTTCTACCCACTTGATACCTACAGCACCCCCAACCAAAAATGTGTTGTCACATGTGCCCTGGGGGGAAAATCACCCCTAGTTGAGGACCACTGCCTTATAACAACCCTCTCTTTTCTGCTCCCTTCCATAGGGCTGCGTATATGCATGTATGCATGTGTGAATACATGTGCATGCATGTGTACACAGGCACATGAGTGCATGTGCGCATGTGCATAATGAACACACGCATGTGAATGTGTGCAGGTGTAAATGTATGCATGTGTGTTTCTTCTCATCTTTGCCTTACGAGTTTTCCTCTTTTTCACAGTGCTCACAGAGATAGCTTCTTGGGCAGGGATCCTTTTCTGGGCTCTGGGTTGGATGGTGAAGTGGTTCCTCCTTGAGGGTGGGGGGAGTTCGCACCGTAGGCATTGCCTGAGTCACCCTGTGCTGAGAGCACTGTGGCAGCTTTGCTTGCTCTGCAGGGATCCTGGTTTGCCAGGCGGGGTGCATTTTGGAGGAGCTGAGCCAGTATGTGGAGGAGCGGGACTTCATCATGCCCCTGGATCTGGGAGCGAAGGGCAGCTGCCACATTGGGGGTAACCTGGCGACCAACGCAGGTGGTCTGCGGTTTCTGAGATATGGTTCTCTGCGTGGGACTGTCCTGGGCCTGGAAGTGGTGAGCTGGAGCCATTGCTGTGTGTGCAAGTGCAGTCCCGCTCCCAGGGACAACTGGCCTGGCACCATGTCCAGGTGCCAGTTTCAGGGTTCTTCCAGCCTTTTGCCAGCTGTCAGTGTGCTCACAAGGCCTGTCAGCTCCACACTCTGTGCCTTCGGGTTAGCATTCATTCCTCTTGCGAAGGCCTACAACTGTGTGGACACTTGGGGTGGTGCCCAGGCTGCCCTCAGGCCCTAGGTGGTGCATGTGATTGGGCTCCCATCATCCCGCCCAGGCCGGTACCTGTGAGTTACACATAGCAGCTGCTCCGGGAGGTCCTGCTCTGGCTTCCTGAGGCACTGCTGCTGGGTCTGTGGCTTCTGGGTCCACGTGAGGCGCGCTAGGCACCCTTCACCTCGAGCAGGTCCCCACGACCCAGCGACGTTCCACCAGTCAGCTTCCAGGTGGGCTGTGTGCAGAGAAGGAGCAAGGTTCTGTTGGCCTTTACTCACAACATCACTGGCTGCCCGTCCAGGGGCGTTGGAGTCCCTTTCCCTGAACCCTCACTGGCTCCTGCTTAGACACCTCAGGGTTTTGTTTTTTTAAAATACATTTTTATTGATTTCAGAGAGAGATAGAAACATCAATGATGAGAGAGAATCATTGATTGGCTGCTTCCAGCACGACCCCTTCTGGGGATGGAGCCCACAACCCGGGCATGTGCCCTTGACCAGAATTGAACCTGGGAGCTTTCAGTCCGCAGGCAGACGCTCTAACCACTGAGCCAAACCAGGTAGGGCACACCTCATGGTTTTTTAAAGCGTGGAACCTTCTGTCCTGTTACCCAAGGGTGGACTGAACATAAATATATGCTGGACTTCCATCTGCTAATTCACAAAGTTTCAATAGCTTTGTTTTCTGGCTAGCTGCACATTATTGTTTTTTAAAAAATATATTTTTATCGATTTCAGAGAGGAAGGGAGAGGGGGAGAGAAACATCAATGATGAGAGAGAATCATTGATCAGCTGCCTCCTGCACTCCCCACACTGGGGATCGAGCCTGCAACCTGGGCATGTGCCCTGACTGGGAATCAAACTGTGACCTTCTGGTTCATAGGTCTATGCTCAACCACTGAGCCACGCTGGCTGGGCTGCACATTATTTTGATTGTAACTCACTTTGTCATATTTATGAGGTGTGTCCTGCTCCACCCTATTATACTCCCAGGTGTGAATCCTGTTGTAGCAACAGGTGTGGGCCCTGCTCCACCTCCAGGTGTGGCTCTGCTTCGGGCCAGCTTCCTTTGAGAACTGGGCCCTGAGCCTCATGGTTGTGGGTGGGGGGATTTCACTCCAGCCAGGGAAGAAAAGTCCTTCCTTCAGCCTGATTGTCTCCACCCTGGGGCCCCTGCTTTCCTAGACACCTGTTTCTCTTCTCCCTCACCAGGTGCTTGCCGATGGCACCATCCTGAATTGCCTCACCTCCCTGCGGAAGGACAACACGGGCTATGACCTGAAGCAGCTCTTCATTGGGTCAGAGGGCACCCTGGGGGTCATTACTGCCATGTCCATCTTGTGTCCACCCAAGCCCAGGGCTGTGAACGTGGCTTTCCTTGGTAGGTGGAATGCCTGCCGCCCCATGGTTTGAGAGAGCGGATGGACAGGGCCCTCACAGGCCTCCCCATTTCTCCTACCTTCTCGCTCTTTCCAAAGGGATCCAGGACCTGATCTTGGTGTTCTGTCAGGTCTGGAGTCATGCTTGCGGGTTCTGGGCAGAGTAACCTCACTCTGTAACAAAGTTGAGCTTCCTCAGCTCTCTCACCCACTTGCATTTACGGAGCATATACCTAAGATTCTATGGGAAACGTTGTCATTGGGCATAAGGCCAAGGACACTGATCTTCATTATGAGAGGTGATCAGATGGATGCCCTTCCCGGCACCTCAGCAAACGCACACGTGACATTTCCACCATGGAGGAACCGTCACCACCTGCCTCCCTTCCCAGTGGACTTGAACCACAACCTTACACCTGCTTCCCTCAACCCCTGCCCTTCATCTGCTCCCACCTCATTTCTTGCCTTCATTCCATTGGGTAGGTGTGTGGTCCGTCTCCTCCTGTCCTCAGCCAGGAGGGATGCAAACCACCAGTCTTCCAGAGGCTTCTGCAGGCCCCTAATGTGCCAGTGCGGTCAGTCCGTGCATCAGTGTCTTCCCGCTGGGACAGTCAGGATTGTGTGGACATTAGCTGTTTCTTCCCCTCCTGACTTTAAATGTCCCCTCTTGTCTGCATTCTTGATCCCATTTGTCTTAATCACTCAGATCATAATTACCATTATTTTATAAATGTGCCACTTTCCTTCCTCTGCATTCCTTCTTCATCAGACTTTCTGCTGGGCTCATCTTGTAAATACATCCTCGAGCATCCTTTGGGGAACACCCGCTGGTGATGAGTTCTCACTGTCAGTTTGTCTGAAAACGTCTTAATTTACACTCATTCTCGAGAGGCGCAATCACTGGGCGTGCAGGTTCAGGTGGGCACTCGTTCCCTTCTCCCACTGAAAATACTGCACTCTGGGCGGCCTCCACGGCTGCTCTGAAGAGGTCTCTTTCTTTCTTTGGACCTTTGTTCTTTCGTGGTTTTCAGTACATATCTCTAGGTCTCCCTGGCTGGGCGACTTACCAGTTGCAGTATTGCCCATGTCCTTTACTTAACCTGTGATTACACATGTGGCATCGTTTGTCTGCCCTCTCTCGTCTCTCACCCTCTTCCATCCTTTCCATCCCGTTCACCGCCTGTGCTGCATTCCAACTGTTCTTCAGATTTGTTCAGTTCGCTAATGTGTCCTTTTGCTGGTGTCCCCATGCAGCCGCGCCCTCAGTGCAGCTTCTGCAGGCCTCTACAGTCCCAGGCTCTTCTCTTTGGGATACTCTTCTCAACATCTCTGTGACCTCTGATCCCTGACCCCTCCCCCACTGCCATCCCAGCCCTTTCCACCTACAGCAGTACACTCGGTCCCTTCTGCCTTCTAGCTGGAGGGTCACCTCCCCCTGTCCTGGCACCACCGTGACCTCTCAGTGTTCAGTGAATATGTCTTGAGCTAGTCGCGAGGACACTGGGCAACCTTGGCGAGCCTTCTCTGTCTTCTTCATCTTTGATACCCGCGATGTACTTGTTGGCTGACCGGTGGCATTTCCCTCGGCAGTGCTTCTGCAGCTCCAAGAGGCTGCCTCGCACGCCAGCTGGGAGTTGTGTTGGCAGGCTGCTTTACGGGGATCTGGGTGGGCTTGGGCGAGGCTCTGGGCTGGCATGTTCCTGAGGTTCTGTGCCCTGTGCAGGTTGTCCAGGCTTTGCTGAGGTTTTGAAGACTTTCAGCACTTGTAAGAAGATGCTGGGGGAGATCCTGTCTGCATATGAGTTCATGGATGCTGAGTGCATGCAGCTTGTCAGGCAGCACCTCCACCTCACCAGCCCAGTGCAAGGTACTGACCCCACGCTCCTTTGAGGCTGTCTGCACAGGATGGCTCAGGCTGTCAGGCCATTCTGTGCGAGAGGGGGCGGGAAGGAGGATACTGGCCCCTCTGCAGTTGTGGTGTCACCACTATTGGATGAGCACAGGATTCTCATTTACTTTTGTTTTACATGTGCCCTCGGTTAGTTCACTGAATGCAGTCCATTGGGGCATAGCTTTGGGATCTTCAAAACAACAAGCGCACTTGTCAGAAATGTGTGGTCTCCAGAATCAAGAGATGTGCCATTCCATGACACGCTCACCCTCCGACCTCAGCGAGTCACAGGTGCTGGGTGTGACTCGGGGTTTTGGAAGGCAGTTTGCATTATGACTAAAAATATTTAGCTGGAGGTCTTGATGATTTTACTTCTGAGATCCATCCTAAAGAAATCGTTATTGTCTTAGCTGCCCTAATAGAACCCCACAGACTGGGTGGCTTAAACAAAAGAAATTTATTTCTCACGGTTCTGGAGGCTGGGTTCCATTAGGGTTGATTCTGGGTGAGCCCCACTTCCTGGCATGCAGGTGGCCACCTTCTCACTGTGTCCTCACATTGTGGCCAGAGAGAGAGCTCTGGTGACTCCTCCTCCTCTTAGGAGGGCACCAGCTCTACAGGATCAGAGCCCCGCCCTCTGACCTCATTAACTTTCTTAAAGGCCTGATCTCCAAATGGTCACATTGGAATTGGCTTAGGACTTCACCTTGGGAATTTGGGGGTGAGGGGACGACGACACAATTCAGTGCATACAGCGATAAATATGGAAAGACTCCTATTTTGAATGAGATGCTACTTTTAGTATAAAGTAGGAAACAACATAAATGCCCAGTGGTAAAGAAATAAGACATATACAACCTTTGGAAAGATGGTGGGCCCCTGGGTGAAGGGCGCGTCTTCCTCGGTTGGGAAGAGTGCCTCCTGCCATGAGGGCTTCACAGTGTCACCTGGGTTGTTACTGTGTTTCCAGTGAATGTGGTTTGTTACAGTGAAAGATCTGTTTTTAAACTGCCTGGATTTTAGCCTCAGCAGAGCTCCTGCCCTGCTGGCCCCTGCTCTGCAGGCTCCTGGGCCCAGAGCTTCCTGACTCAGCCTGACCGCCCTGCCTCTGCCCATCTTGCCTTCTGCCTTCTCCAGAAAGTCCATTCTATGTTTTGGTCGAGACCTCAGGCTCCAGAGTGGAGCACGATGCTGAGAAGCTGAGCAGCTTCCTGGAACATGCATTGGGCTCCGGCCTGGTGACTGACGGGACCCTGGCCACTGACCAGAGGAAAATCAAGGTGTGTGTGTGTGCTGGCATCCCTCGTCCTCTGCCCATCTGGGCTCAGCTGGGCCGTGTGGAAGGCCCTGTGTCCACTGTGAGTGTGGCTGGTGGCTGGACCTGAGTGGCTGTCCCAGCTTTGGAAGAACCTCTTTGGAAGTGCATTCTTGGTGTCTAGGTATTTCAGCAGTGTTTTAAACAGTGGCAGAGAACTGCGCGGGCTGTGGGAGGGTTAGTGTGATGCTGAGCCAGTTGTGGGGGTGAGACGTTTCCCTAAGGATGACTCGGCACCAAGAGTGACTTGGCCTCTGAGGCCAAAGGAAGGAAGTGGTGGGCCTGGCACTGGGAGGCCATTATCACCATGGGGGGTCTGCCTATGGCAGGGGAGCCATCGTCACCATGTCGGGGGGCTAGGGCAGGGGAGCCATCATCACCGTGGTGGGGGGCTAGGGCAGGGGAGCCATCGTCACCATGGGGGGCGGTCTAGGGCAGGGGAGCCATCGTCACCATGTGGGGGGCGGGCTAGGGCAGGGGAGCCATCGTCACCATGGGGGGGGGCTAAGGCAGGGGAGCCATCGTCACCATGGGGGGCGGGCTAGGTCAGGGGAGCCATCGTCACCATGGGGGGCGGGCTAGGTCAGGGGAGTCATCGTCACCATGGGGGGGGGCTAGGGCAGGGGAGCCATCGTCACCATGGGGGGGGGCCTAGGGCAGGGGAGCCATCGTCACCATGGGGGGGCCTAGGGCAGGGGAGCCATCGTCACCATGGGGAGGGCCTAGGGCAGGGGAGCCATCGGCACGGGGGGGGGGGGCCTAGGGCAGGGGAGCCATCGTCACCATGGGGGGGGGGGGCTAGGGCAGGGGAGCCATCGTCACCATGGGGGGCGGGCTAGGGCAGGGGAGCCATCGTCACCATGGGGGGAGGGGAGGGCCAGAGCAGGGACCTCAACAGCACAGGGCCTTTGTCCCCTTCCCCCTCCATGGTCCCCTGAGATGCAGTGTGGAGAATGGCCAGCAGGGGGCAGGAAGTCCACAGGACAGTGGCGGGAATGGGAGCCAGGTGGGTCTGATTTGGGGTGAGTGGGGGATCTCGTTTTGTTTTCTTTCTTTTTTGTTGTTAATTCTCACCAGAGGATATTTTTTCTATTGATTATAAGAGAGTGGAAAGGAGGGGCGAGGGGGGAGAAAGAGAGGAGAGAGATCTGTGTGAGAGAGACACGTGGATTGGTTGCCTCCTGCACACACTCTGACCAGTGCCGGGGATCAAATGTGCAACCCAGGTACGTGCCCTTGACCAGGAATCAAACCTGAGACCCTCTGGTCCTCAGGCTGATGCTCTAACCATGGAGCAACACTGGCCAGGGCTCACTGTCTCCTAGTGGCTGGTTATTGACTCTTATTTCTCTACTTTATAATTAAACCCTTTTCTCTAGTTACTTTTATGTTAGTTAGATATTATATGTAAGGAGTTACAGCAATACCTGACCCAGGCCCCTGTTGAGCACAGTGAATGGGCAGCCTGAACTGCAGCTCTGCCCACAAGTGCCCTCCCTCCCTGTCCCCCGGCCCAGGCAGAGCCGCCTCCATTGGTCTTGGTGCAGAAGACAGGACAGACACCACTGTGCTCCAGGGGGAGCAGGTCACATGAGCCTGGGTGGGGTGGGGACCCTCCCTCAGAGGGTGACTGCTATCCCATTGGGGGGAGGCAGAATACTCTGGTCTTGGCTTGGCAGACTGCTGGCTCCACAGCCCTGTTCTCAGATGGTGGTGGGGGTGGGCTGGAGCAGGGGCCTCAACAGCACAGGGCCTTTGTCCCCTTGGGGGGGCATCCAGACGGGGAGATTGCTAAGTGTAGGGGCTGGGAAGGGGCATTGAGCAAAGGTGGGATGGAGGGGACGCCCCAGGAGGCCTGTGCAGAACATCCCTGAGCTGGTGGGACAGAACAGGGTGGGCAGGGAGAGCAGTCTTGTGGCCTTGCACTGGCAATGAACTTGAATGGAGGTGAGCGGAGCCTGCAGGCAGCAGTGTGGCCATGACAGCTGTGCAGCAAGTGAGGTTTGATCCCGGCCCTGGTCAGAGTGTGTCTGGGAGGCAACCAAAAATCCTCTGGGGTCCCCATGGCTCCGGCTTCTCTGCGGGGACGTCACTGGGCTCTGGGTATGTGAGGGGCCAGACCAGTAGGACCTGCTGATAGTCAGGGCACGGATGACCTGCGGGGATATAACAATCGATGAGAGAATTGGGGAAATCTTTTATTTTTAGAGGTGCTCATGGTACTGTGCTCATGTTAAAAACAAAAGGAGCGTCCTTACCTAGTAGAAATTTTTCGGTGATGTTTCCTGAGATGGTGGGGTATGTGGGGGCAGGGCCCAGGTGGGACAGGAGGGCCCAGTGGTGGCACAGCACACTGTCTCTGCTCCTTCATGATGGCTTCAGATGCCCACAGTGACAAGGTAACTGAACAAGTAAACCACAGCTGGGTTTGTGTGGAAGGGCAGCACTGCCGTAACAAGCTCCCCTAGACCCCTCCCCTAGCCCTGCACCCCCCACTGTCCCTGCTCCAGCCACCAGCATCCCTGTCCCACCCGTGCCCCGTGTGTTCCCAGGCAGCCCAGGGCCCATCCTTGGGGGCCTTCCCAGCCCCTCGCCCTCAGGCAGCCCCGACTAGCCATGCCCACCCTATCACCCAGACCTATAGGACATGCCTATAGTGTCATTGCCCGTCCTCTTCAGAAGGGAGCTCAGTGCCTCAGTCGCTGGCACTCAGTACAGTCGTGGGGCTGCATCTGGGATCTTGTCAAGTATGGAAGCCCCATGCCTTCCACACAGAGCAGTTTCCCCCCAAAGCAGCTGCTGCTGTCATGCCCATCACTGTAGACACCCAATGCAGTCAAGTGTGGACTTTGCCTGTTTCTTCCTGTCCCCCCAGATGCTGTGGGCCCTGCGGGAGAGGATCACGGAGGCGCTGACCCGGGATGGTTATGTGTACAAGTATGACATTTCTTTGCCCGTGGACAGGCTCTACGACCTTGTGACCGACTTGCGTGCCCGCCTTGGCTCACAGGCCAAGCACGTGGTGGGCTATGGCCACCTGGGTGAGCAGAGCTGGGCAGGTGGACCGTGGTTAACTATGGGCTAGCTCAGCGACACGTCCATGCTCTGAACAGTGATGGAGAAAACCTGGGGTTGAGAGATTCCTAACCATTTTTCTGAGTCTTTTAGGTGTTTGGGGGAAGAGTGACACTGGCCATGTGGAGCTCCTTGGAGCGTGGTAGGGCATGGGCCTGAACCAAGAGTCTGAGCAGGTCTGAGATCCCTGACCACACCGCATCACACTGTCTCATGTGGGCTGGAGGTCCCCAGTGAGGGCAGCATGACTCTGGTTAGGGGACAGCACAGGACAGTTGTGGGACTCGAGTCAGTGTGAAGCATCAGGAAGGATTGTTAACTTCGGCTACATGGAAAGTTAATAATCCTATTTCTCAAACAACCTTCAGGGGAAAGATGGCTGGCAAAGCTTGGATCTCGCAACTCTAGTGTTTGGAGAGGGGGCGGGAGATGGGCACAGGGTCACAGGAGTAATGTGAAGGAGGCTATTTTCCCCTGAGAATTTGGACTCCGGAGTGGGTGAGAGCAACTCTAACCTGTCGTGGTCACAGTGGACTGAGGGCTCTCCCTCTGTAAAATCAGGAGCGAATGTTGGGTTTGTTGGTGCTTCTCCTGTAATAGTCAGGGATCAAAGGACATTAAGCCCTCCTGACTGATGGGGCCATATTCCTAGGATGGGCTTGCTTGGCTATGGTCCTTCCGGTATCTCGACTCCATTTATTTAATTCTACATGGCCTATTTTTAGGGTGTTGTTGCCCTGTCAGGATCCTTGGTTCTGTCTGGGTTGATGTTGGGGTAGTGGCCTCTTTCCCATCTCTGGAAGTCTGTGCACAGTGGAGTTTTCTCTTTGAGTGTTTGGAGAACTTGCCAATGAAGATAAGTGGCCGGAAGTTAGTGTTTGGGGGGCAACTGCTGATCAGTTTCCTGAATGTCTGCAGGTTATTCCAGCTTGCCTTTTCCTCTGAACTGGTCCTGACAATTTTTCTTTCTAAGAATTTGTCCATTTCTTCTAGAATTTCAAATATATTGGCATAACAGTGTTCATGATATTCTCGTGTTTCCTTGCGTGGTATCAGCATGGTTGGGGAAGTACTCAGCCAGGACATTAGCTGTCACTCAGCCACAGTGAGTCCAGTCCATGTGTCATCCTAAGCAAAGTGTCCCTTCGGACTTCAGTGGGAGGGCGGAGTGTCCATGCATGTGATGCTTGGAGGCCACTTGCTGGAACTCTGTTTCCTGGTCTCTCTGCTTCTGGCATGCCCCTGCCCTGTCCTTCTGCAGCCCTGACCTCAGCCCCAGGCTCCCAGAAGGCCTGGCGGAGGGTGACTCCAGGTCAAGGGCTCCGGGGCAGGTCCGCCTCAGCAGCTAGAGGTGCCCCAGCATTTGTGCAGAAGTCCCACAGTTGTTTTTTATTTTTGTATATTTTCATTGATTTCAGAGAGGAAGGGAGAGGGAAAGAGAAACATCAATGATGAGAGAATCATTGATCATCCGCCTCCTGCACGCCCCCTACTGGGGATCAAGTTCGCAAACCCGGGCATGTGCCCTTGACCGGAATTGAACCTGGGACCCTTCAGTCTGCAGGCTGATGCTCTATCCACTGAGCCAAACCGGTTAGGGCGGTCGCACAGTTTTGATGGCACTTTCATTATCTTTAGTTGTAAATATTTGTTCATCTCTATTGTCATTTCTTCTTTGACCCATGGGTTAGGCAGAAATGTGTTTTTTTTTTCAGAAATGTGTTTTTAAATTCACAAACATACGGGAATTTTCTAGCTATTTTAAAAATTGTTGGCTTGCTTTTAATTGCACTGGAGCCAGAGAACTGGGCCTGTGTCACACTGAAACCAGTCAGTGGCCCAGTGGGCCCAGTGTGTGGTCTGATTCCACAGCTGTGATGACTACTTGGAGAGAGCTGCCCTCTGAAGTCCTGGAGCCGTGTTTGTACAGATCCACAGAGAAGTGCTCACCTGGAGTTTAATCCTCCACATCCTGCTGGCTGTCAGAGCATCAGTCTCTGGGTGACAGGATAATCTGTCTTTCTTTATAGCTGCCAGTTTGGAAGATAAAGATTGGAAATGTCCTTTCATTCTGCTAAATGAATCTTTTTATCTTCAGAGTTTCGTTTGCCATGAAGCCTCCTTTGTTTGATGTTCTACAGGAACATTAGCTTTCCTCTATTTGCCTGACGTACTGGTTTTCCTCCTGTGACTTTCAGCTGTTTCCTGTCCATGACTTAAGGAGGTGTCTTGAAGACAGCATGGAGCTGGAGTTTCTTCTTCATCATTGGCCAGTCATTGTCTTTAAACCAAAGCGTTTGGTTTGTGTTGGGCAGGGAAGTCTCAACTTCTCCCCCTACCTTCCTAGAGTCTTTAGGGCCCTGGAAATAAGACCCATAAGACACAGAGTACAAGACATAAACAAATTCACTAAGAGGTGCATCTCACACACACAAAGGGCTCAGCGATGCTCAAAGGGAGCTCAGGACATGGGCATTTCATCCGAGAAGTCACAGAGGAAGGATAAGGACTTGCAGCTTCTCAGGCAGCAAACCATGGGAAGGTCAATACCTACCTGGAGAAATGGACCACCAGCTGTTACATGAATTCCTCCCCTGCGTCTCAGGCTGATCAGGGTCCAGCATTTCTGACAATGATCTCCGTCCTTCCTGGTAGACAGGGGGACAACGGGGACAACTTTACACGGATATCCTGCTTTAGGTGAAAGGCAGGCCAGATTATCACCTGCCTGTTCATACACTATTTCTGGAGTAGATCACAGTCTGGCCTTGGGTTTCAGCCCGCGTGGCCATGCTGTTGCTGGTTTTCGTGTGGTCAGTGTTGGTCCAGACCTGGGTAAACCTCTAGTCCTGCTTTGTCTGCTTTCATAGCCTCTGTCTGGGTCTCATCTTTTAGAATTTCCTACTAGGGACGTAGGTGACACAACATCTCAGGTTTTATTTGCCTGAAAAGGTATTGATTTTGTTTTGAAACGGATTTCAGCAATTTGGGTTTGACAAGTTCTTTTCTCTCTGCAGCATGAGGTGTCACTGGGAATTAGCTGCCAGGGCAGGTATCCCATAAAGGAATCTGTTTTTCCTTTCTTGCTGCCTTTATGACCTTGTGTCCTCTGGTTCATCTGGGTGACAGCGTGTGTCCTGCCGGGTCTGCCCTTGTGTCTTCAAATGCTGTTCTCCCTCATCCTGCTTCCCCAGCTCTGTTTCTGGAACTGCAGCCCAGTGCTCGAGGTCTCCTCCACCATCACTGATGGCAAGTTCCTGTGATGTGGGCCTCGGTTCTTGCTATATTCAGAGCATTTTGCCATCTTGCAGGTCACGAGTCTCGCTTTGCTGTGGGCTGTGTCCTGTTAAACCTGTTGACTGAGTCGTGTGCTTCAGCCATTACACTGTTTTTTCTAATGAGTTTTTACTGATTTTTTTTTTTTTAGACAGAAGGGAAGGGAGAGGGATGAGAAATAGAAACAGAAACATCAGTGAGAGAGAGAAGTATTAATCGGCCGCCTCCCACACACCCACACAACCACATTGGGGTATTGAGCCCAGCACCCAGGCATGTGTCCTGACCAGTAATCAAACCTTGACCTCTTGGTGCATGAGATGATGTAAAACCAACAGAGCCACACCAGCCAGGCAGTTTTTGTATTTTTTAATCTCTCATTTCTTTAAACATATGAAACATTTACATTCTGTTTCTGGAAATGGCCAGATGGCGAATCTCTGGTCGGATTCTGCTGCCCTGGCTCTTGGTGGCTTTGTTTTGTATGGATGTAATTTGTGGCCTGGGCTCCTATGTCTTAGTCCTTTGCCTGTGGAAACGTTAGAGGCCAGGCTTGGAGTTGATTTGCTTGTTTGTGCAGGGGGTGGGTGCAGACCGAGGCCGCCCAGCCTGGAACCTCCCAAATGTTCTGAGCTTAGTGTCTGTGGACCACCAGGTAGTGTGCACTTGGGTTGTAAACTCTGCGCTGGTTGATGGTTGTGAATATCCAGGTGTTAGTGGTGGGTCTCCTCCCACACACAGTTCCCTGCACAAAGAAAGCCTGTGGTGGCATTTTTCAGTTGCCTTAGCCCTGTGTTTGTCAGTGGGGACCATTTTTGGTTGGAGGGGGTCCCTGCTGTGCACCCCACATTTGAAACACCCTCATGGAGGGAGGGGATATAAAAAGCTCAAGGTCACTGGGTCAGAAGCTACATGCCTGCCCCACTTTGCCCCCTATGTTGCCCTAGGTTTGCTGTGCTTTTTCCTGCCTCTGGGAGCCCCTTTCTCTGGCCTCCAAGGCTCCCTGCCCCTTAGGATGAATAGCAACTCTCACTGGGCCTGGCCCACTGTCTGCTCAACCCCTCTACTTTTCTGACTGCTGACTATGGTCATGGGGCCTCTTCTCTGTATGTTTGCACTGGCTCCAGGGCATGCTGGTCACATCCAATGCTTCCTGGGTGTTACCTCCCAGGACTCCCAGGGCCAGCACAATTCCTGCCCCCCAGACTCGCTGCAAGTCGTCCCCCCATCAATGGTAATTCTACTGTCTGCTCTCATGATCCCACTGGGTGCAGGCACACCCTAGGCTCCCTCCAGCCAGCTCACAGCCCCCGCCAGTGCATGGATTGTATTGACTTGGGTTAATCTCATGTTTCTTGTTGTTGCTTTGGGACCCCTGAGAGAGGGTGCATGTGTGCGGTGAGCCCGGCTATCCATAGGGCCAGAGTCAGCATGTGTTTGGACAGTTCTGGAAAGCTAGGGCCCAAGGGGTCTCATTGAGAGCAACAGGGAGCCAGGTAGACCTGAGAGGAGGCAGGTGGGGATCCAGGACTTTGTTTGTGGTGGGTGTTGGCTGGGCTGCCTCAGAGGAGGCATCCCGGGGCTGGGGGAGGCGCCCATGGTGTTCTTGGAGGTGTCTGGTGGGGATGGGATCATACTGGGCGTTGTTGGAGATGTGAGTCTGGTGACAGCCATCAGTGTGATCAGGTTCCAGGGCACTCAGTTAGGAGCCCATGGGAGATACTGAGCTGATGGAGGAAGGAGCAGGTCGGGGAGAACTGGCGAGAGAAGTGAGCAAAAGCAAGGGAGCTGGGGCCCCCTGAAGAGGCTGCTTCTGTCACTGCAGGTCAGTGGCTGGTGACTTGAAGGGCTGGAACCAGACAGGGCGGGAAGGGGCTCTTTGGGAGGGGCTTAAGGGGAGAGGACAGGGCTCTTGGGGGCCCTGCCCAGCCTGACCCATGGTTCCCTGTCCCTCCAGGGGATGGCAACCTGCACCTTAACGTAACAGCAGAGGCCTTCAGCCCGTCGCTGCTGGGTGACCTGGAGCCCTACGTGTACGAGTGGACAGCGGGGCAGCGGGGCAGTGTCAGTGCAGAGCACGGTGTCGGCTTCAAGAAGCAGAGTGTCCTTGGCTATAGCAAGCCGCCTGAGGCCCTGCAGCTCATGCAGCAGCTCAAGACCCTCCTGGACCCCCAGGGCATCCTGAACCCCTACAAGACGTTGCCCACCCGGGCTTGACAAGGCATCGGGGTCAGCAGAAGTGGCCTTGGTCCAGTCCTAGTTTTGCCCATTGGGATGGGTGCACAGGGCTGGCGTGGGCTCAGGCCTCCATCCCATGGAGCCCCCCCTGGTTGGAGAGGTTGGGAGCTGGCTCTGAGGATCTGGGACTTACTCTAGGGCAGGATTCCTCTGGTGGCTCCACAGGTTACGTTGTGTGAGCAGAGAGGAGAGAGCGACTTCATACTGCCCTGGTCACTCTGCCTGGCCTATAAGTAGACACCTTATGTCTCTACACAGGTAGGGAGTGGGGTCTCCTGCTGGCACGTCCTGGATGGGCCCGTGTATGAAGGGTTCTGCCCACTCAGAAGTAGACCAGGTAGCACCAGCCTTGCTTGAGAGCCAAAGCCCTGGGAGGAGCATTGTGGTCCTGCCCCCCTCCTCCCCGACCCCTGGCCCAGGCTGTGCAAGCCACTCGGTCCGGGCAGCGGTGATCCACTCCATGTGAACAGCCACCAGAGCCTGGTTCACCAGGTGCTTTACTGGGACGTGGAATGGGTGACTGCTGAGCCCTGGAATGTATTCTTTCCCTCGACAGTTGTCAGAGCTCAGGTGTTCATTTCTCACACTTGGCGGTCTACTGCGATGAGTCCACGCAGATGGGCCGTGCTGCAATGAAGCCCCCTCAGGCACACGTACTAGTGCACGCTCACTACACACAGCCCTCTTGTGTTCCTGCTGCTTCAGTGACCCTAACTCGGTTGTCCCTGCTGACCTATGGCCCCGGGCAGCTGCTAAGGCTCTGGAGACAGTCTGGGAAGTGGGGCACGTTTTCTCCTTCTGGCTGTCGTGAACTTCCAATAAAAATGGAATTATTCAGGACACTTTTCTTGCTTTTGTTACTAGAGAAATAATCTAAAAGCCCGTGGTGAAGTGCCCTAAGCACCGAATACTGGGGGCTGCCGGAAAGACTGGGCCTGACCACCTCTGGGGGTGGCTGCCCCTCCCTAGACCCTATCCTGTCTGAATCCCGGCCCCTGCCCCACCCTGAGGCTTAGAGCCCTGTCTCATGGGGCCCCCGAGGCTTAGGGTCAGGTGGTTTTCCCACCATCCGTTCATGTATGCGATGACTTTCAATAATAGTTTTGTGACTAAGCAAGTTTATTTTGGAGAATTCAAATAATGCATGAAATATTTAAAAGCTAAGAATTTTGAGGCATTTTCTGCTAGAGTAGCAGCAGGGCTTTGGAAAGGTGGCCCACAGATTCTGGGAGCAAGTGTTGGAGGATCCTCCATTTCCCTGGGATACAAGCTGGTCCCCAAAATGTCAAAATGTGAAGTGCTCTGCAGTTCACTCCAGGGGTCGCCCTACAGAATCCACCTGTGCACAGGGATGTACATGTATGCAGTACATACTTGCACACATGCACAGACACTGTACACAGACATGGTTCACACAGGCCCACATAACATACATGTACACATACCACACACACACACGCTTGTCCCCAGGACATGCACAGAGCACTGTCTGCACCTGGCATCCGTTGCTGGACAGGTCGGGGCTGGCCTTTTAGACCAGCCTCTGAGACCCCCAGACCGAGGGCCTGCAAGAAGAGGGAGAAGGGTACAGCCACCTGCTCCTAAGAGAGAACGTCGGCTTGAGGAAGCTGGTTGCACACAGAACCTTCTGGTGTGTTGAGATTAGCTGGGCTCACTTTGGGGAGGGCGCCTGGCTGTCGGGGTAGGAAGATTATTTTTTGTAATTTTTGGATGCCTTGCACTTTTTTTTTGGCTAAGTGCATGTACACTTTAGAAACAAAACAGGACAAACCAGGTGACAAGCTGATTGAGAGATCTGGGTCGGGGGAGCCAGCTGCCTCCTGCATGCCCTCCCCCATCCCCCACTGGGGATGAAGCCTGAAACCTGGGCCCAGGCACGTGCTTTGACCAGAAATCTGACCGGCCAGGCAGAGGCATCGTATCTGTTTACAGCCTTGTTTCATCCTTCAGTTTCCCCAGGTCTGTAAGAAAATTTATCTATGCTTAGTAGGGTGGATAATCATAAAACAGCTGTGGCTATGTTAATACGTGCCCTCCCCACTATCCTTTCCACACACCCAGGAAATCCTGTTGGAACCAACAGGAAAATCTGACTAAAGGGCTGGACGCTGCTGCAGACCCGCTGGGCCAAGGCCGCATGCCCTTGTGCCCTTGGGGAACTCACTCCCTGTGGCCCTGAATGTCACCAAAGCTGGTGGAGTGCCCATCAAAGCAGAGCGCACTGTTCAGGCCACACCGCACACAAAGCATCACATGGAAAGGAAGCCAAGCAGTCGGGAATGTCTGCAAAGCAAAACCTGCCTTCCAGTCCTCGAGCCCCGAACCCCGAACCCCAGGGCCCACGCCCTGGACCCTGAGCCTCTGGGGGTGGAGAGACAACTCCCCTCCGGAAGCCGCTCCTGCCAGCAGGGGCTTCTGCTGAGGACAATCTCAACAATCTCAAATGTGCTGGACTTGTGGAGCGGTGGCCATTGTGTTTGGATGAGGAAAAGCTTTAAAACCTCTAAACTGTAATGTGAGAAGAGGTTATGTAAGGGGCCCCCCAGGGAAGCATCCGCCTGGAGGGGCCCAGGAAGTGGTGAGGAAGCCCCAGCCAGAGGGTGAGCGAAGGAGAGGGTGATTCAGTGGTCTCAGCTCTGGGAGCAGGGTGGGGGAGTGGGGGGGGAGGGCAAGGAGTCTGCCCCTCAACCTTGGGATGTGGCTGGGCATGGGCAGCCTCACGCAGGTCTACAGGGAGCAGTCTCTGAGGACAGCAGTCTTTCTGTTTGCTCAGGACTTGGGGTGTTACATGATTGTGGGCCTAGAGGGCTCAGGAGGAGAGTTTGGGGTCTTGGGGTACGCAGGGCACCTGAGGACAGCCATCAGGATGCTTTATGGAATGGGGGAGATGACAGGTCACAGTGCAATGTGTGTGACCCCCGACCTCAATCCCACTGACAGGTGACAGACCTCACAGTGGACACAGTCCCAGGCTACCTCACCATCTCCTCTCTTGAGATGAAGACTTGCTTCACCCCCCCACCCCCACCTAGTAAACCATCCACCATCCACAGATGGAGGTCACTCAGGGGACTCAAGGGCCTGGGGGAGAACAGGCTCCTCCTCAGGGACGTGGTAGTGGGAACAAGTGAGTCACGGAAGTTTCTGAAATAGCTCCTGGTGCAGGGGTGCATGAAAAAGGGGCTTCCCAGACGGGCCCTATAAGGCCTGGCTCCTGGCTCCCCTTCCCATTGGCCCTGGTCCAGACATGTGCAAATAGGTGTTCTGGGGACGTGGCTGGGAAGTCAGATGATGTGCCCTTGTTTCTGGGCAGAGTTTACAGCAGCCATTAACTCTCTGAGATGAGGATGGGTCATAGTGGGTCCCTTAGATGGGTCTGAGGGTGACTGGTGGGAGGATGGGACATTGGACCTGGTGGCTCACATCCCAGCTTACTGGTCTGAGGCAGAAGGCTGGGTTCTGGCCCTAGTCCTGACTCAGGCCTTGGGGTTAGTTCATATGCTCTGGTCAAAGCCAGGGCCCAGAGGGGCTGCAGCCTGAGGGGTCCTCTGTGGCATATGGCCGGCTGGCAGTCCTGGTGCTCACTCCCCTGGCCAAGAGGGTGCACTTCTGATTCTGTGGATGGGAGCCCCTACTACCCATGGGTCTTGCCAGCCCCTTGCCTCTGGCTACCCCCACCCAGGGGAGGAGGAAACACGTGGCCTGGCTGGCCTCCCCTCACACCTTGGGTCTGCCCCAAAGGCCATCCATTCGCACAGGATCCAGGCCACACACATGGCGCAGAGGTGTGAGCGTGAGTGGCTGGAGGCAGCCCTGCACGGGAAGCAGGTGGTAGCGTGGGCATGGAGGTGACCCTGTGTCCTCTGATCAGGCTCTTCCAGCAGGGGTGCCACCTGACCCCCAGACTTCATGGTGGTTTCTCTGTGCTCCTACACCTCTGACCTGCTCTCATGGGGGTTCCAGCCAGGTCCCACAGGTCACAGGGGGCCTCCCTCTCCTTTCCTAGGTCACCTGGGTGGCTAACCTCAAAAATCCACATCATGCCAAAACTGGTTTGGCTCAGTGGACAGAGCGTCAGCCTGCGGACTGGGGGGGTCCCAGGTTCGATTCCGGCATGTACCTGGGTTGCAGGCACATCCCCAGTAGGGGGCGTGCAGGAGGCAGCTGATCAATGTTTTTCTCTCATTGATGTTTCTAGCTCTCTGTCTCCTTTCCTCTCTGTAAAAAAAATCAATAAAATATATTTTAAAAAAAAATCCACGTCATGGGCTTTGTCTGAGCTGGGTGGCAGTCAAGGGCTCCGGGCCTCTGGCCCCAGCTCACTCTTCCTGCCTGGATCCCGGAGCTGGGACCCAACTGGAGTGGAGTGTCCCTGGGCCCTAGCACCTACAAGGGATCAGAGTGGTGGTGACACCTGAGGTGTGGTCGGCTGGGTGGAAAGAGAACGTTCCCTTTAAGGGAAGAGCAAGGCAGCCCCCAGATCTTCATGGAGAGAGGAATGTGTGGGAGCAGGAGTGTCCAGGTGGAGAGCTGCACCATGACCTTAGGGTATAGACAGAGGAAAGCAGGGATGATGGGCCTCCCATCACCGTCAGATGCTCTGGGTGAGGGAGGTGGGGCTGTGCACCCACCAAGAGTCTTTGAGGCCAGGAAGGCCAGGCCTGAACATCTCCTGGAGCCTGCATCCACATGGCCTTCTGGACCCTCCTGTGGTGGGTGACACGGCTGTCCTCCATCCAGACGCCTCCTCTGTATGACACCCAGGCCTGGATGCATCGAAGGTGAGTGGCTGTCTCTGCCCTACATGCAAGGTTGACCCTCTCCCTGCAGGGCAGAAGGCACAGGGAGACATCAGCCTCACAGGTACCTCTGTGCGGGCTGCACAGAAAGCTCCCTCCCTCCATTCTATCACCAAGCCCGCCAACCTCTACAGGGGTGTCGGGGCTCAGGCCACCCAAGGGCCCCCTCCTGTCCCCTTCTCTCCCTATCCCCACCAGACTTGGAGGGTCAGAGGAGGGGCATTGAGAGCCAATGAGACCTCCCAGTTTGGGGTGAGGGGAGGAGGTGGGGTTCAGGAGGTCCAAGGTGGGCTCTTGATGGGGATAGAAGGACAGGCAAGGAATGACATGACTCCTGGTCCTCCATTCCCTGCCTCCTTCAGCCTCAACTCTGTGGGGTGTGAGTGGGAGGGGGGCTCAGGTGCAGGACCCAGCTTGCTGGTACTTCAGAGTCAGTGAACCAGGCCTCCTGGGTGCACAGTCTCCCTCGGTCGGCAGACAAGAGATGAACTGGCCAGGGGAGACGTGTGTTCTCATTGGTACAAACCAGGCTGCACAAGGCTGCTCCCCAGCCCTGGTCTCCCTGGGGCACCCTTTGCTCAGGACAAAGGAGGGTCAAGTTCCTGCCGCCGACCCCTGGCACCCAGCTCCCCTCCCTGCCTTCCAGGTTTGAAGTCAGTTCCTCTCCTGGAGCCCTAGCCTTTACTGTACCAAGCAGCTGCTGCTTGGGTCCCCATCACCCTTCACTGGCTCCCCTTCCCCCACTGACCCTGTGGTCCTTGGTCCTCATCCACCTGACAGCTGACCCCCAATCCTCCCCGCTTGGCATCCTTAGCTGCTGCCTCCTCCTCTCCAGCCTCCAAGACTCCAACAGCTGAGGCTGAGCCCCTAACCCCTTTTCTCCCCTGCTGGCTGCTCCCAGGGGCCCTCCTGGGGTCCCTTGGCTTTGGACATCAGGTGCTGAGGCTGCGGCCTCCATCCAGGCCTCGTCCTTGACCTGGCATGCAGCTGTGGTCTTTCTCCACAGGCTCCATGCCCTGGGCCAGCCCATCACCAACTGTGCCAACACCTCAGGACCTGCACCACCTGAGGGCTGGTGGTTCCGGGGTTCCCCTGTTCCCTCGGGATGAGGCCCTGGGGCGCTTCTCACAGGTGTTCGCACAGCTGCTCTTTCTCTGGGGTTCCCTCACCAAGTGTCCTGAGAATTTGACCTTGTGAGGTGTGGTCACTGTCTACCACACCAAGGCGTTGGGTTAGGGTTGGGTTTACAAAAACACAACAAAATGGGAGGAAAGCACACATTTGTCACAACAGCAGCAAAGTCTGAGGCCCCAGCAGGTGGAGAAGGGGCCTTGGCACTTGGGTCCCGAGATGTCCCCACCTGTGGCACTTGTGGGCGCCCCCCTCCCCCGCCCCCTCCTCCCGGAACTCCTTCCCAGCTGTAAACGGGTGAACAGTTGGCTGCCCTGAGTCTGTCTGTCTGTTAGAATGACTGTTCTTTTCCCCAGCCCAGTGCCCTGAGTGGGCCCCAATGAATCAGAGGAATGGCATTTCGAAGCATAACCACAGCAGTTTTCACTGGCTCATTTGCCCCACTGGGGCTCCCTGAGGAGCTAGGCTGATTCCTGCATCGGGCCCAGGGAGGGCTGGCCCTGAGAAAGCAGTGGAAGCCCTGTGCCCTGAACCCTGGGGCTTCTGCCTTGGGGAGGAGACGGGAGAGGTGGGCACTGTGGCGGGGCCTGGAGGAGGGAGCACCACCCACAGACTGCCCTGGGCCGGGCCCCCTCCTGCCCATCAGTGAGCCCTTCCCTGTCTCTCACCTGACCCAGCGGCTTCTTAGAGAGGACTTGGCATGCCCCCGAGAGGCACCCTGTAGGATTGCTGACCCTGGCTTCATGACTTTCCCTGGGACCTCGGGCTTGGCCGTGTGGCTTCGCTGGCCTGTGAGATGTGAGGGCCTCCCCGCTATCCTCAATGTAAAGAGTGTGTCCTGGCAGCTGCTCGAGCGCAGGGCAAACCCTACCGGAAACTGAATCTCGGGCAGACAGTGAGCTTGAGGAGCCACGTCTGCCGCTGGGCCTCCGAGGTACTGGGTGGTTTGTCACGAAGCTGACTAATGCACCAGTAGCCTAACCTGCTGGTCAGGTGGAATCTCCTTTGGTTTGTGCTGCTTGGATTCCTGGCCAGGTGGGTGCTGTCCACACACTGCCTGTCTTTCCTTGGCGGCATAATGCTGTTTCTCTTTTCAACTCCCACCCCCATTTTAGAAGTGAGGCCCTGGGTGCTTAGCTCCAGCTCCTCTGAGAATGGAGGCAGGGCCTCATGCTTCTCCTCATCCTCTTTCCCTTGAGGGCTGTCCTGGGGTGCAGACCCCGTGCCCTCTGAGCCACAGCCCCAGAGCTCTGTGTGTGTGGAGATGCCAGGGTGGAGAAGGAGGCCCCACCGTAGTGGCCTGTCCCACCAGGTGTGCAATGTGCCCCTCCCCCCCGCCCCAGAGCCTGGCCACCTCCACATGGCTGTCTGTCCTATCCAAGCACCACAATGGGCCATAGGGCTTTTTTTTTTTTTATGGACTTTGCACGTGGTCAAGTGCTACAAACATTTCCCCAGTCTTTTGTCTGTTTGTATTTGAATGAGATTCATTTATTTCCTGAAGAAAGAAATGAGCTTTTATGCAGTAAAATCTACTAGTATTTTTGTTGAGTTCCTATGATGATATCCTCATTGAAAAGTTTTTTTTTCAGCCAAAGATATAAGAAATAGTAAATGTCCTCCTGGCATAAAGCACACTTTTCAGAAGAAAAGGAGAGGGAGAACAGCTCCTGAACTTGGTCTCATATTTCCCTTTTTCCTCCTCAACGATGTTGACTGTCTTTGCTTCACACTCAAGTATTTGCACCTCCTGAGTTCTGGATTCAGAGGCCCTGGAGGCTTCCCACAGCTCCCTCCAAGCTCACCCTAGGCTGACTGACCCTTGAGGTGGGCAGGGAGAGCAGGTGTGGACAGCGAGGGGAGCCTGGAGGAGAGGCTGAGAGGGCTGGTTCTTCCTTTGGTGCAGTGCTAATCCCTCCCATTGGGGTGAGGGTGGAGGGTGTGGCCTCACACCTGAGCTGGCAGGTGAGCTTCTCTGGGAATCAAATTCATACTCTGCAAGGGGCCACATGCAGCCTGTGACCTGGGGCAGGAGCCGGCAGGGAGCCTAAATCCACCTGGCCTGCTGTGCCAGCTCCCAGGACCCGCCATGCAGAGGTAAGGCGGGGAGTAGGGGGGACCTGGGTCCTCCAGGGGAGACAAAGCACTTCTTTAATCCTTGGATGTTCTGACAACCTGGCAGAAAGGAGTCATTCTGTGTCTTAAAAAGGAAGTCACGTGGTTGGGGGCTCTAACACTCCCCTGAATTCATGCCCAGTCTTGGGCCACAGGGGGACAAGAGCCCAGGGCTGAGGAGAAGATGAGGATTTGAGGTTTGGGGTGAAGGCCTGGGTGGAGGACTGCTAAGGGCCTGAGACCTCCTGGCCCCAGTCTAGGTGTCACCTTCCTGTGGCTGGGCCCCTGTATTTGTAGTGACCTTCCATCCTCCTTCATGGCATTGCAGTTACCTGCATTTGCATTTTGGGACGCTTGCTGGAGGCCTGAATGTGTGAGAGGGAGTCCCTGCCAGCTTTAGGTGACACGTGGCTATTCCCCTTTATAAGCAGAGGAGGTAGAGTCTCAGACACACTGAATTTGGAGGGAGGCGGGCCTGGTCTGCAGATGCTTTGCATTTTACTTCTCTGCCTCATCCCACAAGTTTTTGGGGCATTCCAGCGCCTCTGATGCCCTCCTCTCCACCTGTGCCTAGCCCTCACTGTGGGCCCTGGGGGCTAACAGAGATGGGAGAAGGTCCCAGTGTCTCTCTTCCTGTGAACTTTGTCACCATTCTGTGCAGAGGAGGCATGATAGCTGGGGATAGAGTCACTCTAGCTGCGGCCAAGCTGGGTTTCTCTGGCTGCCCAGCATCCAGGGCACAGGGCAGGTGAGGCAGTGTGGGGAGCCCCAGGGCATGGGCTGTCTGGTTGCTCTGAGTGTCCCAGGCTCACAGGTTCAGCTCAAAGCGCTTGGAGGAAGGGGCTTCCAAGTCACTGCAGCCACAGAGTCCCTGTCCCCACAACCCTGGCATGGGCCACCCAGAGCCCGTTTATTTAGTTCCCTTGAATTGTGCGAACGTTTGCAGGCTTCTCTCACTTGGTCCAGCACGCTTGTTTGTTGAGGGGCAGAGAGAGGACAACCATGGGCAGGGACCCCGTGGCCCTGGGCAGTCCGAGGAGCTGTAAGCAGAGCCGAGACTTTCTGGCCAGATGGGCTGTGGCGTCTCAGTGAGTCAGTCCCTTGCCTGTGATGGATTTAGGCACAAACCCTCCTCAGTGACTTAAGGTTTGGGGTGACCCCTGATTTGGGGGGCTTCTCCCCAGGCTCTCATGGCTGCTGGGGACCCCAGCCCAAGACTGTGGACTCGTTGGCTGTATGGCAGTTGTTGGATAGCTTTGGGATATTCGCCTAGGCCTCTAAAAACCTTCATTTCTGTTTATTTGGGACTCAGTTCTGTGGAAGGAAAGAACCCTGAGAGTGCTAGCCCTGAGGATCTGTGCTTGTGGGAGCTGTGTGGCCTGTGGGGGCTCCATGCATTTTAGGACGCTTGCTGGGGGAGCCTGAGTGCCTGAGAGCACCTCCCTGCTAGCTCTTGGTGACACGTGGCTGTTCCCTTTATAAGCAGAGGAGGGAGAGTCTCAGACACACTGAAGTTGGGAGGGAGGCCAGCTGTAGGGGGGCTTCCAACCAACCCTGACAGGACCCCACTTGTCGATTAGGCAGCAGAACTTTGGTGAGGATAGTGCTGCCTCCATGGGGGACCTAGGCAACATGAGCTCTGGGCTTCTGGGTGTCCTGTGGGGCCGAAGGAGGAGCCACTACAGGCCCACAGCCCTGATACTTCCTGTTCTGAACTATAATTATTTTTATCTATTCTATGTTTATTATTTCATTCATCTAGTATATGTTTATTCTATTCCATCCCATCCTACTCCATAATATATATTTTTTAAAATAAATCTTTATTGTTCAGATTACAGGTGTTCCTCTTTTTGTTTCCCCCCTATAGCTTCCCTCCACCTGATTCCCCACCCCACCCTACCCCATGCCCTTACCCCCTGCCACTGTCTTCATCCATAGGAGTAAGATTTTTGTCCAATCTCTTCCTGCACCACTCACACCCACTTCCCCCTGAGAATTGTCAGTCCACTCCCTTTCTATGTCCCTGATTCTATTATATTCACCAGTCCATTCTGTTCTTCAGATTTTTTATTTACTTGATTTTAGATTCACTTGTTGGTAGGTATGTATTTGATGTCATTTTGTTGTTCATAATTTTTATCTTTACTTTTTCTTCTTCTTCCTCTTCTTAAAGAATACCCTTCAGCATTTCATGTAATCCTGGTTTGGTGGCAATGAACTCCTTTAGCTTTTTCTTGTCTGTGAAGCTCTTTATCTGACCTTCAACTCTGAATGATAGCTTTGCTGGGTAGAGTGATCTTGGTTGTAGGTTCTTGCTGTTCATCACTTTGAATATTTCTTGCCACTCCCTTCTGGCCTGCATAGTTTCTGCTGAGAAATCAGCTGACAGTCGTATGGGTACTCCCTTGTAGGTAACTAACCGTTTTTCTCTTGCTGCTTTCAAGATTCTCTCTTTGTCTTTTGCCCTTGGCATTTTAATTATGATGTGTCTTGGTGTGGTCCTCTTTGGATTCCTCTTGTATGGGGTTCTGTGCGCTTTCTGGACTTGTAAGTCTATTTCTTTCACCAGGTAGGGAAAGTTTTCTGTCATTATTTCTTCTAATAGGTTTTCAGTATTTTGCTCTCTCCCTTCTTCTGGCACCCCAAAAATTCGGATGTTGGTATGCTTAAAGTTGTCCCAGAGGCTCCTTACACTATCTTCATATTTTTGGATTCTTTTTTCTTTTTGTTTTTCTGGTTGGGTGTTTTTTGTTTCCTCATATTTCAGATCTTTGGTTTGATTCTTGGGGTACGTTGATCTACAGTTGAGTTTCTGTATATTCTTTATTTTAGACAGTGTATGCTTCAGTTCTGACTGGTCCTTTTCCATTTTTTTGGCATTCTCATTAAGGTCTTTGAAGGTCTCACTAAGCTCCTCAGAAGTGTCAAGTTTCTCGGCGGTTTTTAGAAGATTCTTGAGTAACCTTATAAATGTGGTTCCGAACTCTATGTCATCCAGTAGTTTGCTTTCCTTAGTTTCTTTCATTCGTGACATGTTTCTTTGTCTCCGCATTTTGGCTGCTTCCCTGTGTTGGTAGAGTGGCTTTGTGTGGTAGGTGACCTATAGGGGGCAGTAGCTCAGCCTCCCCAATCACCTGATGTGGACGCTTTTAGTACACCCTTTGTGGGCTGAGTGCAAAGTCTTGGTGTAGTTAAGCCTTAATTGCTATTGGTACGCTGGGAGGAACTGACCTCCAGGCCAATTGGCTGTGAGGACTCGCTGTGTCTATAATAGAAGAACTGCTGTGCTGGAGACATGCTTATGGTGCAGGACTTGTTTCAGTGGGGCTTTGGTGCTCGCTGAGTCTGCCTCTTGAATGTGTCACTTATGGATGTGAGGAGTTGAAATCTGGTTTCTCACACTGACCACTAGGTATACTGGCTTCTGGATCTCCAATGGGGTGCAGGTCAGCTATTGTCTGAGTTCACCCAGCAGGAGCTACCGCGAGAGCTACAGTTTTCTCCTCTTTGCTTGGGGTTTGGAGGTTTTGGAGCTGTCTGACCTGGGCTGCAAGTTTGCTAGGTTAAGCTGCAATAGGGCAGGCCTTTCTTATGCTAAAGCTGCTGCTTGGAGCTTGGGTGGGTTTGTAGGTTGTGTGGGGCCGGGTCTCAGGGCATCACTAGGCTAGGGCGTGGCAAACAGCGATGGCTGCTAGTTAGCCGGCTCTGTGTCTCCTACTGCGTCCCGTGCCCCAGTGCAGTGAACAATTATTCTTGCGCGCAGCTCTGCAAGCAAGCCCCCCTCACTTTCCGACCCAATGGCAGACAGTCCAGACCCCCTGCATCAATAGTGAGACCCACTGAATCGACTTCTTAGCAAACGGTGTGCAGCCCGCAGTTGAGAGTATACCATCCTAGGCTGCTGAGCGTGAAGCAGTGATTGGGAGAAGGATCGGCATCCTGTGGGGTAATGGGACATGGGCTGTACTGAGCTCTCCTTATACCAGCAGTCTGTTAACAAGCCCCGGGGACCCAGCTGCTGGAAGAGAGGGTGTGACATTTCTCAGGGACAGTGGCCCCTCTGTGCCCACTCCTGGCACCCCCTCCCCCAGTGGCTGCATTCAGCCTGACAGTTGAGGGGCTGGAAGGCCCTGGACAGCCTTGTGCTCACTGGCTGTTGGTGGGGGTGCCTCAGTTTCCCCCACATGGCCTCCCAGTGGTATAACAGCTACCTTGGGTGGCTGTCTTGAGCAGGGTCTCAGGGCAGCAGAAGCAGACACTGCGTTATTCATGCTGAGCTCAGAATCGCATAGCATCACTTCTGGCACATTCTACTGGTCAAAGCAACACCCTGTCATTCCCGATTCAATGGCAGTGAAATGGGTGGCATCTTGATGGGAGGGTAGCAGGTAGGGGTGGGTGTGGCGGGACAGGCATCTGTGGCCACGTTTCTCTGCCGCATCCTGCAGGTGGTGACAACGTGGCCTTTTCTTCTTCTAGATGAAGTCCCCGGGTGCAGGGTGACCCACGCTCCTCTCTTCTGTGATTTGGGGGATGTTCAGTTTGGATGCCTGGCACCCCATCACTTTCTTTAAAAATATATTTTTATTGATTTTAGAGAGGAAGGGAGAGAGAAATAGAAATATCAGTGATGAGACAGAATCATTGATTGGCTGCCTCCTTCATGCCCCTGCAATCTGGACATGTGCCCTGACTGGGAATTAACTGTAACCTCCTGGTTCATAGGTCGACACTCAACCCCTGAGCCATGCTGGCCGGGGGCCCCTGTATTTTTGATTTGGCCTTTATATGGATGGCTCTGTGCTCTGAGCTTGCTGGTCCATGGTCTCCACTCTGCATTGGCCACGTCTCCAGCACTGGGAACTGCCCCTGGCCTCCGGGAGCCCTGTGCCTGGCCTCACGAGGTCTCTGGGCGGGGGGAGGGGCTGTAACGGAGGCCAGCTCCTCAGTGCTTTTTCTCAGCCCACTGAGTCGGGAAGGGGTCTAGGCCTCCTGTTCCCTGAGGATGCAGCCTTTGCTGGCAAGTGCTTGTGTGTGTGTGTGTGTGTGTGTGTGTGTGTGTGTGTGTGTGTGTGAGAGTGTGTATGTGTGTATGTGAGTTTATGTGTGAGTGTATGTGTATGTGTGTGTATGCATGTGTGAGAGTGTGTGTATGTGTGCGTGTGAGTGTATGTGTGAGTGTGTGTATATGTGAGTGTATGTGTATGTGTGTGTGTGAGAGTGTGTATGTGAGAGTGTGTATGTGTGTGTGTGTGTGTGTGTGTGTGTGTGTGTGTAGGGAAGCCCTGAGAAACTGTTCAGTCTCATCCTTAGCCCTTGCTAATTAAATGCTCTCTCTGTACTCACACCCTTCCAGCTAAAGTGCCGTGGGGGCTCCATAGGACCAGGCGAAGGGACGATAGATGGATGGATGAGCAGTGACTGCTGCTAGGGGATAGCTTTATCTGATGATTTTGGATCCTACACATGAGCGCTATCTAGGTAGGGGCCCTGCATTAGCTGAGGAAGAATTTGTTCTAAGAAAGCCCAGAGCCCAGAGTCCAGAGGCCAGATGGAGAGCTTCTAGGCCACATGTGTGGTGGGGGGATGGCAGTGTCCCTTTCCAGTCCATTCTGCTTCCCTCCAGCTCTGGGACCTGGACAGGAAAGAGAAGGTGGGGCAGGTGACCGGGTGTGTGATTCTTCTACTTGTTGTGCTGGATTTTGGGGGTGATTTGTAAGATCACCCTCCTCCCCAAATTAGAGATTAGGCTGGGTGTTGTTTTTCTAGATTCCAGCTAAAATTGGCTGATGGCTGAATGATGGTCAGACATTTGGTTCCATGTCCTTTTATATCCCCACAGAGGGCAAATGTTTGTTCATTTCTCATGAGCTGGTCAGATGGGCCTGTAGGGTGGAATCCTGGATATAAAACCATTGTGAATCTTGCTCATATGCTGGCTGTCTTCACTGTTTATGGCTCACAATTTTATATATTTTATTGGTTGTTACCAGATGCCAGGAATTCTTCCTTAGCAACCTGGGAATGGCCTCACCTGGGGCACTCACTGGTCAGCCCTCGGCTCACCGGAGCGTGGGCTTGGGCCTGGGCACCTTACGCTCTCCCCACTGGCCCCCAGTGGAAATGGACCAATGCCACATCCCGTTCTCAGTTCCAAATGCAGGGAGTGTGAGGCTCCTGAGCAATGTGGGCCACCCCCAAAGGGAAGGGGGTGCCACAGAGAAGTGTTTGTTTGAGTGGTGAAGTTCATAGGGATTGAGGTGGCCCCTTCCATCTAAAGGCACTTGGAAGAATGATCACATGGTTTATACTTTTCAACTATTTTTCATAATTTTTCTCACAATTATTGGCTTTAATTTTTTTTTTAGCAGCTGGAGTCATTTAAACAGTGTTAAAATTTTATTTTTTCAAACAGCTTTATTGACATGTAATTCACATACCAAGCAATTCATCCATTTAGCCTTGTGCAACCACTGGGCTCTCGTTAAAGACTAACCATCTATGAGCAACTCCTGATGTCAGGACAGGCCAGAGAGGGACTCCCTGCCTCGGCCCTGAGGGTTCGTGGCCCCTCTGGGCTGATCACTGGTCCTCCCATGGCCACTGCCTTCCCAGGTCACTTCAACTCCCACAGCTCTACTGACCCCACGGGCGGGCGTTGGAGCTAGAGCCAGAAGAGCCTCTCTTTAGAAATGGGGAGTTCTCTGCAAGACTTCCTGGTTCTCACTGGGCAGCTGCGAAGAACTGAGACACATTCATGCTGCCTCAAAGCCAAAGAGATTATTGTAAGTTGCAAATAGTTGGTCAGTGTGGGCAGAATCTTATGAAAGCCTCTGCAAGGAGTTGGTAAACCGCAGTATTTGTGGGAGGGAGTTTATGGTGGAACAAAATGTCGACTGGAGAGTATCGTAAGGGAGACCAGCCTGGCAGACGTCCCAGCAGGGGTTAAACTCAGCAGGTGTCAGGGGACAGCACACCGCTTCCCTGGGAGGGCCTTATGAGTTCAGTGGGAATGACTGCAGCACAGTAACCCCGTGGCTCTGTGACCCCAGTATGGCCTTCTAGAAGGGCAACCCTCTGAGGTTTGGAAATTTGTCCCTTCTCACTCTGGTGCAGACTACTGGTTCCCCCAGATCTGTGCACCTCACTGGGGCCCTGCTTCTCCTAAGTCCCCCACCTGCTTCTCCTGGTCACTCCCCTTTCTGCATCTCAGGGGGTCCCTGTGCTGCTGCCCACAGGCCACTGCTGACTTGGGCGTCCTTCCCTATTGAGCCCCACTCACTGCTGTTCTATCACTTATTTAAAAAAAAAAAATATATATATATATTGATTTCAGAGAGGGAGAGATAAATAATGAGAATCATTGATCAGCTGCCTCCTGCACGCCCCCTACTGGGGATTGAGCCCTCAACCTGGGCATGGCCCTTGACCGGAATCGAACCCGGGACCTTTCAGTCCGCAGGCTGATGCTCTCTATCCATTGAGCCAAACCAGCTAGGGCTATCACCCCTCCCCCCATTTATTTATTTAATTATTTATTTTGCACTTAACCATACAATATACAAACTAAATCTATTACCAGGTTGTAGATACAAGATAATTAGCCATTTACATGCAAAAACATTAACATTTCAAGAAAAATGATTTTAAATATAATAATATTATATCACTTATTTTTCAAAAATACTTTTATTGATTTTAGACAGGAAGGGAAGAGAGATAGAAACATCAATGATGAGAGAGAATCATTGATTGGCTGCCTCCTGCACGCCCCACATTGGGGATTGAGCCTGCAACCCAGGAATGTGTCCTGACTGGGAATCGAACTGTGACCTCCTGGTTCACAAGTTGACACTCAACCACTGAGCCATGCCAGCCGCGCTGTTCTATCACTTATTAAGGATCAGCTATTCCCACCTGCCATAAGGACTGGGGGAGCATCAGGGAAAGAATTACTTGGAGAACAAGGCTGAAGTGAGGGAGGGAAAAGCTTATCTAGTGTCTGTGTGTGTGCATTGTGTGCAATGTGTGTGCAGTGCCCACAATGTGTGCAGGGTGTGCAGTGTGCTCAGTACATGCAGAGTGTTTAGTGTCTGCAGCGTGCACATTTCCCTTCCTGGGCGAACCCTCAGGGTCTCTGGCATCCACCTGAGCTTGTCCCTCCCACAATGGTGCTGCTGTGTTCTGACCTGGTTCTTTCCACTGGACATGCTCTGCTGGGTGTGCCTTGGCTCTTCCATCGCTCCAGGAGGCTTCCCCACCTGCCCGTGTGGAAAGGCGCCGGTGCTGTGTGGGCAGGGACAGTATGCCTGCTGATGAATGTGTCTCTGGGCACAAGCCTCTTCCCCAGTGAGTGGCCTCAGGCGAGACATGTGGTCTTCCTGAGCCCAGTGGGTAGCAGTGACCCCCTGGGATTTCATGGGGTAGAGCAGGTCAGGTGTCAAGGGTACTCGGTGACTCCAGGACAAATCCTTGCACATGTGCTCTCTGGACAAAGGCTCTGTGCACTTTAACTCAGAGGTCCTGAGAGGTGGTGTCAATCACAACAGTAAGGGACAGCCCTACACTATGGGGTGCCCTATCCTAGCCTGTCTCTTCGCTGATCTGGTCACAGTGTCTCCCTTGGGTGTCCCAGCCCGGAGACTATTTCCTGAACCCCATCTGCTGAGTTCCTGGAACCCAAGCGGGCCCTGTAAGTGTCCTCTTTTGTGGGGCTTCTCCCCTTCTGTGGGGGTGGGGGGTGCGGAATGCCAGAATGTACTACCTCCTGGCCCCCACCCAGGATGTGCCCCTGGGGTGTAAGTTCAGGAGTCTCAGTCAGGCCCGTCTCCAGGGACCCCTGACCTGCTCTCACTTCCACCTGTCATATTCCTGCCCACTTCCTGGAGAATGGATCTGCCTCTTGGCTTCCCTGGCTTTGGGCAGTGGGTAGTGTGGCAGGTGGCCAAAGGGGAGCAGAGTCTGATGATCCATCCCCAGGGCCTGCACAGGCCGGCACACAGTACAGGAGCCCAGCCTGTGGTACATGAGGGGCAGAGGGTATAGCCACTTAGGGTTCAACAGGAGCTGTTACGTGGGTGGTGCTGAGCTGAGGGGGGTGGGGTGGGTGGCACCGGTCTCTCCTGTACCCCTGATTGTGGCTCCCCTGACCACAGGTACTTCTGGACCCTCTTCCTCCTGGCCCTGCTCCTGCTGGTTGGCCTCCTGCATGTGGATGTGGAAATGCTCACACCGTGAGTGCTGCACTGGGTGCTCTGTGGTGGGGGCACTGCTCCCTTTCAGCCCAGTACAGGGCCTCAGCCTGCCTTTCTCCAGGCACTGGCCAGTGACCGGGCAGGTCATACCTCCTAGATGGCCTGACCCTTAGCTTTTGGGACCCATTAGCTTCTTGAGGTCCTCCCAATGAGTCCTCTGGGCAGTGAGGAGGACTCTGGGAGGGTGGGGCCTGGGCCTGGGCTGGGGGTGCCTTGGGGAGAGCTGTTGTGTGCAAAGGGTGACCAGGTGCTGGGAGGCAGGGCTAGGGCTTAGGTTTGGGGAGATCGGGACCCCTGCTCCCTGCCTGTCAGTGATATGTCCTCTGTGAAGCCCAGGGCCCACGGGGATGGCCACATAGACCCAGCACTTCAGCCTGGCTGCTGGGAGCGTTTTGTGGCCCCAGGTCACCTACCCCTGTCCCTACCGCCAACTTTGGTTGGATCTCCTTGGAATATGGGGGAATGCCAAAGTCCCTGGGTCTCTTTGCCACCTGCACCTCCTCACTGTCCCCAGAGCCAGTGCAGGCCTCTGGAACCTGCCTCTCTCCCCCATCCTGGGTCTCTCTTACTGGCCCTGCTCTGGGGCCTTGCTGCTCCAGGCTGGAGTCCACCGCCGAGGGCACCAGCCTCCGCTCTTGCCCTGCGTCAGGTTGGCCCATCCTGACATGAAGAGTCAGCCAAGAAACGCCAGACATGTGGCCCAGGCCACAGGGCCAGCATTATGTCAGGTGCCCCAGGAGCCAGACAAGAAGTTGGGGAGCCAAGAGGGGTGCCAGCGTCTAAGGGTCCAGCCTGTAGTACATGAGGGGCAGATGATGCAGCCACCTAGGGAGAATCATGTTTGTGCCAGTGGGTCCTTGGGGGCTGCAGGGTTGGAGGGTCTCAGGTTAGAGGGACCGCAGTGATGTGGCTGGGAGGGTTGGGATGTCACCACTATGGGAGTGCGGGTTGGGAGGCTGCTGGGTTGGAGATCATGTAGTTGAGGAAGCAGGTTGGGGGTCACAGGGTCATGCAGCGGGGAGGTTTGCTGGGTTGGGGTCTCTCTCAGTGGGGATTTCCGGTTGGAGGTGCGGGGGGGGGGGCAGTGTCCCTCACTGATGGCTGCATGCTGTCCTCCCAGCCTACTCGGCGGCCAGACCAAGGAGCTACCCATCACCAACATCATGTTTCTCAAGACGCACAAGACCGCCAGCAGCACGGTGCTCAACATCCTCTACCGATTCGCTGAGATGCACAACCTGTCGGTGGCGCTGCCAGCCGGCTCGAGCTTCCACCTGGGCTACCCCTGGCTCTTCCTGGCGCGCTACGTGGAGGGCGTGGAGCAGGGTGGCCCACAGCGGCACTTCAACATCATGTGCAACCACCTGAGGTTTAACCCGCCCGAGGTGGGGCGGGGGGCTTGCTCCTCTGCGGTGGGGGATGGGCGTAATGAGGGGCAGGACTCAGCCGCAGGCCTTGAAGGCACTTTGTGGTTTTGAGGCGTGACCACGCGGGAAGGCGTCAGGCCTGGCCACGGAAGAGACTGCGGGGTGTGTACAGGGACCTGGCTGGAGGGGGCCGGTAGCGGTCCATTGGAAGACCCTGCCACTCCAACCCCCACTTCTAGTGGCCTGCAATTGCTCTTGGAATCAGATAGGGGCGCTCTCACGCCTGCCACCCTCTCCTCCTTCTCCACATTCCTCTTGTTCCCAAACCGCAGTCTTCCCACCCCAGGACCTCTTTGTGTGCTGTCCCCTTCAGTGTGATGCTCTTCACACCTCCTCTTGTGGACCACTGGGTCTCAGATTCTTAGAGATCATCTCCTCCTGGGGGCTTCCCTGACTTCCCTTCCAGGAGAGAGAGGGGGGAGAGGAGGGAGTTTGGGGGAAGGGCAGGGCCAAGTTCAAGTGTTTTAGGATCATTCTGAACACTCGTGGAAAGTGGCAGTCAAGGGAGCAAGGTAGCATGGACGAGATGCGGGGAAGCCAGTGGGACAGGTGGTGGGCAGGATCAGGTGTGCAGTGGGGGTGGGGGCGTGAGGACACCTGCCCCCTGAGCTTCTGGAAGAAGCCAGAGCGTCACCAGCCCTCATTCTGTCTCCGCACAGGTGCAGAAAGTGATGCCCAACGACACTCTATACTTTTCCATCCTCAGAAACCCCATCTTCCAGCTGGAGTCCTCCTTCACCTACTACAGACGCTACGCGCCCGCCTTCAGGGCCGCCCCGAGCCTGGACGCCTTCCTGGCGGCCCCGCACACCTACTACAACCCCAACCAGAGCCTGAGCCTGAGCAACGCCTGCGCCCGGAACCACATGTGGTTCGACCTGGGCTTCGACCCCAACGCGCCGGTGGAGGAGAGCTACGTCCGCGCGCGCCTGGCCGAGGTGGAGCAGCGCTTCCAGCTGGTGCTCCTCGCCGAGCACTTCGACGAGTCCATGGTGCTGCTGCGGCGCCGGCTTCGCTGGCGGCTGGACGACGTCGTCTCCTTCAAGGTCAACTCGCGCAGCCAGCGCACCGTCACCCGCCTGACGCCCGAGGGCCAGGAGCGCGCCAAGCGCTGGTGCGCCCTGGACTGGCACCTCTACCAGCACTTCAACCGCACCTTCTGGGCCTCAGTGCGCGCCGAGCTGGGCCCACAGCGACTGCATTCCGAGGTGGCGAGGCTTCGGGCCCGGCGGCGCGAGCTCGCCGCCCTGTGCCTGCAAGACAGCGCGCCCAAGAACAAGACGCAGATCACCGACCTCAGGCTGCAGCCGTTCCAGTCGGGGGAGGCCGACATCCTGGGCTACAACCTCAGGCAGGGCTTGGACAACGAGACGCTGCGCATGTGTCAGAGGATGGTCATGCCCGAGCTCCAGTACATGGCCCACTTGTACACCCTGCAGTTCCCCGAAAAGCCCCCCAAGGTCATCTCCTTCCTGAAGGCATAGCCCCTCCATTTGATGCCCGTCCCTTGCTGTCATGTTGGGAGTCCCTGGGCCGGCCGCAGGCTCGTAGCTGGGCTCCTAGGATTACAGCCCCCGACCCCCAGTGTCCAGGGAGGAAAACGCCTGCAGGAGGAGCTCATGTTGGACGCAGTCCAGAAGAGAGCCTGTTTGTTGCTCATGGGGAGGGACTTAGGGCGCCCTGCCTGCCAGGACATGATTCCTGGCTGCTCGGGGGTCCAGTGGTTAAAGTGCGATGCCCACCGTCAGTGTCATATGCCCTGCACCCTTCAAAACGCGCAGTGCCCGGAGTGCTGGAGGAATAGCTCCTCTCACAGCTCAGCCTGGAGGCTCAGCCTGGCCTGCCTGCCCGGTGCTGGGGGCCCCTTCCGTTCCCCTCAGGGCCTCCAGCTCAGAGGACCTGGCAGCTGGGCTGGGCACCTGCAGCGGCGGGTACTCCTGTGTGTAGGTATGTCCACACTTTTCAGGTGAATCAGCATTTCAAAGAAGGGGAGCCCCCAAACGATCAGAACAGGAGGCAGCAGCTCCCTGGAACATTGGGAACAGAGAACGTGGCCATTGCCTTCTACCAGGAGGGGCAAACTGTTTCAAAGTGATTTTAACCCACAGAGCAGGGTAAAGAAGAGCTTTCTTAGACCATGGCTTCTGTTAGGAGGGTACTCCACACGGTGCTACCATCAGGTGATTTCAGCTCCTTCGGAAAACCTGGTCCAGTTAAGACAGGTCAGTAAGCCAGGGAAAGTAGAATAGGGAAGCTGAGACAAATATTTAAATGACCTAGCACAGAGGTCGGCAAACTGCGGCTCGCAAGCCACATGCGGCTCTTAGGCCCCTTGAGTGTGGCTCTTCCACAAAATACCACGGCCTGGGTGAGTCTATTTGGAAGAAGTAGTGTTAGAAGAAGTTTAAGTTTAAAAAATTTGGTTCTCAAAAGAAATTTCAATCGTTGTACTGTTGATATTTGGCTCTGTTGACTAATGAGTTTGCCGACCACTGACCTAGCAGTTTACAGCCATCTAGTAAATTGCAAAATCCTATATTCTGTAACCAACGACACCTGAGAGTAAATGGTTTACACTTCTTCCTAACCAGAGGGTGTACAGCTTAAATGACTCCTCAGAGAGACAGATAGCAGAAATCCAGTTAGTACAGTTTGTACCAACCACACCTAAGGATGATACAGTTAAAGAAATGAATTTGCCCGGCCTGGCGTGGATCAGCAGTTGAACGCTGACCTATAAACCAGGAGATCGTGGTTAGATGCCCAGGTTGCAGGCTTGATTCCCAGTGGGGATCATGCAGGAGGCAGCAGATCAATGTTCCTCTCTCATCATTGATGTTTCTATCTCTCTCTCCCTCTCCCTTCCTCTCTGAAATAAAAAAAGAAAAAAAAGAAATTAATCTCATTTTGGTGCATCACCATAAATCTAATGAATATTCTGTTGAAATCCTCTCCTATGCCCTGGCTGGGTTGCTCATTTGGTTAGAGCATCTTCTCAATATGCCAAAGTTTCGGGTTCGATTCCCAGCCAGGGCACATACAAGAATCTACCAACGAAGGCATAAATAAGTGGAACAATAAATCTATGTTTCTCTCTCTCTCTCTCTTTCTCTCTCTCTCTTTCTATCTTCCTCTCTCTCTCTCTCAAATTAATACAAATAAAAAAAAGAGACCCTCCCCTAAGACTTCCCCTAAACTCCCAGCCTTTAAAACCCTTAAGACAAAGGACCCGGTGTGAACTTTTCTTCCTGGGAACACGCCAAGCCTTATCCTTCCTTCTCTTCTTCCCCCACAGGCATGCACCTCCTAAACTCTAAAAGTCCCATGAGACTTGCAACCAGGGGAGCAATGGGCAGTGACAGTTCATCCAGGGCTCACCCCCTGAACCTGTCTCTGAGGCCCCCTTGTCTCTGACTTTCCAGTGAGCTGACAGCCGCCTGGCCTTGGCTCACTTATTTCCCCTAAAGTTCCCAGAGAGCCAAAGCAGCTCCGCCTAGTCTCTCTCCTGCTGCTGCTTCTACCCTAAGCCCTTCCTGGCTTCACTGTCCCCAGCTTTAATGAATGTCCTCTCAACATAAAAAGGAGTTTTTAGTGAGATTAGAAGACATATTGCAGCAAATCTGAAAAGAAAAGACAATACTTGGAAACAGAAAAAGTGACTTCCAAAACACTGAATAGAGATGGTGAAAAACAGGACACTAAGAGCCAGGGTGAGCTGGGGTCCCTCTCCCTAGCCCAGGGACAAGGCAGAAGGAATCCCTGGGGAATGCAGAGAAAGGGAATCAGATGCCGGATGAACAGCAAGGGGATGACAGGCGGCTCAGAAGGACACTAAGAGCCATGGATAAGAAACTATAGTCAAATGAGAAAGACTCAGAAAAAATCCAGTGCCCTGAGCACCAGACAGGCTCCATCAAAACCCAAAGGAAGCAAAACCCACACCTGGGCTAGCCTGGGCCATCGTGGGCCCCGGATAAGGAGGACAGCTGCTGCTTCTGAACCCCAGCAGGTTGCAGGTTGTGTTGCAATGGGGGTGGGGGAGGGGAGCCTCCACCTCTGCCACGTTCCATCCTCAGCGGCACAGAACCTTGACCGCTGAGTCACCATAGAAATTCCATGGCATCTGCTCGCGCCTTTGGAGTTGGCAGGAATATGAACCGGTACGGTTTTCGGAGGGAAACTTTGGGGTATTTATTATCATATAAAGTGCATGTGGTTTGTAATAAGAACTCAGAAATGATCAGTCCACCCACCCAAAAGGCCAAATATGCTGGCATCCTGTGCAGCTAGTGAGAGCTCAGAGCAAACTCTGCCTACACCTCCTTTGGGGGCAGGTGAGGGGCTGCCTGCTGCCAGAGGGCATGTGCTTGTCTTAGGGGGGGTGCGGGATGGCCCGGGGGCTCATGGGAGCAGGTAGAGGTGACAGGTGCCCATCCAGAAGCCTCACAGAATGGGCAGCAGTCTTCCTGGGGCCATGCCTGTGCTGGGTGGTGAGGGGCTGGTGGCCATTAGGAAGCGTCACCAGCCCTCTCCTGGCCCACCCGCTCCTCTCCACCTTGTGGCCTTGTAAATCCCCTCAGGCCCTGAGAATCTGAAGGGACACAGCAGGGTTGTCAGCTCCATGTGGACATCATAGGATGTCTTCATTTTCCCAGAGCCCATTTCTCCCTTGAAAGTTCCTTCACATTGGAGGGAGGAGCAGGAAAAGGAGGGGGCAGGGCCAAGGATGTCCCTGAGGAGGCTGGCCCCTCAGGACCCTGACAGCACTCTCCCTGAGGTCCTGGCCCAGACTGTGTCACCTGGGCAGCAGTCACCTGGGCAGTGACCAGCCATGCAGTGGCCATCCACCTTGGAGATAGCAGTGGGGGAGTGGTGAGGGTGAATGGGGCCAGCCGGCAGGAGGGAGCCCTGGGAGGAAGTTGGTGCTGGGAAGGGGTTGGGAAGGGTGGGATGCTGGCCTACCTGGTGGGAGCCGGGCCCCAAACAATAGACATGGGGCTGGAGCCCAGTGAGGGCCCAAGAGGTTACATCCTGGAGGCCAAGGGCAGGGTCACAGAGTGTTACGTAGTTTGAGGCATCTCTGCAGGAGACCTGAGGGCAACTGTGACCCCCCAATCCCAAGTCCACAGCACCCCAGGATGGAGGGGGTCAGCCGGAAGAGAGGAGCCCTGTGTGGCTCCGTCCTGACCCTGGCCCCCACCCTGAGTGCCCTCTGTATCCCCTGACTGCTCTGCCGAACCACAGCCACACAGCTGGCGGGAGGGTCCTGGGTCTTGACGCAGCCCTGGGACCAGGCCAGCTCCCACCTCCCACCCACACAGTGGGCCCTTGTCTCCACTCAGCTGGCTGGGTCCGAAGGCAGGCAGGCAGTCCTGTGGCCGCACCACAGCCCGCTGTGCAGCTTCCCTGCGGTGCCCGGTGAGTTCCTTCCCTGCTTCCCAGCCTCCCAGGGCAGGATCGCTTCTCCTTCTGTCCTCCCTGGCTGCCCCTCTTTGGGCTGAGGGCCATGGGCACGTGGATCCCCAGTGGGACAGTTTCCTGGCTCAAGGGGCAGGTGTGACACCGAAGGGCCTGGAGAGAGATTCAGAGGGTGGGATGGATGCAGACTGGGTGTCCAGTCAGCAGGACCAGGTGGGCTGTGGGTGTCGCTCCACCAGGCAGAGGGGTGTGTAATGGAGTTATTGTCCGGACAGAGCACAGGGCAGGCAGGTTAGACTGGAGCCCCCGTGGGGATGACAGAGCCAGGGCCCCTCTGCCTGATTTCCATGCAAAGAGCCTTGGCTCTTCCTGTGCGGCATTTCGGCAGGTGAGCGGCCCGGCAGTAACAGGTCTAAAGGATCATAGAGGTGCTGACTCAGAAGGGATGTGTGTCGGATGAGCTGTGCCGGTCCAGCGCTCCAGGGCGGAGCCCAGGCAGGACAGTCTGCAGGCAGGTCTAGGGTAAGCCCCTTCGAGGCAGAATAAGCCCCAACAACTTGCCCGGGATCCAAGGTCAGGGGACCAGGTTTTCTTGGGGGTCCCATGGCCTCCCTGGGCCTCAGCTTCCCTTCTGTCATGTGCTGCCCCTGAGAAAGGCCCCCCTGTGGAGGTAGATGGGCACCCAGACTTAAAGGTTCTGGCTCCGGTTAATGTTCAGATGTAGCTATCTAGTCAAGTCAAAGCCCCAGAATCTGCTGAACCGGCCACACTGGGAAGGGACAGCCGCCTGGGAGACCTGGTACTTCCTCCTACAATGGGGGCCTCCCCAGAACTTTGGAGCAAGGATGCTCCAAGTACTGAGCAGCCCTGCCCTGCTATGTACAGCAAGCAGAAACACCAGCTGGTCTTGGGAGCCTCCCTCTCTGCCGCTCCATCCCTAGGCCAGGCCAGGGCCTGGGTTGCCTGTTCTGCTGATACTGGCTCGGATGGTCCCAGGCCCTGGGGAGGGAGCCAAGTGGAGAGAATGTCCTGCTGTATCCATTCAACCCGGAGGGACATGTGACACCCACACCTGCTTCCTGCTTTCAAGTTCAATACACTGGGCCTCAGTGCACAGACTAGAGTTGCCCCCCTCCGTCCTCCGCCCCGCTGACCTCCCATCTCCTGTGGCTCTTCTCTGCTGGGATGGGGCAGGAGCTGGACTGTAGGATGGTGGTCTCTCTTGCCTCCTTGGGGTCCCTCTCACTGCTCCTCTGACCTACACCACTCCTAGGTCTCTGAGGCACGTGTAGGAGCTATTGGGGGCCCCTGTGGGTAGCAATGGCTCTGTTGGACCTCCTCAGGATCCCCAGCCTCTCTCAGGAGCCCAAGGGACAGGGTGGCAGGTCACCTGCCCCCGCAGATGTCCCTCTGGGTCCTGGAGTTCAGGGCCTTCCCTGCAGACCTGCTGGGGCCACCTTAGTCAGCAGGTGATCCCCACCTCTCCTGGCTACTCCTCAGAACCTCCCGACCCTGGTGACCCTTCAGGTCTGAGAAGAGTGGTGGCAGCAGCTAGGGTGCCTTCCTCCTGTGTGTGGAATGTGACTGAATGTGTTTGCTTCCCAAGTGTGTATCTGTGTGGGTATCTGTGGGGATGTGTGTGCATCTGCATGTGTCTCTGCTTCATGTGTAAGTCTCTCCCTGGCTTTGTTTTTGTTTTTCTGACTGTTGTGTCAGTTTCTGTGTCTCTCTGTGTTTGTGGGGCTGGCTCCCGAGGTTGTGGGGCCCCTATTCGGGGACACTAAACCCCTCCTTGTCCAAAACGTTGGGTCCTGATTGTGCACTTGGCTGGCCTCCTGGGCAGGTGGTGCTGACCTCCCCAGGCACACAGGTGTGTCGAGTGAGGGGGCTCTGGCCAGGCTCCCTGCTTTCCCTCTGTGGGCTATGTTAACAGCAGGAAGGGGCCAATTTGGGGGTGCAGTGGCCGTGAAGAAGAGGTGGGCGGGGAGCCTGGGCCAGAGTGGTTCGAGGTGGGTGCAGGGAGGTGCCTGGCTTGGTTCCGCGCGTCTGCACCTACAGAGCCCCTCCACCATCGGGCGGCGAGAGAGGAGTGTGCCTGGACCCTGACAGCTGAGCCGCTGCCCCGGGCCCGCAGGGCATGGGGACCCCCCGAGTCCCCACGCGGACCGTGCTCTTCCAGAGCGAGAGGAGCGGCCTGACCTACCGCGTGCCCGCGCTGCTGCCCGTGACCCCCGGGCCCACCCTGCTGGCCTTCGCGGAGCAGCGGCTCAGCCCCAGCGACGCGCACGCCCACCGCCTGGTGCAGAGGTGTGGCACGCTCGCGGGGGGCTCTGTGCGGGTGAGTGACCTTGCAGGGGGGGATGCCCGGTGCGGACGGGAAACTGAGGCTGCCCCCTCCCTCACCCCTCCCCCTTCCCGGCAGTGGGGCGCCGCCCAAGTGCTGGGCACCGCGGCCCTGGAGGAGCACCGGTCCATGAACCCCTGCCCCGTGCATGATGCGCGCACCGGCACCGTCTTCCTCTTCTTCGTGGCCGTACGCGGCCAAACCCCCGAGGTGGCGCAGATAGCCACGGGCAAGAACGCCGCGCGCCTCTGCTGCGTGACCAGCCGGGACGCGGGGCGCACCTGGGGCAGCGCGCGGGACCTCACAGCGGAGGCGGTGGGCGCCACCGAGCGGGGTAGGTGGGCACAGGGCGCTGGTATACACCTGGGGGCGGGCCTGCACGGGTCGGATGGATCCTCACCGCTGGGGGTGGGGGGGGAGGGAAGGGCGGGTCTGGCTAGTGGTCCCTTGGCTGCCCGCCCCCGCCCCCAGCCTAAGGACCATGGAGGCTATACCATCCTCGACCCCTGAGTCCTTAAACGGGTGTTGGTCACGCCAGAAGGAGCAGTCTGTTCATCTTCCTGAGTTGTGTCTTAATCTGAGCCTCCAAACCCCAAGGCCTCCCTCCTTAATCACTTCCTCCTCCTCCTCCTCAGGGCGGTTGCAGGCAGGTTGACCTTACCACTGCCTCAGGGGCCACCCCAACCCTGTCAGGGGGCGGCTCTGAGACTTGGAGCTAATCAAAGAGCTACCTGTTAGTGTGGACTCCACCCCAGAGGACTGGCCCAGGCTGGAGGGGCTACCCAGTCCTGAAGCTCCACACACACACACACACACACACACACACACCCTCCCCCCCATCCTTCAGCTGCCCCTGCGGGGACAATGCTCACACTGGCCACCTGCTCACATGCTGGGCACCTGGCCAAGTGGCCTGCCTGGGCTCCCACTCGTGCTAGTGTTCTCAGGAAGCTTGTCCAGCCCCAGAGGACTCAGGGTGGCTTGAAGGAGTGGAGGGCGGAGGCATGGTCAACGGATGGCTCCCTCACAAACGGCGGCTCCCTAGGCCGGCACTGCCCCCCATCCTCCCCACCACCTGCGGCTGTGGCTGTCCGCTTCTGAGGTAACCAGCAGCCCCTCCCATCTGCAGACTGGGCCACGTTTGCCGTGGGCCCAGGCCATGGCATCCAGCTGCGCTCGGGCCGCCTGCTGGTGCCAGCCTACACCTACCATGTGGACCGGCGTGAGTGCTTCGGCAAGATCTGCAGGACCAGCCCACACGCCTTCACCTTCTACAGCGATGACCACGGCCAGACCTGGCACCATGGCGGCCTCCTGTCCAACCTGCGCTCGGGCGAGTGTCAGCTGGCTGTGGTGGATGGAGGGCAGGCGGGCAGTGTCCTCTACTGCAATGCCCGGAGCCCGCTGGGCAGCCGTGTGCAGGCCCTCAGCACAGATGAGGGCACCTCCTTCCTGCCGGGAGAGCTGGTGCCCACCCTGGCCGAGACTGCCCGGGGTTGCCAGGGCAGCATCCTGGGCTTCCCAGCCCCCCGCTCTGATAGGCCTGGCAATGAGGGATGGTCAGTGGGCTCCAGGAAGACTCCCTTTCCTCCAAATCTCTGTCCTGGAGCCCAGGAATCCCCAGAGGAGGGGGCTGGGGACACCCAAAGGGGTCGGGGGCTGGGTGGGGCAGAGAGATGTGGGAGCGGGACAGAGGGATCAGGGGACCCCAGCCCAGGGCCTGAGCTCGGTGGGGACAGGAGGGTCTGGTCCCTGCAGCTCCCTAGGCTCCCTGCTACGCTGCCTCAGAGCCCCACGTGGCTGCTGTATTCCCACCCAGCGGGGCGCAGGGCTCGGCTCCATATGGGTGTCCACCTGAACAGGTCCCCCCTGGACCCCCATAGCTGGACGGAGCCTTGGGTGATCTACCAGGGCCCCAGTGGCTACTCCGACCTGGCATCCATCGGGCTCACCCCTGAGGGCACCCTGACCTTTGCCTGTCTATATGAGAGTGGAGTCAGGGTGTCCTACGAGGAGATCTCCTTCTGCATGTTCTCCCTGCACGAGGTCCTAGAGAATGTGCTTCCAGGCCCCGAGCCAACTGGCCTGGGGAGCAAGCCTCGGGAGCAGTGCTGGCCCTCCTGAAGGGCCCTCTGACCAGGCCTCGCCAGGTGCGCCCAGGAGGAGGGGGGAGGGCAAGGGCCTGGATGGAGCTCTGGGTGATCCCTCAAGAAGCACCTTTGACCTTCGGCTTCTTCATGGAGAGCTGTGAGGGTAGGTCTTCATGAAGGACCCTGTGCAATGACCCAGAAGTTCAGTTTTAATACTGTCAAACAAGCAGGACTGGGCATTGAGAAGGGAGCTCACAGCTGGAAGCCAGGGGAGGTGGGCTCTCAGCTGTGGGTAAGGGTGACTGGGGACCCTTAGACTAGAACAAGGTGCTGCACTGTCCTGGTGTCTGGCTCTTTAATCTTACTCTGCTTTCTGGTTTCTGGACAGGAAATAAAGGTGTTGTGCACTTATGTCCCGAGATGTTTCTCTTGAGTTCTTTCCCTGCCAAAGCCCTAGGGAGGGCACCCAGTTCTCTAGCTCACTTCTCTGACCACCAGCCCAATCTTGTTGCATCGTCTGCTCCCTATCCCCACCCCACTGGCCAAACTCTCCAAGCCCCGGGGCGTCAGGGGTGGGGGCAGGATGAGGGCAGGAAAAGCAGGTCTCAGTGTGGCAGCCCCCAGAGCTGTCTGGTCTGCACACGGGCTGCCCTGCATGTCTGCATTTCCCATTAGAGTGTAGCGAGCAGTGTCACCCCCAGGACCTGCCCCGTTTCCTCATGGAAGCTCCTTTTTATTTCTTCTTCATTTTTGGTTATAAAAATAAAATATGCTTGCCCTAGCCGGTTTGCTCAGTGGATAGAGTGTCAGCCTGCGGACTGAAGGGTCCCACATTCAATTCCAGTTAAGGGCACGTACCTTGGTTGCAGGCTCAATACCCACCTCGGGGCATATGTGGGAGGCAACCAATCCATATGTCTCTCTCACATAGATGTTTCTCTCTGTCTCTTCCCCTCCCTTCCACTCTCTCTAAAAATCAATGGAAAAATATCCTCGGGTGAGGATTAACAACAACAACAAAAAATGTGTTATTTGTACAAAATTTTGGATATGTAGGAAACTATAAAGACAAAATAAAAATGTGCCCTGGCCGGGTAGCTCAGTTGACCAGAGTATTGTACCCATATGCCACAGGTGTGGGCTTGGTCCCTGGTCATGGCACATACAAGAATTAACCAATGAACACATAAATAAGTGGAACAACAAATAGATGTCTCTCTCTCTCAAATCAATAAAAAAATTTTTTTTAAAAAGATCCCATATGACCTCCCCCCCACCCAAGCCATAACCATGATGTTCCTTTTGGTGTTGAAGCATCCATCTTATACAAAAACTGCTGTTTTAAATTTTAACCCTGCTATTTTGGCTTCTGTAAATGCTTGCTTGCTTGCTTAAATAATAAGGAAAATAAGACTACTCCCATTCCAGAGAGGCCATGAAGTATGCCCCAGACAGAGTTGTCAGTGCTGACACCAGGCCAGGCCTTGAGATATGGTCTCATGGCCCCTTCCCAGCATGCAGACCTTCTTTCCCAGAAGGCCGGGAAGTCTCATTCCAAATTTGGAAGACAAAAGAGCTAGAAAAGATATAAATAGAAAAAGTTTCCTCCATATTGGGCGGCCCAGAATTTGAAAGACACATTTTTCTCTGGGTCTGCGCATAATAAAATCTCCCTTTCTCTAAGCGTGGTTTGGTTTTTTCTCCGGTCTTCTATAACAGTGTTTCTGACTTTTTCTTCTTTTAAAAAGATTTGACTGTGTTTTAGCTTTCCTGACTGTCACACTCCAGTCATCTACCTTTTGTGCTCTCCCCACCCGCCCCTGCACACCCCCCCGCCGCCCCGGCCAGCCTGGACATAATTTCTTTACAAGGCCTCTGCTGGGTAACCTGCCCAAAAGGTGGGGTCATCCAGGAAGCTTTGGAGCTTCCCAGAGCCTACAGCAGCCTAAGGAACTCAGGGCAGCCAGTCCCCATGGGAGCAAGGTGGCCCCTCATCACTTACCTTCATTCTCAGTCCCCTATAAGCATGGCCACCTTTCTGGAGTCACCTCTGGGCTCCAGGCAGCAGCAGCACAGGAGCTTGGATCCGGGGCCGCTCACTGGCCTGAGCCTGCCTGCACTCACCCAGGGACCCTAACTCAGGCCAACCACCCCTTCTATGCATCCCAGGGGGACAGCCAGTCTGGAGCTATAGAACTTACAGGTCTGTATGTCCCATGTCCTGGCATTCAGTTCTGGACTGGGTGAGTAATGCCTCCCAAATTCATGTCCACCCAGAACCTCAGATTGTGACTTATTTGGAAGTAAGTTCTTTGCAGGTGTGATTAAGATAAGGGTTGAGATGAGATCACCCTGGATGAGGTCCTAAGTCAGATGGGAGTGTCCTTATAAGAGACAGAAAAGGACACTCAGGAGAAGGCACTGAAGATGGAGACAGAGACTTGGAGGAGCACCTGGGGCCCCGGAAACCAAGGCCGCAGGAAGGACCGTCCTCTGGGAGCAGGCCTGGCCACACCTTGGTGTAGGACTTCTGGCCTCCAGAACTGGGAGAGAATGACCACCTGTTGTCTAAGTGCCCGATTTGTGACAACATTTAATTGGATTTTGACTTCTCACCAGAAACCATGGAAACTGGGAAACAATGATGTGGTCCCTTCAAAAGTGCTGAGAGGAAATAGCCACCAACCTGGAATTCTATGCTTGGAAAAAACATTCTTCAAGAACGAAGGAAAAATAGGGACGCTCTCACATACATAAAAATGAAGTAGTTTGTCACCAGCAGACTCACTAAAGAAAGTGTGAAAGCTGGTTGTTCCAATGGAAGGACGGGACTCCAGATGGAATGTCATGGGACAGCAGCGGCAATGCACACAGTTGATAAATCTGGATGAACCTGACTGTGAACCGACAATGATTCCTTGGGAGGTTTCAATGTGCATAGACTTAAATATGGAATAAGAGCAGTGTTAAGCTGAGTGGGCAGCAAATGGGACGGAAGAGCTCAGAGAGCCTTGTCCTATCCAAGGAGAGGGAAATGCACCCAGCCTAATGCACGTGCTGAAAGAACAGCAAAACTGTATAATCACCAAATTAATAGAAGTGACAAATGGGAAAATAAAATAGAAAGTGTTCAATTTTAAAAAGGCAAGGAATGAGAGAAAATACACACCGAACTGGTAAGATAAAGAGAAAAAAATATTAAGAAACCAATCGAAATACAAGCATATCAGAATTACATTAATGTAAATTGACTAACATTCCTATTAACAGACAAAACGGTCATGGCAGAAAGCAAAACAACAACGGTAAACCCCACCCCAAATCCAGCGATATCCCCCTGACAGCAGACAGAAAATGTAAAGAGAAAGGTTGGAGGCTAAAAGACAAAATAGCCCAGGAAACATGCAGATGAACAGCTGGTGGCACTGTGTTTCTATCAGGCAAGGACCTTACAGCCAAACATATAAAGGGACACGTTTCAAAATTACAAATGTTAGACTCAACAGAAAATTATAGCAGTATTAAGTTTGTATGTACCCAATTTTATGCCTCAAAAAGTGAAACAAAAATGGACAAATAGACCCACAATTATAATAGCAAGTTTTAGACACGAGTCTCTCAGTAACTGACAGAGCTAGCAGACAACAATAAAATCGGGCGTGGCCAACTTGCTTAACAAGCTAAACTATATTGACACCTGCAGATAGGGCACAAAACACCTGCAGGAGATGCCATCTTTCCGAATGCACCAAGATACAAAATCAAATCCCCACAGACTTCAAAGACTTGGAAAACCACAGTGAAATTGAGCCAGAAATTAAAGGATAATTAAACATCTTCATATGTTCAGGAATTTAGAAACAGTATTCTAAATAACTCACAGTTCAAAGAAGCCATAGTGGAGATTAGAAGAGATTTTGAAATTAATTATGCAAATACTACATAAAACTTGTGGGATGATGCTGAAACCAGAATTAGAGGGAAATGCACATGTTAGAACAGAAGAAAGGTGACAGTCCTGCTCTCTCGAGAAAAAGGTCAGTGTATTAGGTCCAGACAAAGCAGAAGGAAGAAATGACAAAGAGCAGAGCAGTGGGACAGGAAAATCCCACAAGAGAGCAAAGAAAGCCAAAGGTTGGGTTTTGAAAAAACTAATAAAATCAACAAACCCCTGATAGGCTGGTCATGAAGAAAGGAAGAGAATAGTCCAGCCAAAGTGGCTTAGTTGGTTGACCATCGTCCCATGCACCAAAAGCTTGCTGGTTCGATCCCCAGTCAGGGTACATACCTGGGTTTCGGGCTTGATCCCCGTCAGGGATGGTACAGAAGGCAACTGATCTCTCTCTCTCTCTCCCTCTCTCTCTCAGAATGCCCACAAATAACCAATGCCAGGAATGAGAAAGGACATACGGGACCCTACAGACACTCAAAGATTTCAAGGGGACTTGAGAAGCAACTTTATGTTAATAAAGTTGAAAATTTAGGTAAAATGGACAAGTTTTGAAAAAATATGACATTAGAACTGACACAAGATGAAAGGGGAAATCTGGAGAATCTCAGTAAAGAAATGGAATCCATAATTTAAAATCTGCACACTAGGAACACTCCAGGTGTCTGCAGCTTTCCTAGCGAATCCTGTCAGACACTAAGAATGGACCAGCACAAGTCATGTGTCCCTGGGGAGAGTGCGGGGCTGACACCGTGGGCACTGCTCCTGAGAGGAGACACCATTAAGGAGCCAAGGAATTAGGTACATTTTAAGAAGTAAAGTTCACAAAGTATACTAACACAACACCTGAAGCACGATCCACGAAAGGGCAATTCGATGAGAAAAGTTGACACAACACGCAGAATGAAAAGACAAGCCACAGACTGTAGGAAAATTGTTGCAAGACTCGTATCTGATCGTTTCACTTTGTACGAAGTTGCCAAACCGTCTTCCGCAGTGGCTTTACCATCTGTGTATCTTCTTTGGTGAGGTGTCCAGGTCTTTGCCTATTTTTCAGCTGGGTTGCTTGTTTTCATAGCATTGAGTTTTAAACCTTGTTTGCATATGATGGCAAGTAAGTATATAATGAGATGCCGCACAGCATGTCCCCAGGGAAATGCAGAATAAAACAGCGGTGAGATGCCACTGCACATCTATCAGAATGGCCAGCATTTTGCCGGAACACTGACAGCATCAAATGCCGGGAGCAGCAGGGCTCTCACTCATGCTGGCGGGAATGCACAATGGGCTACCACTTGGGAGACAGTTTGGTGGTTTCTTACAAAACGAAACAGACTCCTACCATATGATCCAACATTGTGCTCCTTGGCATTTACCCAAAGAAGTTGAAGATGAATGTTTACATGGAAACCTGCCCACGGATGTTTATAGCAGCTTGTTCATAATTGCCAAAACTTGGAAGAGAAACCAAGATGCCACATCCTTCAGTCTGTGGCCCTGCAATTGACGCCCAGCTGGACCTCTGGGCCCTGGAGGAAGCAACAGGGCCGTGCTCTGGCTGTGGGAGGCTCAGGTGCCCCATGAGCCTGCGGATTTGGGAAAATATGGAAGTCTGGGTTTCATGCTTGTCTTTCCACTCCTATCTTGGCTTATAGATGGTGTGGTTAATTTTATGTGTCAACCTGGCTAGGCACAGTATCCAGATATTTGGTCAAATGCCAGTCTAGATGCTTCTGTGAAGGTTTTCTTTCCCTTTGTATTTATTTATTAAAAAAAAAAAAGATGAGATTAGCATTTAAATCAGCAGACATTGTGTAAAGCAAATTCCCTCCTTGATGGTTGGGCCTCATCCAATCATGTGAGATTTAGGGGAAGAGGCTGAGGTCCCCTGAGGAAGAGGGACTCCTGCCTCCTGACAGCCTTCGGACTCAAGCTGCAACATCCGCCCTTTCCGGGTCTCCAGCTGCTGACTCGCCACAATCGCATGAGCCAGTTCCTTTAACATAAATCTCTGTACACACATCCTACAGGTTCTGTTCCTCTGGAGAACCCTGACTGACTCAGGGACCTTTCCCCTTGTCCCCTCTCCCCCGCCTATGTTCCCTTCTGTACACCAGTCCCTTTCTGAACTGCAGGCCATCCATGCGTCATCCCACCACTACGTCTGGTCCAGGTGCCCTGACCAGTCCCTGTGGCTCAGGGCCTGACCTCCTAGTCCAGACATTGTCATCTTCCCAAACTGACCCTCTGCTCCTATTAAACACTCATTCTCCCTTCTCCCCACCCCAGTCCCCCTACTCTCTGTCTCTGTGAACCTGACTCCTCCAGGAACCTCAGATCAGTGGAATCACATAATGTTTGTCCTTCTGTGTCTGGCTGATGGCACTGAGTGTCAGTCCTCAAGGTCCTGTCATGTCGGAGCAGGTGTCAGACTGTGCTCCCTTTTCAGGCGCAATCATACTGGGCTGTGTGGAGGGGCCCAATTCAACAGTCCTTTCTTCCCTCCACAGACATTGGGGCTGCTGCCATCTGTTGGCTACTGTGCATTGATGTACAAACTTTAAAAATTATTTTAACAGTTGAATAATATTCCATATAATAATTTATTTTTGGAATTCAAATGAGATAAAAACATAACGAAAAAAACCCCCATTAATTAGTGCCCAAGGCAGGGGCCCAGGGAACTTGAGCCCCAGGCAGCTCCCTCCATCCAGGCCGCACCCCCAGGCTGGCTTCATTTTGCCTGAAGACCAACAAGAGCTGAATCCTGGGGATCTGTGTGCCTGGCCAGGACCTCTGGCTGGGAGGAGCCAAAAGGTGGGGGATGCTGGGAAGTGGCTCCTGGGGTGGACTGAAGGGCCACCCCATGACGTGGCCACCTCTGCCCAGAGTCTCTTTCCTGCCTGAGGGCAAACAGCTTGGCCACTCATTCTTCGACTCCAGTGGCTCTTGGAGGTGCCCTTGACATGTGGTGAGCTCAGGGCACCCCAAGATGTGGGAGCCGAAGGCTGAAGGGAGCCCCACACACTTGTCCACAGTGAGTCAGTGGGCTCAGGAGTCACAAACACAGGGTCCCACAGGCAGGTAGGGCAGCCTGACTGAGGTCAGAGGGTACAGGACTCCTAGGAAGGATTTGATTGAGCCCCAGTTAGGGGGCTCCAGTGATTGGGGTGAACACTGTGTTGGCCTTGATCACGGACTCCTCACATCCTGAAGTCTTCAAAACTCGGAGCCTCACCTACATGCAAAGGGGATGGATCCATTCATGCTGGACCGTTGACCCACTAGGGCTGTGACCCTCGGGGTCCCACGCTGGCGCCAGCCCTGCCTGCATGACCCCGAGGGGGAGCTCCCTTTGAGATCTGTGCCTTCCTCCTTCCAGAAGACCTGGGCCAGAGTCCTACAGGCCTAACCTGTCTTTTCTGTCTGGAGGGTCTCCTAAGCCAAGGTGTCCAGCCCCTCTCCCTGCGCTGCAGACCTGAGACTGGGAGGGCCCAGGGGCTGGTGGGCGTGTCCTCCAGGGCGAGGGGTTGCAGGGTGGGGCTCCAGGGCGGGACAGGGCCCCGGAGCCTGGTGGGGCCCAGGGTGCCGTTGCTGCCATTCGCCCCCTGTTCTGGGCCCCCTGCCCGCCAGGATCCGCGGGCCTCACTCAGGAAGCCCAGGCCTGGGGCGGGGACCGAGGCCGGCCACGCCCGGCTCCCCACCGAAGCCGCCGCTGGGGAGCTGCAGGGACAGACCCGCCGGAGCGCGTGGGCAGGGGTGGGCGAGGTGCCCCAGCCCGGCCGTGACACACGAGGCTGGGGCAGAGCGAGGAATGGAAAAAGTGAGTGGCGGCAGGCGGCAGGCGGCAGGCGGCGGGCGGCCGGCGCTTTACAGGAAGGCGCCGCGCAAAGTGCTGACGGTGTTCGCTTCCACTTCTTATCTGAGCCGCCGAGGCCAGGACTCTTCCTCCCCTCTTTGCGCGCGCTTTTGTCTTTTTTTTTTGTATCGATACGATCTCAGGCAATTTTAAACACATTCAAAATGTGTTAATCAATTAGATCTTTAGTTTTCCTTCTGGCGGTTTTGATGCTCAAATGGTCTGTCTGGTCTTTTGCCAGGACCCCAGCTGGGCTCTTTGCCTTTGACTCCCTCCTGCACACGCCCCCCACGGTCCAGCACTTCATTGGCCTCAGTGTCCCAGCCAGACCCAGCTGCTTCCGCTGCCCTCCTGCCCCCACCCAGTAGCCTGTGACCCCAGACCCAGCACAGTGACCCCGAGTGAGGCTCATATTTTTGCCATACAGTCACCCCAGGAGGTATTCTAGGTGCCTTCCATGGGTCGAAGGGCAAATGCTTCGCTAACTGCCGGATGTCATCTGATGCTCCTCCGGTTTGTGCTGCCATGGCCATGGCCATGCATGAGGAGCCTCCTGCGTCCTCGCCAGCAGCCTGGTCCCAGCTTTCAATTTGCCAGTTGATAGGTGCAATGTAACCTGCACTTTTCTTATTATGAGTAAAATGGAACATGCTTTCATTGTTTAAGCAAGGTATCCCTAATACAATGTGCGCATGTGTGTGCATGCTCATGCGCGTGTGCCTGGGTGTGCCATGTGCATATTTGTGTTATGTGCATATGTACCTATGTTGTGTGCATGTATGTACTATCTGGTCACACTTCCTGCTCACCCCTCGCCTTCCCATTGCGCCTGTGAGCTGCTCTCTCTGTATTTCTAAAAGGTCTCTGTGACATTGCACACTCCTCCCCAGTTGGCCTGTGATAGTTCTGCCATGCTAACATGCTCTGCCTTCTCTTTCCTGGCGCCTTGATTCTGAGCCAGGGTGAGGAATAGTTCATCACGTGTTCTCCTGTCTTGTAGGGTTCTGCTCTCACACTCAGGTCCCTGCTGCCGGGTGATGTCTGCACGTGAGTGGCATAAGGTGAGTCTATCTGGATGTGTTAGCGGTATGGTCCCTACACTACTCATCAGAAAGTCTACCTTCTGCCCTGGTCCCATTCATTCCTGTCTCTTCATGAGCGAATCCCACTGCTTTAATTGGGGTGAGTTTAGATCGGACAAAGCTGGTCTTTCACTTTCTCTTCGTGGCTTTCTCGGCTGTTACTCGTTCATTTTTCCACATGAATTTTACAGGTCAGACATGTGGGTTTCTGTTGGGATCCTGTTAAATTTATAAATTAACCCAGGAAGAGCTGACACCTCAGTGGTGTCTTGTCATCCTAACCAGGGTGCGTGTTCCCAGCAGTCAGGCCCACACCCAGGTCTCCTGGAGGTTTGCACATTTCTTGATAAATTCATGTCGCAGGCATTTTGTCTTTGTTCTGTTGTAGACGGAACACTATCACATTTTCTGCTAACTGGTCAGTGTTTGAATATGTGACAGCCCTCTATTTCAGGATGTTAGATTTATATCTGCTCCTTGCCTGGATTTTCTTGTTGTTGTAGTATTTTCCCATGGAACCTACTGTGTTTTTCATGCTCATGCTCACTGCAGATTTCCCAGGCTGTGTTCCTTCGGACGTGTGACCTTGTCTAGCATCCTTGCCTCTTCCTGGATGGGTGGCTCCGCCTCCCACTCCACCCAAGACAGGACCCTAGGGTGCCAGGCACAGGCTGTGAGCTCAGAGGACTGGGGAGTGGCGGGCCTGGATGGGGCTCACAGGAGGGGGCAGGTTGGGGGCATCTGTCATTGCAGTGAGGGAACCGGCACGGGGGTGTCCTGTCCCTTCTGGAGGACGGGCCAGGCATTCTCTTTGCAGGCTGCACCCTGAGCCTGCTTGCTGGTAGTCTGGTGCAGCCCACCCACTGGCTGGCCTGGCCCCAGCCTGGGGCACTGCCCCTGCCCAGGAGGGACCCCAAGGTGTGGGGGACTCATGAGGGCTACAGCAGGGCAGATATAGGCACAATCTCTCAGAGATGTCCTGTGCCAGATTGAGGTGGTCTGGGGGCAGGGTGCTGTGGGACCTTGGGGTGTGAAGCCCAGAAAGGGCTTCTGGGGGATGGTGCCCAGCAGCCCCCTAAAGTGAGAGGTTGTGTGAGTGCAGGAGGAGCCACAGGAGCAGAGATGAGGGCCTCAGGAGACCTGTGTGTTTCTTGAATAGTGACATCGAGGCTAGAGCCTTCCATCTGCCTGGCACCAGCAGGGTCTCCCCCTACCCCCATGACCTTGTGAGGAGGACAGAACTGGGGGCCTTTCTTTGAGCTTCTGTCATTATCTAATTACTAGTGGCCTGGTGCACGAAATTTGTGCACGGCGGAGGGGGGGGGGTGTGTTCCTCAGCCTGGCCTGCACCCTCTCCAATCTGGGACCCCTCGAAGGATGTCCTACTGCTGGTTTACAGGGATCGGGCCTAAACCAGCAGTCAGACATCCCTCTCACAATCTGGGACTGTTGGCTCCAGCCACTCACCTTCCTGCCTGCCTGCCTGATTGCCCCTAACCACTCTGCCTGCTGGCCTGCTCGCCTCCAACTGCCCCCCCGCCGCTGGCCTGCTTACCACAAAATGCCCCCCCACCAGCCTGCTCACCCCCAATTGCTCCCCTGTGCCAGCCTGCTCACCACCAACTGCCTCCCCTGCTGGCCTGCTCACCTCCACCTTCCCTCCCCACTGGCCTGCTCACCCCCAACTGCCCCCCTGCTGGCCTGCTCACTCCAAACTGCCCCCCCTGCTATCCTGATCACCTCCAATTGACCCCCACTGATGGCCTGCTCACCCCCAACAGCCCCTGCTGTCCCATCCTGGCCTGGTCACCGCCCCCCCCCCCTCCCCCCCCCCCCGGTTACCCAAGGTCCCAGCCTCTCCTTTTTTTCTTTTTCTTTTTCTTTTCTTTTCTTTTCTTTTTCAGTGCCTCCTTGAGCAGAGGCCAGGGCTGGCTGGAAGCAAGTATCTAGGATTTATTTATCTTCTATAATTGAAATTTTGTAGCCTTGAGCGGAGGCCAGAGCTGGCTAGGGTGGGTAGGAAGCTTGACTTTCTCCATTGCCAGGGCAACCCAAGCCTCCTGCTTGCTCTAGCTCCTCTAGCCATCTTGGTTGGGTTAATTTGCATACTCACTCCTGATTGGCTTGTGGATTTGGCTTGTGGATTTGGCTTGTGGGCATAGTGAAGTGATGGTTAATTTGCATGTTTCCTTTTATTAGTGTAGATAATATAATAGAAAGGGAAGGGCCTCTCAGTGTGTGTGGAGCCCATGAAAGACACCTGTTTCTGAGCCCCCACACCGGGTGCCCACAGAACACCCTGCCGGACAGCTGACACCCTATGTGTGCTGGGTGAGGAGTGGTAGGTCTGGCTGGAGGGTGCCCACCCAGCACCCCAGGCAGGAGCCTCCGGGGCGCCTTTAAATAGCACCGTGAATGGGCACCATGGAGGAGGCCACTCCAGGGTGCTGCCCACCTGGGTGGCCAGAGACTCTTCTCCAGGCCTGGGGAGAGCCAGGCTCTTGCACGTCCCTCTGTGCCCTTCAGGTGCATGCTGGATTTCCTCGCTCTGGAGGCACCTCACTGGCAGCCCAAGACAGTCTCCAACCCAAAGCCCCTCTGACACCCAGGGCGGGCATGCAGGAGGCCTAGAGCTGTAGTTCAGGACAGCAGGTCTGCATTTGGAGCCCTGGGCCAGTCTCCTCTCCTTGCCCAGAAGGGACAGTGGTCTCACCTGTGCCCAGGTCCCTCAAGGTTTAAGAGGAGAGCCCTTGGTGGCCGGCCAGTTATCGCAGGGTCTGAAGGCCTTGGGCCGGTGAAGAGCCGTCAGAGCGGCCAAGAGCAGTGTCCATCCTCGAGTCTCAGAGACCGGGGCCCCTGCGGGCTGTCAGCAGAGGCCCTGCGGGGAGAGCCAGGTCTGCCAGGGAAGACGATGGTGGCATACTCTGTCTGTTCAGGCACACAGGGGATGGGGGGTTCCGGGGTCTTCTCCCGCCACTGGAAGTCCAGTTCTCCATAGTCCACAGTTAACACAGGCCCTGCGGAGGGGCCCTCCTTCTTAGGGGAGAAGGAGAAAGGAGTCAGCACTCTCTCAGTGGCTGGTGAACACACACATACACACGGGTGCGCAGAGCCTGAGGAGGGGCTGACCTAGCCCTGGGCTAGGCCCCCTCTAGGGAGCGGCCCCTTTTTCCCGCCCCAGAGGTGTCTACCCATCGTCACAGTGACTGAGGTCAGCTGCCCGTGACTACCACCATTCTGGGGGGTGGGGGGGAGGCTGTGGCTGTCACCACAGGCCCCCAGTAGCTGTTAGAAGTACCATCACAGTGGCTTGTGGCCTGAGGCTTGAGGGCAGCCTTGGGTAGCCACACAGGGGCTTCAGCCTGGGGGCCTCTCCTTGCCTCCTGGGTGACCTGGACAGCTGCCTTCCCCTCAGACCCACATGTGCGTATACACACATACACAGAGGGGCAGGGCCTGAGCCCCACAACCTGTGCTTGGGCTTGGGTCCCCATGTTCAAACAAGGTGACATGGTTGGGGATGGGTGTGACTGTTCCTGAGGCCACTCACCTGTGGCGTTGCCTGTCCCCCCCTCCCCCTTTCCTGAAATGTCCCAGCATCACCAGAAGGCGAAGGAAACTCACCCGAGGCTGGTCCTCACTCCGGCAGGCACAGCCCCCTGCAGAGAAACACAGGGAGTCAGGTCCAGGGGGCCCAGGCAGGCTGGGTCTCAGCAGGCAGTGGGGTGGGAAGACCTCTGGACATGGGAAGAGCCTAAGCCTTCAGGCGTGGGTGGCCAAGCTTCCTCCCTGCCTGCTCCCACCCTCCATGCAACCACCCTGCTCATCTCCGAGGGTCTGTCTGGAAGTGAGTTGCTGGGTGTGAGGCCACATAGGACCGCCTGTCTTCCAGGCATAGTGCTCCTGTGTGTCGCAAACCTGGCCGAGCCTGGTGCCCACTGCAGGCCACCAAACCCACCGTGGGTCCCGGGCTGGCGCCAGAAAGCACACAGCAGACACACAGTCAGCGGTGCTATGGCAGCATCTCCCTGACGGATGTGCACAGGAGCACCACGTGCATCTCCACCAGGGACCAGCGCCCAGGGCATTCAGCACATCTCAAAACTATCTGAAGGGGCCTGGCGGGCATGGCCCAGAGGTCCCTGGTTCCATGCCCGTCAGAGCATCTGCTTGGGTTGTGTGCTCAGTCTGCAGCAGGGGGCGTGCAGGAGGCAGCTGTGTTTCTCTATCATCGATGTTGCTATCTTCTCTCCCTCTCCCTTCCTCTCGCTCTAAAAAAATCAATAAAAACATATTAAAAAAAATATCTGGAGGAGGAAAATATGATCCCTGGAGAAATGAACCCTGCAGGGCCTAGCCTGATAGGGCAGCATGCCCCTGTCCCTAACCACCCAGGGGTAGGGCATGGAGACTGTGGCTACCCTTGTCACCCAGGGCGGCCCTCCTGAGGCCAGGGCCGGGGTCTGCGAGGACGGGCCTTGGCAGTGCCTCGGGCTCCACCTGGCTGGGGAGGCAGGGCGGCTGGCTGGGGCGTTACCTCGAGTGGCCAGGACCCAGGTCAGCAGCAGAAGCAGCAGGACGCCCACCAGGACGCTTGTGACACCGATGACCAGGCCCTGTAGCTGACCTGCGGGCCTGGGTGGGGGGCTGGGGCTCTCAGTGGGCAGTTCCAGGAGGACTCTCTCTGGAGACACAGAGGACAGATACTCAGGCGTGGGGCCACAGGACAGGGACTTCGGGTCCTACCCTGCCCCCTTCAAGTCTGAAGGGACTCAATCCTAGGTTTGCACTGACCAGTCTCACCCAGGCCTGCGCAACCTCATTCTGAGGCGCACCTACCACCTGCCCCTCCCTCAGGACAAATGGGGTCTGAGGTGCTTCCAAGCACAGAGGCCCGAAGCCATTGGTGACTGTGGTCCTGGGTGTGGGACAGAGTCCTGGGGTGAAGTGAGGAGAATCCGTGCTCACTATGCCTAACAAGCCCTTCCCTGCCCGTCTGCATCCTCACTCCCACCCTCGGGTCCCGCCCTGCACCTGTCACCGTGAGCTCTGCTCGGGGGCTCTCGTGGATCTGCGCCTTGGGGGGCAGGTAGATGGCCCCACAGAGGTAGATGCCGCTGTCATTGCGCTGGGCAGTGAGGACGCTCATTTTGAAGTCCCGCCCGTTGGGCAGCCGGGTCATGCGGAAGCGCTGGTCCCTGCGGACTTCCTGCCTGCTGTCCTCAGGGAAGGCGGCCAGCTTGTCCGTCTGGTTGCTGGGGCTCATGCGGTACCAGTTGAGCACGAAGTCCTCGGACGTGTTGGAGAAGCTGCAGGTGAAGGTGGCGGTGTCCCCCTCGGTCACCTTGAGCTGAAGTGGGTAGAAGGTGAGGGGACTCCAGGGCCTGTCGGGAGTCTCTGGGGGGTGGAGAGAGAACCAGCGGGACTTGAGGAAGGCATGTGGGACAGCCCACCGAGCCCCACCTCCCACTTTCCCACATCCCATCAGACAGGAAGGTCCTGGGAAGCCCAGCCACGCTGGAGTCCCCTCTGCCATGAGCCTTGCAGCTTCTCCTTGCACGCCTCCTGGGGACGGGGTGCTCACCTCTCACCAGGGAACCTCATGGTGGGATCTTGTCCATTGATGGCATCCGGAGATCTGGGTTGGGCTGCCTCTGACTCCGACCCCAGGCCCCCCATCCCATTTCTTTCCCAAGCAGTGGCTTAGGGCCTTCACCCCTCCCTCCTTGACTCAGGTCCCCAGCTCTGCCTCCCAGGTCTCTGAGCTGTCTGCACTGCGCTGGGGGGTGCGGAGGGTGGCCTGGGCGCTGGGCTGGGCTGACGGGGACTGCCGTGGGAAGCCCAGCCCCAGTGGGCTCAGGGGCCAGCCTTTCCTCCATTTCAGGACAAGCTCAGAGCTAGGACCCCACATGGGCACTGCTGACCTGGGTCGTGTGGGGCCCCCCAAGTCCTCTTCCAAGGCTCTGGGGACTGCAGTTCAGCTGGGCCATTGCCCCTGGAGATGGACGGAAATAGAGTCCCCAACACCCTGGGCCCCAGCCCACACTCCCCTGAACAGGATGTGCCGGCAGTCTAGGGCCACCCACACAGGAGGGGGCTCGAGGCTCTCCTACGCGAGAATGAGCACACATGCTAGGTTATGCTCTCCCGTCCTCACATGCATTCACTCACGCTAATGGCCACACGTCTGCTTTCTACTCGGCTCCATCCTGAACAGGAATATTGCTGGGTGTGGCTCCCCACACTCCATGACACTGGCCCCGGGCTGGCTGCTCAGCCCACCCTGCCCCGTGCGATGCCTGCCCAGTGAGCCTGCGTGGCTCGGAGGAGGATGGGATGGTGCTGAGACCAGCTCCCCTTCAACCTGGGCCACTTCAGGGCACGTGTGACCAAGACACCCTCTGCCCATCCTCACTGGGCACCTCACAAGGGTCAAAATCACAGATATTCAGAGACCAGGTGGGTCCTGAGGTGTTCCCAGTGTCCTCGCATTTCTGTGGCCCTGTTCGGGGACACAGGACCTTCTCCACCTCCCACCTGGTTTACACTGAGGACACTGGCTTGCAGAGCCCAGGGCCCAGCCAGCCTGTACCTCCTGCCATGTCCCTTCCCGGGCACCTCTCCTGGCCATCAATGCATGGTCAAGATGGGCACATGGCCAGTCCTGGGGCTGCATGTACTGTACCTATGATCCCGTCAAGTGCCAGCTGGACATGAGCCAGGGGAGCATGTGGACGTGAGCGTGAATGCATGTGAGGGAGGGAGAGCATAACCTAGCATGCGTGCTCATTATCGTGTAGGAGAACCTCAAGCCCCCTCCGGTGTGGGTGTCCCAGACCACCTGCACATCCTTGTTCAGGGGAGCTGGGGTCCCCTGGGCCCCGGGGGAGGGCATGTCCCACTGGCTGGGAGGGGCCTGGGTGTCAGGGGCTGGAGAAGGGCAGTTCTGGACCAGGGATGGCTGTGGAGGTAGGGTCCTCTAGGGGGTGACACAAACACTGATGGAGACACAGACCTTCCCTCATTCTTGATTGTGTCCTACCCTCCTGCATGCCAGCCTCGTTCCCCTTGGCAGCACTATTGCCCATCTTCTTCACACATTTATTTGGGAAGCAAGTCTCTCTCTCTCTCTCTCTCTCTCTCTCTCTCTCTCTCTCATTACTGGGCCTTTTCCTACACTAATTATGATTTGATCTTAGATGATTTAAAGTAGTTAATACGTGTACTGTCTACCTTTGGTCTCTTTTTCAGGAGAGAAAAAAATGAGAAAAGATTTAGCGAAAGAGGTAATACTGTGCTTTGCGGTAAAGGGTTTTGGTGTGAAAGAAAGTGATTTGGAGCTATTAGACTGAATAAACAATCTGATAGAAACAGTGTGGTGGCAAAGTACAGAAGTGGTCCGGGAAAGGTTGGAGAGGTACACCGATCTGGAATAGAGAATTTAAGATGAATAACAGTGCGATTGCCTCCCATTGGTGGGACAAAACGTCTCCAGCTGCTCAGGAAAGTCCAGTCTCCTTCCTACGTGAAGTCAGCATTAGCTCATTCGTTTTACAGTGGGATGTGGCGTGCAGGCGATGAGTGGCACTTTGGACCTGGTCCATAGCTCTTCCCTGGCACTCCCCAGCTTCTCTTCTCTTGGCTGACCAATAAAGATGACTCTGAGTGGAAGGCCCAAGTGATGAAAGAAAGCCCCATCAGCTCGGGTTTCTAAAGAAATGTATGGAGCAGAGCCACCCAGCTAACCCCAAATCACTCAGCACTGTTAGATAAGCAAGAAATTCCAAGTTTGAATGTTGCACATTAGTCATTACAATTATCTAAAGAGTAACTGCTGTGGTGTGGTGGTGACAGAAGGCAGAGTTCTCTGTATGGTGTCGGGATGCAAGTCTTTAAAAGAAGCGTCATGGAAGTGACAGTTCAAGGTGGACAAAGACTCTGTGAAGTCACTGGTGACACTGCAGCACCAGAGTGCAGTGCTGGTTCCGTGGGCCCACCCCTGTGTCCCCCGCCACTGCCCACTGCAGCCAGCCCATGTCTCCCTTCACAAACGCCCAGGATGGCCCATCTGGATGGCACCATCCTAAGTCGCTGTCCAACCCTTTCCCAAAATCATGCCTCTACCTGGGTCCAACTTGCCAAGGCCTCCAAGCAGACCCCCCTCTCATGGCCAGGGCCACCCAAGAAGCTCCCCTGAGAGCCCCTCCCCCCCTTCCCAGGCCCCTCCAGCAGGCTTTCCCAAGGTGCCCCAGCGTGGACACTGCTGACGGGTCCTGGGACACTATCCTTGCTCTGTGTGGAGGGGGGAGCCCTGCTTCTCTGCAGTTTTGGATCTCATCTGCCCCACCCCTGACCTTAATTTGTTACCAATTGAGTCACTTGTCTGTTGGCTCTTTGTGGTGCCTCTCACGGAATCTGACTGGATGAGGCGGGTCCCTGTCCAGCTGCCCCCGTGCATCTTTGTTCATCACAAAGGGAAGCTTGCCTTCCCCTCTTTTGCTGGGGGCTCAGAGAGAATGTGACCCTGGTGGGGTCCCTGGCGGGTGCTCTAAGAAGGACCAACACATGTGTGATCTTCCACGACCCATCATCAGACACACCCAGGTGGAGCCTTCGAGAAGGCCAGGGCTGCCAACAGAAGCAAAAATAGACGAGTGGGACTACAGCAAACAACAAAGCTGCTGCACAGCAAAGAAGCCATCAAACAAAATGGAAAGACAGCCTACGGAGTGGAAAAAAGATTCAAAATATTTGTAAATCATATATTGGATAAGGGGTTAATATATAAAACATATAAAAAACCCATACACCTCAAAAGCAAAAATGCCCCTACAAACAATCTGATTACAAAATGGACAAAGCCCCTGAACAGGCGTTTTTCAAGGAGGACATACAGATGGCCAACAGACACATGAAAAGATGCTCATCCTCATTAATCATCAGGGCAATGCAAGTCAAAACCCCGCTAGCCACCACCTCATGCTTGTGAGAATGGCTAGTTTCAGTAAATCGACACGCGGGCGCTGACCAGGACGACGAAGCCCTCGAGCACTGCTGGTGGGAATGTAAACTGGTGCAGCCACTGTGGAAACCGGGATAGAGTTTCCTCAGAAAGTTAAACATAGAATTGCCATAGGATCCATCAAGTCCATGTCTGGTATTTATCTGAAGAAACCCAAAGCACTAACAGAAAAGATAGGTGCACCCCACGTTCATTGGAGCATTACTCACGGTGACCAAGCTACGGAAGCAATCTAAGTGCCCACTGATAGACGGGTGGATAAAAAAAGAGGTGTGCGTACATACAATGGAATGTTACTCAGCAACAAAAAAGAATAAAATCTTACCATTTTCGACAACCTGCATAGACCTTGAGGGCATTATGCTAAGTGAAATAAGTCAGACAGAGAGAGACAAATACCATATAATCTCACGTATATGTGGAATGTAAAACAAAAACAAACAAAACAAAACAAAAGTCTAGCTCCTGGATACAGAGAACAGACCGGTGGTTGCCAGAGGGAGGGGTGGTGGTGGGTGAAGGGGGTCAAAGGACAGAAACTTCCAGTTCTAAGATGAATAGGTCCTGGGGCATGGCAACTGCACTTCATAATATTCAACAGTCAGCCCTTCCCATCCGTGGGCTCTGCATCCATGGACTCAACCAATCTCGGATCAGAATATTTGAAAGAACCAAAAATCCCAGAACATTCCAAAATGCAAAATTTGAATTTGCCAAGTGCTAATTTGCGTGGGGCACTTGCTGAATCCACACAAAACAAGTGGTTTGCGGGCACACACGCTGATGTTATAGCAAATACCACAACATTATATACACGGGCCCTGAGCATCCCGGGTCTCAGTACACTGGCCCCCGGACACCGAGGGATGGCTGTAGTCATTTATCTAAATGTCATCTCTTCTCATGGCCAGAACTTGCAAAATGGCTGCGGTAGATACATTTGACCACAGATATGTTGTTGTTTATCTTTTCCTTCACAAAGAATTAAAAAACAAAACAAAACAGCCTAGAATTAGCACATAAGATGTATGAGATGTCACATAAAAATTTGAATTTCTGAACTCTCCTTAAATGTCAGAAAATCTGCAACATCTGATGCAAGGTCCCGCCTCTGGAGCCGAGTCAGGGCTGCCCCTTCCATGAGAGCGGGCACTTGCCCGGACACCCAGTCCCCATTCAACAGTTTGCCCATCTCTGACGCCTTTTTCTGCCTCTGGAAATCTTGAGACTAGGTAGGAAAATATGATTGTGTATGTATTAGGTGTGAGTCAGTAAGAGTGCTCCAGATGGTGGCTGCGGGAAAAGAAAAGAACACAAGAGACAGCCCTGACCGGTTTGGCTCAGTGGATAGAGTGTTGGCCTGCAGACCGAAGGGTCCCGGGTTCGATTCCAGTCAAGGGCATGTACCTTGGTTCCAGTAGGGGGTGTGCAGGAGGCAGCTGACCCATGTTTCTAACTCTCTCCCTCTCCCTTCCTCTCTGTAAAAAAAAAAAAATCAATAAAATATATATATAAAAGGTTTAGTGACAATCCCTTTGGCTAAGTGGCCAGGGGAGCAATGATGTCCTGGCAGGCATGGCTGCTGTGAGAGCTGGCTAAAGACCGTGAGTTTAAGTTCCAACCCAATTCCTGCCAGACACCACAGGGTTTACTGTCTGACAGAAACCTGATCTCAGAGTTTACAATATATTACTTTCTTGTTCAATCTCAGTACACACAAGTAGGTTCGGAATTGCTACCTCACGTCTTGGTGGGAAGCACCTTTATTAACGAGACTGGAGTACATCTGTGCAATATAAGGGCCTTGACCAGAATTCCCGGGGGACCTGGAACCCATCCCCGCGGACACTGAGGCATATCACTGCACGTTTGAAAGCAGCCAAGAGACTGGAGCTCAAAGGTTTTCATGACATGAAAAAAGAATTCTGTAACTATGGTGGGCGCTGTTAACCAGGCTCATCACTTCGCAATGTGGACAAATAGGGAATCATTACATTATGCACCTGGAACTAATGCCTCAATAAAATAGTCCTAGTTCTAAGGCTTCCCATGTGTGAAATAAAACTGAGATTTGAATTTTAAAAGAAAAAGAACTCCAGGGCCTGCAGAGACAGAGGGAGCTGAGGACCATGACTGCCAAACCAGCAGTCAGCGCTGGACTTGGGGACATCTGAACTTGGGACTCGCGAAGCTACCGTGCTGGGAGAAGGGGAAGTCTGCGGCATGATCAGAGCAACCGACCTCCGTGGCCCAGCCCAAATCTCGGTAACATGCAGAGATGGGACGTGGGCCCAGGTTGACACGCTGAGATCTGACCCAGCACCTCAGTGTGGCCTTACTTGGAAACAGGTGGTTGCACATGTAATTGTTCACAATGAGGTCCAGTGGTGGCCCTCATTCAACATGACCATGACCTTATAAGAAGAGGGACATCTGGACAGATGCAGACAGGAGAGACCATGTGAAGACAGAGGCGGAGACGGGGTGATGTACAAGCCAGGGTACGAGAAGGATTGACAGCCACCACCAGGAGCTGGAGAGGCCTGGCCTCTCGGTTCCCCGCCGGTCGTCACCTGGACCCCGGCTTCCAGCCTTTGCGTTGTGGGACCATGAACTTCTGTGGAGAAGCCACTTGGTCACGGCTGCTGATACACACAGCGAATGTGCCAGTGTTATCAACTGGCAACTCTGGGTGAAGGGTGTTTGCAGCTGTGTTTTGTAACTATTCTGTATGTTTTAAATATATTTTCAAAACTGTAGTTTGGAAAAATAAATACAATAATCTGGCTTAATGATCTGTGTCACGGTGTGTGCCAGACAGTTTTTATAAGTGATCTGATTTAATTCTCAGGATCCTCAGAGGGCAGGCATTATTGTCCCCAAATTGCAGGTTAACACCTTGGCTCCAAGAGGGCACGTGACTCACCGAAGGTGAGGAAGCTCATGGATGAGGGCTCTTGTTTGACTCCAGGCTGTCATTTACTCTCATTTTCTCTCCTTCACTCACACTGGGTGGGTGGGGGCGTCCTACTGCTGGGTTTGGGATAGTTCATAAAGTGTAAGAAAAACATGTACGTAAGGAGGGGGACTTCCATGGGAATGACTGAAACAATAAATATAGTGAATGAATTAGGAAGGAAGAAGACGACATGGAATAGAAAGTCCCCATGGCCTGGAGCACCCGAGTCTGAGTCACAGCAGGAGCAGGACCGCACAGGCACATGACACGGCAGTGCTGTGCTCTGTGCTGAGCCGGGGTCACACATGGGGAAACTGAGGCACTCTGAGTTTGAACATCTTGCCAAGGCTAACACATCTGAAACTGGAGGGTCTGGCTGTGGAGCCTTATTCTCACCTTCCTCTGCTTTGGGAAGAGGTTCTGGTGAGGTCACAGCCCCCTCGATGCCCCAGGTCTTCCTCCCAGGTGGCGCACGCCCCTTTCTGTTCCCATGCCTGGACTCCCCCCAAGGCCCTTCACCAGGCACCTTTCGGCCACAGGCCCTGGGACCACTTTGAGTTTCTTCACTGACCCTGAGGTCTTCCTGGAGAGCGAGGCCCTGCCTAGGGAAAGGCCTGCCCCATCACCATCAAGCAGACCCTGGAGGGGCAGAGTGACCTAGAGCCCTTGGCCCCAGGACTCCAAGGTGTCGGGAAACCCCCACCTCGTCTTGGTCCTTCCAGGGGCCCTCAGTCCCTATCACAGCGAGGTCCAGAGGAAAGGCCCTAGCTCAGACGTGGGATCCACCTTCCCCGGTTCGCACCTGTGCAGTACTGGCTGAGGATGGGGGCAGCCAGGGGGAGCCCCGCTCCCTGACCATGGGCCTGCAGGGCCTGTCCAGTGGACGGCTCATACTTGGGGTCAGAGCCAGGGTCCCCTCACCAGAACCTGCCATGGATGCTGAGGTCGTGCCCAGGCTCTACACCTGGGAATCTCCTCCAGAGACCTCAGCGGCGCCCCAGGCCCTGAGCGAGTTTGGGGGGACAGACAATCTTTCCTTGCACGGTTACTTTGGATATAACGAGAGTAAGTCTCTGGGCCATCCAGCCATTCACCTCAAGAGCCAGTCAGCCCCCGTGAGGCTGGCCCATCCCAGGAAAACACAAATTGGGGCAGCTGGGCGTAGGTTTGGGGCTCTGGCCAGCCCGGCCTGGTCATTTTACAGCAAGGGGCACAGGCTCGCCATCCCACTGGTCACAGAGGAAGAACTGGGATACTCTTGCCTGCTCAGGGGTCTCACCACCAGGTGAGCCCAGAGAGGGCACTTCCCTCACCCAAAGCCACACAGCACTCTGCCACACAGTCTCCTCCCCATCTGCCAGAGACAGAGGGCCAGAGGTTGTTCCCACCCCTAACCCCGACCCCCAACTGTGATCCACTTACCTAGGAGCCATCCTGGCCGCCAGCCCAGCTGCAGCACTGCCCAGATGAGTGGCCAGGGCACCCACGGGGTCCCCATGCCCCAAGCACCTGCCGCCGACAGTGTCCTCTGCTCTGCTCTGGCAGAGTGCGTGAAGAAAGGAAACTGTTTCCCTGGGGTTGAAGGTACATGCCCCACCCCCTCTTCCTCCTCCTCCACACGGGCAGGGGAAGGGTTAGGGGGTGGAGACAGAGAGAGAGAGCTGGGGGATGTGAGAGAGTAGGGATAGGGGAAGGAGGTGGGAGGGAGAAAGAAATACAGAGACAGAGACGCAGAGAGAGATGGAGAGGAAGGAGAGGGAGACAGATAGGTGTGTGTGGGGGGGTCTAGGTACCTCTCCCCATCAGGGGTCTCTCTATTGAGGGGAAATTTTGTTTCTTTATCTGGGGTTGCCTCTTTCCCTTTCCATAGGATGGGGGTTGACTGTCCTCTCCTCCCCAGCCATCCTTCTTAAGTTGGGTCACCCTCTCTGGGCTGAGCTCACCCAGTCAACAGTGAAGGGTGGGGCTCGACCCCAACCCACAGCCTACTCTGCCACCTCTGTGGCCTCATGTTTGAACTCACCAACTCTGCCACTACTGGAGGCCTGGCCAGACCTCTGCTGCCGCACCCAGCCACCCCTCTGGGCAGTGGACAGTGGGCAGCCAAGGGCTCGTCTGGCCTTCCTGATCCTGGAGAGCCATCGTCCCTCCCTGGGCTGCAAGGCCACCTGCAGGGGGCAGCTGAGGGTCTGCCTGACCCATGGCTTAGGTCAGGGACATTTCTGCCAGGCCCACCTGAGACCCTTACCCATGTCCTCCCCCTTATCCTCCCTACCTCCACGGCGGCCTTGCTGCCAGCCCTACTGAAGGCCATCCGCTGCCTAGCATCCCCCTCTCCACTTCGGGTTTCAGAAGGCCCCAAGCCAGACTGGGGAGGCCCCATTTCCAGATCTTTCCACTGTCAGCAGCCTCTTGACAGTGTGCAGTGTCCAGGGCTCAGCCTGTGAGGCAGACCTGCCTTCCGGGCCTGCCCGTGTCACAACCCCTGCAGGGTCCCCGGGGACTCATTCAGGAGACGGGGTTCCGGTCTGCAGGGGGGCTGGGGCCTGGCTGCCCAGCCAGATGTTTGTGAGATAGTTTTGCTCTAAGCCTTTTATGATAATGAATGGAAAACAAGGAGAAAAGAAACTGCTGATATTAATGATGCAATGCGTAGGTCTCACCAGCTTAAAATAACCAAGACAGAAACCCAGAAACCGCCTGGCAGCTGGCGCCACAGCCGGGCTGGGCTCGAGGGCACCGCTCAGTGTTAGTTGTGAAGGGAAAACATTAAAGAGCAGAAACGGTGGAAACGGCATCAAAGACGCTGATGTCTGCAGGCAGAGCGGGTGAGCCAGTGAGCGGGCGGCTTCAGTTTAGAACAAAGGGCCACTCCCCATGTGGGTGGCTGGAGGGCCCAGGATCTCTGCCAGGCAGGCTACCCTGTGGCCCCTCAGAGGACTGGTACTGGGGTGGGAGGGGCTCCGAGGAGGGCTGGGGGTGGGGCCGGGTCAGGCTAAGGGTCACCAGGCATCCAACGCAGGGAACCAGCTGCTTCAGCTCAGGCCAGGCTCTGTCCAGGGCACTGCAGTTTGTCCTCAGGGGCTGGGGCCCTGCGCTAGGGACAAGCTGTCCTCTGAGGCCCGGGCTGAGGGGACTGTGGGGAGGGTGGGCCTGTGCTCTGGGTGTGAGATCCCTGGGAGGGGTCTCCTCACCATGCCAGCAGCCCCCTTCCTGTGACTTTATCTGCAAGAGCTTGGGCATGTGTCCACAGGGGGCCAAAAGCCAGGGGTGATTGAGCCCCTCCTGTCCACCTCCCTGTCTCTGCTTTGTTTTCCCCTCCCCCTCCCCCTTGTCTCCCTCCCCTTACTCTGCTCCCTCCTGCTGACCCTTCCCCTCCCAGTCCTTCCTCCTGATTTATCCCTCCCTCTCCCCTATAACTCCTCCCCTCATGGAACAGTGGGCTGGTGGGGGACATAGACAGGAGGTTGAAAGGGGCACTGGGCACTGGAAGGTTCAGGGTTGGCAGGGGGTTTCCGGGGCGGGGGGGGGGGGGGAGGTGGGGTTGGAAAGGAGAGGACCCAGACACTGTGAAAGGAGGTGGGGACCTAGAAGAGCCCCCATCCGCCTGGGGTGAGCAGGACCAGCAGGATGACTCGGGAGGGGCATGGCACAGGCAGGACAGGGACAGGAGGCCTGGGGCATCACACGTTGGGGTGATGCATGCCCAAGATGAGCTCCCACTGCTTATCAGCACACTATCCCCCCAGACACGCAAAACCCCATGCACACACTGTCCCCTCACACACGCTGTCCCCATCACACTGCCTCCCTCACCATCTTCATTAGGAACAGGACAGGGGCCCTGGTTCGAGAAAGGTGGGGAGGTCAGGGGCTGCATCTGCCCCGGTCCTGTGTCCCCTGCTGGCTGGCCCTCTCCTCCCTGCCCTGTGTCCTGGCTTCACCCTCAGGTGTGGAAGGTTGCATCAGGGGTCACAGCAGGCTGGCCTGCCTCTTTCCCTCGCCTCTCACCCTCTCCAATAAGCAGGTCCAAGCGGGGTCGTCAGGTACAGCCCACAACCCCAGCTCTGTGTGGTGTCCCCTGGAGAAGGGGGGTGCTGCTCTCAGGTCATCTCGGGCTGTTGAGAGCGTGAGAACTGACAGAGCGGACCCTGCGCGCTCAACCCGGTTTCCTCAATGATCCCTTTGTGTGAGCCCCGTCCATCTCGCAGCCAGGATGCTGGCGTGGGCACAACCACTGATCTGTTCAGAGCCCATTTTAGGGACTTAATTTGTGTGTGTGTTTGCCGTACACGTCAGCCATGCGCCGGGTCCATCCCCACGGGGCCCCTGCCGTGTCACTCGCCTGTCTCCCTGCCCGCCACTCGGTGACTACGTGTTTCTGTGACGCATATAAATGAATGACTGAGTGTGGCCTGTTGGGATGGGCCACGTGGCCTCGAGCACTTTATCCACTAGCACGTGTCTCCCATGGCTCCTTCCAGGAGAGCAGAGCTGGGCGTGGTGGGAGCTGAGCGGCTGCCTGGCCCTTTCTGTTGAGTTTTGGTGATTGTGCTGTGGGCACAGCGGTGTGTGGTGTCAGTGTTACCAGCAGCCTTTGTCAGAGGAGTGGTCCCTGCGGGCGCTGCTGCTGCGGTGTGCATGTTCCTGTACCTGTGGTGTACCCACTTTATCCGGTAACTGTGGCTGACACCTGCGGGATCCACTGACGAAGTTCAGGAAGTAAGGGGCCGAGGCTCTCTACAGGGTGGCACCCCCTCCTTCTGGCAGGAGGGTCCTGGGGGCTGGAGAAGTGTCCGCGGGACTCCCAGCCTCCTGCTTTGGGGACAGGCGCTTTAGAGTTTCCAAGGCGCCAGCCCCAAGGTGACTCGCACACACGCACACACGGCAGCAGCAGGCGGAGGGGAACATGAGCCAGCACAGATGGAAAGTGGGGGAGAGGGGATCCCCCGAGCTCTCCGGAGGCAGTTTCCATTCACAGAGAAACACAGGAAACAGGAGGATCATCCCGAAACTGCTGCTGAGGAAGCTGGTGGGGTGATGTCAGTGACCCTGTCCCCGAGCGGTTCCCATTGGGTGGGGTGGGACCTGCCACTGGCCAGCAGAGTTACAGCTACTTCTGAGGTTGGAACAGGAAATGGTTAATAGTGTTTGCAAATAAAAACTTTCTGTTCTAGCCTGTTTTTGAAGCATTTCCCAGAAGTTAAAGGATGGTGCCTAACTTGTCTGCACAATTCAAGAACCAATTTTTAAGTGTTGGAAAGTCTTTATCACTGCTTATTAAGCACCAGCTTAATACTGCAGAACATTTCGAATCGTCCTCTGACAACACATTCTTCCCTCCTCCCCAAATCCTTAATAATGAACTTTCCAAGTAAAGACGTGTTCTCTTCTCTCTTCCATATAAAACTTTATGAAGTAAAGGCATTTGCTGTAAAATGCTGCCCACGGCCAGGGGAACAGTGTCTGCCTGGTCCCTTCACCATCCAGGTCCCGAAAGACTCTTGTTCATAAACTGTCTCTTCACAAAGCCAGTTGGCCACTTGCTGGGTTCATCGTTCTGAGGGTCAAACACTTCCTCACGGAGCCTCAGTCCAGCCTCTTACCACAGCTGCTGCCAACAGGCCCTCTGCCCTTGGCTCCCTGTGTGTTTGCGGATGGACAGGCATCGTGTTAAGGGGAAAAGCAGGCTCTCCAGGAAACGGGAAGTTACTGACTCCCAGGGCACACACTTTCTGCTTGCCTTGGCTTTTGGAATTGCACTTTTGGAGTTTCTGTAAACACTCAGAAATGTAGGGAGTTTTTATACCAAGGTTCTATTAACTTCATTCTTTGTTTTGTTTTTAATTTTTATTGATTTCAGAGAGAAAGGGGGAGGGGAGAGAGAGATAGAAACATCAATGACATGAGAGAATCATTGATTGGCTGCCTCCTGCACGCCCTCCACTGGGGATTGAGCCCACAACCTGGGCAACTGCCCTTGACCGAAATCGAACCCGGGACCCTTCAGTTCACAGGCTGACTCTCTATCCACTGGGCCAAATCAACCAGTGCATATCAGCTTCATTCTTAACTTCACACTTTTTGAAGAAGACATTGGTCTTGAAGTTATAGATGGCTTCATCCACAATATCTGTATCTTTTGTCTCTCTGGGGACAGGTCCTTTGAACTGACTTCTGATGGCGACAGTGCCGTGTTTCCAATGAGTTTGGGTTGGGGTCCATAAGAGAAGAGTGGGAAGCCAGCATCTTCTGGTGGCCCCTGAGTTTCAACCCAGGTGAACAAGAACCAAATTTAATTTTAATTTTTAAAAAGTCCTCACCTGAGGATATGCTTATTGATTTCTTTCTTTAGAGAAAGAGAGAGAAACATCGATGTGAGAGAGAACATCAACTGGTTGCCTTCTGTTCATGTCCCAACCGGGGATCCAACTGGCAACCATTAAGTACATGAGATGATGCCCCAACCAGCTGAGCCACACCAGCCAAGGCAAGAACCAAATTTTTAAAAAATTAAACAAAATACTTTCGCCATCTACTATGCACACGAATAAAGATAGCCACTTGCCTGTCTTTATTCTTGTTCAGGTGGTGGGGGTCACAAGAGATTCTCATCCCCACTTATTTTCTAAACTTTCTGGAATGCTGTTAGTAGTTTAAATGTGAATTAGCAGTTTACATTTCCAAATGTGTGTGTTTGTGACATACGTGTTTATGTGTTTGCGTGCAGGCGTCTAGGTGCTGTGAGTGTGTATTAATGTGCAAGCCTGTGTCTGTGCATACAGAAATCCAGGGCAGTAAGGTATCAGTTAACATTGCTGTGAATGGTTGGCTAATGCCTCCCAAACCCTCTGAAAACAGTGCTTAAAAAACTGGAGCTAGAAGTTTATGTCTCTCTTTTTATACCAAGGTCCTCTCTTGCACATTAACTCAGAGGTAGGCAACCTGGAGGAAGTATGGTGACTCCGACTGCCTTCAAGGATCCAGGGTCTTACCTTTCTGCTTCCTCAGCACATGGCCTCCAGCCACAAAGTGAACTCGTGGTCTAAGGTGGCTGCTGGGCGCCGGCCATCATCTCCGCACCACTGCACAGAAGACGGTGGTCGTGGGTGCTGGGGACGAGGCCTGCTGGCCGCTGAGCGTACAGTGGGTGTTGGGAACCAAAGTCGGCTCTCAGTCTCCCTGGCCGAACCCTTCATCTCGCCAACACTGAGTGGGGGTTTCATGGCTTTGGTCCCGCCTGACTACCTCTCCACAGCCACAAGAAGAAACCTGCTCCCTGGCGTGCTGGCTGGCGAGCTCCGCGTCTCCGGCCCGCTGCCCAGAGGAAAGGCTGCCCTGCAGCTCCTCCAGCACCGAGGCGGCTTTACCAGGAGTGTGCCAGCCCCGCCTGCACATGGCCCTTGTCCTCAGCCACGGGCCCCCAAAGGTGGCCTTCCTTGGCTTCTCATTTGCGTTTTCCAGCCCTCCCCGCTCTGCCTGACCTCAACTCACTTTTCCTCGTCGCACCTGACACACCACCATGCTCCTGAAGCTCACACCGGAAAGGTGGGCAAGGCCAGACACCCATGCACAGAAAGCACCGAGGGCGCACCTGGGGACAGCAGCAGAGTGCTGGCTTCTCCTAGGTGCTCACCAACACTTTATACAAGTTCCTGAAGCTGTGCATGGGTGCGGTAGGCATTTTTAGGTAAATGATGCACATTTCCAGCCAATAAAAAGTTTCAAAAAATTGTCAAGATAGTCAAGAAAGTTCTTGGCAGCTTTGTCTATAATGACAGAGCAACTGGCCAGAGTAGAGGCGGGGGCAGGGCAGGTCATGGCAGAGCCGGGCTGTGAGCATGGGCCACTGTCCAGGGTGCACGAAACACAAGGCACAGCATGATCTGTTTAGTATGTTTTCCCATCTGTGAAGAATACATACGAATATTTACATGTACATAGGCATGGGCGCACACATGGACGACAGCACGGATGAGCTCTGGTGATGGGGGATGGGCAATTTCAACGCATTGGGTTGTTTTTCCTTTTGGTTTCAATTTTTTTCTAAAAATGAAATGTATTGCTTGCTTGCGTCATGAAAAATATTCAAAAGGATAAGAAAAAGGCCTGTCTCTTGTGTGTTTGAGCAGAGCCGGTTGCCATGGAGACTGGACGGTTGTCAAGGCAGCTATTGGATGGGCAAGGGGGGCTGCGCGTGCTTCCTGGGAGCCGGAGCTGGCACAGCCCGCAGTCTGCACTGCGGGGCCGGCGCCAGCATGGATGGAATGGACGTGTGGGTCAGCACCTTGGCCCAGCTGATGGCCAAGAGGAAGCCAGAGGACACCTGGGAGCTGGTCCTTGAGGAGAACCTGGCCTCCGGGCATCTGGACAGTGGCAGTTACGAGTACCGGCTGAGGGGGCTTTCCAGGTTTGGTGGAGGGGAGGGGTCCTCTGCTGGCTTCTGGAAGGGAAAGGGGCTGAAGGCTGCTGAGCCACGGGCCCTAGGCTGGCCCTGAGTCCTGAGCCAGGCTGGGTGTGACCTGGCTTCTGAGGGGTGGGCACAGGGGCATATGTCTGGCCTGGTCCTGTCCCCCAATAGGTGGGTGGGCTGGGTGCTTGTGCTCTCTTCTGGAAAGTGGGGGACAATACCTGCCCAGTCTGTTTCAGTGGTAACCTCAGACTCTGCCTGGCAGGAGGGGACCCCTGGAGCCCAGTGAGTGCCCTGTCCAGACGGGGCCAGTGGGATGACGCAGCCGCCCAGGCAAGGCTTTGTCTGCTTCCCAGGCCTCTCCTGGTTTCCATGGCAGCACTGACAGGAGCAGGGGATGGGCAGGGCCATGGTCACCGCCCAGCTCCGCAATGATCCAGGCTCGAGGGACCAGGAAGCTGAGGAGTACACGGAAACAGCGCAGCCCAAGACAAGGAGCACATGTGCCCAGCCTGGGCTGTGGGCGGGTGGGAGCCCTGGTGGTCATGGATCACTACGTAAACCTCCATCTTCATTGTCATGACGACAGCTATGTCAGGACAGTGGATGACCCAGACCTGCAGGATCCCACCTAGCCAGGCACCCTGAGGTGGGCTTTGGAGGGGACCCTCAGGCCAAGTTGTTGGTGGAATGCTGGCTTTCTCAGATCTAAGAAACACCTTTAAACACGTGCTACTCCCACAGCCAAAGTGAAGAACTGCTTTAAGCAGGCAGGTGGTGGGGCGGTCACACATAGAGACCTATGCTCTGCAACAGGGTCACAGGCCACCTGCAGCCTGTGAAGTGCTCATTAATTAATTTAAGTAAAGGACACTCAGCTCCTCAGCACACTCTCCATGTGCGTGAGTCACTGGCCACTTGTGACGCAGATGCAGAGCAATGCCGCTGTCACGGAAAGTTCCACCGAGCCCCTGAGGGAAACATACAGGGAGACCTCACACGGGAGCGGGTTCTCACACCTGTGTGCATGTGCCTCTCTGGGGTCACCTGTCTGGGACCTGAGGGCTCACCTGCCTGGCCCCTGGGACATTCAGGCCTATGGCACCAGCCCCTTCACCATCCAGGGAGCCAAGCAGCTGCTTCTCCTCTTCCATTGCAGGGGTGGGGCCAAGTCCCTTACTCACATGCTCAAAGCCAGTGTCACACGGGTGCAGGGTGCACCCTGCCATCCAGAACCTCTGCTTCCCCCTCTCCCCACACGTCTCTGCCTCCTGCATTGTCCCCACCACCCACACAGCCCCCAACTTTATTTCCCCCTTACCTTCCTTCCCAGGGTGGGCTCCTCCCTCCACAGACCCACTGCCCAGACACTGCAGACGCCTTCTTTTCCTGCCCTCACCAGGACCCACAGGGCTGTCTTTGACTTTTGGTAACATTTCTTCAGAGTGATGAAGCCCTGAGTCACACAGTGACAGAAAAGCAGCCGGGTGACCCCTCACAAGTCAGGCTAGGCTTGGCCACCCAGCGGTGCCGATCTGATGGAAAGGTGTTTGGTGCCAATCTGATGAAAGGTGCTTGCTTTTCAGACTGTGGGTTGCAGGCAGGGGCCAGGCACCTGCATCCTGTCCCTGTACAGACAGGGGCTCAGGTTCATGGAGCTCACGCTGGGACCCTCTCTGGGCTGACAGGGCTGAGGACTGTGGGGCACAGGGGCAGATCCCCGTCCCCTCCACTCACTCCTGCCTCTCCCCCCTTCCCCCCCCCAGGCTCCAGTGCAGCCGCTGCCAGTGGGGCTGGTCCTCCGCCCATGTGCACATCCTATTCCATGTGCGATGGGACAAGGACCGCCACCTGGGGCTGGTGAAGATGCGTATCTGGGCCCAGGCATGCCAGCTGTGCCCGCCGGACGCCCGGGGAGACTGCCAGGTGAGCCTGCTGAACGTGCGGCTCTTCCTCAACAAGCTGGTCCTGTTCATCCTGCAGCAGTGCTACCAGGAGAGCATCAGCTTCGACCAGTGCCCCGAGGTCTGCTTTGGGGACCACTGTGAAGCCTGCGACCTGGGTGTCTGCTTCTTCCAGAAGCCCCCAGACCCCGCCTGGGGACCCGAGACCAGGAGCCCCAGCACCGTCCAGGCCATGCCGGCCCTGGGCAGCGGCCCTGTGGCCAACTGTGCCTGGGGTTTCGTCCCCCCCTCTGTGTCCGACCCCCTCTCTGAGAGCAGCCCTTTGTTTAGCGAGGACATGGACATCATCACTGTCCCCTTTACCCTGGTGAGTGTGGGCAGGGACAAGGGCCCTGTTGGCCCTGGAGAGGGCCCCCCCAGCGAGGCTGGTCCCCAGGGGCTGATGATCATCGACAGCAGCTCCGCTGACCAACCTGCCAGTCTCAGGGCCTTGCCCACCAGCGTGAGCATCCTGGTCAACATCAAGGTCCCCATCCTCCATGGCAAAGGCCACCTGCTCAGGAGCATCAAGTCCTTCCAGGTCAAAGGCTTCATCTTCAAGGGCTTTGGCTCCCTTCTGGGCCAAGCCAAGGGCCCAGGCGCTGATCCCAGCAGCAACAGTGGACCCTCTGGAGATGCCACCCTGCCCGTGTCCTATATCTTGGGCCTCACAGAGAAGGGCGAGGGCTCCATCACCTTTCCCTTGTCCTTGGCCAACATCATCCAGGGCCCAGACTCCCTCCCTGACCTCAACGGCTCCCTGACCTTCCCTTTCATCATCACCGACCAGTGCAAGGGTGGGGCAGAGTGTGGCTACGACCCCACCCTCAGCCCTGCCTCCTCGGGGAGCAGGGGTTCCCTCATCATCCCCTTCTCAGTCTTTAGTACCATGAAGCTCAGGGAGCTGCAAGCCAGCAGCTACCACAGGAGCAGGCACTGTGACAGGCACAGGCGCCGCCGGGCCCGGAGGCCTCGGTCCCGCCGGGAGGAGGACTTCTTGGAGGAGGAGGATGGCTGGTGCTGGCCGAGTTTCGATCCCTATGAAGAGGTCTGGGTCTGGATGTGCATGGTCTTCTTCGTCCTCTGGACATTGTACCTGTGCACATCTTGACGGGTGTCTGAGGCGTGCCACCTCCCTTCAGGGTCCCCACAGCGTCTCTCCCTCCGCAGGGCTGCCCAGACACAAAGCAAAGTGCTGCTGGCCCACCAGTCCCCGCTGCCCCCCCTCCCCCCTCCCACCCCGAGCTGAGGCCTCCCAGTGTGCACAGCTGCTCCCTGGACCTCTTGCTTCTGTGTTCTCTTTTTTGATGTGACTCAAGCAGTGGTTCCCTGATGTCCACGTGTGATGTCCACGTGTGATCATTCCCCTGTGTGATCCCCAGCTGTTCCTGTGTGGTCAGGCACTTGTGTGTGTTACACACCATTAAAATAAAAGTCAGAAAGAGAAGACCATACAGCACACTTGGGCTGATTAAAGCCAGCGCCTAAGAGAAGGTGGTGAAGTGGGAGAGCGGTGGCCCCTGACACTTCCCCAGGGCGTGATGGGACTGGGGCTCAGGCACAGAGCTCAGGTTGGACTCGCCTTTGCTGTGCACGGCCCAATTGCCATGCTCCTGCCCCGGGGCCAGGTCGAACTGGTGGGACTGGTGGGGGACTGGTGGCAGGTCAGAGGAGCCCCGTCCACCCTACAGTAATTGCACCCCCCTGCGAAGGGACCCTGCCCTGCCAGGACGCCTTCAAAGGGTTAACACCTGGAACAGCTTGAGCGGGGGATCACCAGCCTGGGGGCTCCTCGGACTAGGGGGCCGGAGACCAGTCCTCCCCCACCCCACCCTGCCCGCCCGCCCATCCCCATCCGAAGGCCTCCGGGATGGGGCGAGAGGTGGGGTGCAGGAGGGAAGTTGTCGGGTCTCGCCACCCGCAGGTCGAATGGGCGGGACGGCCCTCCTCCGATCCCCGACTCGCCCCTCCTCCATCTCCGCCTTCTCCCACCGGTCTGCCGCCCGCATTGTCCTGCGGCGCCCCCATGTGGCCGCCGGCCACATCGCCGCCCTGCGTTGGGGGAGCGGGGAGGTAGTCACTGCTGTTAAACTGCCTAATCAGCTGGTTTAGTTAAAACCCAACCAACCCCACCGGTTATCAGTATCTCTAACATTCATCTTAAGAATAATTAAATTTTGTTTAATTCATTAATAATTAATTTACTAGAATAAAAATTCACTAACAAAAATGAGAGCACATGCAATATGCCCATTGGATCTGTGGCGGACCCATCCTTAGGCACATCAGCTATTCTGATCTGTACCCACCTTCATAACCATAACTCTTCAGGCGCGGGGACACTCCTTACAGCGCAGAGGGCAGCCTGGGACTGAAGTACAGGACAGCCACAGCAGAGCCCACACCTGAGCCATCAGCAGAGTCTGCACCTGAATCAGGCCTGAATCCACACCTGAGCCAGTACGGGAGCCCCTGCGCAGCCTGAACGACCAGGCTGGGCCTTATTAAATATGAGATACTGAATGTCCAAAAGGTCTCAAAGAGGACTGAAGGCAGATGCATTTTAGATGCAATTATTGTTAGTTCAGCCAAAGTTGGGTGGACTAACATGTGAACAGTTTGCTGCTTTTTGGTAAACTTCTTAGTGGAGGGAAAAGAACCCAATTTCTTGCACCCTAGGGAGTGGCCATGGCAGACATGAGCAGCTGCACCCTCCTCTCCTCCAATTGGAGGTCCCCTGACCTGTCTGCAAGGCAGACTTCCAGAAGACCCTAGGGCAGGGGTGAGAGAGCTTGACCTAGCCAAGAGCACACCCCTGTTGTGGCCAGAGTCCTGCAGTACGAGGGGCCCTTGCCGGAGGCCCCCCAGCGAGTGCTGGGACCCCACCCTGTGTAACCGCCCCCTCTGGAAAGCTTTTCTGTCCCTTTTCTCTTAGTTGAAGTCAGAGAACAACCTGTTGACAGCAATCCCGCAGTCCAGATGTTTTCAACAGTAAGGGTAACCTGGTGTTGCCTTCTAGAAAGTTCTAGGAAATTCCACAGCTCACGTCAGAAAGGGGTTGGGTCAGGGTGGGCCAGTGCAGATCCTTGAGTCCCTGACCAGGTCCCTGCCCCCGGTGCCCTTGGCAGCCTGGGTGGGACAGTGGCCCCACTGTGTCCTTTCCCAGGCCCTGGGGTGGCTGGCATCCGGAGAGGCTGCTGCTCTCTGGACCTTACGAGAACCTCACACTTGGTGCTGCTGGTGACACCCACTGATCATGAAAGTGCCACGAAAAATCCAACTCCCGGGAGCGGGGGCGCTGGGGCGTCTTCTCTGCGTTGACCAGGGACTTAGTGTCCCTCTGAGGCAGCGTGGGGTTTGCGTGGGGTCGTTAGAAGCTAAAATAATTGTCTACATAACATGATTCATTCAACCAACAGTGGGTCTGCCCTGCTGTGACCAACGGGCTGTGACCTGCCCACGACAGCCAGGACCCACCTGCCTGGCAGCGGGGCGAGGGTGGGACAGAAGGACCGCACTGTGCGTCCTTTAAACACAAGAAAGGCATGAAAAGGACACGCACTTATTGTAGAAACAGAGAACAGAGAGGCAGATGGAGGAATTAGAGGATGCCACCAGACTCCTGCCTATTCACCGGGTGGCTCACCTTTGTGCAGTAGCCTCAGTGATGTGGCCTGTCAGGTGGAGCAGATCCCGCCCTCGGAGCCTGCCTGGCATGGGGAGGTGTTAGTCCTGGCCTGGGGGCCCGGGAAAGGAGCCAGGGGCAGCGTGTGTGCGTGTGTGTGTGTGTGTGTGTGTGTGTGTGATGGCTCCAACGGTGGGCTTGTTTCCTCTCCGGGTGTGTAGGGGTGGGCACTTGGGGTCCAGGCTCCCCTGGGTGGCTCTGCGGGAGGGATGCCCCAGGCAGACAGGTAAGTGGGGCCCGGGGGCAGTGCCAGGCTCTACTGCTGACCAATCTGGAGTCCAGGAGGACGACTGCCTGAGGCCCAGCTGGGACTTTCTGGCACACAAGGGTCCGAGAGGCCAAGAGCAGGCGCTGGGCTGCAGAGCCATAGAGGTGTCTGGGGCGTCTCGGCGACGCTGCTTTTAGGAGCAGCGATGGGGTCTCCTGTTCTCTCTCTGCTCCGGCTGCCTTCGCCATCATGTGAACACAGTCCCTCCTACGTGCAGGGCCTCACTTGCGGGATGTGGGGGGGTCCCCTGCCCTGCCGACCTGCCCTCAGCACACACCCTGCCCCAGCCCCGCGGACCACCGCGCGGAGGGCGCTGGGTGCTCAGCAGGGCTGTGAGCCCGGGAAGGGCCAGGCGGATGGAGGTGCAGCTCCTGGTGCCGCCCTCAGCGATTCTTGGGAGGGCAAAGGCCCCCCAAGTGCACAGACTCTGGCGGCTTCTGGGCCCGGCCTCGGGCTTCGTGCTCGCTGGGCCGCCAGGTGGCGCCCTGATCGCACGTTGGTATCACGGTGGGCTGGGAGGAGGGCAGACCTGTCCCCTGATTCCCCGTGCTGTATGACATCCTTGCCCCCGCCCTCCCCGCCCCGGTCTGGAAGCAGGGGCCACGTCCAGGTCTCTCTCCTTTCGGGCTGTTCGACCCTTGGACACCGGTCTCACCCTCCAAGCACACAGCTGAGATGATGGGGGGTCGGACCTGGCTCCCCTTCCTGAGATAGTCAGGGCCTGGGGTGCCCCATGGGGGATGGGTGGGGCTCCTGACCACCTCTTGGTTCTCCCCAGGGTCTGGGGGCGGCAATCAGACAGCGACTTTGGGCCTCAGGTCCCCTGGCGGGGACTTCGCCCACCTGGCCCTTGACTGAGCTTTACCTCCTGTTCACTGTCCTGCTCCCAGACCCCGTCCCTCTCTCCTCTGACCTGGGAATTTCCCGGGACATTGATGGTGGCTGAGGTTCTTCATTTCTGCTAATGTTTGCTTAGTTTTGAAAGAAGCCTGATCCAGCCAGACCACCATGGTAGCCTAATCAAGAGAAGCTGTGTTATCCTCTTGGGGATGCATTTGAAACGGCTCCTTAGTAAACTCACAGAGGCTACTCTGTGTCAGACACTCTGCATGTAGCCACCGCCCTGACAACAGGGTGGCTCTTGCTCCTAATTCCATTTAAAAAAACCCACATGTTTTTATTTATTTCGGAGAGGAAGGGAGAGACAGAAACATTAATGATGAGAGAGAATCATTGATCAGCTGCCCCCTGCACCCCGCCCCACCCACTGGGGACGGAGCCCGCAACCCGGGCTTGTGCCATGTCACTGCACCTGTGACTCTCAGATGTGCAGTGGCCTTAATCTGCATGTCCTTAATGACTCACCACGGCAACAGCCTTTCACGGGCTCATCGGCCACTTGAACGCCTTCCTTTTGAAATGTCTTTACAGTCGTTTTGGGGCATGTTCCTTGTACGATTAAAAAGTGTGTGTCCTGCAATTCGGGGGGAAATGTTCCATCGATGATGGTGCTGTTTGTCTACTAAGTCCCTCTAATTTTATCAACTTTGCCCTCCTTCCCTCTGAGCACAAGAATAATACCATTAGTGGATTTTCTGAAATGACCCCATTGTGAGCCCTGAATTGCGAGCCCTGCCAACTCGAGTGTGACAAATGGGCTTTATTGGGCACAGAGCATGCTCTAGAGAGAGAGGGGTGTCCAGGACCCAGGACCATAGCCACTTTGGGGACAGGCACCTCCCTGCTCGGCCACACGCTGGCCACCTCTCTGTGAGCAGGCCTGTTCCGGTTTCTTCCTCCAGTCCTGTTTCAGATCTGGGTGGACAGACGCACTGCCACCTTCGTCACACTGCAGGCCATTTCTCGGTTAAGCTTTTGCAGCCGCGTTATTTAAATTCTCCCCTGGTCTCTCCATCTTGTGGGGTGTGACTGGCTTCCCCCAAGGGGCCCAGAGGAGTGCACTAGTTGTCGTAGTTATTATTTTCTGTGGCTGTGATAACCAGTCACCACACACCAATGGACTGAAGCGGCAGAAATTGGTTATTGATGGCTCTGGCGCAGGACGGGGACTGGGTGTGCACAGGGCGCTGCCCTCTGAGGCTCCAGGGCGCACCCTGGTCTAGCCTTTTGCAGACTGTGGCCTCCGGTCCCTGCTTCCCCCTCACCCCTTCTCTGACCCTGACCCTCCTTTCTGAGACACGATGGACACCTAACATTAACACATAACATTGGGTGAGTTGAAGGTGTGCGCTGTGATGATACACAGATGTTGCGAAATGATTCCACAGGGAGGCCAGTGAACGCTCCCGCCACCTCACCTAGTTACCATTTTTTGGTGGCGATAACATTTAAGATCTACTCTCTTAGTGACTTTCAAGTATACAGCACAGTGTTGCCAACTACAGTCACTGTGTGAACTCACTCGCCTGTAACTGGAAGTTTGTACCCATGACCGACCTCTGCCCTCCTCCTCCCCCGCCCCAGCACTGGCAACCACCAGTTACTCTCTGTTTCTATGAGTTTGTTTTTCCAGCTTTCACATGTAAGAGAGATCACGCACTATGCACTATGCGTTGTCGTTCTCTGGCTTATCTCACTCGCATAATGCCCTCAAGGTCCATCCCTGCTGTTGCAAACGGCAGGATTTCCTCCTTACTCATGGCTGGATGATGTTCCACCACATACACACATACAGCTCACATTTTCTTTATCCACTCGTCGGTCTACGGACGTGTAGGTTGTTTCTGTGCCTCGGCTACTGTGAAGTATGCTGTGATAAGAGGAGGTGCAGACGTCTTTCTGAGATAATGATCTGCCTCCCTCTTGTAAGGATCCTGTGGTGACACCCTCTCATGATCTTTGCTATGAAGGTCACATCCTCACAGGTCTTGTGGTTAAGACCTGGTCATCTATGGGAGGGCGTTATTCTGCCAAGCACAGGGCAAGTGAGATAGCCCAGAACAACTAGCATCTCCTAAGCACTGAATTCTGCAGCAAAATTTTCTCCTCCTGAAGTTGAGAAGTCTATCTATAGGCCCTGGTTTCATCCCTCTCCTCAGGGCTGCCCCCAGGGCCAGGCAGTGCCCAAGGTCCCCTTGTCCTCCATCCCCTTTTGCCTATCTTCACTGGTCTCCTATTAGGGACTCCAGATTCCTTTGGATGTCGTTCTTACAAAGGAAAATAAATGAATGTCCCCTTTTCTCCAGGCTGCGTGGCCGAGCCCATCCTCGGGTCTCTCTCTGTGTCTCAGTTTCCTCCTCCCTAAGAGAAAGCATACGTGTTCTGTAGAACTCAGCCCCTGGAGCTGGATTTTAGGGGCACCCTCCACAATCCAGCCTGTGGCAAGTTACAAAGGGCCCAAGCGAGGAGGGAGTTCCCAGTTGAGCCCCCATGGGGGCCTTAGGATGGAGTCCCGCTCTCCTCATGTCCCAGGCCACCTGCTCACCTCCCATCATCTCTTTCTTCTCTGACCCTCCTCACCTAGTGCCTCCCAGCCTCCTAGTCTGGCTCAGCTTTGCCCGAAGACAAGATCAATGACACAGCGAGTGAAGACCAGGTTGGTCAGTTGTTTGCGTTCCTGGGATTTGGGCTCCTGCCATTACTGGGTGTGATGGGTCACTGGAGTGGTAACAGATGGCAAGAAGGGCGTGGCTGTTCCTGAGGGTTCACAGCCTCACGGGGACGTGAATGTGCCCTTCCAGCCAAGAGGGGCTAGTCTGACGCCTCCGTTTGTTGGTGATGACAGCACAGATGGTCTAAGTATACCCTCAAATACAATTACCTCCAGCAGCTGGGCCTTTACCAGTATTAGTGAGTGACTCCTATTCCCAGACTGTGTGCGGGCATCGCCAGGTTCCCCAGGGTATTTGTCATTGGAATCTCCTGAGTCACGAATGTGACAGATGGCCCGGGTGATGACTGAGGAGCATGCTTGTAGGTCTGCCTCGTAACTTTCTCCACTGTTCTTCTTTTTTTAGTCCTCACCCGAGGATATTTTTTCCATTGATCTTTAGAAAGAGTGAAAGGGAGGGAAGAGTAGGAGAGGGGGGGAGAGAGAGAGAGAGAGAAACATCAACTAGTTGGCTCCCACATGTGCCCTGTCCAGGATAGGGGATCAAACCTGCAACCAAGGTCTGCGGGCCAGTGCTCTAACCACTGAGCAACCGGCCAGGGCCACTTGCTCTTTCTGGACTTTCTGCTGTGAGGTCAGCTCTCAAAATGTCCTCCGAGGAATCTGTTGGGCACAGAAGGTCCCTGGCGGCTGCTCTCAGAGCCTTTTCTCTGAGTAACTCCCTGGAGAGTCCACAGGGCAGGCAAAGCCCTTTGTCAACTTGATGGAAGGTCAACACAAAACAGAACTCAAACCAACAAGCAGCTAAACCTGGAGAGACGACGTGAGACCAGAGGGAGCCACAAGCTAGACTTCAGCCCCAAACCAGCAGCTTCCGCATCTTTAGAGCGGCCCCAGTGGCCACAGCGGGGTCTGTGCCAGTGAGAACATGGGCTGTGGAGTCTGGGTGAACACATGAGGGTGCTGCCTCCTGCCCGTCCAGGGCAGTCACAGCCACAGGTGGGGCTCCAGCAGGGACGAAATCCTGACCTAATGCCTCATAGCCTCAGGGAACATGTGCTCTGCAAACCTGAGCTTTTCCAACTGTGCACATGGAGTATTCTGGAAAAGCACAGAGTTTCATATGACCTCACATCGGGCATGCCCGCGGGGCTGAGATTTATGGACATGTTTTGACCGAAGGGGAAATAAAATTTGCAGCTGGGAGTCAGAAAGCCTTGTGGGGCAGCTGAGTTTCTTTCTATGGGCTGTTGCAAGTTGAAAACATGTTGGTCAGCTTTTAAGATGTGTGCATTTTTTTTTTCTCGTAGTAATATTTTTATTGATATGTCTTCAGGGCAAGGGCAATAAAAGAAAAAATAAACAAATGGGACTCCATCAAACTAAAAAGTTTCTGTACAGCAAAAGAAGCCACCAGCAAAATGAAAAGGAACCCACTGTATGGGAGAACATATGTTCCAATGATACATCTGGTAAGGAGTTAATACCCAAAATACATAAAGATTTATACAAGTCAACACCAGTTAAGACAAATAATCCAATTTAAAAATGGGCAAAAGACCTGAATAGATAGTTCTCCGAAGAGGACAGATGACCAATAGACATATGAAAAAATGCTCCACATTACTAATGGTCAGAGAGAGATGCAAATTAAAACCACAATGAGGTATCATCTCGCACCTGCGATAATGGCTGCCATCAACAAATCAACAAACAAGTGCTGGCAAGGATGTGAAGACAAGGGAACCCTAGTGCAGTGTTGGTGGGAATGCAGGCTGGTGCAGCCACTGTAGAACACAGTGCAGATTCGTTTCCGTAAAAAATTTAAAATGGAACTATCTTTTGACCCAGCTATTCCACTTCTGGGGAACACATCCTAAGAACCCCAAACATCAACTCAAAAGAATATATGCACCCCATGGTCATAGCAGCATTATTTATAACTAGAGGCCCGGTGCACAGATTCATGCACCTTTGGGTTCCCTTGGCCTGGCCTGCGCCCTCTCGCAATCCAGGACCCCTCGGGGGATGTCAGAGAGCCAGTTTTGGCCTGATCCCTGCGGGCCAGGCCGAGGGACCCCACCGGTGCATGAATCCATGCACCGGGCCTCTAATATGCATATAAGATCTTTGGTTAATCTCTTCCGGCCCACCCTCCTTCCCTCTTCCCTTTGAGATCCATCAGTCTGTTCCAGGTTTCCATGCCTGTGGTTTCCACTCCTGCGTTGAACATCTGCCCCCTGGTGATCAGTGCGCATCACAGCTACTGGTTGGTCGGTCACTTAGGCTTTTATATATATAGACAGCCAAGATCTGTGTAGTGCACCACACAGGTCTGGCCCTGCTTCGGAAAGGTGCGCCTGTCTCCGGGGGAGATGGTCTCCACCTGCACTCCCATGGCAGCAGCGGCGGGCGGGCGAGTGGGCAGCGGTATGGACGGCGTGGACCAAGAGCGGATCTGGCGATTACGCGGCTTTGCCCGGTCCCTCGCCAGATGTGTGCATTTTAAAGACAGGGAGGCAGTTTTCACAAACACTTGTTCTAGTTATGGTAGGTTTTATTGGGCACCTACTGTGTGCTGGAAAAGCAAAACCAATGGCATTCCATGGCAGCCGAAACGGAGCAGCGGGAGAGCATGCGGGAAGCTTGGTTGTGGACGCAGTGGCTCTGTGGTTGGTGCCCACACATGGCCCCTCATGGGGTATCCCTTCTCGGGGGAACTCACGTGGCTGGCTGTGTGTCTCCGCTCCACGCAGGACTCAGGCTGCAGTCTTGTCTCCGGAGGACCGTGGGGCAACCTCCAGGGGAGCCTGCAGCGCCCTGTGCCTCAACTCCAGCTTCTGAGCCCATTCTCCACGGAGCCTGGGACGCGGAATTTCGCTGTGAGTCACCTTCCCAGGACCCCGACAGCCAGGCTCCTCTGTCGGCACAGCACCTGCGTGAGCACAGCTGCCCCTCCCTGGGCTGTGTCCCCACCCAGCCGGCAGCTGTGACCTTGTGAGGTCGCAGAGAACCCTGCAACCTTGGGCGGGCGGCCACTTCAGGGTCAGGGCCATGCCTGTCACGGAGGGTCTGTCTCAGACCCTAGACCCAGAGGGAAAGCATTTTGCCCCAGGAAGTAGCTTCTGGAAACTTCCGAGTCCCAGAGAGACTGAGCCACATCCTGAACTCTCTGCTTGGTGAGGCCCGGTTCATGGCGGATGAGGATGGGCCTGCCCCCATCCCCCACCACCAGCACCCTCACACTGCACCCACCTGTCTGCCCAGCCCGACCACCTCGGGAGGCAGCACATTGTGGTCACCACAGAGCAAAGCACAGGGTGATCCGGCTGCCGGGACGTCCAGGTTCAGGGGGCCAGGCTCCCCCAGCCCTGGATGTCAGCCCACAGACAATGACCAACTGGTGCCTCCTGCCTGAGGGAGTGTGTGGTTTGGCTTTAGTGGTGGAGAGATGGGTGCTTGGCTCTGGCCGACCTCTGGGGTGAAGGCATGCACTCAGACACTTGTCCCGGCACCCAAGGGCCTGAGCGAGGAAGGCACCTCTGAGCAGCAGGTGGTTAGACCAGGACAGCAGTGCCCACGTATGACGGGCTCACAAGTGACAGCCCCACACACGACTGTCACGCCCCTGCCCCTGCACCAGGCCCTGGCTGCTGACTGGCTCCTGGGAGTCGCTGGGTGCCTGTGAGGTTGTCTCAGGGGCTGCTGTGGTCCAGGGGGCAGGCATGTCTTGGCTGCGGTCTGTGATCCTGATAACTAGCCACATCTTTCCAAAAAGGCACAGACATCCCGCCCACAGTCCCATCCCCATTAGCCCAGGACGTTGGTGACATACCCAGCTGGTGCTGATGCGCCCTCACTGTTGGACCCAGAGCCCACCCCCTCCTGGGCCTGTACCCCTGGGCAGGGCACCCAAAGGCTCCAGGGGCTGATGGCAGAAGAGTCCAGGGACAAGGCCTTGAGACCCAGGAGGAGCCGCAGCTGGGAGGAGCATCAGGGGGAGGACCCCCGAGAGCTGGAGTGGCGGCCACGCCATGTGGAGGGGAGGACACCATGGCCCCCTACCTATGCCTAACCAGGGCAGACATCCTGAGTGGCAGAGCCCACCCCACAGCCAGGGGACCGCAGGCGGGGGAGGGTGGGCCAGTGCAGCAACCAGACCTCTGGCAGCTTGAAGGTCAGTCCAGCTCTGTCCCGGCCGGCCGCCGCCAGGATCCTCCTTCCCAGCCTGCTCCCAGGGCAGCCGCTGCTGGTGCTATTTGAGGAAGAGGCTGTGGCCACTTTGGTATCCTGGCCATTGGAGGCCTGGTCTAGGTGTGAATTATGTGCTAATCTGCCCTCTTAGCTGTCCCTGAGATCAGATACCCTGGCTCTGCTTGTAAGGCCCCTCAGCAACAAGGTTGTGGGACTTGGCTGCAGAAAGAAAGGGATTGCTTTGGATCTGCAGTCCTGCAAATGTGTGGGAAGGAGTAGAATGAACACACTCAGTGGGAGCAATTGTAAGAATATCAGATAGAGCAGGACATGCCTCCATAACAAGTTCCACACATGCTCAGGAGTGTGAGAGTATAAGGGATGGGGTGTAAAGTGTGGGATGGAGGGATGGGGGGATGGAGTGTGGGATGGAGGGATGGGGGGATGGAGTATGGGATGGAGGGATGGGGTGATGGAGTGTGGGACGGAGGGAGGGGGATGGAGTGTGGGGGATGGAGGGATGGGGGGATGGAGTGTGGAGGATAGAGGGATGGGGGGATGGAGTGTGGGATGGAGGGAGGGGGATGGAGTGTGGGGGATGGAGGGATGGGGGGATGGAGTGTGGAGGATAGAGGGATGGGGGGATGGAGTGTGGGATGGAGGGATGGGGATGGAGTGTGGAGGATAGAGGGATGGGGATGGAGTGTGGGATGGAGGGATGGGGATGGAGTGTGGAGGATAGAGGGATGGGGATGGAGTGTGGGGGATGGAGGGATGGGGGGATGGAGTGTGGAGGATAGAGGGATGGGGTGATGGAGTGTGGAGGATGGAGGGAGGGGGATGGAGTGTGGGGGATGGAGGGATGGGGTGATGGAGTGTGGGATAGAGGGATGGGGCGGTGGAGTATGGGATGGAGGGATGGGGGGATGGAGTGTGGGATGGAGGGATGGGGGGATGGAGTGTGGGATGGAGGGATGGATGACGGAGTGTGGAGGATAGAGGGATGGGGGGATGGAGTGTGGGGGATAGAGGGATGGGGCGGTGGAGTATGGGATGGAGGGATGGGGGGATGGAGTATGAGATGGAGGGATGGGGGGATGGAGTATGAGATGGAGGGATGGGGGGATGGAGTATGAGATGGAGGGATGGGGGGATGGAGTATGAGATGGAGGGATGGGGGGATGGAGTATGAGATGGAGGGATGGGGGGATGGAGTATGAGATGGAGGGATGGGGGGATGGAGTGTGGAGGATAGAGGGATGGGGATGGAGTGTGGGGGATGGAGGGATGGGGGGATGGAGTGGGGGATGGAGGGATGGGGGGATGGAGTGTGGGATGGAGGGATGGGGATGGAGTGTGGGGGATGGAGGGATGGGGGGATGGAGTGGGGGATGGAGGGATGGGGGGATGGAGTGTGGGATGGAGGGATGGGGCGGTGGAGTATGGGATGGAGGGATGGGGGGATGGAGTGGGGGATGGAGGGATGGGGATGGAGTGTGGAGGATAGAGGGATGGGGCGGTGGAGTATGGGATGGAGGGATGGGGATGGAGTGTGGGATGGAGGGATGGGGGGATGGAGTGTGGGATGGAGGGATGGATGACGGAGTGTGGGGAATGGAGGGATGGGGGATGGCACCCTGGGGTGTTCCTCTCTCCCACTTACTCAGTATTGTGATTAGAAGCTGAGGTAATGTGTAACATGAGATCTGGGAGTGTAATGCTGTTACTGGGGGAGGGGGAGGGGCGGGCGGGAGGCTGAGTGCCTGAGCTCTGAGCCTGAGCCCACGGGGTCTGCTCTGCTGTAGACCACCCAGCGCCGCCCCCACCTACCTGTCCAGGGCGCTCCTTTGGATCCGCTCGTCCTCTCTCTGCAGCTGCCGTGCGTGACACTGGATTTTCTTCTCCCAGAATACCCTCAGCTCCTCTGCGTCGGAGACCACCCATCTTGGGTGCTTCAAAGTGTAGCTTTTACTCATTTTCTGGAAGAGGGAAAATTTACAAGACTCAGCAGTTTTGTGCTGTGTTCTGAGAGCACAGGGGAGCCAGGAGAGCCAGCAGGTGAACAATAAGGATGCAGGCTCAGCCCCAGACGTCGGCCCGTGCCTGGCATGCTAGCCCCTCAGCTGTATATTTGATAGAATATGGTAAAGGGAGGCTGACTGACAATCACCTCCCACCTGTGCTTTTGCACTGAAATGACCTGAGATGAGGACATCGGTGGTCTCAGAACACAACCCAGAACCTACAAGACCGTCTGTACTGAAGAACCTGCTCTGGCAGCTGCTCTGCAGAGAATGTATCCCTGTTAATGCGCAACAGGAGCCCGTGGGCAGGCTGTCCCCGTCACCTGCTCCGTGTGTGCACCTGCCTGGCCTGGCCCCAGGCCTCTGTGGACACTCACCCTGTGCTCTTGGAAGAGGTGATGGGGGGGGTGGCGCCCAGGGCCACCGTCCGTCCAGAGTGTGAGGCCCTGGGTTCTCTGAGTGAAGGAGGTGTCTGCTGTCTGCAGCTGCCTAAGCTCTGCCCTGGGCATGAACTCCGACCTTCAGGGCTCAGGGGGCAGACAGGGCTCCTTCCCTGCTGCTCTCGGGACTGCCTTTACCACCTGTCTGCTGTGCAATGGGAAGCACAGGTGGCAGTTTCCCAGTTGGGGGCCATCACCCCTTTTGGGGAGGCACGGGGAAGCTTGGAACTGGCTCAGGCCGTGCTGAGCCGGGGCTGGGGTCGGGGCCGGGGCCGGGAGCATCTTGGAAATGTGCTGTGTGATGTCAAACCCGCATTGCGGTGGCCGTGATCCTCAGCTCTGAACGCAGGTGCGATGGCCAGGTGTGGGCCCCTCCCCTCTTCCCAGGCCCTCCCAGACCTGCCCTTTCCCAGGAGGCGCTGAACACACACATCTGTGCTGAGCGAATTAAAGGAAGGAAACCGGGCTGAGATGGTGCTGATTGTGGGCTTTGCTCCACGGCTGGGGGAGTGGGGGAGCGGGGGATGGTGGGCGGGGGGAGGACTCTCAGACCCACTCAAGGGTCTGGGCAGGACCACCCGCGCCCCCCCTCCCAGAGAGTGGAAGCGGAGCCGAGACCAGCTGCTCCTGGCTCAGCCCCTGTGCAGCCCCAGAGCTTCTGGGGCGGGAGCCCACAGGTAAGGGGACCCGGAGAGCCAGGAGGGCACAGCGAGGAGACCCCTGAAGGCAGGTGAGCCGTGGACAGGTGAGCACCAGCGGCTTCTTCACCAGAGCATTCACATCACAAACCTGACTGGGAAAAGTTATAAACAAAGTGAATTCCCCTCAGACAGAGCTTACATTTCAATCGCTTCTCACCCAAACCGGGAGACCTCCTGGGTGGCGGGCTCCCTCGGGTGCTGTCTCCGTCCTGGCGTGCCTAGGTGACTCCGGTCACTTCCTCTTATATGAGTTTGGTGACCAGTCTTGGCGTCAGTTCGGTGCCGGAAAGACGACCTGCCTTCAGTCTGGCCACGGCCCCTGGAGACCATCTGGCTCCCGCACGCACTCACTGGTGGGCACACGTCCCTCAGCGCCTCGTCCAGGAGCCAGCGGGCAGCTCGGTGACTCTCTCTGTGAGATTGCCGACAGGGACAAGAGCGCCCTCTCTCTCTCTCTCTCTTTTAAAGTACGTTTTTACTGATGCTTTAGAGAGAGGGGGATAGAGAGACAGAAACATCATTGGTCGGCTGCCTCCTTCTGGGGATCGAGCCCACAGCCCGGGCATGTGCCCGATGGGAATCAAACCTCGAACTCTTGGTTCCTGGGTCGATGCTCAACCACTGAGCACACCGGCCAGGCAAGACTGCCTTCTCTTCATGACTAATCCCAAGAAGCCTCATAGACTGAGGTTTTTTAAAAAGCAGCATGTGCCCTAACCGGTTTGGCTCAGTGGATAGAGCGTCAGCCTTCGGACTCAAGGGTCCCAGGTTCGATTCCGGTCAAGGGCATGTACCATGGTTGCGGGCACATCCCCAGTAGGGAGTGTGCAAGAGGCAGCTGATTGATGTTTCTCTCTCATCAATGTTTCTAACTCTCTCTCCCTCTCCCTTCCTCTCTGTAAAAAAATCAATAAAATATAATTTTTAAAAAAAGCAGCGTGTGTCCACCCCCCTGATGTTAGTGTGCAGGCAGAGGGTGTCTGAAGGGATGGTCTGCGAAGAATACATTGGTTATGCTTCTGGGAAGGCAGCACAACTGCAAGTAGCTGTTTTCTCATTTTTTAAGCCTCTCATGGAAGTGTTATACTGAGTGTGTGTTCCTTGTAGAACCTGAAAACCAGAGCTAAAGAGGGGATTGGGGAGAACACCTCTGGCCCCTCAGTTGACGCTTTAACCCTGCATGTCCCCTGAGCTTCCCAATTCCCGCGTACGAGTCAGGAGCACCCACTGGCACCAAAGAAACCTAGTCTGTCACATTCTGAAGAGACTTCTCCTGCCCCAACCCCCCAAATCGAATAAGGCAGCCAAGGCCGAGAGTCTACAGAGCTGAAAACTGGACCCCCCCACCTCCTTTGGCCGGGCTCCCCGGGTCGCAGCTGGGATCCTGACCGGCTCATGTCCCCTGTCTGCCTGGTGCCCACCTCCTGCCACCCCCACATGGCACATCTCGGGCCCCCTCCCTCGGAGTCTACCTGGTCCCCTCGGACGTGGTCCTGATGTTCAGTGGAGACGGTGCCCTGACAGTCGCTGCAGCCGCATGTGCAGGCACAGAATCCTGGGACAGGGCGCACACCCGCCAATTCTGCCATCGGGGTGAGGCAGTGTGGTCTGGACCAGGGATGGAGGCCACCGGGGCTTGTCCAGGAGATGGAGACGCACAGAACGTGGGTAGATCCCCACCCGTCTTGCAAACATGACGCAGAACCCAGCACAGCGCTTCTCCTGCGCCTGCAGACGCACAGCCCGCAGCCTGAGAATGGCATTGGCACTGGCCTCCGCAGGCTGGCCCACAGCCCAGGGCCGTTGCCTTCCCTGGGGACGTGGGACCCCCCCCGCACCTCGGCATCTGGGAGGGGCAGGCAACCCCATGCTAATGTATTTGTAAAGTAGGTGACCCTGTGACTAGTTTACAAATACTAGGTGACCCTGTGACTAGTTTCACGCCACGAGAATGACATGTTTTGTTTAGAAGAGTCCTTCACACATGTTCCCCACACCTCAAGGTTGGAGGATGCTCTGTGGGGAGTGGCCTTGCGGAGCGTGTGGCCCTGTGGGTGGCCGGCAGCTTTCTGAGCAAGGACAGCGCTGGGATCCACCTCTGCCAGCAAGTGCTGGTCGGAGGCCAGGAGGCTGCTCTGCGCTCAGGTCCCCTCAAGAGCAGCTGGTTCCCCTTCAAACCAGAGAACTAGCACCTCCACACCCCCTGGGCATTAACCACCCCCCACGGGGACCCAGGACGCTAACTGGCCTTCAGGTGTGGGGAGGCCTGAGTGGCCCCCAAGGCTGTGGCCCAGGCTCCCCTCCTCCCCATGCTGTGCTCAGGGGCTCCCAGGTGGGGCCCTGGGTTTCTGTGGCCCTGTCTCCTGGGGACCATGGTCCGTGTGCCAGAGGCTGCGCTTCTCAGCTCCATCATGACATCTCCCCGTGCACATTGCTTCTGCACAGTGCGCTGGCCTCCCCTTGTCACCATCAGAGCCTCCCTGGGTGAAGCACTCTGGTTCTTGTTGACACAATTCAGAGAAACCAGCAAAAACGAAGAGTCTCAAAAAAAGCGCCTTGGATAGTGGGGGCAGGGGGAGGCTTGTCATGAACAGACGGTCTGTCCTGGAGGTGCTGCTACAGCAGGAAGTCTGTGGTTTCCTCCAGGAACCCAGGCCCTGCTCAGGTCTTCCCAACATGCTCGGCGGGGTCCTGCCTGGCCATCCCTTGTCCCCCTCGGACACCCCACCCCAGCCCTCCCCTGCCCCAGAATTTGTCCCACTGGAATGCCGCCCCAGGGGCCAGGGGTCACTGCCATGGGCCTTGGGCAGCGACCCTCGTGGTCATGAAGTGATCTCAGTGGCAGGAGCCAGCGTGTGACTGGGCTTCTGCTATCACCTCCTTCAGTCCCTCCCCATCCCTCCCGTCTGGTCCCGGTGTGACTGGCTGACTGTCCCGTGGGGAGGAGGCCCTCACCTGTTCACAGGAACTGGGGTGGGACTGTGCCCAAATACGGGGTGTCGGGCTGGGCAGGTGCAGATCTCTCAGCTCCAGTCTGCATGAGGACCTGTGATGTGAGTGTGATGACAGTGCCCATGTGCCCTCTCAGATCCTGTGGAAGAGCAGGGTCCCCCCCGGGCAAGAGCAGGAGTGAGCAGGAGCGTGTGGCCTCCAAGACGGTGACTGCCTCCCTGTGTATCTTTGCACCTTTGTACGTTTGTTGTTGTTGTTTTATAAATATATTCTTACTGATTTCAGAGAGGAAGGGAGAGGGAGAGAGAGCTAGAAACATCAATGATGAGAGAGAATCATCGATTGGCTGCCTCCTGCACACCCCACACTGGGATTGAGCTGGCAACCTGGGCATGTGCTCTCACCAGGAATCAAACCGTGACTTCCTGGTTCATAGGTCACTGCTCAACCACTGAGCCACGCCAGTGGGGCCCTTTGTGCATTTTGGAGAGCTTAGGGGTGACCTCCTGGAGTTTGGCTGGGCTGCAGTGTCCCCTGGGAGCCCCGGGGGCACCCTGTCCCCTCCACCCATCCCTGCGACCGGCCATCCCACCATGGGGGGTTACGGGTGGCCCCACCATCTCCTCTGGCTGTCTCTGGGAAAGGATGGTGACCTGCAGCGTCTTAGAGTGGAACCCCTATCCCCCTCAGGGCAACGCTCCAGAGCTTTAGCCCCTGAGGACCCTCTGGGAGGGGGAGCAAAGGGGCTGAGGGCACGGCCTGCAGAGCCCGCAGGGCCACCACAGGGGCCGTGGAGGCGGCTTTCCCCGGCTCGTGAGCAGGCCAGCTGCACAGACAGGTGGGAATTTGTGCATCCACATCCCCTGCCCTGCGGCCACCATGGGAGCCTGGCAGGACGTTTGTGTATGTGCTGTGTGCTCGGTGTGCCCTTCCTGACCTGGGCCTGCACTGGCCACCGTCACCCACAGGCTCACCCTGAGCCCAGCCCTGGTTTACAGGCGAGACTCCGGGTCCTTCCCCTGGTGACAGGTGAGGAGTCTGGATGAAGAGCAGGTATGGGCTATATAGCACGTGGCTATTGGTACATTTGCATCGCGAATTCTGTGACCGACTCTCTAAAACCTTGGATGGCGGTCACCTCCTGGGAGTGGAAGCCAGGAATCCGGGTGGGTGGGGGGCAGGAGACTTTTCATTGTACACGTATTGGCACAAACTTGTTTAAACAGGTATATGCGTAATTTTCTTGCGATAAGAATAACTTAAGAAGTGGGGAATCCCTAAACAAAATGATGCCTTTGGGAATGGAACTATACTATATGAATTTTAGAATATGCTAAAAAGCATGAGGAGAATTTAGCCACAGCTCATCTCGACATTCGACCATGTGCGCGTTCCTCATTTCTCTCTGAGTCTCTCTTCTTCCATTCGCCACCACTCCCCCCAAGGAGGAAAGACACGTCATTTTCATCTTATTTCCCAGTAACTCAGCATGTCTGCCCTGCTCCTCTCAACCCTTCCTACACACTCAGACCTACACAGTATCTGACGTGTGCATGCTTTAGTATTCACCTGACATGACTGGGTATTGAGACTGATTCCAATTTCTCGCCCCTATTTATAACTCTGCCATGAATTTGTACTTAGTCCTCTTCTTGTATTCCAGGCTATTGACTTATCTGGTAGCGAGTCCTACAGGTGGAATTCAGCTCAGCAGGTGGAGATATTTTTAAGGCTCTGTACATCGTGCCAGTTGCTCTATTAGTCCCTGTGGGGACGCCAGCCGGGAAGGAGGGGCCTGTGGCATCATCCACAGAGGGGGGTGGTTGTGCTTTAACCCGAGAGGAATAAATTGGGATCAATTGTTGAGACATTGACTATTATCTCCTGTCCACCTGAAGATTTTTTAAAAATAGAGTAACATAAAAATATGGTTTGCTTGATTTAAAGGGACAGGCTGACAGGGAGGCAGCGGGTCCCTGGCTTGAGGTCCTGGACTGGCATGTGTGTCTGGCTGAAAGGACCTCTCTGCTTACTGCAGGACTGTTTGTTAAAGCACGGTGTCCTGTTCTGATGTGCCACTACCCTTGCGACTGAAGAACACCTCGTCAACGGGCCCCCCTGGGGGCTTTGCTAACCCTGGACCTCCGAGGAGCTCTGCCCCTCATCAACTGACCCCAGATCACAGGCGGGGCTCCCTTGCTGAGGGCCCCCAGGCGAGTGCTGTAGGCTGGATGGGCTTCTTAGCCCAGGCAGGGTCAATGGCTCAAAAAGCCACACTCCCTCCCGAGGTGCCGCGTTCCTGCGGCACCAGAGCATCGGCATCGTCTCCCTTTGCTCACCTTTGCTCATTTCATCTTAATGTTTTCATAGCTGCTGGAACCTGCTTGTCTCCAAGGTCTTTTTAAATACACATTTTTTAATTGATTTCAGAGAGGAAGGGAAAGGGAGAGATAAAAACATTAATGATGAGAATCACTGATCAGCTGCCTCCTGCACGCCCCACACTGGGGATTGAGCCCGCAACCCGGGCATGTGCCCTGACCGGGAATCAAAGCCATGACCTCCTGGTTCATAGGTTGATGCTCAGCCACTGAGTCACACCAGGTGGGCGCCAAGCCCTTTACAGCTTGACATCTGACTGTTCAAACAGCTGCCACCTGTTGTTCTTCTCTTTTATCGCTGGCTTGGACCTCTGCATACTGACTTGTAAATACCCACCTAAGGTCTCGGTCAAGTCAATGACTGCAGCTTCCGTCCAAAGGAGCAGAACGGTTTACATTTAATGGCAGAAATGAATGTTTGAGTTGAAGTTCTTTTTTTGAAAATATATTTTATTAACTTTTTCACAGAGAAGAAAGGAGAGGGAGAGAGAGTTAGAAACATCGGATGAGAGAGAAACATCCATTAGCTGCCTTCTGCACACCCCCGACTGGGGATGTGCCCACAACCAAGGTACATGCCCTTGACCGGAGTCGAACCTGGGACCCTTGAGTCCGCAGGCCGACATTCTATCCGCTGAGCCAAACCAGGTAGGGTGGGTTGAAGTTCTTTCAGAGAGAGATTCAGAAAGCCGGGCACGCCAAGGGAACATTCTGGAGAGAACACAACTCAACAAAACGTTCCCACAGCGAGTGTTGAAAACACTGACATCTGTGTTAAAAAATAGATTTAATCTTCCTTTTAGTGCTTATTCTGACAAATGTTATATGCAAGCAGAGAGGTAAGACACAAACACTAATAAACTGCTGTTTATGTTTTTAAATTCCTTTCATTCTCAAAGCACCCAGTGAACTGAACTGTAACAGATGCCTGGTTGAGCCGACGGTTTTGTGTGTGTGTTTATCACGGAAACTAATTTTTGGACCTGAAAGCTGTTCGGGGTAGGTGAGATTCCTGGAGCATGGCTCCGCAGACAGGGATGGAGAGCTCTCTGTGGAATCCTCCCTGGAATTCTGTGGGGTTTCCTGGTCCAGCTTCTCAGCAACGAGTTGTTTTCTCCTCTTCAGCCGAGTCCGATGTGCACAATGTCTCGGTCTCCAAATGTGACGCTGAATACGAGGTTCAGGCTGTTGGCCAAAGGAGGCTGTGCGTGGGGCCGGGGCATCCACAGGCCTCTCCTGACGGATCACAAAAACAACAAACCAAGCCAGAGCCCAGAGGCCCAGCGCCATCTCCTCCAGGCCTCTGCCCCAGCGTCCCTGGTCTGGAATGGGAAGACCCCCCTGGGTCTCAGTTCTGGGTTCAGATGGTCAAGCCGGGGTGTGGAGGGCACAGCAGGACCCACCACCAGTGTGTTCTAGTTCAGGAGATGCCTGAAATAGTCTGTAAAGCCAAACAGATTTTCCTCAAGTCCCTAAATCTCAGTTTGTAAAAGTGTGACATGTATTATTTAATTCCTACTACTTAAGCTATTAAAAAATTTTTGTGAACATTTTGGTATTTTATAATCCATGTCCGATTATATCGTGATACTTTTTAAACTCGTTATTTGAAGTGATTTTTTTATTTTTTGAAAGGAGGACTATTTATTTCCATGCCCAACCCAGCACAGACCTGGTAGACAGTGGTACCAGAGGGCAAAGAGGGAAGGCAGTGGCAGATGAAGCCAGGCCCTGTGCCAGGCGGGCAGCCAGGCCAGGCCAGCAGGAGGCTCAGTACAGGAGCAGAAGAGGCGGGCCAGGTAGGCAAAAGCTGGAGGCACCAGGGGAGCCCTAGGCAGGAGGAAGAGAGAGAGAGGCAGAGAGGACAGCTGGCCAGCCAGTGCCGGGCGACAACTGCACGTTGAGCACGTGGGCAGAGTGCTGGTGGTGCCAGTCCTGCAGGCGGGTGTAGCGTGGGCTCTGCATCTCCAGGACATACTTTTCCCTTGACTTCTTCAGGTGCTCCTCATCCGGGTCTTGCATGAACTCGGTGCCCGTGAAGTGGGCAAGGATGCGGAAGGAACGGGATTGGCCCGGTGGCCACCAATCTTCCATGTCTTCCCTGCTTGCTGATATCTGGGACCAGCGGTCTGAGCGGCTGTCCATTCTGCTGTGGGGTGCTGTCAGTCAGCAGGGGCGCCCCGAAGGGCAGGCGCTGTCTTGTTGAGGGAAGTGCTGGGTGCAAAGGTGTACCCGGGGGTGGGGGTGGGTTCTGAGGCAGGGGCCAGGGCCTTCCGAAGTTTGCTCTGAGCCAGTTGGGCCCTGCTAAGACCCAGGCTGAGGCGCTCCCCACAGGCTTGGATCTTGTTTTGGGCTTCAGCGTGCGTAAGGTGTCCAGCATTCTCACCATCAATACTCAGCACCCAATCACCAACAGCTACCCCAGCCTGTGCAGCTTTGTCTCAGACGTGAGCTGCGAGATGGGACAGGGGCACATTGAAGTCCTTGCCCCCTTGCAGCCGAAAGCCCCAAGGGGCTGGTCCCTCTGGCACCACCATTAAGGAATCCATGGTGCCTGCCCCTGTTCTGTCCTGTCGGGGCACTGCTCGAGGGCAGGCTCCAAGGAGCCGCCTCGGGATCAGCCACTGTGTTCTGCTGAAGTGATTTTAGATTTACATCAGATAAGCCAAAGGGAAGAGAGGTTCTCACAGCTTTTACCAGGAACCTCAGTGCCAACGTCTCACGTCACCAGCACCCCCCGTTCCGCCATCTCGTGTCACCAGCGTATCAAAGCTGAAGAGTTAACACTGCTTAACGCTCTCAACTCAGCCACAGTATTCAGCTTCACAGTTCCTCACTGACACCCTCTCTCTGTCCAGGATCCAACCGGGTCCCACCCTGCCCAGTCCTCTCTCCTCAGTCCGTACCATCTGGGATGCTCCCATCCTTCCCGGGCCTTACGACTTTGATGCTTTGGGGGGTACAGGTCAGGCATCTTGAAGAATGTTTGTTAACTGGGTTTGTGTGATGTTTTCTCAAGATTAGAAGGGTGCTATGCTTGCCCTCCCCAAGAACCTAGACTCGATGTTTGTCCTTCTCAGGTCATAAAATTAGGGCTACCGAAGATCAATCCATCTCCCTGACGGTGATGTCAACCTCGATTACCTTTCGGCTCCATTGTAATGACTATTTTCCCCCAATGGAGATGCAAATACCCATTTCTCCTGGCATTTAGCATCCATATGGAGCTCTTCCTACAAGAATTATTACTGTGGCATGTTGCTTTTCTATGACTCTCTTAACAGTTATTTTTAAATTAAACTTATTGGGATGACATTGTTTAGTGACAAGTGTCAGGGTACAATTCTATAACACATCATCTAAATATTGCACTGTGCGCTCACTCCCACAGTCCCGTCTCCTTCCATCATCATGCATTTGACCCCTTCACCCTCTCTGCCCTTCCTCACCCCCTTTTAGATTAATTGGAATTTTTTTGTTGGAGCAGGCTGTCCCTTCTCTCCCACTTACTTATTTTTTCAAAAAATTTTATATCAATATGGGCTCATGGGTGTTCATCCTAGGGTTATAGTCCAATACGATTATTGCTTTTTTGCTTAAATTGTCCCAGATTTGGCCAACCCAGTGTAGCTCCTGTGCCCTTTCGACACTCTTAAGCCCTGACCATGGACAAATTAGCATCACGACTTAAAAAATAAAATTAACCCTATTAAGCTTTGTCATGGTAATTACTTCAGAGGAATGACACAGAACATATCAAAACTCGTGGGATGCAGCTAAATGAGTGCTTACAGGGGAATTTATTCCTTAGGTGAGAAGACTGAAAAGCAATGATCTACATTTCCATCTCAAGAACCTAGAAAAAGAAGAGGGAATAGGACCAGAAAAAGAAGAAAGGAAGAAATAATACCTATAAGGACTTCTTTTTAACCTCTGGCATATCAATTTTCTAGTTCAGTGATTTCTACTGTTAATTATATTATTTCAACCAATTTGAGTCTGGCATAACCTTGAAATCAAAGCATGACAAAGGCTTTTAAATAAAGGAAAACAGCAGCCATTTCCCTCTGATGATAGCAAAAAAATTCTAAATCAGAAATTGACCAAATTATATACAAACGTAATACATCACGACGCAGAGGGGTTTTCCCAGGGATAGAAGGGTGGTTTAACAGCATGAAGGAGAAAATCCATGTCAATAGATGCGGAAAAGGCACTGGTAATGCAAACTCCATTTATTGTAAAAACGTTTAGCCAACTGTAGAAACAAAAGGGAACTTTTGTAACTTGATAGTGTATGTGAATTCCTTTAGCAAACATCATTTTAATAGTAAATTAGTTAACACATGTTTATTAATGGTGTCATAGGTAAGAAAAAAATGTATGAGGATTTGAAAAGAAACACAGCATTTCTCACTGATGTGATTGTGTACATAGAAAATATAATTCATTAAAAATTCTTAAAATTAGTAAGGATACAGATCATTATGATGAAAACCAATTGGCCTTGGCTAGGTGGCTCAGTTGGTTGGAGCATCATCCCACACACCAAAAGGCTGTAGGTTCCATCCCAGTTAGGGCACGCACAGGAGGCAACCGATTGATGTCTCTCTCTCTCTCAACATATTCTTGGGTAAGGATTAAAAACAAAAAATACAAACGGAAAACTTTAAAAATCTCGACTATAAATTCAATGCAATCTGAATTACTATGCCAGAGTTTTCTCGGAAATGAACAAGCTTCTTTTAAAATGTGTGTGAGCGTCTGAGATGATTCTGGTGACCACCTCCTGATGCCCATGTCCTGTGTGACCCTCCCTTACGTGTGGGCCGCCCGGTGATTCACGCCTTATGAATGGAATGTGGCAAAGTGATGGATGCCACTTCTGAAGTTAGGTGACAAGAAGCCGAGACTTCTGTCTTGGATTCCCTGTGGCACTGCCTCTGGGATGGCAAGCTGTCTTGTCACGAGGACGTTCAAGCAGCCTGTCAAGTCCGAGTCCCACGTGGGGAGGGGCTGAGCTTCCAGCAACCAGACGGTGAGTTCTGAAGGGAACAGTGAGCTTTCAGAAGTGACTTCAGACTAGCACACAGCTGGGCTGCAGCCTCTGAAGAAACCCTGAACCAGAGACACCCAGGTCCCGACACACAGAAATACGGTGTGAAATAAAAACAAACATATACAAACTTTTTAAAGCTGTATTTACTAGCCCAGCCCTGTCCCACAATATTCCTGGGCTAACTGCATAATCAAATAGTAAACAGCCTTATTAAAAACATGATATTCAGAAAGGCCAGACATGTGACCTTTCCTTGGATTCTATAAAACATCAGAAAAGAAGGCTGGCAAATAAAGTACAAATGAAGAATACATAGAAGTAGAATGATTTCTCCCCTATGCCAGAAAATCAGACAATTCTTGGCTCCTAATGTAATTTCCCGGCAAAAGGAACAACTAGCTCTTTGGAGAAAGAACTGATAAAGGTTTGGGTGAGAAGAGGTACAAGGAGAGTTCACGTACCAGAAAACAAGGTGCATAAAGACTGATGGAGGCATTGAGGGGCTTCCACTTTGAGGAATTTAAATATCAAAACAACCTGGTTACAATGGATTTGAACACACTGAAGAACAAAAAACTTCTAGGAATCCAAAAATAAAAATGAGAGGGAGGGAGAAGGTAAACTTTTCTCTTTTAGAAGAACGCTGAGTGAAAAAATATGCTCTAATCCATGTGCTCCAGTCTGGCCCTGCCATTTCTCCTTTGCTCGTCTAGAGGTCTCTATCAGTCAGTTCAATGTGGAAGTTTCCAGGTCACTCCCTGAACTGAGGTTTGTATGAGAAGTCCCAGTGTAGAAATGAACATGAGGGTCTGTTTTTAAAAATCTGAACCCAGTTATCCACCAGGAGCCCTTTATAGCAGATACCTTTTTTCTCAACATCTATTTGTTGTCTGCTATGTGAGCTGCACAGGAGCCCTGGGGTAAGCAATGAGGAGCGAGCTGGAGGCGGATTTTCTATCCTGATTCTAAGCAGAGCAGAGAGGCGTCTGGAGAACATAGATCTGGGGGTAAATTTCCATTCTAACTTGAGCCGGTATGTGAGAGGCAGAGCAGGTGCTGGACTAAGGGGCAAGGAGAGAACTGGAGACAAATTATTTATCCCCTCTCCTCACAAATTTTTGTTGACGTTATTAATCCTCACCTGAGGATACTTTCTCAATTTCTCTCTTGGAGGGAGGGGGCGGAGAGTGAGCAAGAGAGGGAGAGAAACATCGATGTGGGAGAGACACAAAGATTGGTCGCCTCCTGCACGTGCCAAACCTGCAACCCAGGCCCATGCCCCTGACCAGGAATCGAAACTGTGACCCTTCAGGCTGATAGTCTAACCACTGACCTATGTGGGCTCCACACAGCTTTTGATGGGGTCATGGGTCAACCTGCAAGGAAAGACCTGTGGGCAAATTCTCCCTCCCTGTTTCAGCCAGGGAGTGAAGGCCAGTGGTTCTTGGGGCAACTGGCCAGGAAAGACCTTGAGCAGAATTCTGCATCCTAGCTCTAGGCACCTTGTGCAGTTAAAACAGTTGCCTGACAAAAGGAGAAAGATCTGGAGCTGAGTTTTCCATCTCTACTTTAGTCCAGATTTGATGAGCAAGAGGATATGAAGAAAGAGGCCCGGGAACAAGAAGGGCCAGTAGAGACCTTGAGATGAATTGTTTATCCTGATTCTAGCCCAGCAGCTAATGGGCGGCTGGCACCTGCGGAAACAGGGAGGTGAGACCTGGCTGCATTTCTCCATCCTGGTGTAGACAGTGTGTGAGAGGTGGAGGGGGTGCCTGCCTGGGCTAAGAGGCGCACTACAGCCAGCTGGAGTTCTGTAAGCACCTTCTCCAGGCTCTTTTCAAGTCAGCACTCCCTCAGGGCTGTTTTCCTGGGGAGCGTGTTCTGTGTTCCAGTGGGACCACTTTTTGTGATCACCTCTTCTGGACAGGATTTGGGAGTTCACTACTTTCATAGAGACACATTAATGGAACAGAAGAGGTGCAATAATGGACCCAAATAGGTAAATTTCTATCTCCTCAGATCATTAGAAGAAATGTGCATCTATAATAGAAGCGCAGTATGCAAATCAACTGAATGGCCTAACACCTGAACGACCATCTGGACAGCCACACTGTGACACACACTGGCGCCAGGCCAGCCAAGGCGGGTGTGATGCAATTGGTCGGGAGGCCCTGTCATTGCCCCACGATTGCCCCACAAAGGCAGGCCCAGGCCACCCTCTGCAGGGCGATCTAAAAGGGGGCTCCGCAGAACCGGGGGTGTGTGGCAGCGGATGCAGGCAGCACCAGGCCAAAGCAGGTGTGGGTGGGGGACGGGGTTGGGGCTGTGAAGCCAGGGCTGCAAAGCTGGCAGCTGGGGGAAGAAAAGACCTACCCTTGCACGAGTTTAGTGCATCAGGCCTCTAGTCATACTAATAGCCTAGGTGGTCGTCATGCCCTCATGCTGTGATGCCCTCACGCCATCACAAGGAGGCTGCATGCGTAGCAGGCGCACGCGGGTGGGCAGGGACTGGCAGCAGCTCCGCAGTACGAGGCCTGGGGGTCCCACGGCTGCATGCGCCGTGGAGGTGGGGCCTGGTGGCTGCTCTGCACAGCAAGGCCTGGGGGGGGGGGGGAGGCAGTGGTCTTGGAAACGCAAGTGCTGCCCCTGCAGCTGGCAACCAATGACAAGGTAGAATAGGCCCTTGACATCAGGGAGGGCCGGACCTGAGCACTTGGCGCGGAGGGAATAGGACAGGCTCCATGGGAGGGAACGCAGAGCGGAGCTAGTCGCATTCAGGCACAGCAGCTCCTCTTCAGGTGTGACAGGCTGCAGCGGCCTGGCTGAGAGGGAAGGGGCGAGCGTGGTGCTCTGAGTGCAGTCACCATGGATCGCCCGGATGAGGGGCCTCCTGCCAAGGCCCGCCACCTGAGCAGCTTGTAGCCCACTCAAGACAATGCGCAGCTGCCGCTGCCACCTCCGCCACCACCACTCATGCGACTGCCCTGCCTCCACTGGGGCAGCGCCCAAGGTTCTGGGAGGAAACGGAGGCGGCATAGGTGCTGGCTGACATGAGGGGGGTTGGGCCCCATTCTGCACCTAAAAGGAGGGGGGAGTGTGTGTGTACTTCACCCTGGGTGCTGGATGTTCCTACTGGGATCCTGATTTTGAGTCTGGGTTATGGGGAGACACCCCCTCCCACAGAGATCCTGGAAACATTCTCTCCTGAGGAGGTGGCTGGGGGAAGCCTGGAGATCAACATTCAGGTTACCGATTAGGAGCATAGCGGCCTTGATGGAGAGGCCTTAGATATCTGTAGCAGAGGGGGACAGGAGTGTCCTCGGGTTACGTTGGACTCAACATACATCATTTTGTGGTCACCATCTCCCATTTATTTATATAAAATAAAGTTCCGAGAGGATCCAGGATGGCGGCATAGGTATACACCTAAACTGCTGCCTCTGACAACAATTTCAAAACTACAACTAAAAGACAAAACGTCTATCACCCAGAACCACGGGAAAGCTGGCTGAGTGGAAGTTCTACAACTAGAAGGAAAAAGAAAAGAGCATTGAGACGTGCATAAGCGCTGAAAAGCTGAGGTACGGAGGCACGGAATCTGGGCTGGCGGCAGGCGTTGCTTTTTTCAACCCAAAGGGAGACAAGCCCCCGATTACTCTGAAATCCAGTTTCTGGGGAGACGCAGGGGACCCAAACTCCTACTGGGAGAAGCTGGACTGTCTGCCATCGGGTCGGAAAGTGGGGGGGGGGGGGGCAGGGGCTTGCTTGCAGAGCTGTGCGCAGGAATAATTGTTTACTGCGCTGGGCCGCGGGACACGGGGATGAGGTCGGAGACGCAGAGCCGGCTAACTGGCAGCCATTGTTGTTTGCCACACCCTAGTCTAGTGACACCCTGAGACCCCCGCCCCGCACAACCTACAAACCCACCCAAGCTCCAAGCAGCAGCGTTAGCATAAGAAAAGCCTGCCCTATCGCAGCTTAACCTAACAAACTGCAGTTCTGGTCAGACAGCTCCAAAACCTCCAAACCCCAAGCAAAGAGGAGAAAACTGTAGCTCTCGCTGTAGCTCCTGCTGAGTGGCCTCAGACAGTAGCTGACCTGCACCCCACTGGAGATCCAGAAGCCAGTGTACCTAGTGGTCAGTGTGAGACACCAGATTTCAACTCCTCACATCCATAAGTGACACATTCAAGAGGCAGACTCAGTGAGCACCAAAGCCCCACTGAAACAAGTCATGCCCCATAAGCCTGTCTCCAGCACAGCAGTTCTTCCATTATAGACACAGCGGGTCCTCACAGCCAATTGGCCTGGAGGTAAATTCCTCCCAGTGTACCAACAGCAATCAAGGCTTAACGACACCAAGACTTTGCACTCAGCCCACAAAGGGGTGTACCAAGAGCATCCACCTCAGGTGATTGGGGAGGCTGAGCTACCAGCCCCTATAGGTCACCTACCACACAAAGCCACTCCATCAACACAGGGAAGCAGCCAAAATGCGGAGACAAAGAAACATGCCACTAATGAAAGAAATGGAGGAAAGCAAACTACTGGACGACATAGCGTTCAGAACCACATTTGTAAGGTTACTCAAGCATCTTCTAAAAACCTCTGAGAAACTTAGTGAGACCTTTAAGGATCTTAATGAGAATGCCAAAAGAAAATGGAAAAGGACAAGTCAGAAATGAAGCATACACTGTCTAAAATAAAGAATATACAGAAACTCGGAGAACCTAAGATGGTGGCATAGGTAAGCACCTAAACCGCTGCCTCGCACAATTTCAAAACTACAACTAAAAGACAGAACTGACACCATCCAGCACCACAGGAAAGCTGGCTGAGTGGAAATTCTACAACTAGAAGGTAAGAGAAAAGCTCACGGAGAATTGGAGGAACAGCAAAGGGTTGAGGTATGGCAAAGGGTCTTTGTGCACGCAGAGAGGAAGGGCAGCTGAGAGCCTGGCTGACTTTCTCTGGTGGGAGGGGGAAGGAAGTCCCCAACTGCACCGAACCCCAGTTCTGGGTGAAACCCTGTGGACCCAGGCTCATACAGGGGGAGTCTGGACTGTCAGGTAGAGAGAAAGGCACTTGGAGACCCGGGGGAGGGGGTCTGGAGCGCGTGCACGAGTGTGCACAAAGACTGAGGAGGTTGCCACAGGCTTTCCCTAGCAGAAGGGAGTCAGAAGCTCCTGACTACTCTGAACCCCAGTTCTGACTGCACTGAGCCTCAGTTCCAGGCAAGCCCCTGGTGACCCACGCTCTTGCGGGAGGGAATCTGGACTCTCGGGCAGAGGCTTGGGAGCCAGGAGGACAGAGGTCTGGAGTCGTGTGCGCGCGCACAAGGGCAGGGCTGATGGGAAGCCAAGACTGTCTGCTCCGCCCTGAGACTCCACCCCATCCAAGCTGAACACAGAGGCTTTTGCAATTTGGCAAGTCTAATCCTATAAGGCTGTCTTCAGCACTGAACTTCTCCCAGTGTAGACACAGCTGATCCTCACAGCCAATTGGCCTGGAGGTCAATTCCTCTCAGTGATACCAACAACAATCAAGACTTAACTACAACAAGGCTGAGCACACAGTCCACAAAGGGGTGCACCAAGAGTGTCCACCTCAGGTAACTGGGAGGCTGACCCACTGGGACATATAGGAAACCTAGCACACAAAGCTACCCTACCAACTCAGGGAAGCAGTGAGAATGCGGCGACAAAGAAACAGATCACAAACGAAAGAAATGGAGGAAAACAAACAACTGGATATAGAATTCTAAACCACGGTTATAAGGCTTTTCAAGAATATCCTAGAAAAATATAACGAGACCCTCGAAGATATGAAAAAGGACCAACTAGAAATTAAACATACACTGACTGAAATAAAAAATATTATACAGAGACCCAACAGACTAGAGGAACGCAAGAATCAAGTCAAAGAATTGAAATACAAAGAAGCAAAAAATACTCAACTGAAAAAGCAAAAAGCAAAAAAAATCCAAAAAGTTGAAGATCATGTAAGAAGTCTCTGGGACAACTTCCAGCGTACTAACATCAGAATTATGGGGATGCCAGAAGAAGAGAGAGAGCAAGATACTGAAAACCTATTTGAAGAAATAATGACCGAAAACTTCCCCCATCTGGTGAAAGAAATAGACTTACAAGTCCAGGAAGCGCACAGAACCCCAAACAAAAGGAATCCAAAGAGGACCACACCAAGACACATCATAATTAAAATGCCAAGGGCAAAAGACAAAGAGAATCTTGAAAGCAGCAAGAGAAAAACGGTTAGTTACCTACAAGGGAGTACCCATACGACTGTCAGCTGATTTCTCAGCAGAAACTATGCAGGCCAGACGGGAGTGGCAAGAAATATTCAAAGTGATGAACAGCAAGAACCTACAACCAAGATTACTCTACCCAGCAAAGCTATCATTCAGAATTGAAGGTCAGATAAAGAGTTTCACAGACAAGAAAAAGCTAAATGAGTTCATCACCACCAAACCAGGATTACATGAAATGCTGAAAGGTATTCTTTAAGAAGAGGAAGAAGAAAAAGGTAAAGATAAAAATTATGAACAAAATGACATCAAATACATACCTACCAACAAGTGAATCTAAAAATCAAGTGAATAAAAAAATCTGAAGAACCTGTGAATATAATAGAATCAGGGACCTGTGAATATAATGGACCTGTGAATATAATAGAATCAGGGACATAGAAAGGGAGTGGACTGACAATTCTCAGGGGAAAGGGGGTGTGAGGGGTATAGGAAGAGATTGGACAACAATCTTACACCTATGAATGAAGACAATGGCGGGGGTAAGGGCATGGGGTGGGGTGGGGAATCAGGTGGAGGGGAGCTATGGGGGGAAAAAAGGAGGAACAATTGTAATGATCTGAACTATAAAGATGGAAAAAAAACTCACAGAAAAGAAAAAAAAGTCCCATCATTTCGACGTATGTACTTATGTGCTTTGTTTTCTACTAGTGGCCCGGTGCACAAAATTCATGCACATTAATAGGGAATTAGAGGAAATATTTTAATATTGCTATTTGCCCTTTCTCAAGGCAATTCCTACCAGTATTAGTGGCACTTGTTGATGACTGTTCTTTAGACATATTCTGTCATCGCCACCATCTTCTTTCAACTTCAGAGGCACGTTGGCCTTTAGACATTTTATTGATGACCGCTGGCTTCTTTCAGCTTCAGAGCTATGTTGTGCCAATAGTTGCTCTTTAGACATATTCCCACCTCCCTGCTTTCAGGGTCTGGGATGCAAGTGAATGAGAGTCCTGGCTCCCATTTATTTATATATAAAAAAAAGTTCCATCATTTCGACGTATGTACTCATGTGCTTTGTTTTCTGCTAGTGGCCCAGTGCACAAAATTCATGCACATTAATAGGGAATTAGAGGAAATATTTTAATATTGCTATTTGCCCTTTCTCAAGGCAGTTCCTACCAGTCTTAGTGGTACTTGTTGATGACTGTTCTTTAGACATATTCTGTTGTCATTGCCATCTTTTCAACTTCAGAGGCACACTGACCTTTAGACATTTTCTGTTGATGACACCAACTTCTTTCAGCTTCAGAGCTACGTTGTGCCAATAGTTGCTCTTCAGATACATTCTCTCGCTGCCACTGACTTCTTTCAGCTTCAGAAGCATGTCTTCAGACATTTTCTGTCGATGATGCCGGCTTCTTTTGGCTGCACAGCTATGTTGTGTCAATAGTTGCTCTTCAGACAAATTCCCACCTCCCTGCTGTCAGGATCTGGGATGCAGGTGAATGAGAGTCCTGGCTGTCAGGCCGCTGAGAGCTGGCTGACCAATAGCTGATTTTAGCTGATTCTGTGGGGGATGGGACTTCCTCCTCCCTGCTCTCAAGAGTTTGGGCTGGCGCTCACAGGGGGACAATATCAAGTCCACCTGCACCAGAAGACCCAGAGTCAAGTCCCTGTCCACTTGCATGCTTCAAAATCCCACAAGATCCAGACCTGCCTGTGCTCATGCAGACGGACGCAGCATCAAGCCGTACGGAGCCGCGGGACCCCGCCCAATGAAGCCGCCCCCATAGCGTGCGGAGCTGAGGGAACCCCAGTGGAAGCCACATGGAGCAGCACCTAGGATTTCCAGGGAAGCCATGTAGAGTGGTCACCGGGCCTCCTGCCGACCCCGCCCCCCACAGGAACTGCAGCAGCAGGCGTGCGGAGCAGGCAGCCCCACCCCTGCTGTGCGCACCGCCATCTTGTGTCGGTGTTACTGCATGAGGATCAATTTGCATATTATCTCTTTATTATATAGGACTAAAGGCCTGGTGCATGAAATTCATGCATGGAGGGTGTACCTCAGCCTGACCTGCACCCTCTTCAAACCGGGAGTTGGACATCCCTCTCACAATCTGGGACCTCTGGCTCCTAAGCGCTCACCTGCCTGCCTGATCCCCCTAAATGCCCTACCCTGCCGGCCTGGTCCCCTATTAACTTTTTTTGGTAATCTTATCCCCTTCACACACAATTGTATTTGACTTCCTTATTGGCTTCCCCCTCTCACACAATTTTTCTCACTCCTTTATGTAACACTTTTTCCTAATGACTCATCATTTATAAACTTTTCTTTCCTCCTTATTTCCTACTTCTGTTCCATCATCCTTCTTCCCATCTTTCTCCTACCTTCCCTCCCTCCCCACATTCCTTCTTTCCCACCTTAATTTTTTTCTTCACTTCCTCCCTCGGACCTGCTTTACTCCCTCCATTTCTTCCTTCTTCCCATTTCCCTTTTAAGCTCTACTGGCTCCCCTTTAAAACTTTTCTTCCCTCCCTCTTTCTCTCATCCACATCCTTCTCTACTTATATCCACTGTTATAATATCTAGCTACCTGCCTAATTATTTACTATCATTTATCTTTATTCTTTTCTGACTGCTACTTTTAAAATCTGTCCCCAGTACACAACTATACTTGATTTTCATTATAGCTCCTACAGTTCACTCACACACCCTCTTTCCTTCTTTAACTCTGCTCTCTACTGACTGCTTTATAAAGTTCTTCCCTCCCTCCTTCCCTTCTTAAAGCTTCCGTTGGGGGGGGCATTAATCCCCAGACCAGGGCTCAGCCCTGGCCAGGTGTTTGCCGCGCCCCCTTTCCTGGCCTCCCCGCCACTGTCCTGTTCCCATTCTCTGCCCAGGATGCCCGGCCCAGCGAGGGTAGCTGCTGTTGCTGCAAAGCAGGAGCGCCTCCGCCCAGAAGGCCTCGGACCATCCTCCACTACGCCCTGGACCGTGGGCGCCTCCCTGTCAAAGGCCACCACCGCCCTCCCACGTCTGGGCAGGTCTCCCTGCTCCACGCCACCTGCGCCCCGCCCCTGGCCTTGCAGCTGCCTGAGCAGAGGGCGGGGTCCCAGCCTGCTGATCCGGTCATGACACAATGCTGTAACAGACAAATATGCATTATTTCTCTATTATTAGATTAGATTAGACACCCAATGCACAAAGATTTGTGCAAGAATGGGCCTTCCTTCCCCTGGCTGTTGGCACCGCCTTTCCGCTTTCCCACCCTGCCCAGAGGCCTGGAGTGGCTAGGGCAGTGTGGAACATGTGTCATCGCCATGGCGATAACGCAAGTGTCCTGCCCCCGGCCGCTCAGCGCCTACATATGCAAATTAGCCCACCATCTTTGTGTTGATTTGCATATGCAATCCTGATTGGCTGGTGGTTGTCATGAAGGTTCAGTCAATTTGCATCTTACTCTTTTATTAGTGTAGATTATTTATTTACCACAAGTAAAGGTCAGGAATTTATTTCTTTTAAATTATTTGTACTGTTTCACTTCATTAATGCTGTGTATGTGCTCCATGTGAGTGACGTAGGTGCTTATGTAGGTGGGTTCCGACTTACGGCGAAAATCGCGTTATGTCACGCTGTAGGAACGGATATGCAACGTAACCCGAGGACCTACTGTACCAGGTGTTAGCTGGTCTACAGGGGAAGGAAGAGGCCATTATCATAGTGGAAGATGATGAGGAGGAGGTGAAGAAGAATGTCGGAAGAAGAGGAGGAGGAGGAAGAGAAAGAAGCCTGGGGGGCCCACAGCTCCAGCCTACCACTTTGGGGCAATACATCGAGGATCCCCGGGTCTCACGCTATTTCACGCGCTGGGTCACTAGTTATGTAATAAATGGCATTAGGTCATGCAGTAAGGTGCAGGTCACAAATAAAAGTCTACCGGCAGGGCCCTTTCCTGAATGGGGAGGCAGGGCCAGGCTGGAGAGAAAGGTGGGGTCCAGACTTGAGGCTAGTGCTGGGGCCAGAAGTTAGGCAAGTGACCTTGCAAACAGGAAGTGATGTGCCCCAGAAGCAGAAAGACCAGCCATGATGTGTGTGACACAGTGAGGATTTCAGGGAGAGGCAGGTTTAACCTGAGGGGAACGGAGGTATGGACATGAGGAGGCAGGTGGCCCAACCTGAGCCAGTGGGGGTATTCTGGCTATGAGGCAGGCAGCTGGCAGATCTGAGGCGAGTAGGGGCCTGGGAACAGCGCTGCCGGGTTCTGAGGTGTGAAGCAAGCAGTGGGACAACCTGAGGTGACAAGTGGGTGGGGTCTCAGGTCTGAAGGCAGCCATATCTCATCTAATTTTCATCACTGTGACTTTTATTTCTCAATAAGCCAAAGCAGCCCCATCCCTGGATCTCCTGTTGTTTCTTCTACACTGAGCCCTTTTTGTTTCACTGCCCTCTGCTTTAATGAATGCACTCTAAAAAAAAAATAATTTGTTTTAGCTATATAAAAACACTAGGGGCCCAGCACGTGAAATCACATGAGACCCAGGACCCAGAGTCCTGCGGCTTGGCGGGACCCAGAAAGAGTCCCGCAGCCGCCACAGGGGGCGGGACCCAGAAACCCACCCGTGCTTCCAGTCAAGTCCTCCAGAGTCAAGTCCCTGCCCACCTGCGTGCGCCTCGCCTCGCACGCAGCCCCACCCACCCCATGCATGCGACCTCCTGCTGATCGGTTGTTACAGCATGATGGTGTGACGACCACAGGCTTTTTATATAATAGATGTATAGACCCTGACCACGTCGCCTGGTTGGTTAGAGCAGCGGTTGCCAATCTTTCAGACCTCATGGACCACCAGTTGGCGACCACTGGGTTAGAGCACTGTCCTGTACCCAAAAAACGTTGTAATTTTAATCCTCAGTTGGGGTGCTTATGGGGAGACAACCAATGTTTCTCTGTCACATCAATGTTTTTCTCTCTCCTCCCTCCCTCTTTCTGAAATCAGTGAAGATTAAAAGGAAAAAACTAGATAGTTTAAGCTTAGAAAAAAACATGAAGAAATGTAATGTGAGGTGGTAGAAAAATTCTTTTTGTTAGTTTTAAAAGTATTAATGATTGAATGAAATAGTAATGGTGTTCTTAGCATTTAAAATGAATTCAGGGATCTGGACTCATGGCGTTCTAGAAATCATAAATATTATGTAAATGAAATTGTGTCCCCGGTAGGTAATCTGAGAAACTCACAATATTACAAATGTTACGCTTTCAAAGAAGGAACCGTTAGCTAGCGAATTCTGGAAACTAAAAGACCAAGATTACTGATTCTTAGATACAGTGTAAATAGTTACTGTTGTTTTTGTTATTCCTCACCATAGGCTATTTTTCATAGATTTTTAGAGAGAGTGGAAGGGAGGGAGAGAGAGAAACTTTGCATTGATGGGTTGCCTACTGCATGTGCCCAGATTGGAGCTGGAGATCGAGCCTGCAACTGAGATATGTGCCCTTGACCAGAATCGAACCCGGGACCCTTATGTCTGTGGGCTGATGCTCTATCCTAGCCAAACCAGCTAGGGCTAGAACAGTTTTTAAAGAGTAATTTATGAGCAATGAAAAGAAAAGTAATGATATTCAGATAGCTACAGTGGTTCATCACGTGATTGGGTCTTCTAAGGTGTCAGATACTCTTTGCAGGAACGCCGGAGTTTCCTCTCTGACCCATGTGGTGTTTTTGTCTTGAGTCTGAGGTGTTGGTGTCCAGTGAATGCCCCTGATAGCTTAGCCTTGCCAGGAAGTGAGCCAGAGACACTTTTGCCTGCTTCAGGTGGCACCATGTTGCTGAGATGGTTCAATTTACTTCAGCAGACACTCAGAAGGTGACTCCACAGGACCAGGAGGCGCCTACACAAACCTTGAGGAAAAGATGAGGCAGAAAGAGTGTTAGTCTACAGAGGATGAGCAGAGGAATTGCTTGGTGTGGAAAATTGTGGTTTTTTTCAAGTTTATTATGTGTTACTATAATGAGAGTTTGGGTGAGAATTACAGTTACTGAACATAGGTTTACTTATGCTTTGCTTCATATTATAGAGGAACTAAAGACATTTGTGACTATTAGCAATTGTGTTCTGTGGAACATTAAGAAAATTGTACTATGAGAAAGTATATTTCTAGAAATTAATTGGTTCATAAATTTACCAATATAAAAAATAGTGGTATCAGACAATTCGCAATTCCTTATGAAGAGATCAAAATTCTGCCACCCTGATGCTGCTTTTTGGAATATTGATTTTAAGCTGTTTATCAAGAAAAAAGACTCAGAAAGAACCTTTGACTCCTCCCCCTTTCCTTCCTGCCCAAATACTCTTCTCTGTTGCCATCTAGTGTACATCTAAGGAATAGCACCTATCTACTAAGCTACTAGTATATCTACTTATATCACTTGAAAGCCCCAGGGCACCTGATATCATTCCTACTTCAGAATGTTTGTATACCCATGTTTTCTTTGTCTTTGAACCTCTCCTGCATGTGGAGTCTCTGATTCTCTCATGTATGTGAGATTCCCATACATATGTATGCCTTAAATTTGGTTAATTTCTGTTGCTAATCAGTCATATTATTTGCTTATTAGACCAGAAAAGAAACTTGAGTTTAAAGGGAAGTTTGTCTCTCCCTATCTTAAGCAAGTAATCAGGTATTTTATAGAATATAAATTTTGGAAGTACAGCTACACCCTGTTCTAAAGTAAGATTTAACAATTTATCTAAAAAAGTAACATGTTTGGGGCTGAATGATTTTATCAATGAAATATGGAACAATCTACTAATTTAGGTTCTGGATGTAAAACTTTTATTTACCATTCCAAAAGTGGGAATAAAGATGACCAAAGATTTACATTTTGCATGTTGATTTCTAAAAACATATTATTTCTTACACAATGCAATTTGACTGACAGGTTCAAATTTCCTTTTGGCTTATACAAAGTGAGTTACTCTGCAAATCATCATGCACTATATGTGTGATTTAATTTTAGTATAAATTAAAGAGATTCATGTAGAAAGTGAAAAAAAAACCCTAAATACTAATTTTATGTGGTTTTTATGAAGTCTCCTTAGCACGAACCATTTCAGTAGATTAATAAAGTCAAAAGTCAATTTGCAGTAAGCTGAAGAAGTGAAGACGTGCAAATTTAAATTATATGCTTCTCTTTTACCAAGTCCACTGAGTGGAGGAAGGAGCTGCAGAGACAGGAAAGAGGAAGGGAGGGAGGGAGGGAGGGAGGGGAGGGGAGAAGGAAGGGACTGAGGAGGTACATAAGCTCAAAGGGAAGGGAGAAATGGGAGGGAGGGAGGGAGGAGGTACATACACTGAGTGGCCAGATTATTATGATCTCTGAACGCATAATAATCTGGCGTGCGTGCGTGCGTGTGTGTCTTAGAGGCCCGGTGGGGTCCGGCCAGCTTGGCCAGGGGGAGGGGACATGGGTGGTTGGCCGGCTTGCCTGCTGGTTGAATTCCTGGTCGAGGGGACAATTTGCATATTAGCCTTTTATTATATAGGATATACACTGAGTGGCCAGATTATCATGCGTTCATAGATCATAATCTGGCCACTCAGTGTAAATTCAAAGGGAAGGGGAAAATGGGTGGGATCCGAGCCAATTGCTGAAGCTTGCAAAGTGAAAAGAGAAGAAATGGCAATAGCAAGTGCCTCAATTCTGCTTCAACCTAGAACTATTTGTATTTTTTTAATTTGATTGTTAACCATTTGAAAGGGACCGTTTTCTTTTCACATTGTGCAACTTATTAAATCACAAGGGTCTCTCCTTCCTGAAGTTACAGTGGAGAAGTCGATGGGGCTGTGGGCATCACCAGGCTCTACTGGAGCCAGGGGGTTCATTTCCAAGATGCCTGACCCCCACACAGTTGCTGGCAAGAGGCCTCAGGTCCTGCCATGGGGCCTCTCTACAGGGTTGCCGAGTGTCCCAAAGCACGACAACTGGTTTCCCCAGAACAAGCGGGCCAAGAGAAAGAAGCCAAAGTTGTAATGTCTTCTATGATCCAGAGAGATGTCAATTAAGCAGTTTGAATATCTGAAGTTCAGGAGAGCAGCTAGGGAGGAAATATAAACTTGTTTAAAAGTATGAGACTAGATGAAGTCACCCAAGGAATGTGTACAGATATAAGAGGCGGTGGTTTTGGACTGTGCCCTGGGGTGCTCCAACATTGAGAAGACAGAGAGAAAAGGGAAAGTAGCAAAAGAGACTGAGAAGGAGTAACAATAAGGTAAAAATAAAAAGTATGCTGTCCTAAGAGAAATAAAAATGTGTATTAAGGGGCAGGGAGTGATTCATCAACTATATCTTAGGCTGCAGCTAAGTCAGGTAAAATGAGGACTGAGAATGGACCATGGAATTAGGAAGGTGCATTAGTAACCTGGTCCATGCAGCTTCAGTGGGGTTCTGGAGAACAAAGCCTGAGAAGGGTGAGCTTACAGAGAACGGAAGAGGAAGAAAGGTCTATCCCTAACATTTGAGAAACCAGGGCATAAGTACAAATGGAGGCTAATATACATTCTCATAATTTTAACTAGTTAAATCTTTATTTAGTAAAGAAAATGAAGTTTCAGGAATTCCCATCATCTATTCAAGTTGTAGGTTTGATGAGAATAATTTTCTTGCTTATTTTGTTTTGACCAAGAATTAATCATTAAATAAAAATTTATAATGTCCTATTTATGATTTTTATGTGGGTCCTGCTCAAAACAAACTTTTGCTTTGTTTCTAGCTTTTAAAAATGTAAATAGACTGCCTTTTGCAAATTTTCTATTCTTTTCCCCCCAATTTTCATCTTTCCTGAGGGAAGTACTTAAAAAGTAATGCTCTATTTTTTCTTATTTTTATCCTATTTTTATCACTGTTTTGACATACTCATCCCCAATGATTAAAAGAATTAAGAAGTAAATGTCATTGTTTTCAAAGTGTTCAAATATGGATATATTTCTATGAAAAATGTGAGTTAAAAATGTTTAAAAATGGAAAAATTATTCCTCATGTATTTTCAAATATTTTTTCCTCTTAAAATACTAAAAACTTTCTTAAAATTAAGACATAGTTATTAGTGGAATCAATTTTAAATAAAAATTCTTTTAAATTTAATTTTTAAAAATTTAATATTATTAAATATGTTAGAAAAATAACACCATTGCCAATTTCAACCTTTAAGCCATCTAGTTGCCAATGTGATATCATACTTACTGAATATAAGTATCATATCCAAACATAAATACATACAAATTTAAGAATAAAATGAATGTTTACTACTGTAGAATATTCCTCAGCAACCATGTGTAACCATCGAGAGTACTTCACTAACTTGTAAGGACCTCCACAACCACACATGAGAACACACAGTGAAACAAGAAAATGACAGGAAACTGTGGGCATCTACTGCATTCCTGCCACCTGATATGTTAATTGGTCACTCTCACCTAAGTGCTTCCTCTGCTCCAGCTTTTCAACGTGAACAACAAACCACACAACTTTCGCAGCATTTTGTTTCAAGGACTTTGGGCAAGAGAAGTAGGGAAGTTTCTCCCGTGACCTGAAAAGAGAGTGCGGAGAGTGACTGCTTTATAATTGAATTTCATCAGGCACTTTATCTCTCCCCTCCCCCACCAAAGGAGAGCAATGAAAGGGTCAGAAACACCCCCACTCCATTTCAACAGCAGTCTCTGTTAACTGCACACAATATCCAAGGAAGAGCTTTCGGACGCAGGACTTTGGGGACAAAGACGCTGACCTTCAGGTAGAGGACTGAAAGCACTATGATCAGTATCTGAAAATTATTGGGAGCATTGCATTTGATAGAGAATAAAAGGCACATAAAAGTCTTGCTAAACTTCCATCTCATTGTTTTTGTGTGTGTTTTGTTTGTTTACTTTTTAAATTAAATTTTTGGTGTTTTTTTTTTTTAAAAAATCAAATAATGGTCTAGCCTAAGATGGAAAATTTCCTCTAGTTTTGGCAGGCAACTATTTTTCTACTTAAAGACCTTTTTATTTTATTATTAAACCCTGTCTTATTTTCTTCTATCTTAACTTCTTTTATTTCCTATAGATGGATTAATTTATGTAATTGCAGCATATCTTCCATTAGTTTTTACAGAGGAAAGTTCTATAGTTTTGCACATATTCTGTTCTGTAGATATAATGCAGAATTTTCTAAACAGTTAATTATCTAAAATTTAGTTTTTTTTGAAGGAAAAAAAACACAAAAACACAATCTCTTCTAAGCAGTTTTTTTATAGTCAGTTTTCCATGCTTAATTCCATGGAAGGCTTAGTGCTCCATTGTGCACATGAAAAAAGTGATCCCAGATGTAGTTTTTATTTCACTGCATGTATTATCATAATGTTATGGTCATAAGGAAACCCCTCTAATGTATGAAATAATTATTGTGTGAAATGTTTGCTGTGTGGAGACCCCAATACTCTGTAACTTCCAAATTGATGAACTCCTCAGTATCTTGATGTGAACGCCCTGAGCCCTTAAAGTGTAAATGCCCTGCTCCTAGCATAAGCCACACTGTCTGGCCCACACTGATAAGACACAAGTTGTTTACTACTGGCTATATAAGCACAGGACTTTCTTCAGTCGACGTCTCCTGCCTGATGAGAGGAGGACTCCACGTCGCTCCGTGAGATGAGCCCCTGACTGACTGCTCTGCTGTGCGAGCTTGAACCAACTGCAGCCGCCTGTCTGTCTCCGCCTTCGTTGTCCGTCTTTAGGTGTGCATCACCGGGTGGCCTTTGCTGAAGCCTAGGACCCACTAGGAATAGGTAAATAAACCCTGTGTGATTGCATACTAATTGTCTTGTGTGTTCATGAGTTCCGGTTCGGCTCAGCTGTCTAGACATTGAAGCACCAGGGGATGGGCCATTATTGCTGACTCCTGTTTGTCCCACTAAGTCTAGACAGATAATTAATTACTTGGGGCATAACTGGGACAATTGGCATAGACGGCAGGATTCCAAAACAAATTTCACCGCAGCGCAGGTGGATGATTATTTAAAATTGGCAAAAACACTCAGGTTTCAGTCAGAGTATTAAGGAAACGACCACCGAGTGCAAAGGGGATTAATCTGGCACCAACCCAAAGTGAACTGGTCTCTAAGGACACGTGTCAGTGGTCGTTCACTGCAAGGGCATACCCAGGAGTCTGACTCCCGACTGGTGAAATGCCTGAGGGCCATAGTAGACTCTCTGCCCAAGCAGAGCCGAGTTGGCAGATTATACCAACCAACCCATTCCCAATCCAGAGACCAGACACTGGAGCATAACTGGGTTGCCCAGGTTCGGTCCAAAATCCAAACTCCCCTTCAAATTAAGGGAATTCAATTAAGGGAATTCAATTAGGGGAAACTGAAAGTAAAAGAAAAATGAAACTGAGCATGCCCAGTGGGCATGGGGCCGCTGGGGTGCTGGCTGTGGAGAGGAGAGGGCTGCACCTGAGAAGATGCCCAGGCATTTGCATTAGACACAACTGGTGACACTTCGGGACCCTGGGAAGTCCAAGATCAAGGTGCCAGCAGATTTGGTGTCTGAGAGGAAGGGAGAGGGATAGAGAGTTAGAACACCAATGAGAGAGAAACATCGATCAGCTGCCTCCTGCACACCCTCTACTGGAAATGTGTCCGCAACCAAGGTACATGCCCTTGACCAGAATTGAAACTGGGACAAGAGAAACCAAGATGGTGGCACAGGTAAACACCTAAACTGCTGCCTCACACAACAATATCAAAACTACAACTAAAAGACAAAACGGACACCATCCAGAATCACAGGAAAGCTGGCTGAGTGGAAATTCTACAGCTACAAGAAAAGAGGAAAGCACATTGAAACTCAGAGGAGCTACAAAAGTCCGAGGTACGGAGGCTCACACACGGAGAGGATGGGCGGCTGTGTGCACGGGTGGCTGAATGCGCAGCTGGCTTTCTAAAGCAGGAGGGAGAAGGAAACTCTCAACTGCACTGAACTCCAGTCCCAGGTGAGACACTGGGAAACCAGACTCATTCGGGAGTAATCTGGAATGTCAGGAAAAAGTAAGCACACTGAGACTCGGGAGCTGCGGAAGGCAGAGGTCTGGAGGCGCGTGCGCAGAGAGGACTGACTGCTGAATGCATGGAAGGCTGAGTGCACGGCTGGCTTTCTAAAGCAGGAGGGAGACAGAAGCTCCCGACTGCACTGAACTCCAGTTCCGGGCTAGTTTCTGGGAACCCCGACTCATTCAGGGAGAAACTGGACTGACTGGCAGCGGGCAAAACTCGAGGGCGGCTTTCTCTCAGAGGTGCTTGCAGTGATTACCAAGGGACACTGAGACACAGGGGCCTCATAGGGCAGGGCTCAAGGCTGTCTGCTCTGCCCTGAAACTCCGCCCCATCCAAGCTGAGCACAGAGGCTTTTGCAATTATGTCACAGAAGTGTTCCCAGAGTAGACACAGCTGATCCTCACAGCCAATTGGTCTGGAGGTCAAATCCTCCCAGTGATACCAACAACAATCAAGACTTAACTACAACCAGGCTGAGCACACAGTCCACAAAGGGGTACACCAAGAGTGTCCACCTCAGGTAACAGGGGAGGCTGAGCCACTGTGCCCTAGAGGACACCTACCACACAAAGCTACTCTACCAACCCAGGGAAGCAGTGAAAATGCGGAGACAAAGAAACAGATCACAAATGAAAGAAACAGAGGAAAACAAATGAATGGATATAGAGTTCAAAACCACAGTTATAAGATTTTTCAAGAATTTCCTAAAAAAGGCCGATAAATTTAGCGAGACCCTCGAGGATATGAAAAAGGACCAACTAGAAATTAAACATACACTGACTGAAATAAAAAATATTATACAGAGACGTAACAGCAGACTAGAGGATCGCAAGAATCAAGTCAAAGAATTGAAATACAAAGAAGTAAAATACACTCACCCGAAAAAGCAAAAAGAAAAAGAAATCCAAAAATTTGAAGATAGTGTAAGGAGCCTCTGGGACAACTTTAAGCGTACCAACATCCGAATTTTTGGGGTGCCAGAAGAAGGGAGAGAGCAAGATACTGAAAACCTATTTGAAGAAATAATGACTGAAAACTTCCCCCACCTGGTGAAAGAAATAGACTTACAAGTCCAGGAAGCACACAGAACCCCAAACAAAAGGAATCCAAAGAGGACCACACCAAGACACATCATAATTAAAATGCCAAGAGCAAAAGACAAAGAGAGAATATTAAAAGCAGCAAGACAAAAATAGTTAATTACCTACAAGGGAGCATCCATACGATTGTCAGCTGATTTCTTAACAGAAACTATGCAGGCCAGATGGGAGTGGCAAGAAATATTCAAAGTGATGAACAGCAAGAACCTACAACCAAGATTACTCTACCCAGCAAAGCTATCATTCAGAGTTGAAGGTCAGATAAAGAGCTTCACAGACAAGAAAAAGCTAAAGGAGTTCATCACGGCCAAACCAGTATTATATGAAATGCTGAAAGGTACTCTTTAAGAAGAGGAAGAAGAAGAAAAAGGTAAAAATAAAAATTATGAACAACTAATACATGTCTATCAACAAATGAATCTAAAAATCAAGTGAATTAAAAATCTGAGCAACAGAATAAACTGGTGAATATAATAGAATCAGGGGCATAGAAAGGGAGTTGACTGACAATTCTCGGGGGTAAAGGGGTGTGGGGGGGTGGGAAGAGACTGGACAAAAAGCGTACACCTATGGATGAGGACAGTGGGGGGGGGTAAGGGCAGAGGGTGGGGTGGGAACCGGGTGGAGGGGAGCTATGGGGGGAAAAAAGAGGAACAATTGTAATAATCTGAACAATAAAGATTAATTAAATTTTAAAAAAGAAAAATGAAACTTTTTGAAGAATAAATTTACAGCAGAGCTGAACTTATGAACAAAATTTTGAAGAAGATAGCTAAAACTCTCTCTAATTTTATAAGAAAACTAACAACTCTCCATCTAGAAACCACATACTGCAATAGGAACATACCGCATACACAAGGATTCTGTCCGTTTGGTAGGTACAAACCAAGACTCCGCCTCACTCAACACCAGGCAGAAGGTTAAAGACTTCTTCAACAAGCTTTTCAAAAGAAACAACCCTACCGAACCTAACATACCATCAGAAAGCAAATGGAGACCGGTAGAGGATGTCCTGGGGGCCAAATATAAAATCCAGACAGCCCCAGGCCTCAACAAAAACACAGTAGAGCCTAACAATCTGATTCCAATAATAGAAAGAGCATCATCACAGGAGGTAGTAGGAACATTACTACAGACAATCCATCACCTGCAGGAGGACACTGACAAAGGAATATCACTAGCACAGAAGGTAGTTGCAAAATACTCCAGCAAGCCAGTAGTAGTAAATAAGGTAATAAAATCGGAAAATGAAGGGATTGAGGATTCAATAGAATTCACCTCATTTTCAAGGCAAGAACTAGCAGAACTCAGAAAACTATTAATTAAAGGAGAATTAACGGACATAGACTGGCTTGTGAAAATATATGAACTTGGAGGCCACACATCTAAGTTAAGTGCAGATGAACTCACAGCAGTAATAGATGCAATAGAATTAGCCAAATTAAAAACAGCACTAAAGGAAGTTGCAGAACAACACTCAAATACAGTTAAGATCATTATGGAGCTGGGTAGGAGATTCATGGAGAAGAGCATTCCAGCAGTGGATCTGTCTTCAGGACAGTTTTCAGAACACTGGGAGTCTCTTACACAGTTACAGACCCAATTAAGGAAATTGGTGATCCTAACTAGCCTCTATAAACCAGATTTGAACTCACCATGGGAAAATTCAGATGTAGAAGGGATAGTCAAAGTACTAATAAGAAACACCCCAGATGGCTACAAAATGCAGCTTCAAAACCTTATCGCAGGGTCCAGCACTGCAGAGGATATTAAAAAGAAAATCCAACTGCACCAAGACCTATTAGCAGAAAAGAAATTCACCTTCACGGCAAAGGAATCAAAGAGATATTCATTCCCCATGCAACAATATAGAGGACCTCTAAAGCCCTTTAAAATACCCCAAACCAATCAAAACAGACAGAATGACCAATACAGACAAGGACAAGCGTTTTACTGGAGAAGGAACAATCCATTCTTCAAGAACAATAATCCATTCAAAAAAATAATAATAACCCATTTAGAAGTAATTCCAACCCATTCAACAGAAACCCATTCACCCAACATCAAAATCAAAGAAACCCTTTCAGGACAGAGATTCGAGACAACCCATTCCGAAATAGTCAAAACCCCTTCAGTCAGAACCAGGGAAACTGGAGAGGCCCCTGCCGGCAAAATCAACCTGCCAGGCAATAGGGTGGCCATACCAGACACCAATGCCAGAACATTACTTCCACACTACAGACCCTGAAGAAATCCCAACTAAAATGCCTATATCCAATAACCCCCCGTTAGTTATAGACACATCATTCAACACAAAAAATGACAACAGACCATACATATCCCTCCAAATCTCCCTGGAAAGCGGGACCTACTAAAGGAGTCACAGGAAATTTGACCCCAGCCTACCCAACACAAGGAAAAATACTATACAAAGGCAAACAAATCCCAATCCTAGTCTCACCTCAGGTTCAAAACATATTAGGTATGGACATCCTACCAACATTATTTTGTCACATTTCCCACACACCCAGGCTACATAAAATCAAAACATTCCTCATTACACTATAGATACCTCCATTAATGTTACCAGAACCAAATACAAATTCATTCACACCTCAATACCCTCTGAAAGGAGGACACGAGGATATAACCAAAGCACTTAAAAAACTTCTGGAAGAAGATATAATAGAACCAGGCAGATCACATATTTATAATAGCCCCAACTGGCCTGTAAAAAAGCCTAACGGCACCTACAGGAACACAACTGACTATCGCAACCTGAATAAGGCTTCACCAAAAATAGATGGCTGACTGCCTGATGCACAAGAAGTAATCAATATTGGCCAGAGAGACAACCCTAAATTTATGACAGTAATTGATCTCTCGGACATGTTCTTTGCAATACCCATAGCTGAAAAATCCAGACCCTTTACCACATTTACATGGCAAGGCAAACAATACCAATTCAAAAGACTCCCACAAGGATACAAAAACTCACCCACAATCGCACACAACTTACTTGCTAACAACATTGACCCCACAAAATACAAATCCACAATCATACAATACATAGTTGACATTTTACTCTGTAACAATGACAAGGAAATTCTACAATCTGATCTAGAGTCACTAGTAACACACCTAAGATCACTAGGCTGGACAATTAATCCTGACAAAATCCAGCCCTCAGACACCAAAACAACATTTTTAGGCATCCATTGGAGCTCTTCAGGTAGGAACACAACAAACAAAGTAATAGACAAATTACTAAACCTAAAAAGCCCAATCAACAAAAAAGAAGCACAACAATTAATGGGACTTTTCATGTACTGGAGACAACACATACCATACCTAGCTGACATTGCAAAATCCATATACAAAGTCACCAGGAAGGCAGTAGATTTCATACGGAACCAAGAACAGGAACAAGCATTTAAACAATTAAAGGACTACATACACCACTTTCAATCCCTACAAAGTATCAGACCAGGAGACAAAATAGTACTACACATTAGTTTCATGGTAGAACATGGCAGTTGGGGACTATACAAAAGAGGAACAGAAGACAAAAAACAAATGCCTGTAGGATTCTGGACTCAGAGATTCCCTTACTCTTATCACAAATTCATTTTGAGAAACTAATCTGGACACTACATGTGGCACTGTTGCATGTAGAGCCGCTGACCGGACTTAACCCAATAACCATGCGCAGCACATTGCCCCTTAAGGCATGGCTCAAAATATCAGCTGAAGAATTGGCAGGTCCCCAAATTGATGAAAAGGTTTTCGCGTGGAAGTGGTACATTAACACATGATGAACCAGCCCTCTGCACCGAGGAGGTCAACAAACTTGACGTAGAACCACCTACCTGCGCCAACAAGTTTGTCCAACCACCTGATCCAATCCATGTGAAAGGGCCACAATATAGCCCTAAACTTAAAAATGCCTGGTTTACAGACGGATCAGCCTCCGTAACCAGTGACCAGTACGAATGGCGAGCAGCAGCCTTCAATCCATCAACATCACAAGCACTAACAGCGACTGAAAAGTCCAAATCTGCTCAACATGCAGAACTCATTGCCACATATCTTGCTATAAATCATTCAGTAGAGATTTCGGAAGATGGCGGCTGGCAGGACGGAGGTGAGGGAGAGAAAGTGAGTGAGGATATGAAAGGAGAGTGTGTGGATGTGTGTGGTGTGTGTGTGATTGAGTAAGGGACGGTTAAAGCCCCGTAGGAGCAGCAGGGGCTGGCAGACCAGGCTCTCCTAGACAAGGAGAGACTACCACCACTGCAGGCACTCCCCCGGGGGGAGAACGGCCTTTTTAAAGAACTCTTCAGCACCACCAACCAGACAGGCCTTGGAACTGCCTGGCGACCCAGCAGCCACTCCAGCCAAAATCCTGCTGCCCCACCCGCAGACCCACCAACCCTGGGACCTCCACCTCCAAAGGTGCACCACTCGGCAGCAGTAAGTGCAACCTCCCCCTCCCCAGCGGAGAACTCCAGACAAAACATTCGCGCATTTCCAGCGCACACCACTCCATAGGCAGCACCTGGGAGCCACTGGGAGTCCCGAGGATGTAATTTTATACAGACAAGGGTGCGCAGCCCTGCAGTAGAAATTCTGAACTCCCTCTTCCTGAATAACTGCCCAGGGACACCCAAGCTGTGCAACTTCAGTGCCAGGGCCCCTCAGAGTGCATCAGAACTCTCCGTAGGCAAAGGCACCTCCACAGATGTGCATTTCCAACAGGCAGGCCCCCTGAGCCCATCTATCCACAGAGTGCTCAGGGGAGCAGCTGTGAGACTCTGCTGGGTGTGATTCTGCACAGACAAGGGCACGCTGTCCAACAGTAGAAAATCTGAATTCCCTCTTCCTGAATAACTGCCCACATTCACCCCAGCTGCTCAACCTCAGTGCTAGGACCTCTCAGAGTGTGTCAGAGCTCTGCGTCAGCAAACGCACCTCCACAGATGCAAATTTCCAACAGGCAGGCACCTGAACCCATCTACCCACAGGGCACTCGTGGGAACCACTGTGAGCTCTCCCTGGGTGTGATCTTGGACAAACAGGGGCGCACGCCGCCCCCCCCTCACCCCCCGCCCGCTGCAGTAGACATTCTGAATTCACTCATCTTGGATACCTGCCCACAGGCACCTCAATTACACGACTACACTGCCAGGGCTCTTCAGAGTACTTCAGTGTGCCTTGCAGGCAAACGTACCACACAGGTGCCGCTGTGAGCCGCCACTGGGAGTGAGCGCCTATCCACCACAGGTGCAGCAGCAAAAGCTGAGTCTGCCCACCCCACAACTACAGAACTCTGGACAACACAGTCAGGCCTTTCCAGAGTGCAGACCCCCTGAGCCCCATCACCCCAGCAGACGGTTCCTGGGTGCCACTGCGAGTCCCTGTTGGGCACACATGATTTCAATTAAGGGTGCAAGACAGCAAAAATTGGACACTCCCCTTTATGGCTGCTGACTTCTAGACACCGCAGTTGTGCCTCTCAAGCTCACAGGCCTTCATCAAGAGAACCCAAATAGCTCAAGTAGGGAGCCACACTATATTACCAACCCTAGGAGAACTGAGAGATTACACCAGAAGCACCATCCCCAAAAGAACCTGGGTAGCAAAGCAATTGGATCTACAATGAAAACATTACAGAAAAACATGGGAAGACAAAAAAGCAATCCCCAAAGGAAAGAAAAAGAGGAATCACCAGAAAGGGAGTTAAATGAAATTGAGGCTAGCAGCTTATCAGAGAAAGAATTCAGAGTAATGGTTATAAGGATGTTTAAATGGCTGGATGACAAATACACACAACTCAATGAGAATTATAAGGAGCTGAATGAGAATGTGGCCAACATGAAAAGGAACCAAGAGGAGATAAGAACGACATAGCTGCAATAAAGAACACAATGGAAGGCTTAAACAGTAGACTAGAAGAGGCTGAGGACTGCATCAGCGAATTAGAAGACAAGGTAGAAAAAAACACACAAACAGAGCACCAACTGGAAAGAAGACTTAAAAAGCAAGAGGAGAGCCTAAGGGAGCTTTGAGACAACACAAAACAAAACAATATTTGCATAATATAAGTACCAGAAAGAGAGGAAGAGAAGCAAGGAATAGAAAACCTGTTTGAAGAAATGACAGAAAACTTCCCTGATATGGGCAAGAAAAAAAATCATGCAAGTCCAGGAAGCACAGAAAGTCCCAAACAAAATGAACCCTAAAAGACTAACACCAAGACACATCATAATTAAATTGGCAAACACCAATGACAAAGTAAGAATCTTAAAGGCTGCCAGTGAGAGACAGAAAGTTACCAACAAGGGTTCTTCTATTAGAATATCAACGGATTTCTCAACAGAAACATTCCAGGCCAGAAGGGAATGGAATGAAATTTACAAAGTGATGCAAAGCAAGGGACTGAACCCAAGCATTCTATACCCAGCAAGGCTATCATTCAAAATTGAAGGTGGAATCAGGAGCTTCACAGACAAAAAAGGGCTAAGAGAGTTTATCACTACCAAACCAGCAATGCAAGAAATGCTAAAGGGACTGCTGTAAAAAGAAGAAAGAGAAAGGCAAAAAGAAACACAAACACTAAGGGGGAAAATATGACAACAAACATGTACTTTTCAATAACATTAAACATAAATGGATTAAATGCACCAATCAAAAGACATAGGGTAGCTGAATGGATAAGAAAACATGACCCATATATATGCTGTCTGCAAGAGACCCACCTCAGAACAAAGGATTCACACAGACTGAGAGTGAAGGGATGGAAAAACATTTTTCAGGCAAATGGAAATGAGGAAAAAGCTGGGGTTGTGATACTTATATCTGGTAAAATAGACCTCAAAGTAAAGGCCATAACAAGAGATAAGGAAGGCCACTACATAATACTAAAGGGAGCAATTCAACAAGAAGTTATAACTCTGGTAAACATATATGCACCCAATACAGGAGCTCCCAAATACATAAAACAACTTCTGGAAGATATCAAGGAAGAGATTGATAGCAATAAAGTCATAGTAGGGGACTTTACCCCATTGACACCACTGGACAAATCAACTAAACAAAAAATCAGCAAAGAAACAGCAATCCTAAATGACACACTAGATCAGATGGACTTAACTGACATCTTTAGAACATTTCACCCCAAAGCTACAGAATATACGTTCTTTTCCAGTGCACATGGAACATTTTCAAGGATAGACCACATATTAGGACACAGGCAAAGTCTCTTCAAATTCAAGAAGACAGAAATCATATCAAGCATCTTCTCAGATCACAATGGCATAAAACTGGAAATAAACTACAATAAAAACAATCCAAAAAAAATCAAACACTTGGAGACTAAATAGCATGATATTAAACAATGACTGGGTTACCAGAGAGATCAAAGAAGAAATAAAAAACATCATGGCCAACAAATGACAACGAAAACACAACAACCCAAAATATATGGAACACAGCGAAAGCAGTCTTGAGAGGGAAGTTCATAGCTCTACAAGCCTACTGCCAAAAAAAAAGAAACAATGGTAATAAATTATCTAACCCTACAACTCAGAGTTAGAACAAGAGCAACAAGAAAAGCCCAGTGTAAGCAGAAGGAAGGAAATAATAAAGATCAGAGCGGAGATAAACAACATAGAGACCAAAGAAACAATACAAAAGATCAACAAAACCAAGAGTTGGTTCTTTGAAAGGATAAACAAGATCGATAAACCTCTCACCAGGCTTACCAAGAAGCAAAGAGAGAGGACCCAAATAAACAAAATCAGAAATGAAAGACAAGAAGAAGAAATAAAAGGCATTCAAACTGGAAAAGAAGTAAAACTGTCCTTATTCGCAGATGACATGATACTGTACATAGAAAACCCTAAAGCCTCCATCAAAAAATTATTAGACTTAATAAATGAATTTGGCAATGTAGCAGGATACAAAATTAATGCCAAGAAATCTATGGCATTTCTATACACCAACAGTGAAGTTATAGAAAGAGAGACTAAGAAAACAACCCCATTTACCAGCGCACCAAAAAAATTAAGATACCTAGGAATAAACTTAAGGAGGTAAAAGACCTCTACTCAGAGAACTACAGGACATTGAAAAAAGAGATAGAGGAAGACATAAATAGATGGAAGAGCATACCATGTTCATGGATTGGTAGAATTAACATCATTAAAATGTCCATACTACCCAAAGCAATCTATAGATTCAATGCACTCCCCATTAAAATACCAACGGCATATTTCACAGACCTAGAACGAACTCTCCAAAAATTCATCTGGAATAAAAAAAGGCCCCGAATAGCTGCAGCAATCCTGAGAAAGAAGAACAAAGTAGGTGGGATCTCAATACCAGATTTCAAGCTGTATTACAAAGCCACTGTTCTCAAAATAGCCTGGTACTGGCACAAGAACAGACATATAGACCAATGGAATAGAACAGAGAACCCAGATATTGACCCAAATCAATATGCTCAATTAATATTTGACAAAGGAGGCATGAACATACAATGGAGTCAAACAGTCTCTTCAATAAATGGTGTTGGGAAAACTGGACAGATACATGCAAAAAAATGAAACTAGACCACCAACTTACACCATACACAAAAATAAACTCAAAATGGATAAAGGACTTAAACGTAAGACGGGAAACCATAAAAATACTAGAAGAATCCACAGGCAGAGAAATCTCAAGACATATACCGAAGCAATTTCTTCACTGATACCGCTCCTAGGGCAATGGAAACTAAAGAGAAAATAAACAAATGGGACTACATCAAAACAAAAAGCTTTTGCACAGCAAAAGAAACCATCAACAAAACAAGAAAGACCACTGTATGGGAGAGCATATTTGCAAATGTTATCACTGATAAAGGTTTAATCTCCAATATATACAGGGAACTCCTACAACTCAATAAAAGGAAGATAAACGACCCAATAAAAAAATGGGCAATGGACCTAAATAGATACTTTTCGAAAGAAGACAGAAGGAAGGCCAAGAGACATGAAACATGCTCAAAGTCACTAATTATCCGAGAGATGCAAATCAAAACGACAATGCGGTACCATTTCACACCTGTCAGAATGGCAATCATCAACAAATCAACCAACGACAAGTGCTGGTGAGAATGTGGAGAAAAAGGAACCCTCCTGCACTGCTGGTGGGAATGCAGACTGGCAGCCATTATGGAGAACAGTATGGAGTTTCCTCAAAAAACTGAAAATGGAAATCCCATTTGACTCAGTAATCCCACTTCCAGGAATATATCCTAAGAAACTAGAAACACCAATCAGAAAGGATATATGCACCCCTATGTTCATAGCAGCACAATTTACAATAGCTAAGATTTGGAAACAGCCTAGGTGCCTGTCAGCAGATGACTGGATCAGAAAACTATGGTACATCTACACAATGGAATACTACGCTGCTATAAAAAAGAAGGAATTCTTACCATTTGCAGCATCCTGGATGGAAATGGAGAGCATTATGCTAAGTGAAATAAGCCAGTCAATGAAAAAAAAATACCACGTGATCTCACTCATTTATGGATAATAAAGAACATTATAAACTGATGAACAAAAAGATAGATACAGAGGCAGTAAAGCATCAAACAGACTGTCAAATTACAGCGGGAAGGTTGGGGGGGGGGAGATAAGAGATCAACCGAAGGACTTGTATGCGTGCATATAAACATAACCAATGGACGCAAGACACAGGGGGGTGAGGGCATGTATGGGAGTGGGGTGAGGGGGCAATGGGAAGATATGTACACATGTAATACCTTAATCAATAAAAAATAAAAAATGAAAAAAATAAAAAGATTCAGTAGACCAGTGGTCGACAAACCCATTAGTCAACAGAGCCAAATATAACAGTACAGCGACTGAAATTTCTTTTGAGAGCCAAATTTTTTAAACTTAAACTTCTTCTAACGCCACTTCTTCAAAATAGACTCACCCAGGCTGTGGTATTTTGTGGAAGAACCACACACAAGGGGCCAAAGAGCCGCATGTGGCTCGCGAGCCACAGTTTGCTGACCACTGCAGTAGACAAACATTTTACTAAAATCTACATTTTCTCCAATTCTTGGGCAGTTTGTAAAGGAATCACTGACTGGTTAGGAAAATGGCAACAATCAGGCTGGTTGATTAATGGTAAACCTTTATGGTCACAAGACTATTGGATAAAACTCCACGACCTCTCCAAACAAATTAAAATATACATTACACACGTCAACGCTCACACTACATACAAAACACCCACAATACTCCACAACACAATAGCAGATACATAAGCAAAAGGAATTACACTAGGGGATAACATGACCATCACGGACAATTCAAAATCATTAGCAATCAACCTTAAGTTAGTCAAAAATGAAAATGATATGCTCTAGCTCAATGGTCGGCAAACTCCTTAGTCAACAGAGCCAAATATCAACAGTCAACGATTGAAATTTCTTTTGAGAGCCAAATTTTTAAAACTTAAACTATATAGGTAGGTACATTGTTATTAACTTAATTAGGGTATTCCTTCAATCGCAATGTACTTGCGCGCCTGCACATGGTATTTTGTGGAAGAGCCACACTCAAGGGGCCAAAGAGCTGCACGTGGCTCAAGAGCCGCGGTTTGCCGACCACTGCCCTAGCTGGTTTGGCTCAGTGGATAGAGCGTTGGCATGTGGACTGAAGGGTCCCAGGTTCGATTCCAGTCAAGGCACATGCCCGGGGTTGTGGGCTCGATCCCCAGTAGGGGGCGTGCAGGAGGCAGCCTATCAATGATTCTCTATCATCATTGATGTTTCTATCTCTCTATCCCTCTCCCTTCCTTCTGAAATCAATAAAGAATTATATTTTAAAAAAGTGAAAATGATAATTGGCAAATCGCCCCTCTTCCAAAAATTATATTAAAAAAGGAAGGAGGCAAATACAAATTATCCTCACCAACCCCAGAACTTACTTTTACACCACAATTTATACAACAGATCCATACCACATTAGGACACATAGGACATTCTTCTCTTGCCCACTGGTTCCTAAAGAGGAACCTAAAGGCACTCATAAAATTACTCAAGCAACAAACAAAGGCACTCACACATTTAAATCTCTTACACCACCCAGACTGACTAAAGCATTTGTGCCTAATCAAGTCTTACAAATTGATTTTATTGGACCACTTCACGTACCCTTTGCAGACAAATATGCATGCAATATTGTTGACATAGCAACTGGAATACTTTATGCTTACGCCTCAAGACATCCAGATGCAAAAACCACTATTAAAGCACTCTCAACATGGTTCTCATTTTATGGTCCACCACAAATAATTGAATCAGACCAAGGCACACACTTTATGGCCTCTGTGGTACAACATGTTAAAGAACTAGATATTGACTGGACCTTCCACCTGCCTTACAATCCACAGGCAGCTGGACAAATAAAAAGACATAATGATCTTCTTAAACATAAAATGCAGACACTCCTTATAGACAGATCATTTAAAACATTACAAGAACTCCTTAATCTGGCATATCTACAATTAAATTCCAGACCTAGAGTAAATAGACTCTCCCCAATAGAAGAATTACTCCAACCACATGTCCTTAATAACCCCACTACTGACCACGTACCTCCGCCAAACACATCTAAAAAACTTCCCTATAAAATCTTGACTGAATCCACTAAGGATGGCTCCTTATTCCCACAGGAAATAATCGCCCACTCTGGATCATTGCTCTTCTGAACTGTAAACAACCTAGGTCTAGGACACCTCCAACAGACCAAAATAGAAAATACCAGTCCTAGGACATGATACATATCTTACATCAATACTTCATCACAGATTTTTATATTTCCTTCAATCCTCACTTCTATTACCCTATACTTTTGGATTAAATTTCTCTTTAATAATGTATTTAAGGATCACCTGCACTTGCATATTCCTCTCTCTCCTCCTCCTTATCATACTCTTAACAATTCCATTGACCCTCCACTGGATGTGATGTCCATACCGTAATTGTTCCTCTGCTAATAATACAACAAGCGAGACCAAGGTCCACGAGTTTCTACACCAACTACTAGATACTTGTTCCTCAATTTATAATCACACTCTGTATCTTTAACAATTAATGACCCCCTACCCCATTCTACCTTTTTTCTAGAAATACTCCGCTCTCCAAACTGGACCAGCAACTGAACCAATTTTTGGCGGAACTCTCTGACTTTATTCTGATTTATTCTCGTCAACTAACTACTCTTTCTACAATAGGCGGCGAACACCTGGTTGGATACTCTACCCTAAATCTCCCTAGACTCTCACCTGACAGTACCTGGGCTAAACCCGATTCTGACCTACTTTATGCTGAACCTTACTTCTTCCCCCGAAACTCCCTTGTTGAATTCACACCCAATATCTACATTGCTGTCAACCCACTTCAACTGTCCCTCTTCTCAGTACCCATGCAACCCTATACCCCAGAACCCCTTATATATAACTTAGGCCATTTTTATTTCCTTACCTGCTTTGTGAATTTTACATATTATGATCACACCTCTAATTCTGACCTTCCTTTTGATTTCTCTAATAACTGCACCCTTCTTTCTCACACTACGAATATTACATATCTTAATGACACCCAATATTCCTCCTTCACTGAAAGAACTTCCCTATATTTTCATCCCTCTGTACCTATCCAATTCTCTACCCGAAGCATTACACCACCCCCGTTTCCAATAATAATACCATTTCTAAGTTAAAAGAACTCCATAAACACTCTGACGACACCATCAAGAAACTTGGAGCAACATCGAAAGCCATCAACCACCTGCTCCTGATACCCAACAGCATGACCCTTAACTCAGCTGCGACCTGGCCGACCTTGACAAACACTATGACTTCGGGACCACCATTGTTTTCTCTGGAGGACTGTACCTTGTACCCCATGCTGGGATCTTTTTAACCCCATCTATTACATCCAAAAAGGATGGAACTCCCTCACCTCTGCTTGGCAAACAGCTAAAACCATTTTATTTCTCCTGGCCATTATCTACCTCCTTCCCCTCTTCATTAGACTCTTACACTGCAGAAAGAGTAAACAAAATTAATTTTGGCCCCCTTGGGTCCCCCTCTGTATATGTCCCTCGGGGTCCACCGGGTGGAATGTTATAATGTTATGGTCATAAGGAAACCCCTCTAATGTATGAAATAATTATTGTGTGAAATGTTTGCTGTGTGGAGACCCCAATACTCTGTAACTTCCAAATTGATGAACACCCCACTATCTTGATGTGAACGCCCTGAGCCCTTAAAGTGTAAATGACCTGCTCCTAGCATAAGCCACACTGTCTGGCCCACACTGATAAGACACAAGTTGTTTACTACTGGCTATATAAGCACAGGACTTTCTTCAGTCGATGTCTCCTGCCTGATGAGAGGACTCCACGTCCTCCGTGAGACGAGCCCCTGACTGACTGCTCTGCTGTGCGAGCTTGAACCAACTGCGGCCGCCTGTCTGTCTCCACCTTCGTTGTCCGTCTTTAGGTGTGCATCACCGGGTGGCCTTTGCTGAAGCCTAGGACCCACTAGGAATAGGTAAATAAACCCTGTGTGATTGCATACTAATTGTCTTGTGTGTTCATGTGTTCCGGTTCGGCTCACCTATCTAGACATTGAAGCATCATGGGATAGGCCATTATTGCTGACTCCTGTTTGTCCCACTAAGTCTAGACAGATAATTAATTAATTGGGGCATAATTGGGACAGCACCCAACCTGAAAATGAATATTGCTCTTTCATTTGGGAACAAACTTTATTTATAAAAAAAACAGAAAAATACAATCTGAGATCAAAAGCCTATTCAGCACTAGCATGGAGGATAATTTCAGCTCAGTTAATTCTAGCAAAATATGTGGCTATATACTGTTTATTTGCTTGTGCATTCCTACATAAGAAGAGACATACACTTAAAATTTTATTGGAATATAAAGGGTATATGTAGAAGTGAGCAGTGCTCAAAAGAGTAATAGGAAATTCAAAATTACCAAGCTAACAAGCTGAGGCAAAAGAAAAATGATTATCTCAGTAGGATATATAGTGTCTCCTTAAAAATACAATTGGGTTTTAATATGCAATAGTCTCATTTTAAACATAATTTTTTTTAAGTTGATTAGTAAGAAAACAGAAACACTATATCTCTGAGCTGGAAATTAATTTTTAAAGATTTGTATTTTAATTTCATCAATTTGTTTTTAAGGTAGAATTCTTGTATAGATTACGTAATCCACGTATGTGATTTCATGGATGGACAGACAGTTTGAGAGAGATTTAGTGACATGTTAAGGTCAACCAGAAATTAGCTGGGTTAAGAAGTGTGCTCTCCTAGCAGGTTAGATGGAATAAGTAGCTTCCAGATTTGAAATGTCTCTGAGAGGGCTCAGTTCATTCTATCCCCAAATACGCCACTTTGGCATATTTCTATATTTTTAAGCTGAGGAATCTGAGAAACTGCAGGTTGGAATAAATTTCTAGGCCCAAGATGCAGCCTCTCCAGTCTAGGATGCAAATCAAAACTGAAGTAACGTTCACGTCCCTGTAAATGATCTGCTTGGCCAGAAAGGCAGCCTGTGCCCACTTCCTTAGGTATCGATGGATTTGTTTAAATATTTTACTTACAAACGGTATGACAAGCTTATAAATAATCCAAACAAAAGAAAAGCTTACGGTGTTATTTCAAAAATACTTTCCATTATGCAGCTTCATTTTCTCTTCAATAGCATAAAATCCAGTTTTGCAGCCTTCTCAGGAAAATTTTTCTCTCCATCTCAAATGTTGACTTTGATCAGGTGCTAGTTTTCAGTCAAACACTGTTCTGGTGTTTGTAAAATTAATTCAGTCCCTTGCTAGGATTCCATCATTCTGACTTTATAAACAGTGATATGGGAAGTGAAATCTAGGTTTCTGACATCACCAATGTCTCCAGCTATTCAATTTCCTTACCTTCTCTTACACACACAAAAAAAATCGTCAACAGAAAGAAGAAATAAGAACACAATTTGGACCCTAAATCCATCAATGTTCTACCAAACATAAAATTCTCTAGAAATTTCTTTCAGATTTCTTCTATGTGTTCAATTCTATAATAATCATCACTGGGATACAGAAATCAACCCAAGCCATTATGCTCAATTAATATTAGACAAAGGAGGCAAGAGCATACAATGGAGTCAAGAGAGTCTCTTCAATAAATGGTGTTGAGAAAATTGGACAGGTACATGCAAAAAAAGTAAAACTAGACCACCAACTTACACCATACACAAAAATAAACTCAAAATGAATAAAAGACTTAAAAGTTGGGAAACAATAAAAATCCTAGAAGAAACCACAGGCAACAAAATCTCGACATCTCTCGTAGCAATATGTTTATGAATACATCTCTTAGGGCAAAGGAAATTAAGGAGAAAATAAACAAATGGGACTACATCAAAATAAAAAGCTTCTGCACAGCGAACAAAACCATCAAAAAAAGGAAAAGGAAGCCCACTGTATGGGAGAACATATTTGGCAATGAAACAACTGATAAAGGGTTAATGTCCAAAATATTATAAGGAATTCACACAACTTAACAAAAGACAAACAATCCAATTAAAAAATGGGCAAATGACCTAAATAGACACTTCTCCAAAGTGGACATACAGATGGCCAAGAGGCATATGAAAAAATGCTCAAGGTCACTTATCATCAAAGGGATGAAAATTAAAATGACAATGATGTATCACCTCACACCTGTCAGAATGGCTATCATCAACAAACCAACAAATGACCAGTGCTGGTGAGGATGTGGAGAAAAGGGAACCCTAGTACACTGCTTGGTGGGAATGCAGAGTAGTGCAGCCACTGTGGAAAACAGCATGGAGTTTCCTCAAAAAAATTAAAAATGGAACTGCCATTTGATCCCACTTCTAGGAGTATATCCTAAGAAACCAGAAATACCGATCAGAAAGAATGTATGCACCCCTATGGTGCTTAGCAGCACAATTTACAATTTACAATAGCTACGATCAAGTGCCCATCAGTAGATGAGTGAATTAAAAAAAAAAAAAAGCTATGGTACATTTATACTATGCAGCAGTAAAGAAGAATCCCTTACCTTTTGAGTCAGCATGGAGGGACCTAGAGAGTATCATGCTAAGTGAAATAAGTCAGTCAAAGACAAGTATCACATGATATCACTCATATATGGAATCTAATTAACAAAATAAACTGATGAACGGAGGGAAGCCAGATCCATGGAAGCATAGAACAGAATGCAGAATCTGGGAAGGTGGGGGAAGGTGGGGGAGGGTGGGTGGGTGGGAGATAACAACCAAGGACCTTGTATGCATATATGCATAACCCATTGACACAGAAAATAGGGTGGTAAAGGCATGGAGGGGGAAAGGAGGACATATGTAATACTTTCAACAATAAAGACTTACAAAAAGAAAATACAGAGAGAAACCAAGATGGCAGCATAGGTAAACACCTAAACTGCTGCCTCGCACAACAATATCAAAACTACAACTAAAAGACAAAACAGACACCATCCAGAATCACAGGAAAGCTGGCTGAGTGGAAATTCTACAACTACAAGAAAAGAGGAAAGCACATTGAGACTCAGAGGAGCTGCAAAAGGCTGAGGTACGGAGACTCGCACGCGGAGAGGACGGGCGGCTGTGAGGACAGGCGGCTGTGTGCACGGGTGGCTGAGTGTGCAGCTGGCTTTCTAAAGCGGGAGGGAGAAGGAAACTCCTGACTGCAATGAACTCCAGTTCCAGGTGAAACACTGGGAAACAGACTCATTCGGAGGGAATCTGGACTGTCAGGAAAAGAGAAAGCACACTGAGACTCGGGAGCTGCGGAAGGCAGAGGTCTGGAGACATTTGCACAGAGAGGACTGACTGCTGAATGCACGGGAGGCCGAGTGTGTGGCTGGCTTTCTAAAGCAGGAGGGAGACAGAAGCTCCTGACTGCACTGAATTCCAGTTCCGGGCAAGTTTCTGGGAATCCTAACTCATTCAGGGAGAAACTGGACTGACTGGCAGCGGGCAAAACTCAAGGGCAGCTTTCTCTCAGAGGTGCTTGCAGTGATTACCAAGGGACACTGAGACACAGGGGCCTCATAGGGCAGGGCTCAAGGCTGTCTGCTCTGCCCTGAAACTCCGCCCCATCCAAGCTGAGCACAGAGGCTTTTGCAATTATGTCTCATATGAGTGTCTCCAGTACAGAAGTGTTCCCAGAGTAGACACAGCTGATCCTCACAGCCAATTGGCCTGGAGGTCAATTCCTCCCAGTGATACCAACAACAATCAAGACTTAACTACAACAAGGCTGAGCACACAGTCCACAAAGGGGTGCACCAAGAGTGTCCACCTCAGGTAACTGGGGAGGCTGAGCCACTGTGCCCTAGAGGACACCTACCACACAAAGCTACTCTACCAACCCAGGGAAGCAGTGAAAATGTGGAGACAAAGAAACATCAAAAATGAAAGAAATGACTGGATATAGAGTTCAAAACTATGGTTATAAGATTATTCAAGAATTTCCTAGAAAAGGCTGATAAATTTAGTGAGACCCTCGAGGATATGAAAAAGGACCAACTAGAAATTAAATCTACACTGACTGAAATAAAAAATATTAGACAGAGACCTCACAGCAGACTAGAGGATCACAAGAATCAAGTCAAAGAGTTGAAATGCAAAGAAGCAAAATACACTCAACTGGAAAAGCAAAAAGAATCCAAAAATTTGAAGATAGTGTAAGAAGCCTCTGGGACAACCTCAAGCGTACCAACATCCGAATTATGAGGGTACCAGAAGAAGAGAGAGAGCAAGATACTGAAAACCTATTTGAAGAAATAATGACTGAAAACTTCCCCCACCTGGTGAAAGAAATAGACGTGCAAGTCCAAGAAGCACACAGAACCCCAAACAAAAGGAATCCAAAGAGGACCACACCAAGACACATCATAATTAAAATGCCAAGAGCAAAAGACAAAGAGAGAATATTAAAAGCAGCAAGAGAAAAACAGTTAGTTACCCACAAGGGAGCATCCATATGACTGTCAGCTGATTTCTCAACAGAAACTATGCAGGCCAGATGGGAGTGGCAAGAAATATTCAAAGTGATGAATAGCAAGAACCTACAACCAAGATTACTCTACCCAGCAAAGCTATCATTCAGAATTGAAAGGCAGATAAAGAGCTTCACAGATAAGAAAAAGCTAAAGGAGTTCATCACCACCAAACCAGTATTATATGAAATGCTGAAAGGTATTCTTTAAGAAGAGGAGGAAGAAGAAAAAAGTAAAGATAAAAATTATGAACAACAAATACATGTCTATCAACAAGTGAATCTAAAAGTCAAGTGAATAAAAAATCTGACAAACAGAATAAACTGGTGAATATAATAGGATCAGGGGCATAGAAAGGGAGTGGACTGATAATTCTCAGGGGGAAAGGGGTGTGGGAGGTGCGGGAAGAGACTGGACAAAAAGTGTACACCTATGGATGAGGACAGTGGGGGTAGGTAAGGGCAGAGGGTGGGAATTGGGTGGAAGGGAGTTATGAGGGGAAATAAGAGGAACAATTGTAATAATCTGAACATTTATTAAATTAAAAAATAAAAATAGCCCTGGCTGGTTTGGGTCTGTGGATGGAGCATCGGCCTATGGACTGAAGGGTCCCAGGTTCGATTCCCGTCAAGGGCACATACCTTGGTTGCGGGCACATCCCCAGCAGGTGTGCAGGAGGCGGCTGTGCTGTGTTTCTCTCTCATCGATGTTTCTAACTCTCTAGCTTTCTGCCTTCCTCTCTGTAAAAGAATCAATAAAATATATTAAAAATAAAAAAATAAAATAAAGGATCTATAAAGATAAAAAAAATTTTAAAAATAAAGAAAATAAATACTGCTAAATCACACACACATACACATCACTGGGATAGTGTTTCACAAAAGAAGGTAGATGGGCCACCTGCGTCAGAATCACCACAGCAGGATGGTAAAACTGTAGATGACCAACCTGGCCCCCCAACCTTCCAGTTCAGAGTGCCTTATGTTAGAGCTAGGACATGCATTTTTAACAGGCTCCTCCACCCCCAATCCTGCTCCAAAGGATTCTCACCCACACTGATTTTGAAGAACCACTGTGGTTTGGTAAGTCCTAGCTGCAGTCCTCACTAGCCTCTATGCCCTGCTCTAGATAACAGTGTGATAGCACTAATAAAATGGATCATATGGCATTCTTCTCTTACTCCTAGAAAAGGACAATACACTTAAATTTGCAGTAAATATAAATTTAATTTACCTAGAAAGAATGAAACTAGCTAAGGTTTCTGCATTAAGTTCTCTCACTTTTTGTTTTATATCTATATAAATCAATAAACCTGGTAATTTCTCTCTATAAACTGTCCAAGAAACAAATTCTGCTTCACCTTTTCCCGATAACAGAGTTCCCTTTAAATGTACTTAGACCAGCCCTTGTCTAGTTGTGAACTGAATGCTATGTCTGTAACAAATTATAGTCAACCTCTACATCTTAAGACATATTCACACAATACTAAAGCACGCTATTAAAAAATAAAATAAATAAGTTGCACAGTATATTAGAAAGCCATAAAGCTATGGAGAAAAACAAAACCAGAAAAAGGATAGGGAATGCCAGATTAGGGGGGAGATTGCAATTTTGTGGGTTTTTTTATACTTTTTTTTTTTTAGAGATTGCAATTTTAAATATGGTAGCCCGGAAAGGCTCCACTGAGAATGTGACATCTGAGAAATAAAAATAGAGAGTTTGAGTCATACAGATATTAAGGTTAGAGCTTTCCAGACAGCAAATGCAAATCCCTGAGAACTGAATGTGTCTAGTGTATTTGAAAAACAGGACGTGGCGTGTGGCTGAGCAGAAAAAGCAGGGGAGAAAGTAGTAGATGAGGTAAAGAGGTGGGGGAGAGGAGGCAGGAAGCTTATGGACCAGGGCAGGAATTTCAGCTTTTACTCTGAGGGAAACGGAGCCACTGGAGGGTTTTGAGCAGAGGAGTAACATGACCTCACACTCAAAAGCATCACTCTGGTTATGGAAGAATGCGTTTGGCCTGAACAACCTCAGAATGCTGTTATCAACCGAGAAGGTTTCACTTAGACACGTTACATTTGAGATGTGTATTACATATCCCAGTGGAGTTGAGGGCAGAGATTGGAAATGGGGAAAAAAATGTTTAAAACACATTTAGATTTATCCAACTCACTACTAAAATTATTTCTTGAAGACTGACCTCTTTATGAAGTAATTTTTAAGTACATAAGCTTTGTAATATCCCACTAATAGGAAGTCTGCCTTTAATACTAAGAATAGCTTACTTAACATTTACTTATTATATAATATTTACTACATGCCATGCACTATTCTAAGCCCTTTAAATAATTTGTGATTCCTTGAAATTAATTACCTGAAAGTCTTCGTAACTCATTTTTTAGCGTCTCTATATAAACATACTTTGGGTAACTATATTTAGGCATGGGCCATGTATCAATTGTCACAGTAATGCTGCATAATAAATATCCCAAAAGTAGAGTCTTAAAATAACCATTTATTGTTGCTCCTAAGTCTGTCAGTCAGCCAGGCAGTTCTAGTCTCAGGCAGTCCCCTCTAGGCAACTCTGGGGATCCCGCCAGGTTAGGGCTGATTCAAAATACCTGGGATGACTCAGCTTTGTTCCAGCAGCTAACCCAGGCTTGCTCTTACACTGATGGCAGGATTTCAAGACAGAAAAGAACGCAAGGCTTCTTGAGGGTTAGACTTGGGGCTTTTACACTATAATTTCCATCACTTCCTTTGGCCAAAGCAACTTACTAGGTCATCCCAGATTCAAGGGGTGGGGAAATAGACCCCAATTTGTGATGCAAGAAGCTGCAAAATCACATTGCAAGGGGAAATGGACACAAGGTGAATAACTGGGCTTTTTGTGTGACTTATCTACCCTTTCACACATTTTCATTTGTACTACTCTGAAACATTCTAATATAGGGTCAGTTCCCAAGTATTTCCAAGTATATATGAAACAAGCAACAAGAGAGACTACATTCTAGGCCATAAAACAAATCTTATCCAATGTACATTTTAGACCCTAACAGAACTAGAAATCAGTAAGAGAAAGATAACTGGAAAATCCTCAAACACATGGAAAGCAAACAACACATTTCTAAACAACCCGTAGATCAAAGAGGAAAGCTAAAGGGAAATTTTAAAATATTTTTAATGAAATAAAAATTAAAATAGCCTCTCTATTATCCATGAGGGATATCCAAGACTCCTATTGGAGGCCGGAAGCTGGGGATAGTACTGAATCCTATACAAACACTGTTTTCTCCTGTGCATACATACCTATGACAGTTTAATTTAAAATTAGGCAGAGATTAACAACAATAACTAATAATACCACAGAACAATTTTTATTTTTTTTTTTTTAGAGAGGGAGGGAGGAACACACCCCTACTGGGATTAAACCCACAACCTTCCAGTTGCAGCGGATGACGCTCCAAACAACCGAGCCACACTGGGTAGGGCTAATATGGAACAATTTTAACAACATGTTATACTAAACGTTACGTCAGTGTGGTCTCTCTCTCTCAAAATATTTTATTTCAGTAGCTCACCTTTTCACGGAAGGGACCCACTTGGCCGCTTCTCATGGTATATCTGAATAGCCAGAACCATTGCTCTTCCGCTTTGGGGCCATCACTGCACGTGGCCAGAGGCGAGAGGATCGACAGCGGGGAGACGCTGACGCAGGAGCAGGAAGGATTGGCGTTCACTGCGGGCGAGAGTGCGAGACATATCGCGAGATTTCACCAGGAAGGATTGGCGTTCAGGCAGTGTGAGTGGGCGGAAAGTGCGAGACATCTCGCGAGATTTCACCAGGGAGGATTGGCGTTCAGGCAGCGTGAGGGGTGGGGGGGGGGGGGGAGCGTGCGAGACATCTCGCGAAATTTCATCATGGCACGCAAAGCAGTGAGCAATTTCACTCAGTTAAAAAAAGAACAAAAATCTAAAGCCAACAGCTTAAGAATAAAAATTTAAAAATTAAACCTGAAGCAAACAGAAGAACTAAAATAAATATTTGAGCAGAAATCAGTGAAATTAAAAACAAACTTTTTAAAAAAATCTATGAAATTCTAAGTAGTTCACACTAAATGAAGATGAAATGACAATTTCCTTGAGATATTAAAAAGCATTTTTTTCTCACACTTTTTTAGTGTCAGGCCGCCTTTACAACTTAGAAATTGAAAGCCCCCTTTAAAACACAAACATAAGCACATATTCCATTAGCTATCAGAGATATATCGTGTAGCCTCTGAAAAACTCCACTGTACACTCATGTAAGAAGGCAAATAATGGCTTATTTTTAGAAAAATGGTTTGATCACAGAGACACCCAGAAAGGGTCTCAGCAACCCCCAGGAGTTCCCAGATAATACTTTTGGGAAAAGATGGGGGTTGGATAACCTAGAAGGGTAGTGAGACTAAAGGGCGAATGTGGTGAACTCGGGGTAAACAAGGGTAAAAAGGGGGGGGAGAATGAAGGGGAGACACTAAATTAATCATTTTGAGTACCAGAAAAAAAAATCAAAATGTTTTATTTTTGCTCAATCTCTAGTACCTAACATAATAAGACACAATAAATAACCAACAAACATTTGAAAAATGAATGATCAAGAAATTTCCATCAAGATCAAGTAACAAGAGGAAGGATGGAAGGGAAAGGGCTCATTAGATTTACATTTTATAAGGACCTGAAAATACATTTTTGAGAAAAGGCAAAACAACATTTCAGAAAAGGAGGAATTTAAAACTTTCAAGCTACAAATTACTATATTTGTATTTGTTTGTTTATTTTTTTAATCTTCACCTGAGGACATTTTCCCATTGATTATTAAGAGAGTGGAAAGGTGGGGGGAAGACAGAAAGAATTTTTTGGGGGGGACTGACATTTTTATTTTTTAATTATACTTTATTTTGTATTATTTTCAGGTGTACAGCATAGTGGTTAGATAACCATGTACTTTACAAATTGTTCCATTATTTTTTCAGTACTCATCTGACACCATACATAGTTATCACAATATTGTTGACTTCTCTGTGCTGTTCTTTACCTCCATGACTATTCTGAAACTAACAATTTGTACTTTTTTTCCCACCACACCCCCTGCCCTTACCCCCCCCACTGTCCTTGTCCATAGGTGCACAATTTTTGTCCAGTCTCTTCCCACACCCCCACACCCCCTTCCTCCTGAGAATTGATAGTCCATTCCCTTTCTATGCCCCTGATTCTATTATATTCACCAGTTTATTCTGTTTGTCAGATTTTTTATTCACTTGACTTTTAGATTCACTTGTTGATAGAGATGTATTTGTTGTTCATAATTTTTATCTTTACCTTTTTCTTCTTCTTCCTCTTCTTAAAGAATACCCTTCAGCATTTCATATAATACTGGTTTGGCCGTGATGAACTCCTTTAGCTTCTTTTTATCTGTGAAGCTCTTTATCTGCCCTTCAATTCTGAATGACAACTTTGCTGGGTAGAGTAATCTTGGTTGTAGGTTCTTGCTGTTCATCACTTTGAATATTTCTTGCCACTCCCTTCTGGCCTGCATAGTTTCTGTTGAGAAATCAGCAGACAGTCGTATGGGTGCTCCCTTGTAGGTAACTGTTTTTCTCTTGCTGCTTTTAATATTCTTTCTTTGTCTTTTGCTCTTGGCATTTTAATTATGATGTGTCTTGGTGTGGTCCTCTTTAGATTCTTTTGTTTGGGGTTCTGTGTGCTTCCTGGACTTGTAAGTCTATTTCTTTCACTAGGTGGGGCAAGTTTTCAGTCATTATTTCTTCATATAGGTTTTCAGTATCTTGCTCTCTCTCTTCTTCTGGCACCCCCATAATTCTGATGTTGGTATGCTTGAAGTTGTCCCAGAGGCTTCTTGCACTACCTTCAAATTTTTGGATTATTTTTTCTTTTTGCTTTTTCCGTTGAGTGTTTTTTGCTTCTTTGCATTTCAATTCTTTGACTTGATTCTTGCGTTCCTCTAGTCTGTTGTTGGGTCTCTGTATAATATTTTTTTATTTCAGTCAGTGTATGTTTAATTTCTAGTTGGTCCTTTTTCATATCTTTGAGGGTCTCATTATATTTATTGGCCTTTTCTAGGATATTCTTGAAAAGCCTTATAACAGTGGTTTTGAATTCAATATCCAGTCGTTTGTTTTCCTCCATTTCTTTCGTTTGTGATCTGTTTCTTTGTTGCCGCATTTTCACTGCTTCCCTGAGTTGGTAGGGTAGCTTTGTGTGCTAGGTTTCCTATATGTCCCAGTGGGTCGACTTCCTCAGTTAACCTGAGGTGGACACTCTTGGTGCACCCCTTTGTGGGCTGTGTGTACAGCCTTGTTGTAGTTAAGTCTTGATGGTTGTTGGTATCACTGGGAGGAATTGACCTCCAGGCTAGTTGGCTTTGAGGATCAGCTGTGTCTACGCTGGGAGAAGTTCGGTGCTGGAGACAGCCTTATAGGAATAGACTTGCCAAATTGCAAAAGCCTCTGTGTTCAGCTTGCATGGGGTGGAGTCTCAGGGCGGAGCAGACAGTCTCGGCTTCCTGTCAGCCTTGCCTTTGTGGGCGCGCGTACCTCCAGACCTCTGCCTTCCCCGGCTCCTGAGCCTCTGCTCGAGAGTCCAGATCCCCCTTGCAAGAGCGCTGGTCCCCAGGGGCTCGCCTGGAACTGGGGTTCAGTGCAGTCAGAAGTGGGGCTCAGTGCAGTCAGGAGCTTCTGACTCCCTTCCCCTAGGGAAAGCCTGTGGCAACCTCAGCAGTCTTTGTGCACACTGGCACGTGTGCATGCCTCCAGACCCCTGCCCGCCGTGGCTCCCCCGGCTCTCCGAGTCTCTAAGTGCCTTTCTCTCTACCCGACAGTCCAGACTACCCCTGTATGAGCCTGGGTCCACGGGGTTTCGCCTGGAACTGGGGTTCAGTGCAGTTGGGGGCTTCCTTCCTCTCCCGCCAGAGAAAGTCAGCCAGGCTCTCAGCCGCCCTTCCTCTCTGCATGCAAAAAGACCCTTTGCTGTACCTCAACCCTTTGCCATTCCTCTGAATCTCCATGAGCTTATCTCTTTCCTTCTAGTTGTAGAATTTCCACTCAGCCAGCTTTCCTGTGGTTCTGGATGGTGTCCGTTCTGTCTTTTAGTTGTAGTTTTGAAATTGTTGTGCGAGGCAGCAGTTTAGGTGTTTACCTATGCCGCCATCTTGGTTTTCTCCTGTGACCTGTTTCTTTGTCTCCAAATTTTGGCTGCTTCCCTGTGTTGCTAAAGTGGTTTTGTGTGCTAGGTGTCCTATAGGGCCCAGTGGCTCAGCCTCTCTAATTACCTGAGGTGGACACTCTTGAACCCCTTTGTGGGCTGTGTACACAGTCTTGTAGTTAAGCTTTGATTGCTGTTGTTATTACTGGGAGGAATTGACCACCAGGCCAATTGGCTGTGAGGACAAGTTGTGTCTACAATGGGAGAACTTCTGTGCTGGAGACACACTTATAGGGCAGGACTTGCTTCAGTGGGGCTTTGACACTCACTGAGTCTGACCCCTGAGTGTGTCTCTCATGGATGTGAAGAGTTGTAATCTGGATGGTCTCATTCTGACCACTGGGTACAGTGGCTCTTGGATCTCTAAGGAGGTGCAAAGTCAGCCACTGCCTAAGGCCACCCAGCAGGAACTAGAGAGACCTGCAGATTCCTCTTTGCTTGGGGTTTGGAGGTGCACAGATGAGGTCCAGCTGTGAAGCAATGCAAGCTGCTGTCGAGCCTTGGGTCTTCTTTTGGAAGCTCTGAAGCTCTCTGACCCAGCTGCAATTTGTTAGGTTTTAGATTGCATAAGGCCAGGCCATTCATATGCAAAAGCCTCTGCACACAGCTTGGGTGGGGTTGTAAATTGGGTGGGGTGGGGTCTCAGGGAATCACCTGGGTGGAGCAAACAGCAATGGCTGCCCATCAGCCCTGCCCCAAAGAGGTCCCTGGGTCTCTGTGTCCCGTGGTACCGTGCAGAAACAATGATCGCTGCAAGCACCTCTGAGACAAAGCTGCCCTCATGTTCCAGCCCGACACCAGACAGTCCAGTTTCTCCCCATATTTGTCTGAGTCCCCAGAGTCTTGCCTGGAACTGGAGTTCAGAGCAGATGGGAGCTTGTGTCTCCTTCCCGATTGAAAAAGACAACAGCATACCCAGTTGCCAGCCAGTTTCTGCGCGCACCTCTGTACCTCCACACCCCCGCACCTCCTCCCAGTCTCAGTGCACTTTTCTCTTTCCTTCTAGTTGTATAACTTCCACTCAGCCAGCCCTCCCGTGGTTCTGATGATATCCGTTTTGTCTTTTAGTTGTAGTTTTGATGTGATTGTGCGAGGCAGCAAGTTCAGGTGTTTACATATGCTGCCATTTTGGTTCCTCCTCAATTTGTCAGAGAGAAATATTGATGTGAGAGACACATATCGATTGGTTGCCTGATCAAGCCCGTACATGCTCTTGACTGGAATCAAACCCAGGACCCTTCAGTCCGCAAGTTGATGCTCTACCCACTGAGCCAAACCGGCTAGGGTAAACTACTACATTTTAATCCAACAATTAAGTTCTTTGTAGAACTTCAGCTCCTAAATACATTGCTACATTTCTTTAATTGGTAAAAAACACAGCTGGGGACAAAACACCATAATTCTCCATTTGTGAAAACATCCAACAACTCTCCATACACACACACATACACACACACACACACACACACACACACACACACACTAAACCTGCAAGAAATAAGTGGCAAATACTCTAAGCATCCTGACAAGGCACGCATGTACCAGAAGGTAGGAGACACACCACAAAAATTCAAAGGGTTATCACACTGGTGAAGTTATATGGAATCAAGTGGTCTGGGACACGCTGAGACATCCCTTCCTAAATGACAAATTACTCACCTTGCTCCTCCGACCACTAGGAGACACCAGCCCTTGGTAGCTTTCTGGATTTTGGAGACAACACAAAATACACATGGAAAAATGCTTCAAACCATTTCTCTGGTGACTTGGAAAATTTCAGTGGGACCCAAAGTGAGAGAGGGTATCAGAAGAAAGTGAGAAAACGCACTGGAACAAGTGACTTAGCGCCTAACCATCAATTATATCATAGCATTTACTGTGTGACCAGAGCTGCTCATAAGCTTGGTATTGTCAGACTCACCAAGTCACGAGCTAAAAGAGTAAGAACTCATGGTACATTTAGGACTGGGGCCCAAGCAGGTTTAGAGCCTTCAAGTTTCATGAAAAGGTAGCCCAGAACTCCATGTCACTTACCACTAGGAAACCAACATCTCTCTCAACTCACAGTCGATGACTTCATTGGAGTTCAAAGGAGGGGAAAAAAATCCAGGCTTGGTTTAGAAATGGATCGGATTGACATGTTGCTGTAAGTCAAAACTTGACAGCTGCAAGTCAGTGATGAGGGAAAACCCACCCCATGAGCCAAGCTTCCAGCAATAAACCTGGTTGGCACTTTGGTCCAGTGATGTGATGTCCAATTTAATGCTCACCACAGACTTTATTTTTTTAAATATATTTTATTGATTTTTTACAGAGAGGAAGGGAGAGGGATCGAGTTAGAAACATTGATGAGAGAGAAACATCGATCAGCTGCCTCCTGCACACCTCCTACTGGGGATGTGCACACAACCAAGGTACATGCCCTTGACCAGAATCAAACCTGGGACCCTTCAGTCTGCAGGCCGATGCTCTATCCACTGAGCCAAACCGGTTAGGGCGTCCACAGACTTTATGTCAACATATTTCTAGTTCTTTACCTTGTTTGAGCATGTTCTCTAGTCCTACTCCTCAGGAAGCACTCAAGGGAAATGTTTCCTACACTCTTGCATGTTGAGAATGTCTGAGCAGTGATCTTTATACTTTTAAAAATGTTTTGTTAGATAGAAAATCTTTTTTTTTTAAAGTGGATAAGATGTCTTTTTATTGATTTTTTACAGAGAGGAAGGGAGAGAGATAGTTAGAAACATCGATGAGAGAGAAACATCGATCAGCTGCCTCCTGCACACCCCCTACTGGGGATGTGCCCGCAACCCAGGTACATGCCCTTGACTGGAATCAAACCCAGGACCTTTCAGTCCACAGGCCGACGCTCTATCCACTGAGCCAAACCGGTTTCGGCTATAGAAAATCTTTTGCTCATCAACTCCCGCCCCCAATATCTCAAATGCGTAATTTTACCTGGCATAGTACTATTTAGTCTTGCTTTCTAAGTCACTTGCTGTCTTTGTCTACACAGCCAAACCCAGTTTATATCTGGGATAATATTCTCAGGTAGGCAGGGTGTTCTTTCAACATCTAGTTCCAAGTAACTTTTTTTCAGCAACGTATTTTTCATGTAATTTTTTTCTGTATATATGTTCTGATATTTTTAAATCTCTAAAATTGACATTATCCCGCTAATCCTTTATGATTTCTAAAGCCATCCTCTTTTTAAAATTCTATTTTCGCTCAGCCTTTGTGACTCAGTGTTTGAGCATTGACACAGGAACCAAGAGGTCACCGATCGATGGTCTCTCACCCTTCCTCTCTAAAAATCAATAAAAACGTATTTTAAAAAATTCTATTTTCCTTAAGGAATTATCATTTATCTGCCTTTGTGTTTATTCTAGTTTAGTCTTCATTTCTGAATTATATTTCCCCTTTATTTATAGCATTTTCCAGATTCTGGTTTTTGGTATTCTTTCACATTTGGAATCATTTTTGAAACATCATATAACCCACTTTTAAATAATAGGTAACAGTCTTTATTTACTTTATGGGCATGCCTTTCTGACATGCTTTCAATGGACAGAGGATGTAAAAATCTTGCAGGACTATATAGTTTTATGTTAGTTATTTTGGTGCGAAATTAGGTTTTCTGAACTTTTAGAAAGAGGCTTGTTTCAGGATAACTTCTCTAGCTCAGAGTTGCCCCTTCTGTTGTTTTATAAAGTACTGGAAAGTAAGGCAGCTTACTTTCTGAGATTTCATAGCTTTTTTCGTGTGTTTTTTTAAAAATATATTTTATTGATTTTTTAGAGAGGAAGGGAGAAGGATAGAGAGTTAGAAACATCGATGGGAGAGAAACATTGATCAGCTGCCTCCTGCACACCCCCTACTGGGGATGTGCCCGCAACCAAGGTACATGCCCTTGAGTGGAATCGAACCTGGGACCCTTCAGTCCGTAGGCCAATGCTCTATCCACTTAGCCAAACCAGACAGGGCACTTTTTGCGTTTTTGCTCTTGGTTTTTAGTAATTTTATTTATTATTGGGACATAAGTGAGACATAAGGTTGTGTAAGTGTGAGGTGTTCAACATGCTGCCTTGGCAACTGTTATTTCCTGACTCTCTAAATAAATGCTGTGATGGGTACAAAGACACATATAACACAATACTAAGTAAAAAACAAACAGAAACATAGCAAATTAATATTTTAAAAATATATTTTATTGATTTTTTACAGAAAGGAAGGGAAAGGGATAGGGAATTAGAAACATCGATGAGAGAGAAACATTGATCAGCTGCCTCCTGCACACCCCCCACCGGGGATGTGCCCACAACCAAGGTACATGCTCTTGACCAGAATTGAACCCAGGACCCTTCAGTCCGCAGGCCGATGCTCTATCCACTGAGACAAACCGGTTAGGGCGCAAATGAATATTTTTAGTCAGATAACAAACCTCATGCTCCACAGAGGTCTATATAAATAAAACAAACAAACAAACAAACAAAAACCAAAACCCAGTTTTTTTACAAAAGTATGTGTAACTCAAATGCGAGTTTAACGAGATTTAGTAGCCAGTTCTACCTTAAATAATTGAGTTCTGCATGTAATGAAATATAATTCTATTTAAGTTGAAAGAGAAAGCCTTCAATATAAGTTTTAGATGAAATATACTCTATAAATGAAACAACAAATCGATTTTCATACATGCCAGTACATTCCTTAGAATCACTTTATCGCAGAGAACTAAACAAGTCTTCAATGGTAGTTTGCCTGGGATTTAAAAAGCATATCAAAACCTTCCATACAATATGTTATTTTAGTTATTCCTTATAAAGCTGTATTAAAGATGAAGATTACCTAGACACATGTAATATGGCGAAATACATTTCAACTAAAAACCCCCTTTACACCTAAGAACCACCTTGATTAGGTTCTCACCAGCCAAAGGGAATAATTTGAACAAAAGAATAATGACCGAAAGGGTAAATTAAGAAAAGAAAAAGTCCTAAGTTCACAGTGATAATGAAGAGGAGAAATTTTTTAATTACCAATGGACACCAATGGAGGTTGCTAGGACACCAAAAATTACTCTGAAAACTAATAAAGAGAAAGGACTAAATAT